>CM039305.1:86662933-87862933 GCA_022316695.1 Camellia oleifera | reverse complement strand
TATGTATGGATTGTTATGATGTGCCATGTAAGCACAGCTCTATGGACAAAGTTTTAAATTTGCTTCTGTTTGGCCCCTTTACTCGGATGAGTTATGTCTGGTTTGATTTGAGGCCGTAGGTAATCTCTTGATTACTGGCCGGTTATGCCCTTAACCCATGGGGGCAGGTTCGGGTCATGACAACTACTTCGACCGAGTAAATGGAATTAGGACTCCCTACATTTGTCAATTGCCTTTTGATCACCTTACTCATCTTCCTGGGCGTGAACATCACCGAAATCGAGGGATAATTGATACTAAAACCCCTGTTCTCCAGCAAAGTCTCATGGCAACTCACATTCCTGTGAGTAATTGTGAAAATTTCTGATTTTGTGTATTGTGTGCACAGATGAGTGATATACTCATCTGGCCTAATATCATATACCAGTCCTGGATTGATGGCTCTCTTGGGGTTTACATGTCCAACACAATATATGAATTTTAACAATGATATAAGGGTGAAATACATATGTAATTCTCATGTCAAAACGTTTCATCTTTCTTTCCCAAAACTAGGCCATGCTCAGTTTATATCACAAGTTCAAATTCATGTTCTTTACAGTAGAAAACAAAAAGGAAATCTCAAACCGGTACAACCTTTCATGGATATTTCATCTGCAAGAAATAGTCAAATAACACCCATATAAACGTAGCCCACACAAGCACTACTATTGCCATTTTACGGATGTTTCATTCGTAGGAATCGGCACCTATGTATACGCACATTTTTCGAGACTTTCACCCTAGACACATAGGCGAACTTAGTTTGGTGATGTACACCTCTTTCCAACTTTCACCCATTTTTCTCAAAATCACATACATTTGCAATATATTAAATGAGCAACAATATTCAATGCACAAAAATGAGAAATTAGTTTCAATTCACCTAATCCTTATGCAATTTTCACAATAATCATAGCTATCCTCCACCGATAGCCCACAATAAATATTTCTAAATAGATATAAAATCTCCAATACAGATAATTTTTTCAAATTTCAAGGTGAGTGATAATACATATCAAACTCCACCATTTATATCAAGGGTGAAGCACCATTAAATTCCAAAATCCCAAATTGTAAACTATTTAGTCCTGTGTTTTATATTATAGACCCAAAGGTCCCATAGTAAATGAAATTACAATAAAAGAGTATACTACCAGCACACGTTTGACTAAACACAGGGGTTAATATGGGATTTCACAATTAGGTAAAATTACACATTTGCACCAAGCTCACTATAGACTTTTATCATTTCCTTCCTTTGAGAACGAATCCCACACTATCAGGAATGGAAAAAATTTGAATCCTGATGTTGATTTTCTTGTTTGTGCGTACATATTTTGAATGGTATTATGTTGATGAGAGATTGTTGTTGGCAACAATCACACAACGCAGTCACAACTCAACGGTGAAACCCTACATTGGTTGGACGAGGAATTTTGTATAAAATCGGCCAACGTTGACAGTCACACAGTTAACCCAGTTGTGTAGAAGATCACTCCAAGGCAGGAAGGTTAGTGATGTTCGTTTTGTATGTAGTCGATGTTGACTGTCGTAATATTAGGGTTTGTTTGTGGGAGGGTATGGGTTTTGTGAAATTTGGGTTAGATTATCAATGTTTTTTTGCGATGTGTCTGTGGAATGAGTATGGTATTTGATATCCCAATAGTTAGGAATGTACATTGGGTTGTACGGGTGGTAGTTCATCAGTGTCGTTTAGTTTCCAATCTGGCGCTGATATTTGTGGTGTTTGTTTGTGTGATGTTATCTGGTTGTTGACCCATGGGTTAGCGTGGTATTCAACTGTCGAATATTTGTGATGTTACTTTGTGTAATGTTACTAGAACTAGGGTTGATGCTGAAATCTGCATTCAGCTATGCAATGTAGATTTGGGCATAATGTTATGTATGTGTGAATGGGTTTATAGGGCATAGTGGCCCCTGTCTGTAGTTAGTGTTAATTGCAAGTGTGAACATGTCATATACGGTTTCTGTTAAACCGGCATTTACGGGTAAGTCGTTTAGGTTAATGTGGGATATGTAAATGTTTTTTTTTTTTGTTTGGCTTGTTGGGTGGTTGTGCATGCAGTATTTTGTATGTTATGAGGAATTGGATATCGTTGCCCGTCTGTGTTACAATTGTTCACTGTATGGTCAACAAACCAATTGGTATGTGTTGGTATTTAACGTATATATATGACATCAAATGTTATCCTAAGTAGGTTAAAATGCATGTTAGATAAACACACATTCAGAAAATGCATTACAACACTGCACAAGTGGGGTAGGGTTTGTATTGTATACGTTATGTTATACGATGTTGTTTTGGTTGAACGACTGATTATGGTGTAATGCTTATATTAATGTGATACATTTAATTGCGCCTATGTACACCCAAAACAAATTATATATAGCTGACACGGCCATTCACATTATCCTGTTGAACATACGAATATTGCCATGTATGTCGTGGACATTAGGGTGATGTTTGCTTGTGATTGTGATTTAAGGAACAGATGAGGTGACGTTGAACATGGTATGTGCAGCACTGTTCTAACTTTGCATTACGTGACCCAAATATTATCTATCATTGAAATGCGTAACGCTAATTGAGATAATTATTTTAAGTAGACAAAGTACTTGCATAAATCGATTAGTTAATGTTTTGATGCGAGAGTTAGGTGGAAATGGTGTGCTAACAGTTGGTTCTGAATGTGGCAGGTAATTTGTGCCAAAACTCAACTCGACATAGTGCATGAAAGAACAATCATGAACCAAGATTCGCTGTGTCAACGTCCACCAAATTGGCGGTGTGACGACAAAGCAGGCTGTCATTCAAGAAGAAAAAAAACAGGCTCTGTCATTGTGAAAAAACTGGTGGTCGACCCATCGAAGCTAATGTACTGCTCAAATATGGTTGGGGTAATTAAAACAGTTGCTAAAATTGAGTTGGGTGAAGCCCACATACGACATTTGCAAAAAACACCCTTTTGGCTAATGATCGACACCATATGGACGTACCACCTAACGGAGAAAACATACAAGAAATGTGACTTGCCGGTGTGCCATATCATTCAAACGTACAATCTGTCGGACGAGAAGTTTTATATTGGGGGGGAAAGGGATACCACTCTGCAACAGTGATATACAGCTCATTTTTGGGATACAATGTGGGCGAGAACAATTGGACTTGAACTACGGGACAAAGTTTCCATCGGATTTCATTCAGCATCATTGCCCGAACATCGTACGGATATCTTCCAAAGCTATCAAAGATCTGCTGCAAGAGGCATGACGGGGGACCACTCAATTGATGAGGAAGACATTGTGAAACTATTATGCTTGTATATCTGCACGAAGCTTTTTTTTGCAACAACCGGGGAGTCCATTGGTTGGGCATACGTCCGAGTCATCGACAAACTTGATATGCTACGACTTTATGACTGGACAGCTACAATCCAGAATACATTAATTGGGTCACTAAATGATTTCCAACACCAGCCGGAAAAGGTGATTGGTTGCGTGGTCGCCTTGTTGGTAAGTTGTTCGTCAAATGTTTATTACAATTAAAAAATGTGTGTGCATAATGCATTATTGTTTTGCTCATTCATTGAATGATTTGGTAACCTATTCCTATTTTCTGCAGTTTTTCATTTGCGAGCATACCATCCTAATCAAATCTGAGAGGCCTAAACTATTTCCACGGTTTTGTAATTGGAATATTAGCAGACTAATCATTAGGGTCAAATTATTGGACTTAATAACAGAAGGTGTATTTGAGGTTCGTCAAATAAACTTATGTGTTACTATCAATTAGTTTGTCGCCCATGGTAACACATGGTTGACGTTGCTTGTTTTGATGCAGTTGAGTTCTCAGAAACTATCGGGAACGATACTTGAACGCTACCAGCTAAACACCAACGCGGCTGTGGTGGAACAAAGGGCGAACATTACTGGGAATGTTGACATGACTAATGTGCTAAACGTTGCGCCCGAAACAGCGTGGGATGGTACTGCGCATGACACTGTTAATATGGAACACGTCGAACCAAGTTCGGACTTTTGGAAACTGGATACTCCAAATGGTGGCCACATTGAGAGTGAATTAGATTCAGGAACAAGTAACGGAAATACCAGCTCTGCGAGCAGAGTTAAGAAGCATAAAATTAAAAATCACACTGTAGGGGATGCGATGCCAACACAGTTCCCTGACTTCCTTAATTTTTCCAGCACACCACAGGGGGATGACAATGTGTAGACACCCCATTTTTGACCGCCCTTAAGACTTGGACACCACAAGTTGATTGCTCGGTGACAAAGGCTATGTTATGCAAAGGTTTGATTTCTTCGGCAAGGAGAGCGTCAAATTCCAACCTTACACCCCATTTTTGGACCAAAACTATTTTGAACAAAATGATTTTGGACCTTAAAACCCTCTCTTTCAAAATATTTTTTAAAAAAGTTTCTACGATGTTCCGAGGCTCGCATTTCGTTAAATGTTGCGCTTTTCAGTAAACCAAGCAAGGACAAAGTGGAAATGAATGGAAGAGAGGTGAACTCTTTGAAAAATCTTTCAAAACATCTTGTTTAGAGGTTTGAATTTGAATAAAATTGGAGGGAAGGTGTAGACACCCCGTTTTTGACCGCCCTCAAGACTTGGGCATTACTGATGGTTTGCTCGGTGTTGAGAGATGTGCAGGGCACAGGTTCAGTTTCTTCGACAAGGAGAGAGGCAAACCCTTCAAAACACTTTGTTTAGGGGTTTGGAGTTGAAGAAAAGAGGAGAGGGGGGAGAAAATAGGTTGGAGAAGAAGTTCGCCATGAATCCGGGTAGAAGAAAGTCGAGCGGCTCTCGCTGAATCAGGCTTATTCAATTGCATACTTGGAATTTAGCTATGAGGCCACTACCATTGGAAAGAAGACTTCCGGGGCTTCATTTTTGGTTCAAGAATCTCCTAGAGCCAAGTCCGGGTGGAGGAGATATGATGGGTTGAAGCTGGGCATCATCCCGGTTGGATCGAGTCTGCGCGGCTTCACGGAAAAGGGCATAACTTTTTGCATAGAAGGAATTTTGATGCAAGGTTTGCACCATTGGAAAGCTAACTTCCGGGGCTTCGATTTGCATGCCCACCGGTCTTTTTTTGACCAAGGAATCATCCATCGGCACTCTATTTAGCCGACCGGCACTATATAGTGCCGACCGGCACTTTATTTTGGCCGATGATCGAATTTTCTGGCCGGTTTGCACCCTTTGCTCCCCCCAAGCCTGGTGCATACCATCTGTGCCAGCTGGGATGCACAGAATCAGATCCACGTGCATCCATGTGCCTATTTTGCACCCTTGACCGCCTTTTGGCCCTTATTTTGCACCCTTTGCTCAAGGCTTCTTGAGGAATCCTTGACCCCTTGTCTTGGCTTCCTCAAGAAGCCTACCAGCTGTCCAAGCTTCTTTGATAAGCCAAGACCCTCTTGCACCTCTTGAACCTCCCTCTTTTGCTTAACCATTAAGTCTTCTTTGCCTATATAAGCACCATTCCTTCTCCTTTGTCTAGGGTTGGAGACTTTGGAACAAAAAACCAGAGAAATATATGTATATCTGATATATACATATATATCCCTCCATCTCTCAATATATCTCTCTCATTCCACCTCCAAACACCCTTGATCTTGGGCTATTTCTTCACCACCACCTAGCACCACCACCACCACTCCATTTCCAGCACATTGGAGGTCATTTGCAGAGGCTAGGAGTTCATTTTCTTGGATCAAAACCTGCTGGTTCATTGGTCTTCAAGGGTAAGTGTCTATTTCCCTCAAACTAGCATTTTCTTGGTTCATATCTAAGCCATAGTTGCATGTATTTTTGAGCTTCGATGTAAACTACAAAGTTGCTTGTTTTGAGCCCTTCTTCAACATTGAAGAAGGGCTCAACACTGTTGGGGGTCTCCATGTAGTACTTACCATTATACCCCTCTTGGCCCCCATTTTTGCATGCTTTGTTAGCCTACCATGCTTCTGTTTTTGGGCCTTCGACAGGCCTGAAACGTGTCTTATTTTTCCCCCCTCTACATGTCTCATGAAGGGTCTTTGGCTGTTTGGTACACCCTTTTGGTACTTCATGTTATACCCCTTTGTGGGCCTTAATCTTGCATTGCATTTTGAGCATGTTTGTATATTGATTTGGGGCTTGTCATCTACTGTGGGTAGTCATATTTTTGGTCCCTCATCAGTATTGTAGAAGGGTATTTTTCAGTTTGGTGCATGCTTAGCATACCTACTATGTGATGCCTTGTAATTGCCTTAACATGCCTAGGTTGTATGCCTTTATTTCTAGCATGTTTTAGGCTTAGATCCATGAAGCTTGTATGCTTATTTTACCATGAATAAGGTCTGTCCATGCTTGTTTTGGTCGGCCATGACTTGCATTACATAGCTCCTTTGCATTTGGCTTGTTGGCCTTAAGAGCATGAGAGTGTAGCATGCCTTGCTTGCATCATTTCGATGGTTTGGAACCATTTAGCATGCTATTTCAGTCCCTTTGGTGTGCTTGTATGCTTGCCTTAGTTGCCTCTTTAATGCTTTAAAAGCATGTGTTGTATGCCTCATGTTTTGGTCATGTTGCATGCCTTTGATTTCAAGCCTCTTAGATGCCATTTAAGTAGTCTTTTAGGTTTTGTTTTATGTGTTAAAACTCTGTTTTTAGTTGGCTAAGTATTGCCATGTGTTGGTGGTACTATGTGTAGTTCAAAGCCTCATTGGTGAACCTTAAGTACTTGGGCCATTTGTTGCATGTTTGACTTGCTTTGTCGCATGATTTGGCACCATGTTTTGCATGATTTTCAGAGCTTTCTATGCAAGCTCTTTGTCTATGTTTGGTCTCTTTAAGTGTGCTTAAGAGTTTCCATGTTTGTGCTTAAGTGTTGGAGCATGTATGGTTGCATGTTTGCATGCATTGTGACTTCACCTCTTTAGCATTTTGGCTAATATTTTTAGGCCTATTTGGAGCTGCCTAATCCATGTTTAAGCCCACCCCATTGCTTGGTTTGTATGCTTGTCTTGTATGCTTACTTGCATGTTTGCATAAGTGCCTTGCATTGTCCATTTTGCATACTAGTTGACATGTCTAGGATTGCATCATATTGGCATGCATGCTAAGCCTCTTGACCAAATCATGATGGAGGTTTGGCACCCTCATGTGTTTGTTTGCATTGCATGAATTTGAAATAGAAGTTGCACTCTTGGTTCTTTGGGCCATCATGCATGGAAATGCGTGATTGGTGGTCCAAGAATCGAGGCACATGCCCCTTTGAGTCACTAACATGATAAGGGATGTGTTTGGTGCATAAATGGCTTGAATCACATTGTCATGCATGTTGTTGTCCTCTGCTGCTGTGAGTTGCAGGTTTTGCAGGCATTTTGTGCCGACCGGCACTGTTTAGTGCCGACCGGCAGTCAATTGGCAGCCGATGGATGAATCTAGTGCCGGTGGCCTCCTCCTTCAGCCGGTGGTGTCCTACCCCAGCCGGTGGTGATCCCCAGTGCCCTGAGAGGCACTCCTGGGACTTTGGCAATTTTCTGAGGAGGAGAGCAGAGGAAACAGAGGCAATCCGTGCATGGCAGTGCGGTTTCGAGCCAGTCCCGAGCGCGTGTTGCATCCGGCCCTCATCCCGAGGCGGTTTACTGCTTTAATTAGATTAATTAATTTATTTGATTAATTTAATGGGTTTGTAATATTTAATTAGCTTGCGTAGTTAATTATCTGTATTATTCTTTTGGTCCCTCCGAGTGAGGGCGAATTTGTAATAAGTGTGGGTGCGTGTGTGTATGTCTTCCAACCCCCATTTCTTTCTTCCCTTTTATTTACCTGCTTATGATGGTAGATTAGGGCATATTTAAAATTAGCATACCTTATGCAATGCATGCGTGCATCCATGCATTTGTTGACATGCATCGGGCTCGGTACATCATACAAACTGCATTGTATTTCAAATCTAACTTGAATACGTGTTACTCGTACATTTCACATGCCATGTTTAGGATAGCCGAGCCTGTCTAATTGCACTCTGTATGCGTTGCATTAGTCATCTTAACATGAGCTAGGTCATGCATATTTTGCTAACTAGTTTATTGTTTTGGCACGGAGTACAATGTAAGTGTTTATGCTTTAGCATCTCGCATGCGTGTGAATGTTGCCATGACAGCATGATTACCATGAGGCTAGCTGCTTATGTGATATAACGGCTTGAATGCCTGTGGGTGGAGGTTGGATTGCTTGAGTTGGGAAAACTCATTGAAATCCGTGTTTTAGCCTACTAGCGAGTAGCAAATTCCAAAGCATTTTCAAAATGAACGGATATGCAATGTTTGTTTCCAAATTAGGCGATCTAGTCTATACTTGTTTGCTGTGCGCATAACATAGTAATTCTAGGCTAATAATTGGGATAAGAGCATGTAATGTTTTCAAAATCGGATATCACGGTTAGTAGAGGCCGGTCTTCGGACCGGGCGAAAGGGGGTGCTCATAGCTGACCTTCCCCGATCGTACCCAAGCTCCCGAGCCAAGACATTTGGTGATGACGGACACGTGGCCTTCGGCACCGAGTCAGGGTTTCCTAAATTTCCCATTTTAAAATATTTAGGTGGCGACTCTGTAATCTGGCAAAGCAGTCCATGTTTGGCACTACTTTTCAAAAATCTGTTTTCCTTCAAAACGATTTGCCAGAGTTGGACTCTTTGGTTCAGATTTAGAACCGCGACAAACAAAAAGGGAGTCCGAACTGTAACCCGTGAGTTCCCTCGCGGACCTGTTACAGTTTCTGGCGACTCTGCTGGGGAGTTTAGAGAGCTTGACTCGAACTCGTGATGTCCGTTTTTGACTACACTTATGTGTTTCTTTGCATTGCATTTGCATTGGTGCGCCTAGGACACCGTGTTGGCCATCTGCTATTCTTGAGCAGTTTGCCGGAGGCTTGTCTTGTCAAGGCATGTCCATAAGGCTGACCGGTTGCGGGCTCTGCCAGTATGGGAACACAAACCCCGGTTTTACTGGGGCACCCTTTTTGACCATTCGACCTAGTGCATATCGGAATCCATAGTGACCATTCCAAATTAGGACAGGTTGCTTACCCGATATAGGTTGTTCGAAACCGCTGCGTGCGTAGTGAAACCCTAGCTCCTGACAAAATAGGACAGGGAAACCTTACCCCAACATAGGGGTGTATTGGCTCTCATTTACTTGCTATGTGCTTTTAGAGTGTATCTCTACAGGGAATGCATATACCAATTTGTGGGCCTGGATATCCGGCCTGCGGGCACCAGTATTAGTATTTTGAGAATCAGTCATATCTGCGGGTATTAGATTCAGATTTGGGGCAGTGATTTCGGGGAACAGTGATCAGTAATAGAACACAGTCGTTCAGCTCTGCTCGTATCTGTTTTGGTGAAGTTGAGCTGAGATGCTGTCTGTTTTCCCTTTTGCTAGGTAGTCTTGGAACCATAGCTTCAGAAGGCTCCACTATCTCCCGGGTACATTGGATTTGTACTGATAAGACTTTGTCAGGTCAGAGACTCAGTTCAAGGGTAATCAGGGCTAGAGAAGACTAGTCAGGCACAGATCACCAGTTCAGCAGTTACCAGATCAGTGGCCCTTGTCCACCCCTCCAGTGAACAGGTCAGTCAGATGGATCAGCAGAATACATCAGGGATGGAGGCAATGATGCGTCAAATGCAGGAAACTATGAAACTCATGCAACAGGACGCTGTCCGCCAAGCGGAATTTTCCAAGCAGCAAGCTGCAATCATGGCTCAGCAGGCTGAGCTCATCACCAGGCTGCAACAGCAAAGCGGTGCATCTGCTTCACAACAAGTTCCTCCCCCAGTAGGAGCTCCAGCACCTGGGGAGACGCCAAATGTCCAGGAAGGTACAGACATTCCGGTAGGGCCGGCTCCGCCCCCAATTTTACCCCAGTTATCAAAAACACCCACCAACCTACCGGACTCTCCCTTTGAGTTCGAGACGGATCCCACAGTACTGAAGTTGAGCAAGCTTGAAAAGCTGTTCAAGAAATCCCAGGGAGTCAAGACCATCCCTGACATTGAAGATGGATACACGGACACAGCTGTGACATTGCCAGACAGGTTCAAGATGCCTCACATCGACCGTTTTGACGGGTCGGGAGATCCCATGGTCCACTTGAGTTTGTTTTCAAATGTTCTGCGCCCGATGGGCTTGACAAGATTACAGAAGCTCTCCCTTTTTAGCAGGACCCTGTCGGGTATCGCAGCCATCTGGTACGCCAAATTAGAGGACTCAGTGAAACGAAGCTGAGAGGAGATGTCCGAGGCCTTCGTCGCACAATATTCATACAATACCCAGATCGAGATCACAACCCGTGATCTTGAGACAACCAGGCAAGAGCCGAAAGAGGGCTTCTCTGACTTTGTAACCCGTTGGAGGGCCAAAGCTTCTTCGATGACCACCAGGCCGGTCGACAAGGACCAGATACGGATGATTGTGCGCAATCTCCAACCCAGGCTGATGCAGAAGATGATCGTCCTCCCCCTACCCACCTTTGCAGACCTCCATGAGATTGGGGTACAAATCGAGGACGCTATAAAGCAGGGCCTTATCGACCAGGAAAAGGAGCAGCCCAGGAGGGCATTTACCCGCAGTTCGAATGCGACCACCAGCGGTGATGCAGCTGCTAGGACTTCAGACGTGGGCATGGTCACCACCACTACATCAAAAACAGCTACCCCATTCACCGGTGCGTCCAGAAGTAGCTCACAGAAAACCAAATATCCACCTCGAGTCAAGAGGGTTTTCACCCCACTTCATATGCCTTTGTCAAAGGCTCTAGAGGTCTTAATCCGGAAAGGACATCTAAAACCATTGGAACAACGGCCTTTACCTGATCCTCTCCCTTCAAAGCATGACCGGACTAAGTACTGTGCATACCATCAACAAACCGGTCATGAGACTGATAGCTGCTTTCGTCTGCGCCATGATGTACAGGATTTGTTTGACAACAACGTCATCACCGCACCAGCTCAGTAAGGTCTATCGTCACTGGGTCAGTGAACTTGGGGGATAATACGATATGATCAGGGGATGAACCACCTACGGGCAACACTCAGTTTACTCCAGATGTGGCGTTTGGCATGCACTGCTTTGAGCATTTGCGAATGCTAGTTTTGTACTTTCTGACTTAGGTATTGAGCCAGTTTTATTGTTTTGTTTTGAGTCTGTCTCTTTGTTTTGAGTCAGTCTTTTTGGTTAAGGTCTGTCTTGTTGTATCGAGTCAGTCCTGTTATGTAGGAGTCGGGTGATTCCGGGGGTGTTACCTCGGACATCACCATTTTGTTTTGTGTTTGTCTTTTCATTTTCTTTTGAGTCTGTTTCTGCCTTGGAGCCAGTTACACCAGAAGACTTGAATGAAACAGCAGTGATTTTCACACTCTTGTGTTTTTATCCGCCGTGTGCTAGTGGTGCTAGAAGTTTGAATGAAATGACAGTGCTCCTCGCCTGCTCTTCTGTGCCTTGAATTCATTGCATCGACCTAAGTTTTCCAAAAGCTTTTTGAACACTGCGGTGAAAATGAAGAGGAAGGAATTCCTCGGGATTTGCAAAATTTGATCAATTTGAGGGAAAGAGAGGCGTGCTAAGCCATTAATGAATGAAATCATGCTTGTTAGTGTGAGTACTGGGAAGGACCCTAGCTTTGATCCAGATTGGTTCTACACTATCTTCAGCGCGAGCGATTTGTCGCTTTCTTAAAAACTTTCAAAAAAAATGTTTTGCGCGGTCCTGCGAAGACCTGTGTGGAATCACTCTTGAGATTGTGCAGCTTAGGATCGCTCTCGGCCTCGAGACTCGACCCCTTTTACTTTCAAACCTTGAACTGGCATTCAGAATGTTCAACGGTCAACCACAATGTAAGGCCTGTGTGGCCAGATTCAAAGCAGCCCTCGAACAAGAGGCACCGAAGTCAGATCAAGAGGATCAGATGTTGTCAAAAGAAGCTTGCAAAGCTAGATCAGAAGCACCCCTCGAACTAGGGGCAAAAAATATCCGATGTGCTCGAAGAGCCAAAGGTGGATCTTTCTGCAAATCAATACAACACCCACTCTCCTGGATACAGAGGGCTTCAATCTCAAAACCATTTGGCATGGACTTGTTACACTTTTACCCTTTGAGAGGCTCGCTGGGCCGAAAACCCGGAAGGGCGGCCCAGGCAAAAGTTAGAGCGAAGAAAAGAATGAAAAAAGAGAAAAAAAAAAAGAAAAATGCAAAGAATGAAAAAAGAGAAAAAAAAAGAAAAATGCAAAGAATGAAAAAAAAAAAAAAGAAAAAAGAAGAAAAGAAATGAAAATAAAAAGAAAAGAAAAACAAAGCTCGCAAGGTTGAAAACCTGCATTGGGCGCCTTGGAAAAAGTTAGAGCCTAAAAAGGAGAGGTTAAATACCCGAGTGTACCTTAACCCCGAACTACGTAAGGCTTGATTCCCATCTTTGGGATACGTAGGCAACTTCATTCTGAAGTCCAGCCCTAAAACACTTCAAATTCAGTTGTGTCCATGAAATGGTTTTGATCATCTTTGCCTTCTCTGTATCCGAGAGTTCAGTTGTGATCGTCGCTCTGAAGGATTGATTTCAATACGCTGCGGTGCCATTTAGACAAGGGGCAACTTTCCGTTGCCATTTAATGCATTGCGGTGTCATTTCAAACAAGGGGCAACTTTCCGTTGCCATGCAGTGTCCTTCAGACAAGGGGCAATTTTCCATTGCTATGGGTCCGAGGTTGTGCATCTCAAAGAGTTGGTTCCCTGCTTGTTGAGCGGTGGCCGTTTGCAAAAACAGTTTTTGAGAATTTTTACTGAGGTTGACTATTCTCTCAAAAAATCATTTCATTTTTCCAAAACTGGACCATTTCTTGGACCCAAAAAAGGAAAATTTTCAGTGCTTACAACCTGACTTGCATGATTTCAAATCAAAAATCGAATAAGCATGTTAATCTAACTTTCATGTTGGTCAAAATTGTTTTAAAACAAAAAATGGTCGAAATGATGAACTAGGGGCACAGTTGAGTCAGGCTTCCTGTCTTTCCCCCATTTTCAACATACTTGCCAAGAAAGGCACTCTACCTGCCAGAAGAGGGCACAACTGAAGTTAGCAAAAAGGGCTGAAAGCTCTTTCGTCCTCCAAGCAACGAGGTATCAAGCCAGGTGCGAAGCACGAATTGGAATGGGGCGAGATGTTCCACTTCCTCATCTGGACAGATCTAACCACGTCCAAACTCCCCAGCACGGCATCATCAACCGATGTTAGCTGCAGATTTGCTACACACCCAGTTGTGGCACAATCCCTCTGTGGGAAAGTTCACTGTTGTAAGCGGAAGAAAGAGAATCTAGCAGAATGCTAGGGGCAAGAGCCCGCAACTTCTTGTCTATCCACCAACCACTCTGGGGAGGGATGAAAAATGAGAGATTGAAGAATAGAGAGATGTGCGCTGAGAGACAAAGTGAGGAAAAGGGCTTTTTCAGAAAAACAGAGCTTGAGGGCCGAGTGATGTGAGAATCACAAATGAGAAAGGGTGGGAAATAATACCCGGTGAAACAGGCTCCCTGTGCACGTCTGTGTGTCGTGTCCTTTGTTTCGTTTTATCTCGATTCTTGTTTTGAGTCGTTTCGAGTGTCAATAGATGTGTTTAGGTTATTTACCTATCGTTTTCCGTTGTTGAGTCTTTTTCGCTGTGTTCAGTTGTAGGCTCAATACCCGGTCGAGAACTCATTTTCTCAATTTCAAAAATGATTTGTTGTGTGCTCAGAGTGCCGTGCCATTCTCCACATTTGTGCAAAACATATTCGTTCTTTCATAAAACTGTAGGGCCCACCCCCGATAAGTGTGAACAGTAAAACCAGGACCTATCTGAAGCTATGTGGTTCCGGACTGCAAAATAAAAGCAAAAGAGGAAAACGTCGGGTATCTGAGTTTGTTTCAACTTCAGTACGTTCCGAGACTACATCTCGTGTGTACCTCTTCAGGCCTTGCCAGTGCTCCGAAGTATGAGTGTACCTCTACCTCAAGCTCAAGATCAAGTCTTCTTCAAGCCAGAATAGTGTATCAATCACACCTCATTCCCATAGTGTATCAATCACACTTCATTCATTCAGTGTATCTAGCACACTTTATTTGCTTTAGTGTATCAATCACACTCCATTCACTTCGTGTATCTATCACACATAGTCATTTGCTCCACTTAGTGTATCTAACACACTCCATTTGCCTTGGTGTATCAATCACACTTCTTTCATTTTGTGTATCTATCACACACACTCTCGTTTTGTGTATCCATCACGCACATATTCACTTTTGTGTATCTATTACACTCTCACTCAGTGTATCAATCACACTTCACTCACTTTGTGTATCTATCACACCATTCTTCTCTTCATATCACATGTTTGCTTTGTGTATCAATCACACTCTATTTGCCTCATGTATCTGTCACATGTTTATTTAGTGTATCAATCACACTTCTCTCATTTTGTGTATCAATCACACACATTCTCATTTTATGTATCTATCACACCCATTCTCACTTTAGTGTATCAATCACACACTTTATTGCATTCAGTGTATCAATCACACACTTTATTGCAAGTGTATCAATCACACACTTCATTGCATTCAGTGTATCAATCACACGTTTCATTTCATTTAGTGTATCAACCACACACTTCATTACATTCCGTGTATCAATCACACTCTCTTCACTTAGTGTATCAATCGCACTTCTTTCATTTTATGTATCTATCACACACATGTTCACTTCAAATTACTTTAGTGTATCCATCACACTTCATTACCTTTTGTGTATCTATCACGCACATACCCACTTTATTCCCTTAGTGTATCAATCACACTTCATACCTTTAGTATATCAATCATACTTGTTCACTAAGTGCATCTATCACACTTCGTGTTCACCTTTAGTATATCCATCATACTTGTTCACTAAGTGCATCTATCACACTTCGTGTTCACATTTAGTATATCAATCATACTTGTTCACTAAGTGCATCTATCACACTTCGTGTTCACATTTAGTATATCAATCATACTTGTTCACTAAGTGCATCTATCACACTTTGTGTTCACTTTTAGTATATCAATCATACTTGTTCACTAAGTGCATCTATCACACTTTGTGTTCACTTTTAGTATATCAATCATACTTGTTCACTAAGTGCATCTATCACACTTTGTGTTCACCTTCAGTATATCCATCATACTTGTTCACTAAGTGCATCTATCACACTTTGTGTTCACCTTCAGTATATCCATCATACTTGTTCACTAAGTGCATCTATCACACTTTGTGTTCACCTTCAGTATATCCATCATACTTGTTCACTAAGTGCATCTATCACACTTTGTGTTCACTTTTAGTATATCCATCATACTTTGTTCACTAAGTGCATCTATCACACTTCGTGTTCACATTTAGTATATCAATCATACTTTGTTCACTTAGTGCATCTATCACACTCTGTGTTCACCTTTTGTGTATCCATCACACTTTGTTCACTTAGTGCATCTATCACACTTTGTGTTCACCCTTTATGTATCTATCACACTGTGCTCACCACACTCGCTTACTGTATCTATCACGCACTCAGCTACTGTACCTGTCACATTTTGCTTCATATAGTGTATCTAACACACGCTCGTTTTGTGTATCAATCACACGCTCGCTTTGTGTATCAATCACACACGCTTGCTTTGTGTATCAATCACACGCTCGCTTTGTGTATCAATCACACACTTTCGCTTTGTGTATCAATCACACGCTCGCTTTGTGTATCAATCACACACTTTCTCTTTATGCATCCATCACACTACGCTCACTTAGTGTATCAATCACACTTTATTCATATAGTGTATCCATTACACTCTCTTCACTTTGGTGTATCCATCACACATGTTTGTCCGCTTAGTGTATCTACCATACTTCGTTCACTTTTGTGTATCTAACGCACATGTTCGTAAGAATTGCATAATTCTCTTACATCCTTTCTGCATGAGATGTAGGTTGGTTCACGTTTACTTGCTTGCATAGCATTCGCTTAAAATGTTGCATTTATTTTGCATAATTGCTTCATTACAGCATCCTTTGCATGATCATAATTTATGCACTTGCATTGTGCATCACTTTGCATCCTGTCCCTGAACTACGCTGGTTTGATTCCTTGCAAAGGGATACGTAGGCAGCCTGCGGGCACAACCATTTATGCATCTATATTTTGTTTGTCCAAGTCTTCGGCCTTGTCAAAAATGGGTCGTCTCTGGGCTTTGACATTCACTCCCGTCATTGTTATGACTTTCGAGTTCTGTCAAAGAGGGGCAACTATAGACACCCCGTTTTTGACCGCCCACAAGACTTGGGCATTACTGATGGTTTGCTCGGTGTTGAGAGATGTGCAGGGCACAGGTTCATTTTCTTCGACAAGGAGAGAGGCAAACCCTTCAAAACACTTTGTTTAAGGGTTTGGAGTTGAAGAAAAGAGGAGAGGGGGGAGAAAATAGGTTGGAGAAGAAGTTCGCCATGAATCCGGGTAGAAGAAAGTCGAGCGGCTCTCGCTGAATCAGGCTTATTCAATTGCATACTTGGAATTTAGCTATGAGGCCACTACCATTGGAAAGAAGACTTCCGGGGCTTCATTTTTGGTTCAAGAATCTCCTAGAGCCAAGTCCGGGTGGAGGAGATATGATGGGTTGAAGCTGGGCATCATCCCGGTTGGATCGAGTCTGCGCGGCTTCACGGAAAAGCGCATAACTTTTTGCACAGAAGGAATTTTGATGCAAGGTTTGCGCCATTGGAAAACTAACTTCCGGGGCTTCGATTTGTATACCCACCGGCCTTTTTTTGACCAAGGAATCATCCATCGGCACTCTATTTAGCCGACCGACACTTTATTTTGGCCGATGATCGAATTTTCTGGCCGGTTTGCACCCTTTGCTCCCCCTAAGCCTGGTGCATACCATCTGTGCCAGCTGGGATGAACAGAATCAGATCCACGTGCATCCATGTGCCTATTTTGCACCCTTGACCACCTTTTGGCCCTTATTTTGCACCCTTTGCTCAAGGCTTCTTGAGGAAGCCTTGACCCCTTGTCTTGGCTTCCTCAAGAAGCCTACCAGCTGTCCAAGCTTCTTTGATAAGCCAAGACCCTCTTGCACCTCTTGAACCTCCCTCTTTTGCTTAGCCATTAAGTCTTCTTTGCCTATATAAGCACCATTCCTTCTCCTTTGTCTAGGGTTGGAGACTTTGGAACAAAAAACCAGAGAAATATATGTATATCTGATATATACATATATATCCCTCCATCTCTCAATATATGTCTCTCATTCCACCTCCAAACACCCTTGATCTTGGGCTATTTCTTCACCACCACCTAGCACCACCACCACCACTCCATTTCCAGCACATTGGAGGTCATTTGCAGAGGCTAGGAGTTCATTTTCTTGGATCAAAACCTGCTGGTTCATTGGTCTTCAAGGGTAAGTGTCTATTTCCCTCAAACTAGCATTTTCTTGGTTCATATCTAAGCCATAGTTGCATGTATTTTTGAGCTTCGATGTAAACTACAAAGTTGCTTGTTTTGAGCCCTTCTTCAACTTTGAAGAAGGGCTCAACACTGTTGGGGGTCTCCATGTGGTACTTACCATTATACCCCTCTTGGCCCCCATTTTTGCATGCTTTGTTAGCCTACCATGCTTCTGTTTTTGGGCCTTCGACAGGCCTGAAAAGTGTCTTATTTTTCCCCTCTCTACATGTCTCATGAAGGGTCTTTGGCTGTTTGGTACACCCTTTTGGTACTTCATGTTATACCCCTTTGTGGGCCTTAATCTTGCATTGCATTTTGAACATGTTTGTATATTGATTTGGGGCTTGTCATCTACTGTGGGTAGTCATATTTTTGGTCCCTCATCAGTATTGTAGAAGGGTATTTTTCAGTTTGGTGCATGCTTAGCATACCTACTATGTGATGCCTTGTAATTGCCTTAACATGCCTAGGTTGTATGCCTTTATTTCTAGCATGTTTTAGGCTTAGATCCATGAAGCTTGTATGCTTATTTTACCATGAATAAGGTCTGTCCATGCTTGTTTTGGTCGGCCATGACTTGCATTACATAGCTCCTTTGCATTTGGCTTGTTGGCCATAAGAGCATGAGAGTGTAGCATGCCTTGCTTGCATCATTTCGATGGTTTGGAACCATTTAGCATGCTATTTCAGTCCCTTTGGTTTGCTTGTATGCTTGCCTTAGTTGCCTCTTTAATGCTTTAAAAGCATGTGTTGTATGCCTCATGTTTTGGTCATGTTGCATGCCTTTGATTTCAAGCCTCTTAGATGCCATCTAAGTAGTCTTTTAGGTTTAGTTTTATGTGTTAAAACTCTGTTTTTAGTTGGCTAAGTATTGCCATGTGTTGGTGGTACTATGTGTAGTTCAAAGCCTCATTGGTGAACCTTAAGTACTTGGGCCATTTGTTGCATGTTTGACTTGCTTTGTTGCATGATTTGGCACCATGTTTTGCATGATTTTCAGAGCTTTCTATGCATGCTATTTGTCTATGTTTGGTCTCTTTAAGTGTGCTTAAGAGTTGCCATGTTTGTGCTTAAGTGTTGGAGCATGTATGGTTGCATGTTTGCATGCATTGTGACTTCACCTCTTTAGCATTTTGGCTAATAGTTTTAGGCCTATTTGGAGCTGCCTAATCCATGTTTAAGCCCACCCCATTGCTTGGTTTGTATGCTTGTCTTGTATGCTTACTTGCATGTTTGCATAAGTGCCTTGCATTGTCCATTTTGCATACTAGTTGACATGTCTAGGATTGCATCATATTGGCATGCATGCTAAGCCTCTTGACCAAATCATGATGGAGGTTTGGCACCCTCATGTGTTTGTTTGCATTGCATGCATTTGAAATAGAAGTTGCACTCTTGGTTCTTTGGGCCATCATGCATGGAAATGCGTGATTGGTGGTCCGAGAATCGAGGCACATGCCCCTTTGAGTCACTAACATGATAAGGGATGTGTTTGGTGCATAAATGGCTTGAATCACATTGCCATGCATGTTGTTGTCCTCTGCTGCTGTGAGTTGCAGGTTTTGCAGGCACTTTGTGCCGACCGGCACTGTTTAGTGCCGACTGGCAGTCAATTGGCAGCCGATGGATGAATCTAGTGCCGGTGGCCTCCTCCTTCAGCCGGTGGTGTCCTACCCCAGCCGATGGTGATCCCCAGTGCCCTGAGAGGCACTCCTGGGACTTTGGCAATTTTCTGAGGAGGAGAGCAGAGGAAACAGAGGCAATCCATGCATGGCAGTGCGGTTCCGAGCCAGTCCCGAGCGCGTGTTGCATCCGGCCCTCATCCCGAGGCGATTTACTGCTTTAATTAGATTAATTAATTTATTTGATTAATTTAATGGGTTTGTAATATTTAATTAGCTTGCGTAGTTAATTATCTGTATTATTCTTTTGGTCCCTCCGAGTGAGGGCGAATTTGTAATAAGTGTGGGTGCGTGTGTGTATGTCTTCCAACCCCCATTTCTTTCTTCCCTTTTATTTACCTGCTTATGATGGTAGATTAGGGCATATTTAAAATTAGCATACCTTATGCAATGCATGCGTGCATCCATGCATTTGTTGACATGCATCGGGCTCGGTACATCATACAAACTGCATTGTATTTCAAATCTAACTTGAATACGTGTTACTCGTGCATTTCACATGCCATGTTTAGGATAGCCGAGCCTGTCTAATTGCACTCTGTATGCGTTGCATTAGTCATCTTAACATGAGCTAGGTCATCCATATTTTGCTAACTAGTTTATTGTTTTGGCACGGAGTACAATGTAAGTGTTTATGCTTTAGCATCTCGCATGCGTGTGAATGTTGCCATGACAGCATGATTACCATGAGGCTAGCTGCTTATGTGATATAACTGCTTGAATGCCTGTGGGTGGAGGTTGGATTGCTTGAGTTGGGAAAACTCATTGAAATCCGTGTTTTAGCCTACTTGCGAGTAGCAAATTCCAAAGCATTTTCAAAACGAACGGATATGCAATGTTTGTTTCCAAATTAGGCGATCTAGTCTATACTTGTTTGCTGTGCGCATAACATAGTAATTCTAGGCTAATAATTGGGATAAGAGCATGTAATGTTTTCAAAATCGGATATCACGGTTAGTAGAGGCCGGTCTTCGGACCGGGCGAAAGGGGGTGCTCATAGCTGACCTTCCCCGATCGTACCCAAGCTCCCGAGCCAAGACATTTGGTGATGACGGACACGTGGCCTTCGGCACCGAGTCAGGGTTTCCTAAATTTCCCATTTTAAAATATTTAGGTGGCGACTCTGTAATCTGGCAAAGCAGTCCATGTTTGGCACTACTTTTCAAAAATCTGTTTTCCTTCAAAACGATTTGCCAGAGTTGGACTCTTTGGTTCAGATTTAGAACCACGACAAACAAAAAGGGAGTCCGAACTGTAACCCGTGAGTTCCCTCGCGGACCTGTTATAGAAGGAAAGAAAACTAGCTAAGGAGAAGTTAGGCATGAATCTGGTCAGGACTGAAACTGAGCAGTCTTCACTAAAATAAGCATATCTTTTTACACACTTGGAATTTTGATGTGAGGCTGCCACCATTGAAAATAAGACTTCCGGGGATTTAATTTAGACTCAAGAATGACCTGCAAAGGAGTCCTGAGGAAGGAGATATGCCCATTTGAAGTTGGACCTAGAGAGCAGATTTTTTTAGCCAGCCACTGGTGGAGTTTGCTGGGCATGGATGGGCTTTGACGGCCATGTGTCGGCCATGATTGGGATTTGATGGCCATGTGTCGGCCAAGAGTGAGTTTTGTCGGCCATCAGTGGTGGCTGTCGGCCACCAGTGATGGCTGGTTGGCTATTGGTGCAAAAAAGGCAATTGTTTGCAGATATTTTCCTCCAGCTGTTTTCACAATGTTCCAGCTGTCCTATATGGATATTTTCGACCTGAGCTCTCATTTTTCTATATATAAAGGACCTTCTCTATTGTTTTCAAGGTTGGAAAAATTTTGGGAGCTTCTCTCTCTACAATCCTCTGTCTCTACAATTCTCTCTCTCTCTCTAGATTTCTCTCTCTCTAGATTTCTCTCTCTCTTGAACTTTTGTGCTTACAAGTAGAGATATACTTCTAGTTTGCCTATCAACCCTTAACCAAAGTTGCTTATCTTTGGGCTGAGGTTACTTGGGACCATCTTTGAGCTCTAGAAGGTGGTCTCAGCTTGATTTAGTGCCTCATTTGTGCCTAGAATTGTCCTTTGCTTCAAGAGGTATAACACTTGTCCTTTAAACTTGTTTTGTACACTTGTTTTGCCATCTTTTCAAACTGTTTTTGGGATGATTTTGAACTACAAAAAACTCTATTTTTGTGGCCTGAAAGTGTTGGTTTGAGGCCATTTTCAGTTAAGGGGTGGTTCACCCTTCTTGCTTCTTTGCTTGTAAAACTTTTGTACCATTTTTCATCACTTTCAAACCAACTTTTTTGGGCCTTTTAACCACTGAATTTTAGAGATTTTTTAGTGGCAAAAATCTTATTTTGAAGTCCAAAATTGGAGGGGTTAGTCTCCCCTCCTTGTGTCTTGTTTGCATGCCTAGTTAGCCTCATGTATTAGCTTATTGTTTTAGCTTTTTGTGGCTTAAGTCCAGCATGTTTTAGGCTATATTTAGGGCTATTTTGCCTCTATTTTTGGCTGGTTAATTCATTTGAGCCTTATATGGCATGGTTGTAGTGTAATTTCCTTCACAAGCTTGATGTTTTAATGCTTTAATCATCATTGTTTTAAGTTAATAACATGTTTTGGTGTTGTTTTACACTTCATTTCAGCACTTAAAATCTCTACAATCTCCCTCCATTCTTCACTCTTTTGTTTGCTTTGAAAGTGGTTGTTTGCCTAAGTGTGAAATGGAGGTGTTGCACCTAATGGTTTAATCCCTTAGGGGGTTCATTACCAACAGTGTAATGCCACTTTCATGCCCAAAGCAACTTGATGTTTGAGCCATCTTTCCATTAGAGGACACTCACCAATGGACAAATCAATTAAAGAATGGTTTTAGTAATTAAAATGAGTAAACAAAATTGGACAAGTAAAAGAGATAAGATAAAAATCTTTTGTGTTTCATTACATTTGTTCGAATCGGACGTTAACTCAAACATAAGGAAAATGGGACATTTCATACCCAAAAGTGATGAAATGTGCCACTTTCCTAGGTCACCATTACCCTTGATCATGTATGATAGGGTGGTGGTCTTTTTGAGTCATGTTTTGCACTCATTAATTTGTACAAACTTGGTTCCTTAGCCATCATGCATGAAAATTGCTTGATTGATGGTTTGAGGGTCAAGAGTTACACTCATTTGAACTTGTTTGATGATAAGGAGGGTAACAGTACAAACAACCCTTGAGAATATACTGCTTTGCCTCTGTTTGCTCTCTATTGCAGCAAGAGGAAGTTCAAGTCAGCAATGGCCGACTAGCCATCAGTAGTGGCCGACGGCCACTAGCAGTAGCCGACTGGCCATCAATGAAATTTGCACAGTAAGTTGGTAAGGTGGAGCAGAGGTATTCTGGAAGTTAGCAGCACTATTGGTGTTCAAATGTGCAAACAGAGGCGTTCAATGGCAAGGCGGTGGCTTTTCGGGTGGAGAAACCGAGCATGCATGCATCCCTCACTTTTCGAGGCCTTCTAGTTACTTTGTAATTAGTTAGTTAAGTGTTTAGATAATTAATTTGATTTGTAATATTTAATTAGCTTAGAATAGTTAGTTAATTCATATTGTGTTGTAATTAGTTAGCTTTAATTAGCGTAGCTAGTTAGTTAGCTTATTCATTCGGACCCTCCTTCGTAAGGGCATAATGTTGTAATAAGTGTGCGTAAGTGTGTGTATGTTTTCCAACCCCACGTCTTTCTCCCTTCTATTTAACCACTTTTGATGGTTAGATTAGGAGCATCATGTTTCAAATTAGCATACCTTATGCTTGCATCTATCCATTTGTATTACATGCACTGAGGCTCAGCGCATCATTCAAACTGCATTGCAATTTCAGTAATTCTTTGAATACGTGTTTAACCACATGTTATCAAATCGATCTAGATGTCATATTAGTAGCTGAGCCTATTAATTGCATATTGCATGTGTTGCATTAGACATCTTGTATAGTTAGGATCATGCATCTTTCTAACTAGTTTTCTGTTTTGACTTGGAGTACTCGATAAGTTTTTGTGCTTTAGCATACTTGCATGAGTGTGATTGCCATATTGCCATGATTAGCATGCTTTCCATGAGGCTATGTGCTTATATGATTAACTGCTTGAATGCCTGTGGATGAAGGCTTGTTGTTTGAATTGGAACGATTCAACGAATGGGCGTTTTAAGCCCACTTTGTTATGGCAAATCATGTTTTAAGCCCACTATATTTGGTGGCAAATCCGCATCTTTTAAGCCCACCTGAGGGTGGCAAATTCAAACTATTTTCGCAAACAAACGTGAGTTGAATTGTTCCAAATTAAGCAAACTAGTCTATACTTACATGTGCGCATCACATAGTAAAGCTAGTTTAATAATCGGAATAAGAACACATAATGTTTATAAAAAATCATATCATGATTAGTAGAGGCCAATCTTTGATCGGGCGAGCATGGGGTGCTCATTTCATGACATTCCCCTCTCGTATCCAAGTTCCCGAGCCGAGGCAACTTTGGTGATGACGAACACGTGGCCTTTGGCACGAGTCAGGGTTTCCTAAATTTTTCCAAAATAAAATATTTAGGTGGCGCCTCTGTATCTGGCAAAGCAGTCCAATTTTGGCATTATTTTGATTTAAAATCAATTTTCCAAAACGGTTTGCCGGATTTGGACTCCTTGGTGTTTATCAGTTTCACATTGCACTTGCGAGACTAGATTCAGAACCGTGGGAGTCCGAACTGTGAAGCCTTTCTTTCAAACCCTTTCCGAAAGACAGGGCGCTGAAAAAGGCAAGTCCACACAATGGTAATAAAGCGGAAACACCGAAGGAGGCATTGAGAAAAGCCATGATTAGGATTAAGGAGCAAGAGACTGAAGCGAGGAAAAAGTCCGAACATTTGCAAGAGCTGGAAGGGGGAGTGAGCGCCATGGAACGGTTGATCGGTTTGCAATGCACAGACATGTTCATGGGTTTTGACAGTGTGTTACGTTTAAAAGACGCTGAAATAGAACGTCTGTCTGGGGTTGTCAATGCATTAAAAGACAGCATCGTACGATTGGAAGACCAAATAGACGACCACGAGGCGCATTAAGTGACTCAGACAGTAATGAAATCAACACTGACCTTGAAAACAACATCGAGTAGTACTGGTGGAATAAAATGTGGGACAAAATAAGTGGAACGTATCGTGAGTTCGGGAAATTATACGTTGGCCACCACAAACCCTAACCCACTTGTTGGGGAGACACCAGAGTATATGTGTGATGAGCAGATTATGAACATTCCTAATATGGGGTTTAGACAATGTAACCCACTGTCTGACTATGGTGGAGTCGACTACAAATATATGAATTCAAAAAATACAACGTCAGACAACATTGAGAGAAACAGTAAAGGGCCTAGTGTGACAGTGAAGGCCGGAATTGGGGATTGCGTGGAAAACAAGTACCCCTAATTTCATAATTCTAATATTTATAATTTCTTATACCTGGCATGTCATAGGGAAAACAATTTTGTGAGTTAAAATCTCTGAATAAAATTCTATTTTCCTGTATATTGGCCTAATATACCCAGCCAAGAAAAAAAAAATGTATACGTAAATTTTGGAGAAGTTGCCTTTAGTTGGTTAGCTTACTCATAGGTGTACATCAATTTGAGCATGATAATGACAAATTCCCATGTGAGTTTAATTCTTAAATCACTCTACAATTCTCCATTGCACAGTTTCATGTTAATTTATATCAAATCCTTGATTCATTAAACTCAATTTGTACCGATATTCTTAGTCTTACTAATTTGTCAATTAGAATATATTTATGAAATTTTATTTTCCTATGTATTGATCTAATATATTACCAGCTGATTTTGCCCAACCAAGAGGAAAAATATGTATATATACATTTTGAAATTGTTGAATTCAGTTGGCTAGCTTACTCATAAGTCATAGGTGTACGTTAATTTCAACATTTTGAATGATCTATCAAATCTCTCATGTCAGTTTCGTTCTTAAATTGCTCTAGAATTCTCTATTTCACAGTTTCATGTTAATTTATATCAGTCCTTGATTCATTAAACTCAATTTCTGCCAATATTTTTGGTCTTACAGCATGATTTATCCAACAGGTACTTCCGCCATGCTTCAGGTGAGATGGTTGTCATATCCTAATCAAATGATGAGAACTACACTTTTGAAGCAGGGAATGGGTTTTTGTTGTCTGTCATGCAATTTTGGTATCAGATTTACTGATGTTTTGCTGAATTATACACACAACTTGTATAATCTGTTTCTGTTAGTAGATTGGGTTGAAGTTAAGGAGCTCGTCTTAGTTATTGATTTTTAACTTGGTTTTGCCTCCTTCATATGGTCAATAATTTAGAATTGAGATTTATTTAAGAGGGCATATATATAATTTTAGAGGAGAAAATTGGATAACATTTTCAAGTTAAAATTCTTTGGCATTTTGATTAACTAGATTATGATTGCATATGTGTGTCTCTGGTTTTGTTTGCTGAAAGATAGATAAGGAGAATAAGGGGAATGGTTCTTCTTCCTCTGTGTTTTGTATCTTTTTTCATGTAAGTACACTAATTGGTGATTTACACATGATTAGGTAAGAGGGCTGCCATATTTTATTACTAGATAAAGTGCAAATGGTGGAAGTTGCAAAATCATATTCAAGAGAGGGGATGATCTTTGGCAAGACCAGTTGGTAGATTAAGTAGTCTGTTCAATAGATGTACGTCTTTTCTTTCTCCCCTTCTCTGTCTCGCACCAAAAAACATGCATGGGAGAGGTGGGGGTGGAAGGAGGGTGATCAGTTGATTTGATATATTGATTGTGGTCACTGTAGGTGATTCAAATGGTATTGTTTATGGATCGCTTGATCTGCATTTGACTCCATACAGGTCCTAGCAACTGGACATGATGAAGACATATTGGAATTTATACCATCTAGTTCTTTAGCACAAGTATGAGATGCTTCAGTTGTAGTGCAAGTGAGCAACAACTTATAGTTGCATAACAACTTATAGTTATAGTTTGGATAGTTCTCATTGATAATTGAGTTGCAAAGCATCATCATTATCACCTATATATTAACAGATTCAATGCTTAATTCGGTTGACATGCATTTAGTTCTTCTTAACATTGATTATTGTTATTTAGCTTCTCAAAAAATTGAAATTTTGAGTTTCAAGTACCCTGGTCTAATGGAATCATACTTTCAATTTCAAGGATGACATGGTTTTTTTTCCTTTGCTTGAAGTATTAAGTTGTTCATCCATGAAGGCCTACTCACATCTGTGCAAATTACTTTTTTGTACAACTATGTCTAGTGCGTTTCTAGTTCAATAGGAAAATGGCTTTGAGAGGAAAGTCATGCTAATAGAATACTTTTTGGCATTCCATTTCTGTACGGGAAAGAAATATACCTTCTCGTATAATCCTGTTGATCAAGTCTGCGTTCCTCCGTACGACGTCGTTCTACTACCTGAAAACACAAACGTGAGCTAGCCGGTGGGTGTGTGCCGGAAACCTCTCCTATGCCTAAGTCAGTAAGCTTGACAAATAGACAAAAGCTCTATGAATTCAGGGAGCAAAGTTGCATTACCTCTCCAAAGGTGATATGGGTGAGCTTTTATAGGTTTCGCATGGCACAATCCTAGTAGGACTCTTACTCCTCCATGTAGAGTCCTCCTAGGATTCATACTCCTGGAAGATAATGCTTATCCTCCAACACCCCCCTCACTGCTTGAACCAAGTGAGATGGTTTTACCATTGCCAAACTCCAATATGACCGAAGTAACCCTTAGTTCGGCCCTCACTTTCCTTCTTCCTACCTCGGCTTTCCCATACCAAGACCGAGCTAGCCTCAAGAGAGTTGGGCCGAACTATCTTCAGAACCAAGTCATCCTAAAGACTTAGCACACCTCGGTTCTCATATGCCTCGACCGAACTAACTGTTGAAGACCGAGGTGCCACAATACACTTCTCAACCGAAGTAAGGAAAAAGCCTTATTCGCCCGTGCTAGCCATCACGGTTGCGCGACCGGTCTAGCTCCAAGGTCACCTCTTCAAACCGGAGTACCCCAATTGGCCATTTTACTCAGTCTTTCGTAGTGCAGCCCAAACTTCCCAGCTCGGCTCAATCTACCCAGCTCGGCCCAACTGCGTAAATTACCCTCACAATTGCCCCTTAATTCCATCTGCAAAGCATGATAGGGATTACCTGTCTATAAACCGGGCTACAGTTTTAACCTCTCCAGCCGAGCTAAAAAACAACCCACTAGCCACTCCAGCCGAGCTAAAACACTTGCTTTTCCAGCCGAGCTATACTTAAGCCGAGCCACGCACGTCCGGTCAAAACGTCTTTTCAATTGCAGAAACTGAATCGATTGTCCTTCCTTTGACACGTGGCATGCTCTAGTTTGTCCTCCACAGCTGTACAGCCGCCCTCGTACTCCGAAAAAATTGAATAGTTCCCGCCCGAAGGCTTTTCATCAAAACAAAATATTTTCTCTCTCTGCAAATCATCCATCAAACTTTTCACTCTCTCCTCTCTTACTTCTTCCAACTCTTTGCTGTTCTTGCACCTCTGAAGTTTGTCCTTGCTGCCGTTTGCCTCCATCCCATTCTACTTCCTCTTCACCAGGTAAGCATCACAATTCTGTATCTGTTTTTTCTGCATTTTGCTTTATATGTTTTTGCAAAACACTCCATGTTTAGCTCCATGATGTTTTCTGGAAAAACTTCATAAGAACCTTATGAACTTCAAGAAATAGTTTGTAGAACTCCACTTTGATCTATAAAACGCATCCAACCGAACTAGTAATCTGTTCTTGCTTATATAAAGATATAGGAAAACTGGAACCGAACTAGCACTAGTGCACATCAGTAGTTTCAACAGGCCACCGATTGATTCACACTAGCCGAAATGAAAACACACCGAACTGGAAATGTCGGCACTTGACCGAGCTAAGCCTCCGAGGCTAAGCCAGCTTTCTCAGTTCCTAAACCGAACTCGGAAAGCTGCCCCTTGACGCTTAACCGAAATAACAGAAACCATAGCTAGAACCAAACATCCTAGTGAACCGAGATAACAAGAACCTTTAAGAAAACCGAGATCGATCCCGTAGAACACTGCGCAGCCGAAGTAGGATTTGTCTTTTCTCCCTCTGTTTTTTGTAGCACGGTCTATGATCTGTGCTTAACACCTTGCTTTTCCACTTTGCAGACTTAGGTTGCCCAGACACTTCTACGCGCTCAACCGAGCTACCAAGCACACTCTTCCAACCGAGATAAATTATTTATAACTTATAGAATAAATGGGGAAATACAGATTTTTGGTAGAAACCCCTGGAGGTCTAGCCGAATTCCGGAAAGACTACGACATACCAACCGATGTAAACCTCACCCTGGCCGAGCAAGGGGTAGACCCCGGGGGTAAGGAAGGCTTCGTCCCCTTCACCCTCCAATCAATAATTGAGACCGGACTTAGATTCCCAGTCCAGCCATTGCTCTGTGAATTCCTTAGACAGACCAGACTCTGCCCTACCCAGCTTTCCACTAATACATACCGCATAATAATGGGAATAGCCGCACTGAACCACCAACATGGTCTCAACCTCGGTCTAGCCGAGCTACTTCATCAATACTCAATAGGATCCAAAAACGAAGGCTGGTGCTATTACTTAAGGGTACGCCGTGGCCGAGAAAAAATCATAAAACATACACCGGATAAAGATGTCAACGATGATGACTTCTTTTGGGTGTCTGGGAATTTTGAGGACTTCCAAGCCCGAATCCCAGGCCGAAGAATAAATTGGAAAAAAGGGGAGCACGGTATACAGACTTCGGTTCCCATTCCTCCTTTTCTTTTAATTTGATTCTCATAGTGAACTGGACTAACACTTGTCTTCCTTTGCAGATAAGGCTCATCTCATCTCCAACTACAACTATCCCAACCTTGCAGTACTCCGTGCCGCACTAAAGGTTAAAGAAAGGAGTTGGGCAAAACTTCTCGGATTCGAGCCGACCTACCGTTATAGCGGTCGCTGAAAAGCAAAGGTGACCGACTTTCTTCTCGACGAAGCACCGGAACCGGACCCCACCTTGCCCGAAATAAACTTGGTGCCACTTACAGCCGAACAGGAAATGGCTAAGAAAAACAAACTGAAGGCAATGCTGACCGCAACAACGAGGGCCGAAGTACCGCGAACCGGCCAATCAACCGAGGCCGTGGTGGCCCTCCCAACTCAACAGCCATCCTCTTCTCGCCGAGCTAAGCGCGCCCGGACTACCGAGACCGAGCAGCGTTTGGTTGATGAAGATGACACCGTCCTTCCGCCGAGCCCCCAACCTAGCCTCGAACCGGAACAGTCGGACCGGGCTGACAGCAACAAATGGGCTCCACCCTTCGTCTTCAACAACCGAGATATCCATGACAGCGACTCGGTTGTTGCTGAGAAGGATCACCTACTGGCCTTCAACCTGGGCAGGGGTGTTTGTCTACCCAAAGACATGGAGCACCACAGCAAGCAACTAAATACCGAGCTGAAGGCCATCCGGTCATCCACAAAGTCCATGATCCTGGTAAGTAGCACTTGTCCTCTTTTGATCAGTCTAATTTTTTCCAACTCTTAGCTCGGCTAAAAAGGGAACTTACTATTCTTTTGCAGGCCATTCAGAAGAACACAATCGCTCACAGGCAAGTGGTGGAACTACGAAAATCCACAAGGCAAGCCATGAAGGAAGCCGAAAACAAAACTGCCGAGCTAGCTCGATCTCAGCAGAAGTCGGCCGAGCTGGAGGCCGAGGTAGCACGTTTGGCCGAACTAGTTGCCTCGGCTGACAGTGATAAACTGCGTGCTGTTACCGAAGTGAAAGATAAGTTCTTGTGGGAGATAGCGCGACTCGAAGGTGCAAAGGACGCCGAAATAACCCAATTGAAGAAGGACATGAAAGACGCCGAAAAGCGAGGTTTCAAGGAGGCAGAGGACGCCTACACCCTTCAATGCGACGCAGCCAAAGATCTGTTTTTCAAATGCGGTTGGAGGAGTGCTGTAGAGCGACTCGGTTGTACATCCGACACCGAGGTCTACGATGCTCCACAGTATTCTATTCCGGCTTCACTGGCGCAGTACGCTGCCGACCTTCAGAGGCAATTTCTCGAAGGGTCCGGTGATGATGATGACGATGATGATGAAGAAGATGAGGAGCCATCTCATACTCCGGTTGTCAATGAGCAGCAGAATGATCAAGTAGTTCGGTCTGAGCTAGTTACTGAAGATCTAACTCTTGAGCTGCAGCCGACTGACACCGGAGTTCAGGCTGACACCGAACTCGCACTTCAAACCGTGCTGCCCTCTGACACCGGACTCCAGGCGAATGATGATGCTGAATTCGATGCCGAGCTTGATAATCTTCTTCGCTGATTTTTCATTTTTCTTCTTTTGTTTTGAACTTTTGTAACCGGGCTGCGGTCCCTTAATTGTACTTACTGTGTTTCAATGAAAAAATCTTTCTTCAACTCTTATTCCGGTTTTGCGTGTGTATGCTTAAACTTGCAATGAATTTTTCATTAACTGTGATTTCGGTTTAACTATCTAACTTGCTAGCCAATCACTCTTCAGCCGATATGAGTCATTTCGGCTGAAGAGTACACAGAGTTGGTTTAATCCAGCCAACCACTCTTCAGCCGATATAACTCACTTCGGCTGAAGAGTACACAGAGTTGGTTTAATCCAGCCAACCACTCTTCAGCCGATATAACTCACTTCGGCTGAAGAGTACACAGAGTTGGTTTAATCCAGCCAACCACTCTTCAGCCGATATAATTACTTCGGCTGAAGAGTACAAAGAGTTGGTTTAATCCAGCCAACCACTCTTCAGCCATACACTTACTTCGGCTGAAGAGTACAAAGAGTTGGTTTAATCCAGCCAACCACTCTTCAGCCGTATACTTACTTCGGTTGAAGAGTACAAAGAGTTGGTTTAATCCAGCCAACCACTCTTCAGCCATACACTTACTTCAGCTGAAGAGTAACAAGTGTTGGTTTAATCCAGCCAACCACTCTTCAACCATACACTTACTTCGGCTGAAGAGTACAAAGTGTTGGTTTAATCCAGCCAACCACTCTTCAGCCATATACTTACTTCGGCTGAAGAGTAACAAGTGTTGGTTTAATCCAGCCAACCACTCTTCAGCCATACACTTACTTCGGCTGAAGAGTACAAAGAGTTGGTTTAATCCAGCCAACCACTCTTCAGTCATACACTTACTTCGGCTGAAGAGTAACAAGTGTTGGTTTAATCCAGCCAACCACTCTTCAGCCATACACTTACTTCGGCTGAAGAGTACAAAGTGTTGGTTTAATCCAGCCAACCTCTAAGTTGGTTTTTCCAGCCAACTTAGAATAAAATGTTTGGTTGTTCCGACCAAACGTCCTGCAGCCTGGATCCTTATCCTGGGCTTAGGAAGGGTTCATAGTTGGTTATTCCGGCCAACTATATTTATAATGCTCCAAACTTACTAAAAGTTACTTTCTATGAGAACAATTATACTGAAAAAGAATCGATTTGTTTTATTGAGAAAGTAAAAAATTACACATACTTAAAAAAGAAAAAAGCTAAAAATAAAACAACTTGAGATTTGCCGTATTCCATGGCCTGGGAATTGCCTTGCCATCCTTATCTTCCAAATGGTATGCCCCTTTGCCTGCTAACCCGACCACTTTGAAGGGTCCTTCCCAATTTGGCCCCAACTTGCCATCTCCTGGAACTAGGGTATTTCCCATCACTTTGCGCAGTACCCAATCGCCGATCTTGAATTGTCTTGGATGTACTGTTTTGTTGTATTTCCTAGACAATTCTTGCTGGTAGGAGGCGATGTGAACCAATGCCTTTTCTCTTCTTTCGTCTGCCAAGTCAAGTTCTAATGCGATGGCTTCCCCATTTAGGTCTGGATCAAAGTTTTCGCTCCGAATTGTAGGAAGGCCAACTTCTAAAGGGATGACTGCTTCCATGCCATAAGCTAAGGAGAATGGAGTTTCTCCTGTTGACCGCCGTGGTGTGGTGCGATAAGCCCATAAAACATGAGGGAGCTCTTCTACCCACTTGCCTTTGGCTTTTTCCAGCCTTTTCTTCAATCCGTCCAAGACTACCTTGTTTAACGCCTCTGCCTGACCGTTTTCTTGGGGATACGCCAGTGTAGAATTGTAGAATTCTATCTTGTACTCTTCGCAAAAGCCTCTGAAAATTTTGCCGTCGAACTGAGTGCCGTTGTCTGAGATCAGTGCTTTTGGTATGCCGAAGCGAGTAATGATGTTTTGCCAGACAAACTTCTTTACATCTTTTTCCTTGATTGACGCCAAGGCTTTTGCTTCCACCCACTTGGTGAAGTAGTCTGTTGCCGCAAGAAAGAACTTTCTGTTGCCTGGTGCTGTTGGAAGTGGACCTACTATGTCTAAGCCCCACATTGCGAAAGGCCATGGGCTAGTTAATGGTAGTAGTTCTCTGGCAGGTTGGTGTATTTGGTGTGCAAACTTCTGACACTTTTCGCATTTTTTGACATACTTCTCTGAATCCGCCTGCATGTAGGGCCACCAGTATCCTTGTGAAATAGCTCGGTATGCCAGTGATCTTCCTCCTTGATGGCTGCCGCATACCCCTTCATGTATTTCGAACAGGAACGCTTCTACCTTGCTGGGGTTAACACATTTTAAGTAAGGTCCTGAAAACGACTTTTTGTACAATGCCAAGGATGGAGAGAGCCAAAATCGTTGCGACTTTGCTCTTATTCTGTTGGCTTCTTTCTTCTCTTCTGGTAAGGTGTCGTCTTTCAGGAATAGTATGATGGGATCCATCCAAGAAGGGCCTAACTCTGCACAACATACCTCTTCTACTTCTGGGTCCTCAATGCTTGGTCTAGGCAGATAGTCGATTAGTAGTGGGTGAGGAGTGGAGGTATCTGCCATTGAGGCGAAGCCTGCGAGTTCGTCTGCTCTGCTGTTTTCCTCTCTGCCGATCTGTTCTATCCTCACTACTTCAAACTTCTTTATCTCTGTTCTGACCAGATCTTGGTATTTAGCCATTCTGTCATCTTTTGCCTCATAATCGCCTGAAATTTGGTTCACCACCAGCTGTGAGTCGCTGTAAACCATTAGCTCGGTGGCCTTCATGTAGAACGCTAATTTGAGACCTGCAAGAAGCGCTTCATATTCCGCTTCATTGTTTGATGCTGGAAAGCCGAGGTTGATAGCTTGTTCTACAACCAGGCCGTTTGGAGAGATGAGGACTATGCCAAGTCCTGCTCCATGTCGGTTGGATGCTCCATCCACGAATAGCTTCCACATCTCTCCAACGAACAACTTCCAACATATGGAGGGATCAGATGATGTTGTGGGGTCTGGAATGTCGCTGGAGTTTTCTTCGTGATCCATAGTTTCAGTCTGCCCCTTGTCTTCTGATGAGACCAAGTCATTAGTTGTTGGTGAGTTTTGACTTGGTATAGCAAGGTCTACTTCCTCCTCGCCTTCTCTACTCTGGTCTGCCTTGGGCTCTGGCCGAGTAACCTGCACTAGGGGTTGCGCTATTCCGGCGTCAATCTCCATCCCTAGTTCGGTTGTGTCAGTCAGGTCGATTGGGCAGATGTGATGACTTCCTGGCGTGAATTCTGTGACGAAGTCTGCCAGTGCTTGTGCTTTTATTGCGGTCCTTGGTTGGAACTTGATGTCGTATTGTCCCAACTCTACTGCCCACTTCAGAATTCGTCCAGAGAAGTTTGCTCTTTCAAATAAAGCCTTTAATGGGAAGGCTGTGAGTACAACTATGGTGTGGGCGTGAAAGTAATGCGATAACTTCCTTGAGGCCATCATCAAGGCCAATGCCAGTTTCTCCAGCGGCAAGTACCTTGTTTCGGCGCCCAATAATGTCTTGCTGACATAGTAGATGGGCAAGTGTTGGATTCCTTCTGCGCGGACCAACACTGCGCTGATTGCATGCTGGGAAACTGCGAGGTACAAGAACAGTTCTTCTCCAGGAATTGGGGTTACAAGTAGCGGTGGAGAAGACATGTATTCCTTCAAGCTTTCCAGAGCTTGGTCGCATTCTTCGTCCCATTCAAATTTGGCCTTCAGTGCATAGAAGAATGGTCGTAGTCTCTCTGACGACCGGCTTATAAACCGATTGAGCGCGGCCGCCATGCCGGTGAGATGCTACACTTCCTTCACTGAGTTTGGTCTCTCCAGATCCTGAATGGCCTTGATCTGGGAGGGGTCTGCCTCTATACCCCGGTTGGTCACCAGGAAGCCTAGGAATTTGCCAGATCCTACTCCGAATGCACACTTCGACGCGTTGAGGCGTAACTTATGCTTCTTCAGGATCTCAAACATCTCACCTAGGTCCTTGAGATGGTCATTCTCATCCTTGCTCTTGACCACCATGTCGTCGATGTTAGCTTCCATTGTCTTGCCTAGCAATGGTTCAAACATCTTGGTGACCATCCTCTGGAAGGTCGCCCCTGCGTTCTTTAGGCCAAAGGGCATGACCTTGTAGCAATATAGTCCTCTTGGCGTGGTGAAGGATGTGACCTCCTGGTCTGGTTCGTGCATGGCAATTTGGTGGTAGCCTCTGTATGCGTCCAGAAAACTAAGTCGGTTGTGCCCTGCCGTTAAGTCTACCAGTTGATCTATCCTTGGTAGAGGGAAGCTGTCTTTTGGGCACGCCTTGTTGACCGTTTTGTAGTCGACGCATACACGCCACTTGCCATTCTTCTTTGGCACTACGACGATGTTGGAGATCTATCTTGGGTAGTGCACCTCTCTGATTGCCCCTGCCTCCAATAGGTTTCCTACTTCTTCTGCCACTATTTCGGCGTGGTGGAGTGCTGATCTGCGGGTGCGCTGAATGACTGGCCTGGCAGAAGGGTGGACATTGAGTTGGTGACAGATGAAGTTGGGATCGATGCCTGGCATGTCGTATGGGGTCCAGGCGAACACTTCGATGTTGGAGGTCAAAAATTCCAAGACCTCCAATCTCTCAGTGCTGGACAACGACGAACTGAGCAAAAAGAACTTATCCGGGTTCTTTTCATCTATTCTGACCTCTACCAAGTCCTCCACTGCTTTCTGACTAGCCGCTTTGCCAACATCTGCGAATAGTTCATTACTCTCAGGTTCTTCCACCAAATGAACGTGTCCTTTGGCAGCGCAGCTGCCGTTCACTGTGACAAAGCACTGCTACGACATGATCTGATCTCCATAGGCCTCCTCAATTACCCCGGCTTCATTGGGGAATCGCATCACTTGGTGGTAGGAGGACGCCACCGAGCGCATGGCATGCAGCCATGTTCTGCCCAAGATAATGTTGTAGGTGGAGGGGACCTTCAACACCCAGAACTCTACTTGCTTTGTTACACTCCCTGCTTTGACTGGGAGGATAATTTTGCCGACGGGCCACTCTGGCATGGAGTTGAATCCGATAAGGGGAGATACTGCAGGCGCCAAGTCTTTATCTTGCAACTTTAGTTGTTTGAAAGTCTCATAGTACATGATTTCACACGAACTACCTTGGTCAATCAGAATCCGCTTGACGTCAAAATCCTTGACTCGGAGAGTGACGACCAAGGCATCGTTGTGAGGGCAATAAATCCTTGCCAAGTCTTTATCCGAAAAAGACATGACATTTGTGGCCTTTGTCTTCCCCTTTTTGACGACTGGTTGGGCACTTAGCACCTCCCTTAAGTGCTCAACTTTTTTGATTGAACCTCTGAGCTCGCATACACGCTCGGGTTCAAAGACTCCATGTATTACGTTGATGACGCCTTGAGGTGGGGCGTCGATTGGCATTCCATTGGGCATATTTTGGTCCTGGGGGGCTGGTTGCGCCCCTCCTTCGATGTATTTGTCCAGGTGGCCCGCCGCCACCAACTCTTCCAAGTGTTGTCTTAAGGGCGTGCAATTCTCAGTTCGGTGCCCCTTTTCTTTGTGGAAGGTGCACCGTGACCTGTCGTCGTAGTCCTTCTGAGCTTCGCCTAACTTAGCTGGCCACTTGACGAAGGGTTCGTCTCGAATTTCGCTAAGTATACGGTAGATCGGTTTCTTGAATACCGTGGTTATGGCGGTGCGGACTCTTAACCATCTCTTGTCCTGGTCCTCGCCATTGTCCCGCCTGCCTCGCCCGTTTCGGTTTTGGCGATCTACCGCATTGACCTTTGCTGAGGTCTTCTTCTCTGGTGTTGTGGTCGCGCCAGTTTTTGCTTTGGCACGAGCGCCATCCTCTTCCACCCTGATGCGCTGGTGCACTCTCTCCATCAGGGCCTCCATGGTGAGGGGTGGCGTCATGGTGATAGAGTCCCTCAGTCTGTTCCCGACTGGAAGGCCTCTTTTGTATTGCGCAATGGCGAGGTTGGTTGGGCAGTCCCCAATCTGGTTGAATGTCTCCCAGTAGCGACTGTTGTATGATCTCAAGGCCTCCTTGTCGCCCATGTCGATGGATAGTAACTGGTCGATCTCCACCGGGGTTTTTGTGTTTGTTCTGAACCGCGTTACAAACGCCTCCGCCAGTTGCGCCCAGGAGGCTATGCTGCCTTCTGGAAGTTTCTCAAACCAAGTCAAGCCTAAGTCACCAAGGCTTGAGGGGAATAGGATGCACATCAAGGCCTCATTGCGCCGATAAACCGCCATAACCTGGCGAAAGTGGCGAAAGTGTGAGTAGGGGTCCGTCTTCCCCTCATATGTTGTGAATTTGGGCTGTAGGAAGCCTGACGGTAGTGGCGCGTTCTCTATTGCTGGGACGAATGGTGAGGTCTGCAGCCTCGCCAACGCCTTGTCCGTTGGTTCGTAGGCCGGGCGCGGTATTGGCATTCCAACCTCGACGCTTCCATGCGTCCGAGGAGCCAACCGCTGTAAGGCAGAAACTCTGTGTGGATCGCGTGCCCTAGCGTCCTCCTTCCACCGTGCTTTCTCTTCTAGTACGGTTCGTAGGTCGGACGATCTAGGCAACTCTGTCTGCCTAGACCTTGTCTGGTGCGAATGTGAGGGCCAATATGTGCTTCCTTCAATGTACGACCTCTCAGATCTCGCCCTCTCAGACCTGGAGTGACGAGATCTGGAGGACCTAGATTGCGTATCGCCTGTCCTGGGGCTCTTGTTCTCTGCTTGAGAGGGTGTAGTACTCTGACTACGACTTTCCGAGTGGCAAGGGGGCGTTTTGTTTGTGCGCCCCTCTCCTGTCGCCACTCCTTTTCCCTTCACCTGGCGCTTCAAAGATTCCATGTCCGTTGCCATCCGACGGATCAGTTCGTCTTGTTCCCTGACGCGATCCTCCAAAGTTTGAGAATCAACCCTGCGCCTTTGTCTTTCTGGGCTCTGCGAACGAGAGTGATGGGGGCTGTTATTCCGCCTTCGTCCCCTTGCGTCCCTCCTGGAATTTTGCCTTTGTGGTTCCAGGTTCGCCATGGGAGTGACCAAGGGTAGGCCTTCGCGCCTTGCACCCCCTTCTGGAGTTAGTCCGTCGACGGCGGACTGAGGTAATTCTTCGTTGTTCGCCATTGATTTTTTGGGAGAAAAAGCTTGATCAAGAGGTTGTTCTTGTCTGAGTTCCCACAGACGGCGCCAATTGTACGGGAAAGAAATATACCTTCTCGTATAATCCTGTTGATCAAGTCTGCGTTCCTCCGTACGACGTCGTTCTACTACCTGAAAACACAAACGTGAGCTAGCCGGCGGGTGTGTGCCGGAAACCTCTCCGATGCCTAAGTCAGTAAGCTTGACAAATAGACAAAAGCTCTATGAATTCAGGGAGCAAAGTTGCATTACCTCTCCAAAGGTGATATGGGTGAGCTTTTATAGGTTTCGCATGGCACAATCCTAGTAGGACTCTTACTCCTCCATGTAGAGTCCTCCTAGGATTCATACTCCTGGAAGATAATGCTTATCCTCCAACACCCCCCTCACTGCTTGAACCAAGTGAGATGGTTTTACCATTGCCAAACTCCAATATGACCGAAGTAACCCTTAGTTCGGCCCTCACTTTCCTTCTTCCTACCTCGGCTTTCCCATACCAAGACCGAACTAGCCTCAAGAGAGTTGGGCCGAACTATCTTCAGAACCAAGTCATCCTAAAGACTTAGCACACCTCGGTTCTCATATGCCTCGACCGAACTAACTGTTGAAGACCGAGGTGCCACAATACACTTCTCAACCAAAGTAAGGAAAAAGCCTTATGCGCCCGTGCTAGCCATCACGGTTGCGCGACCGGTCTAGCTCCAAGGTCACCTCTTCAAACCGGAGTACCCCAGTTGGCCATTTTACTCAGTCTTTCGTAGTGCAGCCCAAACTTCCCAGCTCGGCCCAAACTACCCAGCTCGGCTCAATCTACCCAGCTCGGCCCAACTGTGTAAATTACCCTCACAATTTCTATTATAAATTTATATTACGAGGAATATTGATTACTTTGAGGAGTATTAGTTGTATTAAAAATGAAAGGTTTATGGGTTCTAAATTTTTTGTATGATGTATATCTGTTGAGGATGTTTTGTAACTAATTCACCTATATAATTGCATGTGCCACCAGATAGGTTAAATTGCAGTGTCTAATCACAGTGCTTGTGATTTCCGACAATATTTGATGATTAAAGTGGGTGTAGTTTTAGCTTTGTTGTGGATTGTCACAAATACCATGTTGCAATGGGTTCAATAGAGGTTAATCCTTTTGATTTCCAGATACTCTCAGAGCACCGAAGTATTATAAGCTTCTGATCCTGAAAAGGGCATTACTTGTTTATTTAAAGAATATAATTGTTTACTTTTGTATGACCATGTTTGTGATTATATCCTTATAGCTTCAAGAGAAGTTTCGGTTGGACTTGGACGATGAGGAGTGCATACATTTTTTCCAGGATCTCAACAATGAGAGTGTCAAGGCTTTGTTCCCTCAAATACATCGATGGGCCCAGCACTAGCGTTGACCCCCACGAAGTAAGGAGTTATTCATGTCCAAGTTAGTGACACAGCGGAATAAATCACACGAGACTAGATATCGTTCTAGTAGACGAGAATTCTTGAATCCACAAGAACACCCTTAAATCCACAAGGAAGATAGAAGAAAAGCTCTTTAAAATAATATTGAATGAATGAATAAAGTTACATATGCTTGTAGGCTTATTTATAATAAACTAAACCTAATACTTGTAGAAAAAGTGATTCCAAAATAAACTAGGAAACTTAAATCAACACAAATTAAGAAACCTAAGAGAACTAGGAAACCTAAGAGACTAAAAATTCTAAACTATTTAAAAACCTAATTCTAAATAATAAAATTAAGAAATATAAAAATTATAGAATTTTGTTCTACATCTTTCTTGCCTTTTGTCGGTCCAATTGTTCTAAGAAGTCTTCGGCTACTTGTTCTACATCAGTTAGCTTATTATAATTTCCAAGTTGTTTGTGTTTTTGTTGCCTAGCAAACGATCAATCTGTTCAGGTACTAATTGGAACAAACTTAAATCATGTTGAAATTGGGGTTTTATCAATTTTGCTGAAAACTGGTTTTGGACTTCAGTTGGCTGTCTCTATGCCATATCTGCTTCCCTCTCTCGACATCTACGGATTCATGCACCATGGTAGGTAACAATATTTTGCTCATATACACCTTTATCATTGTTTCAAGACTAAGAATTAAAAGTATAGAATAATTTAGTGGATTGAAAATTTTAATGTTCTATTGTTCTTTGAATTTTATTACTATGCAGGATAAAAATCCCATACCCACTACAATGGGGCGCACCTACTTTTAGCGCAGGTCATCCTTTTGGGATGACGGCTGCTGTATTAGTCTCCATGATTGAGACAATTTTTTACACAAAAAAATCAATCAAGTATATTTTTATTAGTGATTAACACAAATATTCATATTGACAGTCAACTGGAGCGTTTAAGGCTGCATCTCGTCTAGCAAGTGCCATTCCACCTCCTACTCGTGTTCTTAGCCGTGGTATTGGTTGGCAGGTCTGTAAACTACACAAATCTTGAAATTTGGTGAAATAAAAAATAAAAAATAATTTGGTATTTGGTAAAAAGAAAAATAATTAACTCGTAATTCGTGTTGCAATATATTGACACAGAACTTCATCATGCAGAGAATTGGGATCCTTTTCAATGGACGTTTTGGGAGAGTTACAGGATCTACAGTTTTTGTATAAGTACTAACAGAGACTCTTCTATTCAATCCTTTGCTCTTGAACACTGTTCTGGTTGGAAATGGATGCTAACAATTTTATTTTGAAAAAAACCAGAGAAAATGTAGGTCTTCTTCGAACGGTTCGTGTTGGAAGCCGCAGGGTCGTACAAATTTCTTTTTTCCATTTAGCTTCTACTTCATTTCTCTTTTCCATTTCCTTCTTTTTGTGCATTTCACTTTGTGTTCCTAGAGCCTCAAACCTTGTTATTTTCTTTGATTTCTTGGTTCTTTTGATTTTTGGTTAGAGCAATTTCAAGAGTGTGGTTTGAAATTGAATTTTTATTGATTTTTTTTTACCAAATCACAGATTGTACATACTATTGCTCTTGTATACAGGTAGTTAAATTCTCAAGCTTTTTTCTTAGTTAAATTCTTTGGCCTAGTGTTATGTCATATTTTGGTTGTGTTATGCTATATTTTAGTTAAATTATTTGGTGTGTTATGCTATATTTTAGTTACATTATTTAGCTGTGTTGTGCTAGATTCAAAATCCCCCCCCCCAACAAAAAAACAAAAAAAAAAAGAGAAAAAAGTGGCGTTTTTCAAAAAACGCCACTAAATGACATCATCATGATGTCATGTGACGGAAAGGTAGGAGACGTCAATGTTTTTGCGACATTTTTTAAAGTGCCGCCTGATGTTTTTAGCAACGTTTTTAAAACGTTGTAAAGCTATTACGGCGGTCGTATCAGCGACGAAATTATTAAACGTCGTTGTAACTTATGACGGCGTTTTTGAGACTTATAAACGCCGCTAAAAATCAATTTTCCTGTAATGGTTGAGACATTGAGTGATGGTTATTGCAGTATCCAAACTAAACTGCTAGCCGGGTTGCTAGTCTATCATGTCCGATTTTTGTTGTTTTACTTTTACCATGCTGTTGGGGGATCTGATGTTCTTACTTTTTTCCGATTCTTTTTCCATTTTTTATTAAACCTCTAATATAATGTCAACTTAGAGGATCAATTACTACCACCTAAATGTATATATGTTAAACATTGAGGGGCATGTAATGATAACTGTGCTTTATTTCTCAGATTCCCAATGCATATGAACTTTCTGATTGATCTAAAGTATTGTCTTATGACAGGTGTCCCTGTGGGATGGTATTATACCTTCCAAAGAGCATGCAAAATTCTGGATTCATACAACAAACAAGTATCGTTTCACTGATCAGGTAAGCTTCTTTGGTGATGGATTCTCCCCGTTGCCGATGAATATGACCCCTTTTTTTTTCCCCTTGTTCTCTGTGGTTGGTTGGGCTTTATATCCTCTTTTTTCCTTGTGCAGGGAAGCAATCTCCAGGGAAAAGAATTCAACTTGACTTTGCACTGGCATGTCATGCCCAAAACTGGCGAGATGTTTGCTGATAAAATAGTTATGTCCGGTTTCAGTTTGCCAGTGGAATATAGATGACGACTTTTTTTGTTATGTAGGACTTGACTGTAACTTTATCCTCGCCTTATTCAAGGTGGAATAGGGAGGAGAAAAAAAAAACCATGTTTGAGAATGTTAGAGCAAGTGATTTAGTGGCTCCTTTAAATTAATTTTACTTAATCCAACTTTTGGATTCTCAATGTTGCTTTAGAGGAGATTTACCATCTCTGTTTATGCGGTCATTTTTAAGTTCTAGAAACATTATTTTTTATGGGACTATTTTTGTCCAATTAACATAATTGAATATGATTAATATTTGCATTAACATGCTTTACCAAAAAAGTGAATGAGCTCACACAATTTTAAAGGAAACATCCAAATGGAGGTTGATTATTCACAGTAAAGAGTCATTGTATTATTCAATTCTTTTGATTTCAGGTTTTTAAATTCAGTTTTTTGAAAATTGAGTTTTTTATTTTTAGTGTTTTTTTTGTTTTTAGTGAATATTTTTAAAGTTTTGAGTAATTTTTTTACTTTTTATATGCACCTTACCTAGATATATTTAAATAATAAAATATTTTTAAAAATTAATAAATATACAAAAATATGACAAATGTATTGAATTTTGGTTTTTTTTTTTTTTTTGTATTTTTAATATTTAGTGATTTTTTAAAAAAAAAATTACAATATTATATTTTGTATTTAAGTGTATTTATGTTAGGTGTGTCTAAAAATTTTTATAAAAAAATTACTTCAAATATTAAAAAAATTCAGTGAAAACAAAAAAAAAAATACGAAAAATGAAAAAGTAGAATTTTTTGAAAAGTGAATTTTGAAAATTGAAACCAAACAAAGTGATTATAATTTTTATTAGGTAGCAAAGGAGGATCCTCCAATTCTAGAGTTGGAGAGAATCCAAACTTGTAAGTTTAGGGGGGTGTTTGGCAATAAACTTTTTTGATTTTTTAGGCTAAAATAGCACTAAAGCCTTGTTTAGGAACAGTCTATTTTAGTAATTTTTTTAATTTTTAGATAAAATATGAGATAAAAAAATTAATATGTTTGGAATGACATTTTGATTTTTTACGAAAAGATGTGCAAAAAGTAAAGATAAAATCGAATATTTGATTTTTTAATATAGATTGTTGGTTTTTTTTAATTTTTTTAGTGACTTTTTAACTTTTAAGCTAAAACAATGAGTTGCCCAACGAGTCCTAAAAAACAAAATAGGTTAAATAGCTAATAAGATGAAGGGAAAATTGGTCTAAGGTCCCTCTCCCAATTTTAGTAATGGAAAAGATCAACAATATTATATTATGATGTCTAAGGTCTCTCAACTTCCACACCAATATATCACAGAGAAAATTAACTCTCTCAAGTCAATCCTTATGTCGAAGTGACACTCGACCTCCAAGACGATGACACGATCGTGCTCCGCAGTGTGGAATCGGGAACAATTCTCAACATCGACCGAGAGTTCGCCTTCTTCGGAGGAGCGGACACTCCGCCCGTGTTAGCGTCAGCGTCGGCGTCGGCGTCCGCCTCTGGTTCGCGGTCTCCGACAATGAGGCGGAGTTCGTCAAATCGTCTCCTTCAGTTCTCGCAAGAGTTGAAAGCAGAGGCGGTTGCAAAAGCGAAGCATTTCTCTCAGGAGTTGAAGGCGGAGCTGAAGCGGTTCTCGTGGAGTCACGGCCATGCGTCGTGTTCAGCGATTCAAAACGTTCTCGTAGTAGGAGGTAGCAACGGTCTGGACTCTGCTTTGGCCGCTCGAGCTCTCCCTCAACAGAGAGCTCATCTCAATCGCACCCGTTCTGGTGCCAAAAAAGCTCTAAAAGGACTCAGATTCATCAGCAGTAGCAAAAACAACAGCGTCGATGGATGGAATGAAGTTCAGAATAGCTTCAACAAGCTTGCCAAGGACGATTATTTCTATCGTGCCGATTTCGGACAATGCATAGGTCATAAAACTCTCTCCAATTACAATGGTGCGATTTTAATGCGTGTTTAAACCTTTTCAATCTCAATTTTTATCATTTCTGGTTGTAGGAATGAGAGATGATTCAAAGGAATTTGCGTTGGACTTGTTCGATGCTCTGAGCAGACGATGAATGTTGAATGTTGACAAGATCAGCAGAGATGAGCTTTACGAGTATTGGTCTCAAATCACTGATCAGAGCTTCGATTCTCAACTCCAAATCTTCTTCGACATGTATGCATTATTATTTTTTCTTTTCCAAAAAATTAATAGATTTATTCTCTGATTTGAATAAATTTCTCTAGGTTATAAAGGGAAATTTCTTTGATTTTGAGAAAATTTCTCTAGGTTGAAGTGAGTCCAGAGAAATTCTTTCCTGATCCATAGAAATTTTCTGGATTTCTCTAGTTTAAACTCAATTTGTTTAATTTTCTCTACCTTTAATTGAGTAAAATTGGTGAAGTCATATGTATGTATTTATGCTATTTGTTTGTTTGGTACACTCAGTGAAATTTACTGAGACAACTCAGTGAAATTTCAATAAAACAAACTCAGAGAAATTTGTTCTCTGGAGAGAAATTCTCTCAAAGGTCCAGAGAAATTCTAGATGAGAATTTCTCTTGAGAGAAATTTCTCTGGAGCAATTTTCTCTATGACGTGAATTTTCTCTAGACTAATTTTCTTTGGACCAATTTTCTCTGGACCAATTTTTTCTGGATCAACTTGAGGGACCTTAGACATTATGAAAATATTAGATGTCCTTTATGCTATAAAATCTTAATACGAGGGACCTTAAAAAAAAATCCCTAAGATAAAATGTCACGTCAAATTTATAATTATTTTACTTTTTTTCTCACAAATATCATATCTTACAAAAAAATTAGGGGTGTTTTGGAAGCTGGTAAAAAGTTGAATTTTTAACTTTTTTAGCTTATTTTGTCTTTTTGTAGGTAAGTTATGTGAGAGGTGATGTAATCCAAAATAGATAAAAACCTGAAAGCTGGCTTTTTACCAGCTTTCCATAAGACTTCTTAATCATCTTTCTAAATACAATAATTTTAACATATTAAAATAATCAAAAGTTAAAATAGCCTATTAAAATTGCTCACTTCCCAAACAACCCTACATGGGAGACGTGTGTCTAGCTTTATGGGTCACACTACATAGAGTAAATATTTTTACATAACAGTAATATCATGGGACAGTTTTGTCAATTTAATAAGCAATTTACTTTTTATGATAAGAATTATAACATATCTAAATTAGTGAGAGACAAACACTTGTACACATCTAACTTGAGTGAAAGGATACAATATAATTTGAGATTGAAAGCCTAAGGAGTTTCATTGTTACGATTTAAAAATAAAATAGTGAACTATTTAACAATAAATAAATAAATAAAAGATTGAAGTGATATTTAGACCATATTTGGAAACTATAGGCCGGTTTGACATAGTTTATAAAAGATTAAAAGTTAAAAAGTTATAAAAAAAAGTCAAAAAGTTATAACTATTCATAAAAAAATATAAAAAAAATAAATTTACACCAAAAAAAGTACAAGTCAACTTTTGTGTTGAAGTGATGGTGCTGTCTGCAGTCATGGTACAAATTAGACAAACGGATACACTTCTTATAATACACAAGACAATGTTGTTCGGCCGTAGGGGCCCATCACAGGTCCCATTTTGATAATCTAAACCATTCAATTCATAGAACTCGTCGAGTACTATATGCTTATGAACAATCACGTTGATCGGATATCGATAACTATATGATCAAATCAATTTTGTATTTAAAAAAAAATTAGACGGTGAACAAATTAACGGTTGACAAAAAAACTAATCTGATCAGATAGCTATCGATATCCGATCAATGTGATTTTTTACAGGCATATAGTGCTCGATGAGTTCTACACATTGAATGATTCAGATTATCAAAACGAGACCCATGATAGGCCCCCACGGACTGAAAAATACCTTCAAATTTGATCCCAAATTGGAGGCAAGCTACTCTTATACATCTATGCTGCCCACCATACAGGCTTTATGGTACAATCACTGTCAGTACGATCATAAGTATTAAGGGTAATATGGTAATTTTGCTATTTTATACAATATTATAATACACATTTTTCATAAAAAGTCAAAAAGTTATTCCAAACAACCATTTTTTTTCCTCTACTTTTTTATTTAAAAAGTATACTTATTTAGTTTATCCCAAATAACCCCGTACATGTTTTAACTAAAAAGTTAAAAAGTCATTATAAATTGTCATTATAAGTTGTCACATTACTTTTTCTATTTTTCTATATATTTTTTCGTAAAAAGTTAAAAAATTACTGAAATAGTTTGTTCTTATTAGTGCAAAATGAAGTGGAATAAAATGTAACTTACTTTTTTATTCTAAAACTTGGAAGGGCTTCCATTTAGACCACAAAACATTTCATTGCATTCCTCATTTTTTATTTTTATATTACAATTTATTTCTTGCATAAAATTACATAAAACTCTTGAAATACTGCATTTTTAAAATCTTAATTCCTCCACCCACCCAATCTTTACTCACTACTTTTCATCTATGATCATCATCTCTCTACCTTAGTAACACATTCTTTCACATTTCTCTTCACCGCCCTTCACTTATTTACACAGCATCATTATTCGCCACTTTTTTTTTCCCCCTATCTTTTTATTTTTGTTTTTATTTTAAGATTCACTACTCTCAACTCCGCACTTTTCTCCTCTATCACAGGTCCAACATGACCTCTCTTTTTACTTTCATTGCCTTTGACTATTTTTTTTTTGTTCTTCTAACTCCGAATACTGTAAAGCTTTTTTTTTTTTTCTGTCACATGCGATGGTGAAGTTACGAAGTGGTTAGTTGACAGTAGGGGTGTCTGCGAAACGGTTTGGTTCGGTTTGCGGTTCGGTTTGGACCCATCCATACCTATGCGGTTTGGGAAAAAATCAACCGGCAACCGCCCACAGTGCACTTTGCGGTTTGTGCAGATATGATTTGCGGATGTACGGGCGGTTTGCGGATTGGATTTTTTTCAAAAATTTATTCAATAACAGATTCAATTCCAATTCCAATTTCAATAACAGATTCAATACAGATTGAACAACAGATTTAATTCAGATTGAACAACAGATTCAATACAAATTCAATTTCCACTTCTCACAGATTGAACAATAGATTGAACAACAGATTCAACAACAGATTAAACAACAGATTCAATACATATTCAATTTCCATTTCTCACAGATTGAAGAACAGATTTTTAATTCTAATACCACAGATTTAATTCCAAAAACACAGATTCAATTCCCAAAAAAAAAAAAAGAGACAGATCTATTGCTACAAAAAAAATCAAATTTAATTCCAAACAAACACATATATTCAATTTGCACTTCTCACAGACATATCTGTTGCTACAAAAAAAAAAATTTTAACAAATCTGATTGCATAAAATAAACAGATCTAATGAAATGGGAGAGTGAATGAGACATATCAAAGAGAGAGGTCTGATATGTTGCAAACAAAATCAAAGATCGGAGAGAGAGAGAGAGAGAGAGAGCTTACTTATGAAGTCGATCGGTGCGATGAAAGAGTGAGGTCGATCGGTCGATCTTGCGATGAAAGAGAGTCAATTGGTGTAGATGCAAAACCAGATAGTAAGAGACTGATGATATAAGAGAGTGAAGGAGACAAATTTCAAAAGAGAGATCTGTTATGTTGCAAAAAAAAATTAAAGATCGAGGAGAGACAGAGAGACAGAGACTGAAACTGAGAGAGAGGCTTACCTGTGAGGTCGATCGATGTAGATAAGATAAGATTAGGGTTCTTGGGATCGGTCGATAGTGAAAGACAGAGTGAGTTCGTGTTTTGGTTTTGGGGAGTTTGACTCAAATTGTTTGAGAGATAGATAATATAATATTAGGGTTTTTTTTGGCTTGTTTGTTATATAGATAAGTGAGATGAACGGTCATATATGAAGAAGAAGAAAAAAGAGGTTTATGCGGGCAAATTGGGCGGGTGCGGTTCAAACCCGCAACTCGTCCGCAACCTAAAAATTAGATAAAATCCAAACCGCACCCTACCCTAATGTGTTTGCGAAATCACCCATATGCGTGTGGTTCAGATTGGGTAGGGCGGTTTGGACGGGTCGGATAACCCTACGCCTAGCCCTAGTTGACAGTGGTAGAGGTTGAGAAAGGGTCTATCATGAGGGGGCTATAGCAATTGACGATGATGATAGTAAAGAATACATTGAATGTTAAAGGATGAGATTGTATTTAGAATTATGAAGAACGTAATAAGATAAAATAATTTTGTTTAGGTAAATTATAATCACTTTTTTTGAAATTTTAAAAAAATACAATTAGTTCTACACTTTTGATATAATTATACTGATTTCTCTTAAGGTTTTAATTTACATAACATTTAGATTTTTTTTTTTTACCAATAATTCATTCGTTATATGAATAAAAAAATAGTATTATAATATATTTTTATTAAAATATATATTTATTTTTGTTCATTTCTTTTTTTCGATTCAGAGGAAAATAAGAAAACAAAGAGTTAAGGCATTTAGCCTTCATTACACAGATGATGTTCCTAGCATAACCCCGTTTGATAAAGTTGTGGGAAAGTGGTTGTAGATTATAACTTATAGCTGTGAGCATAAACTGGTAACTTGTTTGGTGCAACTATGGAATTATAAATTTAAGTAGCAAAATAGTGTTTGGTAAATAAACTGTAAAATAACTTTTTGTTGTATAATTGTCATTTTTGCCCTTATGAACATAAAAATTGTAATTTTGTCATTTTCTTCACTTCAAATTTAAAAAAAATTATTTTATTAATAGAAGTTGATTAATTAGTACCTAATTTGGTAGATTTTTACAAATAATGATCTGATATTGCTTTATAAGAAACTCATTATCATAAATTCTATATCAAGACATCCCATACACAAGAAAGTTGGCACCCACATTGCAAAACCATCATAATTAAAAAAAAATCCAAATTTTTACACGAATCCAATAGCAGATGAGATGCAAAGTACATACAATACATTAGAATACACCCCATCATAATTGCTTTATTATGCAACTTCCCTCAACAAACTACCCTTCAGCACTTGAGTGATTTTCAATAGTTTCTTTTTTTTTTTTTTGATCAGCAAAAAGAAGATTCATTGATGAAGAAAACATACAAAGTATGATAACGTACAACAATAAAAAGGAGGGTGCAAAGAGCATCAAAGTGAAACATTAAGATCCCAACTAGGTTGGCACCTAGATGCACACCAAATCATTTGCTAGCACCAACTCCAAGGTCCAAGTTGGTGAGAAACCAACGTACAGAGCAGAAACAAAACAAGTAAAACACTCTCGCAGCAACAAAGGAGAGCATGAATGAACACAGCAGCCTAGAGAGCATAAACACAGCAGCCTAGAGAGCAGAAACACAGTCAGACCAGCTCCACAACAGGGTAGAATGAACACAGCAGCATGAATGAACACAGCAGCAGCATCATACAGTGTAACAGAATCCAAACCACAGCCAGAGCAGACATCTGCTTGGGACCAGAGCAGTGGTAACTCTCAGTTTCAATAGTTTCTTTATATCCTTCTGCAAGGAAAAACAAAACAAACGATGAATTTTATGTTAGCTGTAGAATTGTAGATGCATTTCTAAGTTAAAATCGGTGGATTATGGTGTGCACAAGGAGGTTTTACCTCAATGCTAACTGGAGAAGTTGTGGGAGCATAACCACCAATGACATTTCCATCTTGATCTGCCAGGAATTTGGAGAAATTCCACTCAATTCCATCACCAAAAAATCCACCTTTGCTCGATTTCAGGAACTTGTATATTGGAGCAGCATTCTCACCATTCACGTCAACCTAATTTAAACAACAAAATGGATGATTGGTAAAAAGCAATCTTACAAACCTATCGGACTCTCCTACCTCTTATCACTCATCCTCTCCAAGTAGTGTAGAGACACACCTAAGTCAAATGGTACCAAGTTAAGACATCTATGATTTAGGAACACAAGCAACAAAAGAAATAGCATTATATGAATCTCACATGTTATCTTTCCCCTGCATTTCCTTAATTTTAAACTTTTAATGAATTGTTTGTCATCTTCAAGAACCCTACCCAGATGACTTCGTAGAGAAGAGTGAAACATCATCAGACCATAACCAAATCAAGCTTCATTGCCATCAATAGTTGTGTAGAAATTCATATATATAAGAAAACCTATCAAATCTCTATAGTCCATGACATTAGAAGTCTTTCAAATTATAGATATGGGCACATAACATGAGTTGAATACCGTTGCTTGTCGTGTGTCTCGAATAACACGAGTTTGAAGTATTTTAAATAGTTTGGGTAAAACTCTCAAAATAAATACAAATCTAAACTATCAAATCTAAAATTAAACTACTCTTATTAAATGATTAGTGGAAAATCCTTTATTTCAAACTCATAAAATCCAAACGCAACATTGAAGTCCAAACTGTGAGAAGTAAAGAGATAAAAAAAACTATCACCTAGTTCCCTTCTCAATGCCAAACAAATTGCAAGTGTGGAAATTGAACCCAGTTATTAATTCCATATTTGTCATGTAAAAACTTATAGTTAGGGCAAAAGAAATAGAAAAATAAAGAAAAAGACCACAAGACCACAAGATACTTTTCAGTATTCATCAATTTCAACTCTTTTCAACTATTTCTAAAATTCTTTTCGCCCAAAATCAATGCCAACAAAGATGGTGATGGTGATGGTGATGCCAATGAAGAAGGTAAAAGAAACAGAAAGAAAAACCATGGGAAGAGAATCAATATGGCGGTGCATTTCAGCAAGATGAAAAAGCAGACAATCCCAAACATAATTTTCAAACAGAAAAGCACCAAACAAATGCAATAAATCATACAGTGCCGAGTTAAAAGAATCAGAGATTGATGCTATATAGCCTATAGTAGTCACTTCTTAAAGAGAACAAACACCCTCTTTTAGATATTTAATTTTAATCAAATATTTCTTTAAACTTTCATGTGATTGTCCTATTTTCATTCATTCTTCTTCTCTCTCTCTTTTTTGTTTTTTCAAATTGTTCTCGTTAGCTTCTCAACCTTTCGGTAATACCTTAGCAATGAACTCGACTTGCTGTTTACAAATTATGTCTGTAATCCTAATAAATTAAAAATAGAGCCAGCCCCTAATTATCTTCTCAGAACCATCTTATAATAGTTCTACAGCCAGTGGCAGAGTCAGGAAATTGAGTTAGAGGGGGCACTATTAATTATAATTTTTTATTTAAAAAAAATCATGATGAGCATTAAGATAATAATAATTTTATGAGCTAAATTTAAGCATAAAAAATTACATATTCATTATTAATAGGAACAAATTAAAATTCTATAATAGTGTAGAATAGCTCGGTGCGGGGATAGTGATGTAAGTTTGTAATTTTAGCACAAAAAATTATGGATCAAAATTCTTAATTTTAAAAAATAAAAACACATCGTTTAAAGCACAAATTATTATAAAATCTATTTAATTTTTATTTGATAGAAAAATATTAAAGAGATGACATTGCTTATAAATGATGTGTTTTGAATGAAAATTATTAAACAGTCTTAGAATACCATATAACATTGCCTACATGATGCTCAAAGCATAAAAAATCACAAATCACACTAAGCAGTCTGTTAACTGCTTGAAAATAATGTGTTCATTATATCCAATCTATAAGATTTTTCGCTATACTATTGGTTTAAACTATTATATAAATAATATCACACATTGCTCTTAAAGTATCAAATAATTACTTGTTATGAACAATACAATAAATCCTTAACCAAAAAACATGTTAAGAAAAAAAAATACATTTTATATATGACAAAAGCCAAAAAAAAAATCTCAAAACTGAGGAGGGGCACGTGACCCCCCTCGTCCTTCTTTGCCTCCACCAATGTCTACAACATCCATAATCTATTTTTTTTTTATCAGAAACCAGATGTACAGATCTGAATTTTTTATCAGAAACCATAATCTATGAAAGTAACAATCAAATAACAAACACAATTAACCAGTTAAATATGAAGACTGATTTTTAGTTTCACAAATGCAATTAAGCACTCATTTAAAATTCACTATAATCTTAAATCGGCAAAGCAATTATTAATATTCTACAAACTCATAAACATGCAAACAGAAATTAAACAAAATAGAGCCCTTCGCAAGCCTTGTTTGCCACCATTTCACAGTCAAATAATGTCTGGTTTGTACTTTTGGTTGTGAGGAAATACATTGATTAATATATAAATATTTTACAAGTGAAAATTATGGTTTGTAGCTTTGTTGGTTGATTTTGAACATGGAATAGATCACCCAAAATTAGAGAGAGAAGGGAAAGAGATAGAGAGACAGAGGGAGAGAGATAACGCTCGATGTGTATATATATATATCTATATATAACAAACAAAGAGCATGAAATCTTACCTTTTTGGTGCAGATCAATGGAAACATAGGGAGAAAAGGACTTCGATCAGCTGCGATCTTCCAAATGTGGCGGAGTTCTCCCTGTCGGTCGCCAAAGAGGAAAGCAGCAGAGGAGAGGAGAGTGTGAGGGAAAGGAGAAGAGGGTTTATATAATGGCAATTTCGTAATTTTTCAAGTTTTGGAGGAGCATTTAAATCGTTTCTCCCCGCCCACCCAGCTGCGCGCATAAATCGTTTGAAATAAGTATCTCCCACACTGCTTCGCCCCAAAGCTGAAAATAACTTACAAATAAGCTATGATTTTATAACTTAAGTTATACCAAACACATTTTTATAACTTAAATTAAGTTAAAAATTAAAATAAACAGCTTATAAACTGTGCCAAACATGCACTATATTAAAAGGAAAGCGTAGAAGTAATTGTATTTTTTTTTCAAATATAAGAATTAGTGTAATTTATTTTTTTGACAACGTGGGTGCCTTCACTGGCCATTTGTGTCTTGGGCCATTATCACACTTCTCAGTTCTGACTAGTCCGGCCGATACACCGGTTATACTCCACATATTTGGAACCGAACTCTAGGTACTGAAACCCTAATCTCGCCTCTCTCTCTCTCTCTCTCTCTCTCTCTCTCTCTCTCTCTCTCGGGGTAGGGTTTCTTCTTTCTTTTATTTGTCAAGTATTTCAATTCTTATTCATTTTGTTGTTTTTTTTTTTTTGCCTGAATTCTATTCTCAAGCTCACCTCAGTGGTTTTTATGTTTTTATTTTTAGATTTTTATCTCTAAACAGAGATTATACAAAAGCTACATGACTAGTAAATTGGGAATAAGAATCAATTCAGGAATGATGATGATGCCCTAACTTGGTTCTTTAGATGTTCCTAATTATTTGTATATACTCTTTCTGTTTATACTGACTGTGGGCATCCTTGAGATATGATCTTTTCTTTGTTGCTGTTTCTCTTTGTTATTAACTTGTGGAATTTAATCTATTGCCTAGAAAGCACAGATACCGATACGGGATACGGATACGATACGATACGGATACGGCGATACGACAAAATTTGAAAAACTAGGATACGGATACGGCGGGGATACGTTGGTAAAAAATATTATTTTAACAATTTTTAGTAATGCAGTATGCATAAAAATAAAACCTAAAGCAAAAGACAACTTGATAAAGAAGAAAGATTCTTATAAAACTAAGAGTCTTCAAGGTCAATAGTTTCAACTTGTTCCCCTTCATCAGCGAATATCACAAGACCTTAGATAAAGCCAAAAAACTATTCTTAAATAAAAATTTCAGCAAATATACTTTTTTAAGTCATCAATGATAGCCTAGGAAGCATAGATACGGATATGGTGATATGGGGATGTGGATATGGCGATATGTCAAAATTTGAAAAAGTATGATACGGGTACAACGGGGATACATTCGTAAAAAAAAATTTATAATTTTAATAATGTAATATGCATGAAAATAAAACTTAAAGTAAATTAATAAATAATGAGAGGGATTCGGATTCCTATTAACCTAAAAGTGCTCAAACATTCATAAAACATCCAAAACTAAAAGCAAAAGCAAATGCAAATTAAACATCATCCTTACATGCCAACACCAAAAAAAGAATGAGAGCATAGAAGAAACGTGAGAAAGTAAGAAAGCGAGAGAGAAGTGAGAAAGACAACAAGGATACATCAATTTGACAAATTCAATTACTTCAACTCTCACTATATTTCTCTTATCAAAGAACTAAACAAAATATTATAAGTAATATGTAACTTCGAGTATCCGATACTTCAAAATTAAGTATCCGATACTTCAAAATTAATATAAAATTAATTAAGAAGTATCCGATACTTTTAAGAAGTATCTGATACGTATCCGCGAGTATCCGAAGAGTATCGGTATCCGATAAGTATCCGATACGGATACGTCACCCTTTTTGAAGTATCCGTGCTTCATAGTCTATTGCTCTCTCCTTCTTTTCATAATTGGCATTTCTTCAGTGTTCATCTCATTTTGATGCACTGGTTTTCTGAGTATGTAGTGTGCTACATGTAATTGATACCAGTTTCGAATTTATTATTAACATGCCTAAGGACTTGTTTCACTTGGGTCCTGAATGAAACAACTCTGCATTTTGAGCTATGGTTGTGAATATGTTTTTTTCATTTAATCCTGTGGTGGATATTACATTTTGTGCTATGATCTTGAAAATGAATCTATCCTAAAGTAGTTTGCTGGTTGAGATTTTGGCCCCGTTTGGTAGAGCTTTTTTTTAAGCTAAAATCTGATAATCATAAAGGTGAAGCTAAAAGCACCTCTTCCCAAACTTTTAAATAATTATCTTTTTTCAGCTTATTTAAGTTATTTTTGCCTAATAAGATATAAGCATAAGCTGAACCAAATCGTCTAATACATGTCCCCCAAATTAAAATAAGTTATAATCAACTCTTGAAATCTATACCAAATAGAGTCCTGATTCTAATAGTTATATACGTATATATAATTGTAGTTACTTTTTCACTACAACAAAAAACACTTTCGGCGACCAAAATTTCGTTTTTCGTCGCTAAAAGTAGGGGAAATGGCGACTAAATTCGATTTCGTCGCCAAAAGTGCGCACTTTCGCCGACTAAACTCTTTTGGTCGCCAAATGTAATGCTTTTAGCGACTAAAAGGCAATTTAGTCGCCACATGTAGGGCTTTTAGCGACTAATGGTTGTTTAGTAGCCAAAAGTCACGGTTTTTGGCGACTAAAATGATTTAGTAGCCAAAAGTCACGGTTTTGGCGACTAAACTTCAGTTTCGTCGCCGATTATAGGTGTTTTGGCGACTAAAACCTGTTTCGTCGCTGAAAGTGGACTTTTTTGGCTACAAAAAAAAAAATAGTAGCTGAAAGCAGTGTTTTGGCGACAAAAATTCAGTTTAGTCGCCAAAACAGCCTCCGTATAGGCCTAAGTCACGATTTTTAGCAACGAAATAAGAATTAGTAGCCGAAATTTATAGAATTGGCGACTAAAAATTAATTTTAGTCGCCAAAAGTGGGCCAAATTTTTTTTTTAATAAATCATTTATTTTTTACATAAATTATATTTAATAAAAATAATTTTATTTATAAATATTGTTTTGTATTAATACCGAAAAATATACTATATAAATAATATATATTTCATATTCATACACGTGATGTGTAGTGGCATAGTGGAGGGCGTGTGTGGCTAAAGGTGTGCAATGTTAGAGGGCGGTGGTTCGAAACTCACAAACAACAGAAAAAAGTGGGAAATTTTTTTTTTTGACGAAACACCTTTGGCGACTAAAAGTTTAGTCGCCAAAAGGTTTAATTTTGGCGACTAAAAGGCTTAGTCGGCATTTGGTAGAGTATTAGCGACTAAACTATTAGTCGGCAAATGTGTGATTTTGAAATGTGTAAAACACTATTAGCGACTAAATTATTGGTCGCTGAAGACGTCATTTTTGGCGACTAAAACAGGTTTAGTCGCCGATACCTCCCGCGACCATTTATTGGCGACAAAAGCAGCGACTAAATTTTTTTGTCGGGGAAACCGAAAACTGGACTTTTAGCGACTAAAAGTGGACCTTTGGCGACTAAAAATTTAGTCGCCAAAGGTGATTTTTCTTGTAGTGTTTGTTCATTGATATTTAGACTCCAATCCTTGTCATCTTCAGAGTTCTTTTGCTTGTTCTCTCGTTTAAAGAAAATGAAATAAGAAATTCTCTTTGCCCATAAAAAATATTGAAAAGTTAATTTTTATTTAGAGTTTTGTAGACTTTGAAAAAAGTGAATGTTTGTATATTTAATGATGACATTAGAGATCTCCAATGGTATATAACATAAACAAAAGGGAGGGGCGGGGGGAGTGAGGAAGGCGGAATATATATGTATATATTTTAACCATAAGGGCCTCAATTTTTTTTTCCTCAGAAGTTTGTTTCTGAGGGAGGAAAGCTAAAAATAAATAAATAAATTACAGTTGCTAAGAAAGCTAAAAAAAAAAAAATCTTTTATGATTATTGAGATTTAAAAACACCTAAATTGCAGGAATCGGTGATGAATCGTCAATCATGAGATTCTCTAAACATTCATTACAATATGAGATTTGACCTAGCAATTTAAATCAAATCTTAAGATCAATAAAGTACCGACACTTCAAAACAAGTGCCATAGGGGTGTCAGACACGAGGACAAGGCAGCGGTGTCAATTGACCACATCAAACACTTCTTAAAATATTAAAAAAAAAATGAAATATTATTATCCATTGTAATAAAAGAAAATAGTTTGATCTAAATTTGACCCCATGCTTAAAAGATTGAACCCACTCTACTAGTATACTTAACAACTTTATATTTAAATATTGATATGATATACACTCCAACAATGAGTTTTTAGAACTAAAGAGAATTGGAGATTTTAGTATAAAGTTGGGGAGATGAAGATATATATTGTATATTGATTGTGTTGTTTACAACAAAAACTAAAACACTAAATTATACCCTAATTCAGTAAAATAATGGCAAGTTCAGGTATTGATCCTCAAGAACTGAAAGGCTGAGTTACTTTAAATCTAAAAATTTGTTCTTAAATTAATTCTAAAGATATTGAGATTTTATATAATAAAATATGAAAAGTCACTACAACAAAACTAACTATTTACGGCATTATGTTTACGGCATGCATTAAATGCATATCGTAATTAGTACATTCTACGACATTTTTTATTTTTGCAAGCCGTTAATGTTTTGTCAATAACGGCACACATATCATGTTAGTCGTTAATTCATTTATTTATAGCATACAAAAGTATGCCGTAAAAAATATATGTTTTCATGACTTACAAAAATATGTCGTAAAATATTTGCATTTAAGACGCATACATTTCATGTTGTGAAATATTATAACTATACACGACATGCTAATGAATGTCGTGAAAACTGCTAACCAAAAAAAATAAATAAATCAATATGATTTTTTTATGGCATGCAAAAGTATGCCGTAAAAAATGTATATTTTCACGCCATAAAAATATGTCGTAAAATATTTGTACTTAAGACAACATATATTTCATGTCATAAAATATTATAACTTTACACGGCATGCTTTAGCATGTCGTAAAAACATCTATTAAAACAAAAATTAATCTGATTTTTTTTTAATATAAAAAACTAAAAATTTCCAACCAAGCTTTTACCTTAAATTTTAATTGAGGACAATGTAAAAAATAATTTCGCTCTAATTTTTTTAACTTATTTGAGTAAATTTATAATTTTATAAAAAAGCCAATTTTAACTACTCTAAAAAATTACTAAAAAAATAAATAAATAAAATATAATTAAATTTCAATCACATTCTCTTTTTGTATTTTTAAATTTATATCCAAATTTATAATCCAAACAAAATTTTAAGATTTTATACAAACATAAAAATAAATCTCTAAACATATTTGTATCATATATTTCAATAAACATATGAATTAACTAGCAGTTTACCAAAACTTGGAAGAAAAAAAAAAGAAGAGGAAGAATATTGTTATAAATCATTGGTTTGATTAGGGTTCAAGGCAACAAGAAGGCTTTTCCATATAAAAAATTGATTCTGTGTCAATACGTGATTTCTCTCTCTCTCTCTCTCTCTCTCTCTCTCTCTCTTTCTCTCTCTCTCTCTCTCTCGATTGCTCTAGATCTCGCATTCTCTCTCTGTGTTCTCTCAATCGATCATTCTTTCAATTAATTAATCAATCCATCGAATGGTGGTGGAGAGTATCAAATACGTGATTCTGATCGTTGACATCTCCACTGTGAGTATCTTTCATCGTTGTTCGCCCTATTGTTCAATTATTGATTCACAATTTGATTGTATCTTCAGGTTTGTACTTTTCTTCTTGTTAAAAATCTGAATTTGAATCACGAGTGTGATCGATGTTAATTGTACGAAGATTTGAGATTTTCTTGACTTTTTTAGTGTTGTTTTTTGAGATTTTGAATTTCACTTCACCAAATATTGTTGTTGCCCCATTTTAGTTTAGCTTTTGATTACATTGGTGTGTATTGATGTTTTTTAATAATGAGCTCTGCACAATTCTAGGATCCTGAAATTTTTCTCATCTTAGTGTAATCTAAGCCTCATATACAAAGGAATTGAAGCTAGGGTTTCATTAATTCTTCATCTGATTACTACTGTTTAGATTCAAAATTATAGGTGTAAAATGGAATTGAACAATAGATGGGATTAAAAACATAGTTCACTTGGACTCTTGAGGTTATTACTATTTTTGAAATGAAGATCATATGGGTGACATAAAATTTTTAGTCCAATGATTTTTCTAATACAAACTCATTGAGAAAAAAGAAAAAAAAACTTCCATGTGCAAAAAGCTTGTTGCCCTGATATTGCACAATGCCATTGTCACATCAGTCAAATGCCAAGCAGTTTATATGAATTCTTAGTAACTTAGATTAAGTAAACTTCTTTCTGTCCATTTGCCCATTATTTGTTCATCATATACATTTGCGGTCTTGTTTGTGAAATCTTCTACTAAGGTTGCAGAGGTGTTTTAGAGTGTTCATTTACCTTGTATCTGAAGTCTGAAGGCACCTTGTCTATGCCAAAATTGTACACTAAATTCTCATTTCTCAATTTCAATCAATTTTAGGGATTTCAGATGATAGCAAAGATACGCACATTTTTGTGGAAGATTAGTGGTTTTTTCAATTCTCTCTGTGCTGCTCAATCCATTTTTGTGGGTGTGGACTATTATTGGTACCCTGTGGTTCACTAGAGCAAGAAATTGTGTAAGTTTTGCATTTGTTTTTCCCCTATGATCCTATTTGTGGGATTGTGTTTAAAATGTGGTATGCTTTTAAATCTTACAGTTGCCTAAAGAAGGTCAGAAATGGGGTTTGTTTATTTGCTTGCTTTTTAGCTACCGTGGACTCTTTTGTATTGCCTGCATGTCTATAAGAGGGGTTAGTTATACTTTCTGCACTTCAATATTTTCTGATCACTTTTAAATGGCTCTAAAGTACCTTGTTCTGCAAAGACTCAAGTGAAACCTCTTTTTCAAGTTCTTTATCCTTAATATTGTATGCTTTGTTTCGGCATGTTCACCCACTGCGTATTTCCAATAATGATGTTACTATACACAAAACATGCAATTTGGACTTTATTTCGGGCCTCCCTTTTGCAGTGGTTAAAACGGAGACGAGCACACTTACTACGGGCTTAACAGGGGATTCTTGTTTCAAAATATGGGGTAAGTTCTATTGATATCCTTATTGAGTTTGCTATTGACTAAGAATAAGGTAGTTAGAGGATAATATTGGAAGGAAAAGAGTGTCTTTTTGAGTCATGCAAGTATAGTAGTAAGGACGATCTTTAAATTTTGAGCAAGAGAGAAAAGGAAAGTTGTACTTCTCGTATGCATTTTGAGTCTTCAACTAATATATTGGAGCTACTTCATGTCGGAAGTAAAATTACTTAGATTAGAAGTTTTAGAGAAGCTATATCTTTTATGGACACTATGTGTCTTCCTCGAGTATTAACCGAAACAAAGAGTCCCAAAAATTTAGGAAGTCATCATAGCGAAACATTTGGATTTCATAACAAATGCCTATTTTTTGTATTTTGGTATACTGCATACATAAAGACCAATAAGAATGCACTGTTTTTTTTGCCTTTTTTTCAATGTAATGTGTACTAGAAGTCCATACCATAAAGCATATTTCACCTCTTTTTAGGTGTTGGTTGACATGATTCATGTATCGGATTGGGCATTTGAAGCTACTGGCCAAGAAATGAGAGGCATGGGCCAAGAGGCAGCATACTAGCCCGGACTATACTTGACAGCAACTCAGGTATCAATTAAGTAATTACTGTTGCTAGAACTGATGCACATACAATTTTCAGGGAACTGATGCACAATAGCTAAATAGATAACATAAATAAACATGCAGCTTTTCCAAATCTACTGCTAGAAATAAGACATCTTCATTCTTCATTTACTCTTATTTCTAGTGCACCATTTACTCTTAGTTGACAGATAGAACTACATTCACATATTTTTCTGTTGCTAAATTTTGATCATGTAATTGTTTCAATTTTGCAGGTAGAGTGACGTCCGAGAGTGTAGTGTACAGTTTTGATCTTCTCAGTGGCAAACATATTCCACCAAGCCATGTAAATTGTCCTTTTCTCATAAATTAATGTTCAGTAAAGATTTGCACAGATACTTTTCTTGATATTCTGTGGAAGTTCTTGAACTGCGACATTAACTTAGGCTGGAATCATAATTCTGCATGAGCATGTAAATTACTCTTTTAAGTGATAACAGAAATTGTGTTAACAGCGACAACCCTTACCCCATTGACACTTGTAGAAGTTTGCTAAATTACTCTTTTAAGTGATCTCGTTGACAAGTTGCTTCTTGTCTGAGTTTAAGTTGAAATTACTGGTACACTGACTTTAGTGGAGATTCTGCATTATGCTTTCAGTCACTGTTGTCTTTAGAAGCTGAATTTCTGGCAATATTAGGTTGTTGTGGTGGAATTTATACAGACCCAAAATTGAATTAAGATTATGAAAGGCCCAACAGATAAAACATTAATTGGCTGGTCTCACTGGCCATAATTTGACAAAATTTATGATCGTTCAATAATTTTAGTGAAAGGCTAGGCAGCTGTGCCACACGTAACACAATAGCCTAGGTGGTGGTTTATATATGGCTTGTTAAAAGTTATCTATGTCTTATCCTACGATTTCCGTGCTCATTCTTCCTAGTTGACTCTGGAACTCTTAATCTATTGTCCCATTCACCTAGTTGCTAGATTACTTCCATAAGGCTGAGCAGCAGGTGTATATCAGGGCTGTCAACCTTGAGTCATGGACTTCCATTTAATATGGTGAGGAGAGAATAAATCGAAAAAATGGAGCTAGCTAAAAACAATAACTTAATAGAAATTTGATAATGTCAAGGTAGAATGTGAGGAATTTTCTTTTATTTTCAGAATAACCAAGAACAGTTAATTCGTAAAACATGCAAATATGTTCCAATATCATAATGATTTTGTGGTATTAGTGCTTAGTTATTTTACTCTTTTTCACAATTAATCCTTCAAAATGATTGTAGCCAGCTAAAATAGTGTATTTACTCCCATTGTTTGCTGCTTGTACCTTTGTTAATGTTTCAAATATGTATGATGGTATACATGGGTACATGGCACCATATACAGCTATGAGATTTGCTTTTCTCAGAAAATGCAAAACCTGTGGAAACATTGATCTATAATCTCATAGGAGATTAAATGCACAAAATAATAATTCAGCTTTTGAGATACCCAAAAAAATTTCATTGAAAGAATGTCTAATATGTTATATGGTTGATGTATCCAATTTTGGAGATCATCAGGATTTGGCTGAGGTCCACATATAGTGAATTTTAATTCATTTGAACTTCACTCTCACTATCCCTATCAAACTCCCAAAGGAAGTTTCAGGTTCCACCAATGGTCGGAATCTATTTAATTTCAGCTTCTATGGTAAATCTAATTTTCTTATAATTTTTATCTGTCTTGTAGGCACTTGACCTGATACGTGGCAAGAATTTCGTGATGCTGATGGACTCTTGTTTGGAGGGTCATTTCTCTAATGATGAAGGAATCGAATTGGTGCAGCTAGCTTCACGTTGTTTACAGTATGAACCTCGTGAGAGGCCAAATGCTAAGTCTCTTGTGATTGCCCTTGCTTCTCTTCAGAAAGAAACTGAGGTGTGCCCCATAACTGCAAGCAAACTTCCAACTATTTAATGACATATGTTGAATTTGCTACATTATACTACTGACCATTAGTCAGTAGCTGACTTACTGTTGGGATGCTGATTGGCATTAATACAAGTGAATAATGTACGTAGAAATTTATGATGTCACTGATTCAGTAGCATTTGGCAGGTACCATCCCATGTTTTGATGGATATTCCTCATGAAAGTGCATCCACTACACCAACATCAGTATTAACGCCTCTAGGTGAAGCATGCTCAAGAGTGGACCTAACAGCCATTCATGAAATATTGGAGAATGCTGGATACAAGGATGATGAGGGAGTTGCAAATGAGGTTAGTAAATGTAAATAATGTATCTGACATTCTAGTTCATAGAGAATCAAAAAAAATGCTAGTGAATCTTATGATTTAGATATTTTTTTTGATTTGTATGTTTGAGGTTGTTATCAGCTTGATATGATAGAAGTTGAGGATAAAAGTTAATATGCAGGTTGTTTGGTGTATGGATATTAGATTTTTTTGCTTACTTCATAGTTGTTGCTTCTGCTTGGTTTGTAACAGGTTGCATTTTATAAGCTATTGTCTACATACGGTTAAGCAAGGTCGTGTTCCTATATATATATATATTAAAAATAACTTTTTACGGCATGCAAAATTATGCCGTGAAAAGTGTAATGATTTATGGCATGTAAGAAAATGTCGTAGAAGATTATATACGGCATACAAGGCATGTCATAAATATATTAAAAATGACCTTCTACGGCATACAAAATTATGTCGTGAAAAGTGTGATGATTTATGACATGCAAGAAAATGTCGTAAAATACTATATACGGCATACAAAGTATGCCATAAATATATTAAAAATAATCTTCTACTGCATGCAAAATTATGTCATGGAAAGTATGATGATTTATGACATGATAAAAATGTCGTAAAAAGTTATATACGACATACAAAGTATGTCATTAATGTTCAATTTATTATTTTTTACAACTTTACCTGCATGCCGTAAATGACGCTCAACTTTCCACGGCATGTCATATAACAGCATTTGTGTGCATGCCGTGAAAGAGTTTTTACGGCATGCATTGCAAGCCGTAAAAAGTCAATTTTGTTGTAGTGAGTAATTAAAAGCAAAAGTTAAATTCAATATGAAAAGAGTTAGGGATTTGAATTCACCATTACCTGCATAGCAATAATCATCGTATCAATTCGGGAATTGATTGCTTAATACTATAGTGATCTGTTATGGCTACAAGCCCTAACGTTGTCTTCAAGAGAATTTTTTGATTTAAGAATCATGCATAACTTATCTTAAATTAGTACAAAATGTTTACGCTAAACTAGGATTGCAGGACGTCTCGTCTTCTACAGGCAATAGTTATCTTAACTCTCAAATGCATGCAAAAAGATTACCATGGTGTACCCGTTTATTTAAAATCACATTAATTAAATATATCAAAGAAGATTGGAAGAATTAATTCAATTGAATAGAAAATTGTCTCAAAATTACACAATCATTGTATTAATAATGAGTCCCAAAGTAAAATACAACAAACCAAAATTACTTGGCTAGTGTTTCATCTACACCCTAAGGAATAAGATCAGTTGCCCATTGTAGACGTCCCCGAACGCCCCGGGAGGGATGACTCCCGTTCCATTCATTTTGGGCTCACTACAGTTCGGACTCAAATTGTCACGGTTCTCAATCTGAACCAAAGAGTCCAAATCCGGCAAATTGTTTTGAGAAAATAGATTTTTGAAAGAAGTACCAAACATGGACTGCTTTGCCAAATACAGAGTCGCCACCTAAATATTTTATTTTGAGAAATTTAGGAAACCCTGACTCGTTGCCTAAGGCCACGTGTCCGTCATCACCAAAGTTGCCTCGACTCGGGAACTTGGGTACGATTGGGGAAGGTCACTTCGTGAGCACCCCCGCTCGTCCGATCAAAGATCGGCCTCTACTGACCATGACATCTAGTTCTGAAAACATTATGCGTCCTTATTCCGGTTATTAGCCTAGATTTACTATGTGATGTGCACAGCATACAAGTATAGACTGGGTCGCCTGAATTGGAACAAAACATTTCCTGTTTATTTTTTAAAGTGGTTTGCTACTCGCAAGTAAGCTTAAAATGCAGATTTTGCCACCCTCAGGTGGGCTTTAGAAAAGATGGTTTTGCCACTATCTAGTGGGCTTAAAACTCACAGTGAATGAATTGTTCCAATCCAAATAACCCAACCTTCACCCACAGGCATTTAGGCAGTTATATCACATAAGCATAGAGCCTCATGGTAAGCATGCTATCATGGCAGTCACTCACACGCATGCAAGGATGCTAAAGTATAACCACTTACTGAGTACTCCAAGCCAAAGAAAGAAGCTAATTAGAAATCAATGCATGATCCTAACTATACAGAAATGCCTAATGCAACACATGCAAAATGCAACTAAGATAGGCTCGGCTATTCTAAACATGGCATATGGAATGCTACAGCTAACATGTATTCAACTCGGAATTGAAATACAATGCAGTGAGTATGATGCGCCGAGCCTGGTGCATGCAAAACAGATGAATGAATGCAAACATGCTATCATACTGTATGCTAATTGAAACATGCCCTAATCTAACCATCATAGGCTGGTAAATAAAAGGGAGAAAGACGTGGGGTTGGAAGACATACATCACACACACGCACACTTATTACAACATTGCCCTCGCGCGGAGGGTCCGAATAAATAATACAGTCCCAAATAAGTAATACAGTCCGAATAAGTACAAAACCCTAATTAATTAACAAATTAATCTAGGAAAGCAGTAAATTAGCATGCAAGCCTATGGACTGCCTCAGCTCTGCTCCGGATGATGAATGATGCATGCTTGAGTTGCCTTGCGCGGAAATCCATTGCGATGCCCCGATTAGCCTCTGTTTACATTTAAGCCCGAAATATTGCGCGAAGCTCCAAAAGGCTGCCGATTTCTGATTTGCTGCAACAGAGAGCAAGAAAGGGGCATGGCAAAGTATTTTCACATATGTATGCACGCCTCGATCCTCGTGCCACCAATCAGGCATCTCGATGCATGATGACCGAGGAGTCGAATTGCACGACTCAATATGAAATGAATGCACATATAAACACAACAAGACCAAGACTCCATCATGGTTAATCCGGAGTGTCGGTGACTGGGAATTGAGACACGTTCCGTCACTTGCAATACGAAACGTCCCTCGTTTCCCGTGTTTGGGCTAACTCCTATCCCAAACACAATGCAATATGTGTGACATGCATGAATGCAATCCTAACATGCAACCTAGCATACACAATGCTATGAAATGGCATACACAATGCTCGATGTAACATGGCATACAAAATGCTCTAACATACAACTTAGCATACGCAATGCTATGAAATGGAATGGCACAATGCACGATGGACTTACACCAATATGAGTGGACCTCAGCCACACTCACATCAGTGGCCATAAGATGAAAATGAGACTATCGAAATGCGTGCACACATGCACGCAAACCGAGGACCGAACCTATGGCACCAAATGCCACTCTAACCAGGCATGGCAAGGCATGAAATATGGCATACAAGCATGTAATTTCCAGCACTAAAACATGATGCTAAATGGCCCCGAAACATGGAAACATGGCACCCGATGCATGAGATGAGCCCCGAAACTCAAAACTAGGCACATGTATTGACTTATAGCTATACAAAGCATGCATTATTTGACTATGAAGCACAAAGACAGAGCCAAGGCAGTCCCAAAACATGAACATTTCTAGTTCAAAGCATGATCAAAAGATGCTAGCATGATGGACTAAAATAGCATGCAACTTTGACTAGCAAACATGGTTTACATGGCATGTATGTGAAGCGTGTGAGATCTCATCAAACCAGCAAAAATCAGTGAACAAAACATGTGGAAATATGCCCAAATAATCACTGAAATGCAGCCAACATGTGCAAAAATGATGAGCTCCTTTAGAGGGCCATGCAAGGAGTTATTAAGCACATACAAGATAGACACTTAGCAAGACTAAACCAACTCTGGAAATGGGTTATGACAGCCCTAAAACCCACCAAATAGGCCCTGGAATCAGTCTCGGAAACATGCAAAGAAAGGCCTCTTTGAGAGGCCTTGAATGGGATTGCTCTACACATGCATCATAGACATAAAATATGGCCAAGAGGGCCTCAGACAGAGGCAAGGCAGACCTTAAAGCCCTCAGAATAAAGCCTGAAAAGTGACTTCAATGCATGCAAAATAGGGTCCCTTTGGATGGCCAAATATGCTAGTAAAGATAATGAGGGGTGAGAGGGTCACCCCTCTATGATTTCAAAGCTCAAATCCTCATCAAAGCCATTGAAAATCCACTGGATTTCAGTGGCTAAGAGGCCGAAACAAGGCCAAGGCAAATGCTCAAATGTATGGCTCAAAGCATGTAGAAATGAAGTATGCAAGGAAGGAGATGACTCCAAACAGAAAAGTGACCTTAAGACAACTTGAAGAGGGGTCAAAACAAGACTTTTTCCAGTTTATATCAAGCCTCAAAAATATTCACAAGTAGGGCTAAAACATGACACAAAAATAACCCTAAAAGAGAGATAGAGGACAAGGGGCAGCAGATGGCCTCAAACAGTACAGAGCCCTTCAACAAAGTTGAAGAGGGGCTCAAAATAAGATACTTTACAGTTTGGCTCGAAGCTCGGAAATGCTTGAAAAATGGGCTAAGATATAGAGCAAAATAAGGCAAGAAAAGAGGAAATAGGGACTCACCTTTGTAGCACAGCAAAGCAACAGCCTTTGGCCCAAGATTCCGAGCTTCCAACCTCTGCAAGTGGCCTCCAAGTTGCTGGAATGGAGTGTGGAGGTGGTAGGCTATGAGGTGTAGGGTAAAGTGGCCAAGAACCAAGGTGTTTGGAGGCTTGGAGGAGATAGATATATGGTTGTATGTATCAATGCCCCAGCTGGTTTTTTCTAACCCCTAGAAAATGAGGTGAGGTGGTGGTTATATAGAGGGAGAGAAGCCAAGGAAAAGGGGGGAAAAACCAATTCAAATATCCCCCCAAAATGACATACCCTCGGACAGAGGGTCTGGTGCAAAACAGCTGAAATGCACCAGGAGAGAGAAAAATGGCCGGCCAGGTTCAAAAGGGCCAGGTGGCTGGCCGGCCACCTCCCCTGGTCGGCCGACCAGGGGTCAAAAGGGTCAAAAGAATTGCTGGCCGGCCACCCCTAAAAGGTGGCCTTCCAGATGAGTGCATCACAGCTGTATGGTCAAAACCCAGAAAATGTGAACCAGGAGAGAGAAAAACCAGCTTTTTAGAGGGGTTCAAAAGGGTCAAGAATAATTTCTGGCCGGCCTACCCATATTGGTGACCTCCCAGGTGTGTACAACACAATGATGTGGTGGAAAGTCAGAAAAAGTGGCCCGGGAGTGGGAAAAATCAGCTTCCTAGTGAAGAAAACGGGCGATGAAGAGCGATGAAGAAATAAAACTGGTTTTTCAGAAAAATTGCTGGCCTCCCACCCTCCTACAACCTTTCTAACAATGAAAATAAGGTCCTTGCCAAAAATAGACCAAGACGGATGCAAAACGAAGGTTCGGGGGCCAAAACGCGCAGTTCGGGGCCCCGAAAACAGGCTGTCGGGCACAGGAAGTGGCGTTTGTCCACGAAGGTGGTTTCTCAGGCCACAGTGTCCCTCAAAAGGGAGGAAATAAGGCGTGTGCCAAAAACCGGAGCAAACAGAGGTAGTTAAGCGGTCCCGAACCGAGGCGCACGACCAACGGCTCTGAAAACCAGGAACCGAGCTCCAAACGAAAAAAATGGCCTACGGCCACTGAGAGATGATCTACGAGACCTCTCCCTCCCTTCGGGAAGAGAAAACAAAGAAAACAGGGTCTGGTTCGCAAATCGAGGCAAAGCACAAAAGAGTCCGGAAGTCCGGAGGCAAGGCTCGCAGCCGAGACTCTGAAACTCCAGAACGAGCACCATATGCACTATCACCGAGCGCTCAATCGGTGACGTCTGAGTCTTAAGGTCGGTCAAAAATGGGGTGTCTATAGTTGCCCCTCTTTGACAGAACTCGAAAGTCATACGTGACGGGAGTGAATGCCAAAGCCCAGAGACGACCCATTTTTGACAAGGCCGAAGACTTAGACAAACAGGCGAGATACATAGAGATGTGCCCGCAGGCGTGCCGCCTGCGGGCAGGGGGCAAAATGCAACCAACAATGCAAGAAGCCGAAGGTACCTCATGATCATGCAAAGCAGCAAGCTGTAATGAAGCAAGTATTCACAAATAGATGCAACAGTTTTAAGCAAGAATGCAAAGCAACAACACATTTCATGCAGTAAGAATACGGAGAATTATTCAATTCTCGCCACGTCTCACACGGAGAATACAATACCTGTGCGGCTCGTCTGGTCGCGCCAGCTTCAAATGAACCATACATACAATATCGTGCCTCATGCTGCTAGGGGTCTTTTGCTTCTTCTTAGTCGAACCACAGGTACTACTTTTCTCCCTAACTATGGTCGCAGCTTTCCCTATTCTCCAACAGGGTGACAAACTAGGTTGGTTCAGTATCCAGAATTGAGGCACATACACATGCTATCTCAATCTATGGGGCTGCCATACAGATTTCAAGCCGAGGATATACCCCTGGGTATTTAAACCAGAATTTAGTCTCGGAAATCCTGAACCTTTGCGTTCTAGGCATGAGCCATTCGAACTCTAGTTTCCATCGTCTCAGTTGGTCTCCTAGGAACTCACTGCAAACACAGGCAGGTGGCTATACCAGACCGCCGGAAGTCGTTCGGGCACGACAAACACCAAAGGAATTGCACCTTTAGAGGATTTAAGGTCTCCTAGACCGGAGAGTGCACAAGACAGTGCGATGCAGAAGGAATGCACAAAATAATGCTATACAGGTGCACAAGACAGTGCGATGCAAGGTGGATGCACAAGACAGTGTGATGCAAGTGTGTGCACAAGACAGTGTGATGCGCAAAACAGTGCGATAAAATGCATGCACCATGCAAGACTTGGCACACAGATTGTGACATAGCATTCCGTTCATTTGGCACACAGCTCACAGCACAACACTTTGTTTGTTTGGCACGCGGCTCACAACACAATATTCTGTTTATTTGGCACGCAGCTCGAAACACAGCACTCTGTTTATCTGGGCACACTGCTCTTTTGGGCACACAACTCATTCTGGCACACAGCTCATTTCGGGCACGCAGCTCACTTTGGGCACGCAGCTCATTTCAGGCACACAGCTCATCTTGGGGGCACACAGCTCATTTTTCAGGGGCACACAGTTCATTTCGGGCGCACGGCTCATTCGGGCACACAGCTCATTTCGGGTACACAGCTCGTTTTTTGGGCACACACCTCATTTCGGGCACACAGCTAGTTTTCCGGGCACACAGCTCGTTCTCTGGGCACACAGCTCGTTCTTTGGGCACACAGCTCGTTTTTCGGGCACACAGCTCGTTTTTTCGGGCACACAGCTCGTTTTCCGGGCACACAGCTCGTTCTTTGGGTACACAGCTCATTTCGGGCACACAGCTCATCTTGGGGGCACACAGCTCATTTTTCGGGCACACAGCTCGTTCTTTGGGTACACAGCTCGTTTTTCGGGCACACAGCTCGTTCTTCGGGCACACAACTCATTTTTGGGGTACACAGCTCATCATGGGGGCACACAGCTCGTTTTTCGGGCACACAGCTCGTTTTCCGGGCACACAGCTCGTTCTTCAGGCACACAGCTCGTTTTCCGGGCACAGAGCTCGTTTTTTGGGCACACAGCTCGTTCTTCCGGCACACAGCTCATTCTTTGGGCACACAGCTCATCTTGGGGGCACACAGCTCATTTTTCGGGCACATAGCTCGTTTTTTAGGCACACAGCTCGTTCTTCGGGCACACAGCTTGTTTTTGGGGCACATAGCTCGTTTTCCGGGCACACAGCTCGTTCTTTGGGCACACAACTCGTTTTTCGGGCACACAGCTTGTTTTTCGGGCACATAGCTCATCTTGGGGGCACACAGCTTGTTTTTCGGGCACACAGCTCGTTCTTCGGGCACACAGCTTGTTTTTCGGGCACACAGCTCGTTCTTTGGGCACACAGCTCGTTTTCCGGGCACACAGCTCGTTTTCCGGGCACACAGCTCGTTCTTTGGGCACACAGCTCATCTTGGGGGCACACAGCTCATTTTTCGGGCACATAGCTCGTTCTTCGGGCACACAGCTCGTTTTTGGGACACACAGCTCGTTTTCCAGGCACACAGCTCGTTCTTTGGTCACACAGCTCGTTTTTCGGGCGCACAGCTCGTTCTTCGGGCACACAGCTCGTTTTTGGGGCACATAGCTCCTCTTGGGGGCACACAGCTCGTTTTTTGGACACATAGCTCGTTTTCCGAGCACACAGCTCGTTTTTTGGGCACACAGCTCATTTTTCGAGCGCACAGCTCGTTCTTCAGGCACACAGCTCGTTTTTGCGGTACACAGCTCATCTTGGGGGCACACAGCTCGTTTTTCAGGCACACAGCTCGTTCTTCGGGCACACAGCTTGTTTTTCGGGCACACAGCTCGTTTTCCGGGCACACAGCTCGTTCTTTGGGCACACAGCTCATCTTGGGGGCACACAGCTCATTTTTCGGGCACATAGCTCGTTTTTGGGGCACACAGCTCGTTTTCCAGGCACACAGCTCGTTCTTTGGGCACACAGCTCGTTTTTCGGGCGCACAGCTCGTTCTTCGGGCACACAGCTCGTTTTTGGGGCACACAGCTCCTCTTGGGGGCACACAGCTCGTTTTTCGGACACATAGCTCGTTTTCCGAGCACACAGCTCGTTTTTTGGGCACATAGCTCGTTTTTCGGGCGCACAGCTCGTTCTTCAGGCACACAGCTCGTTTTTGGGGTACACAGCTCATCTTGGGGGCACACAGCTCGTTTTCCGAGCACACAGCTCGTTCTTCGGGCACACAGCTCGTTTTTCGGGCACACAGCTCGTTTTCCGGGCAGACAGCTCGTTCTTTGGGCACACAGCTCATCTTGGGGGCACACAGCTCATAACACTGCTCAATCTGAACACTCAGTCCATAACACAGCATTTGGTTTGCATTTTGAACACACAGCTCAAGCACTTGAATTTCTGAACACGCAGCTCAAACTTTTGGCGTGAACACGCAGCCCACATTTTTAAAATCTGAACACACAGCTCAAACTTTTGTCGCGCACACGCAGCCCACATTTTCTTGAAATCCGAACACACAGCTCAAACTCTTGCGGTGAACATGCGGCCCACATTTCTTGAAATCTGAACACAGCTCAAAAAAATTGTTGTCGTGAACACACAACCCACAGTTTTTTGAAAGTTGAACACGCAGCTCAAACTTTTGAATTTCTGAACACGCAGCCCATTTTTTGATTGTGAACACACAGCACACACTTGTTGAAAGTTGAACACGTAGCCCAAACTCTTGAACTTCTGAACACGCAGCCCATTTTTTATTGTGAACACGCAGCACACACTTGTTGAAAGTTGAACACGCAGCCCAAACTTTTGAACTTCTGAACACGCAGCCCATTTTTTATTGTGAACACGCAGCACAGACTTGTTGAAAGTCGAACACGCAGCCCAAACTTTTGAACTTCTGAACACGCAGCCCATTTTTGAACGTGAACACGCAGCACATATTTGTTGAAAGTCGAACACGCAGCCCAAACTTTTGATAGTGAACACACAACCCCCAGTTTTTGGTTGTGAACACGCAGCACACACTTGTTGAAAGTCGAGCACGCAGCCCAAACTTTTGATAGTGAACACACAACCCCCAGTTTTTGGAAATTGAACACGCAGCCCAAACTCTTGATGGTGAACACACAGCCCACAGTTTTCGAAAGTTGAACACGCAGCCCAAACTCTTGATGGTGAACACACAGCCCACAGTTTTCGAAAGTTGAACACGCAGCCCAAACTCTTGATGGTGAACACACAGCCCACAGTTTTGAATCTGAACACGCAGCTCAGACATTTGAATTTGAACACGCAGCTCACACATTTGGATCTGAACACGCAGCTCACACATTTGAATTTGAACACGCAGCTCGCAGATTTGAATTTGAACACGCAGCTCACACATTTGGATCTGAACACGCAGCTCACTCATTTGAATCTGAACACGCAGCTCACACATTTGGATCTGAACACGCAGCTCACTCATTTGAATCTGAACACGCAGCTCATACTTTTGAATTCGAACACGCAGCTCGCAGGTTTGAATTTGAACACACAGCTCACACATTTGAATCTGAACACGCAGCTCATACATTTGAATTTGAACACGCAGCTCGCAGATTTAAATTTGAACACGCAGCTCATACATTTGAATTTGAACACGCTCGCAGATTTGATTTTGAACACGCAGCTCATACATTTGAATTTGAACACGCAGCTCGCAGATTTGATTTTGAACACGCAGCTCATACATTTGAATTTGAACACGCAGCTCATACATTTGAATTTGAACACGCAGCTCGCAGATTTGATTTTGAACACGCAGCTCATACATTTGAATTTGAACACGCAGCTCTCACACTTCAATTCTGAACACACAACTCATATATTTTCATTTGTACACAGCTCATTCTTAATTCTGAACACGCAGCTCATAAATTTTCATTTCTGAACACACAGCTCATTCTTTTCATTTTGAACACGCAGCTCATTCTGAACATACAGGATGCGATGACGGAACTTGCAGAAGTTGAAACAAACTCAGATGCCCGACATTTTCCCTCTTTTTTTACTTTGAAGTCTGAAACCTATATAGCTTCAGATAGGTCCTAGTTTTACTATTTTCACATGACCCGGGTTGAACCCTGCGGTTTTTGAAAGAACAAAATCTCGTTTTGCACAAATGTGGAGAACGACACGGCACTCTGAGCACAAAACAATTTTTTCAAATTGAGAGTGAGAATAAGTTCTCGACTGGGTATTGAGCCTACGACTGAACACAGCACACCACGACTCAACAACAAAGAGAAAGACAAGGTAAGACAGCCTAAACACATCTATAGACACCTGAAACGACTCAAAACAAGAATCGAGGCAAACAAAACGACTAACACGACACACAGACGTGTTCCAATGGCAAGAGACCTCTCAGTGTACGAGGAGCCAGTTTCTTCGGGTATTATTCCCCACCCTTTCTTATTTGTGATTCTCACATCACTCGGCCCTCAAGCTCAGTTTTTCTCTCAAAACCCTTTTCTCGCTTTTCCTCTCAGCGCACATCTCTCTATTCTTCAATCTCTCATTTTTTACCCCTCCCCTGGGTGGTTAATGGATAAACAAGAAGTTGCGAGCTCTTGCCCCTAGCATTCTGCTAGATTCTCTTTCTTCTGCTCACAACAGTGAACTTCCCCTACAGAGGGGTTGTGATGCGGCTGGATGCGCAGCAGATCTACAATTGACATTGGTTGACGATGCTCTACTAGGGAGTTTGGACGTGATTAGATCTGTCCTGATGAGGGAATGGAATATCCTGCCCCATTCCAGTTTGTGCTTCGCACTTGGCTTGATACCTCGTTGCTTGGAGGATATGAGAGCTTTCAGCCCTTTTCTGTTAGCTTCCGATGTGCCCTTCTTGGCGAATAAGGTGCCCTTTCCGGCGAGTATGGTGCCCTTTTCTGGCAAGTATGTTGACAACAAGGAAAAGACAGAACACCTGACTCAAATGTGCCCCTAGTTCATTATTTTAACCATTTTTTGTTTTTGCTTTCTACTAAAACAATTTTGATCAATGTAAGAGTTTGATTAACACGCTTATGCAACTTTTGATTCAAAATCATGCAAGTTAGGCTATGAGCACTGAAAATTTTTCCCTTTTTAGGTCCAAGAAAATGTCTAGTTTTTTTATAAAAAAATGGAATAATTTTCGAGAAAACTAGTCTACCTCAGTACAAATTCTCAAAAACTGTTTTTGCAAACGTCCACTATTCAACGAGCACGAAACCTACCCTTGAGATGCACAACACTGGAAAACTGCCCCTTATCTGAAGAACACTGCATGGCAACGGAAAGTTGCCCCTTGTTTGAATGGCACCGTGTAGACAGGCCCGCCGGGGGAGGGGGGGCCTCGCTACAGCTCGGACTCGATTAGTGTCACAGTTCTTAATCTTGAACCAAAGAGTCCAAATCCGGCAAATCGTTTTGAGAAAACAGATTTTTGAAAGAAGTGCCAAACATGGACTGCTTTGCCAGATACAGAGTCGCCACCTAAATATTTTATTTTTGGAAAATTTAGGAAACCCTGACTCGTTGCCTAAGGCCACGTGTCCGTCATCACCAAAGTTGCCTCGGCTCGGGAATTTGGGTACGATTGGGGAAGGTCACTTCGTGAGCACCCCCGCTCGCCCGATCAAAGATCGGCCTCTACTAACCATGATATCGAGTTTTGAAAACATTATGCGTTCTTATTCCGGTTATTAGCCCAGATTTACTATGTGATGCGCACAACATACAAGTATAGATTGGATCGCCTGAATTGGAACAAAACATTTCTTGTTTGTTTTTTAAAGCGGTTTGCTACTCGCAAGTAGGCTCAAAATGCAGATTTTGCCACCCTCGGGTGGGCTTAGAAAAGATGGTTTTGCCACTATCTAGTGGGCTTAAGACTCACAGTCAATGATTTGTTCCAATCCAAATAACCCAACCTTCACCCACAGGCATTCAGGCAGTTATATCACATAAGCACATAGCCTCATGGTAAGCATGCTATTCATGGCAGTCACTCACACGCATGCAAGGATGCTAAAGCATAAAACTTACCGAGTACTCCAAGCCAAAACAGAAGCTAGTTAGAAATCCATGCATGATCCTATTTATACAGAGATGCCTAATGCAACACATGCAAAAATTCAACTATAGCAGGCTCGGCTATTCTAAACATGGCATATGAGATGCAACAGTTAACAAGTATTCAATTTGGAATTGAAATACAGATGCAGTTAGTATGATGCGCCGAGCCCGGTGCATGCAAAACAGATGAATGAATGCAAACATGCTATCATACTGTATGCTAATTGAAACATGCCCTAATCTAACCATCATAAGCTGGTAAATAAAAGGGAGAAAGACGTGGGGTTGGAAGACATACATCACACGCACGCACACTTATTACAACATTGCCCTCGCGCGGAGGGTCCAAAAGAATAATATACAGTCCCAAATGAATAAATAATACAGTCCCGAATAAATACAAAAATCCTAATTAATTTACAAATTAATCTAGGAAAGCTATAAACTGGCATGCAAGCCAGGGACTACCTCGACTCTGATGAATGATGTATGTTTGGGCTGCCTTGTGCGGAAATCCACTGGGATGCCCTAATTAGCCTCTATTTTGCAATTATTCTTGGAAAGCGCGCCAAGTTCTGGAAGACTGCTAATTCTTGATTTGCTGCAACAGAGAGCAGGAAAGGGGCATAGCAATGTATTTTCACATATGTATGCATGCCTCGATCCTCGTGCCACCAATCACGCATATCGATGCATGATGGCCGAGGAATCGAATTGCACAACTCAATATGGAATGAATGCTCATGAAAACACAACAAGACCTAAACTCCATCATGGGTAATCCGAAGTGTCGGCGACTGGGGAATTTGGACACGTTCCGTCACTCGGAGTACGAAACGTACCTCGTTTCCCGTGCTCAGGCTAACTCCTATCCCAAACACAATGCAATATGCATGACATGCATGAATGCAACTAAGATACACTCTAACATGCACAATGTTATGAAATGGCATACACGATGCACGAGGTAACATGGCATACACAATGCACTAACATACAACCTAGCATACGCAATGCTATGAAATGAAATGTCATACACAATGCATAATGGGCTTACACCAACACAAGTGGACCTCATCCACACTCGCATAGGAGGCCATAAGATGAAAATGAGGCACTCGAGATGCGTGCACTCGTGCACGCAAACCGAGGACCGAACCTAAGGCACAAATGCCACTCTAACGAAGCATGGAAATGCATAGAATATGGCATACAAACATGTAAATTTCAGCGCTAAAACATGATGTTAAACAGCCCCAAAACATGGAAACATGGCACCCGATGCATGAAATGGTCCCGAAACACAAAACTATGCACATGGAATGACTTATGGCTATGCAAAGCATGCATTATTTGAACATGAAGTGTGAAGACAGAATCAAGACAGTCCCGAAAAAAGCATGTTTACAGTTTTAAGCAAGGCCAAACAGCGAATACAAATAGGACTAAGCTAGCATACAAAAATGGCCCCAAAAGAGAGATAATGAAGCAAGTAGCAGATGCTGACCCTAAATGGCCAAGAGCCCTTCAACAAAGTTGAAGAGAGGCTCCAAATGAAGCACTTTACAGTTTACAACAAGCCAAGAAAACAAACACAAGTATGGCTAAGCTATTATGCAAGAAATGGGCCAAAAGGGAGACAAAGAGGCAAGTGATGGTTTCTAGCCTCGAACAGGGGAGGGCCCTTCAACAAAGTTGAAGAGGGGCCCAAAAAATGGTATTTTACAGTTGGTGACCAAGCCCAAAACAGTGCACATGCAAGCTTAAAATACTATGCAAAATAAGGCCAAAAGAGAGTATAAACACAAAGAGCAAAAAGGAAACCTCAAACAACAAAAGACCCTTGATAAAACATGAAGAGGGGGTCAAAATAAGGCTATTTACAATTCGTACCAGAGCCCAAAAATATAAGCACAAGGGGCTAACAAAGTATGCAAAAATAAGGCCAAAAGAGGGGTAAAGAGGCAAGTGATAGATAGAAGCCTCAAACAGTGAAGAGCCCTCAAAAATGTTGAAGAGGGGCTCAAAACAAACAACTTTTCAGTTTATGACCAAGCTCAAAACAATTTACAAACAGGCGTAAAATACTATGCAAGAAAGAGGCATACAAGAGAGGTAAAGAAGCAAGTGGTAGCTAGAGACCTTAAACATGGAAGGACCCTAAAACAAACATGAAAAAGACTTCAAAATAATGCTATTTTTAGTTAGGGTCGGAGCCCAAAAATACAAGCACAATGAGCTAAGATATAGATCACAAAAATGCAAGAAAAGAGGAGGAGGAGACTTACCCTTGTAGACCAAGCCTTTAGCAACCTTTGGACCAAGTTTGGGAGCTTTTAACCTCTAGAAGACAACTCCAAGTGGGGGAAAAATGGGGGGGAAAACAATTCAAGTTTCCCCCCAAAAGTGCAGCCCCCCGGATACACAATCTGGGGGGAAACAAAATACATTTTTGGAAGCAGCAGGATGGAAGGAGCAAGCCCGGCTGGTTATTGAGGCTGCAGGTGGCTGGCCGGCCTTCCCCATGGCCGGCCGGCCAAGGGTCAAAAGGGTCAATGAAGATTAATGGCCGGCCATGCCAAAAAGAGGGCCTCCCATGTGTGCACAATACAACCATGTGGTCAAAAACTGGAGAAGGTGAACCAGGAGACAGAACAACCCACTTTTCAAAGGGGTTCAAAAGGTTCAAATGGAATTACTGGCTGGCCACCAAATATTGGTGGCCTCCCATGTGTCTACAACACAAATATGGGGTTTAGGTTTGAAGAAAATGGCCCAAGGGTGGTCAACATTGGCTTTGAAGTGAAAAAAAACGGGCGACGGAGAGCGATGAAGAAATAAAACTGGTTGTCAGAACAATTACTGGCCTCCCACCCTTCTACGACCTTCCTAGCAATGAAACAGAGGTCTCTGCCAAAAATGAACTCAAACCGATGCAAACTGAAGGTTCGGGGGCCGAAACGCGCAGCCTGGGGCCCCGAAAACTGACTGTTAGACACCGGAAGTGGTGTTCGACCACGAAGTCGGTCTCTCGGACCACAGTGTCCCTCAAAAGGGAGTAAATAAGGTGTATGCCAAAAACCGGAGCAAACGGAGGTGGTTAAGCAGTCCCGAACCGAGGCACACGGCCAACGGCTCCGAAAAATCGGAAACCGGGCTCCAAACGGGCAAAATGGCCTACGACCACAAAACGTAGCCTACGGCCACTGAGAGATGATCTACGAGACCTCTCCCTCCCTTCTGGAAGAGAAACAGAGAAAACCGAGCCTGGTTCGCAAACCGAGGCAAAGCATGAAAGAGTCCGGAAGTCCGGAGGCAAGGCTCGCAGCCGAGACTCTGAAACCTCTGAACGAGCACGATATGCAACATCACCAAGCGCTCAATCGGTGACGTCTGAGTCTTAAGGTCGGTCAAAAATGGGGTGTCTACAGTTGCCCCTCTTTGACAGAACTCGAAAGTCATAAGTGACGGGCGTGAATGTCAAAGCCTAGAGACGACCCATTTTTGACAAGGCTGAAGACTTAGACAAACATGTGAGATAAACAGAGATGTGCCCGCAGGCAGGGGGCAAAATGCAAAGCGGTATGTTCAAGGCCAGATGTGACTTGATGATCATGCAAATGCAGCAAGCTGTAATGAAGCAAGTATTCGCAAATATATGCAACAGTTTTAAGCAAGAATGCAAAACAACAACTGCATTTCATGCAGTTAGGAATGCAGAGAATTATTCAATTCTCGTCGCGTCTCACATGGAGAAGATGCGATATCTGCGCGATTCGTCTGGTCGCACCAGCTTCAAATGAACCGTACATACAATATCGTGCCTGCAGAAGAGAGAAACTCAACAAACACAACATATCTAACAACATATGCTCAATGTGATATCGGATGCAGACAATCGCGGTACCGATGAAAAAGTGCATCAGAATGCAGGAAGAAACGCGCGTGACAACGTGAGTTTAAGCACGGAGGCTTGGTGATATCAGAGTGACGTACATAACAATGCAAGTATGTGCATGATAATGCAGAACAAGCGTAAACCAGGATGTATGTTTGTCACAAAACAACGAGCAAGGAAACGCGCGTTTCGGCGAGGGCGACTCGATCGCGGCCTCCGGTTCACCTCCTGGAGAGGTTACAACATGTTTGAAAGGATATATCTCACTTTCGATGAGCAATGATGAGACACGCATCGGAAGTTGAAGCTGAGGTTCCGGCGGAGCAATTTTGCGACAAGAAGTGCACTTCTCTTGTACTTTTTCAAGTCCCGGGAACTCCAATCCTTCCCAAAATTTGTAGGGACCTCGAGGGGCATGTGGGGAACACCACCGGCCAGCTCTCTTCCCAAGGAGAGGCCACCGGCCAGCTTTTGAAAAGGGAATGGCCGGCCTGCCAGAAAAGGTGGCCGGCCGGCCACTTTCTCCAATCCGCGGGCATTTTGGTCTTTTCACCCTCTTTTCTTTAAATCCACTCATCCAAACACTTTGTGCTCACAACATCAGCTCCGAAAACATCTTCTCCACCTTCCCAAACCATTTTCCTCTTCAGATCTGAGCTCTATACGCATTTTCCAACGCCCCACGCAAGTTGTTTTCGCGAAAACTTTCAGTTTTAAGCACTTTGAACCGATTAAATTTTGATTTCGGGGCTTCTTTTCTCATTTTCGCCACTTGAGGTGAGTTTGTCTCAATATTTGGAAGATTTTCTCAGGAGTTGACTTTTGTTGACTTTTCCATTTCCCGAAAGTTGACTTTTGTTGACTTTTTCCAATTTTGGCTCGTTTTTGCTCATTTTTGCTCCTTTTTGCAGATTTTTTGAAATGGCTGGTCATTTCCCTCACGGTGGAGGTCCTCCGGGCGTCGGAGATGATCCCGATATCATGGCTCTGCCTCCGAGGGTTCGACCCTTCATACCCGAGAGGTACGACCCACCGGCACATATCCTTCCGCGGGCTGTTTTCCATCACTTCACCGATTTTGACGAGCGAGCGCCTGGGGATCTCCTTCTACGAGAGCCAGAGTATCATCTCTCCCATGAGGCACGGGAGGTATTTACGTCGTTTTTACCCTTTTCTGCAACGTATTCTGCTTTTTACATGCATTCCGTGCCTTTGCCATGTTTGTCTGCTTATCTTGAGTACACAGCTTATTCAGAATGTTTAGTCTATGTCATAGCATTCTGTTTATATTCTGAACACACAGTTCTCAATCGTTTGAATTTCTGAACATTCAACCCATAAATTGATTGTGAACACACGGCACACACTGGTAGAGAATAGAACACGCAGTCCAAACTCTAATTTCCTGAACACACGGTTTGAATTGAAGGTGAACACACAGCACACACTGATTGAGAGCAGAACACACAGCCCAAACTCTGATTTTCTGAACACACAGCCCAAATTGAAGGTGAACACGCAGCACACACTGATTTACTGAACACACAGCCCAGATTGAGAGTGAACACGCAGCACACACTGATTGAGAGTTGAACACGCAGCCCGAACACTGATTTTCTGAACACACAGCCCAGATTGAAGGTGAACACGCAGCACATACTGATTGAGAGTTGAACACGCAGCCCAAATACTGATTTTCTGAACACACAGCCCAGATTGAAGGTGAACACGCAGCACACACTGATTGAGAGTTGAACACGCAGCCTAAACACTGATTGAGAGTTGAACACGCAGCCCAAACACTGATTTTCTGAACACACAGCCCATTCATTTCATTTGCACGCAGCTCATTCATTTCATTTGCACGCAGCTCATTCATTTCATTCTAAAATGCTGAAACACGTATCCATTCTGAATGCAGGTGAGTTCTCGCACTGTACGGGGATATGGCTCTACCGCGGCGAGAGATTGGTATGCTGAGCTCCCGGAGGCTGTCCGGGATTTGGTCGACTTGGCAGGGTTTGGGCCCTTCTGTACTGGACTATCTCGTTGTCCTGCCAGGAGGACGTTGTTGGCCTCCTTGGTGGAGAGATGGTGGGACACCACCAACTCCTTCCATTTTTCTACGACGGGGGACTTGACTATGACCCCGCTTGACTTTGCCGTGTTGACTGGCCTTGACGTGGGAGGTTGGCCCATCCCTTACGACGAGGACATGGGCGAGTGGGACGCCGCTTGGATATATTTATTGGGAGCTCGCCCTCCTATGGATAGGTCTTCGGGCAGGGTCCGATACACTTGGTTCTCTTCCCATTTTCGGAGAGTGGAGATGGAGCCCGGGACTCCTGAGGAGGCAGCACAGTATACCCGTGGTTTTCTGATGTTCCTCTTCGGGACTACTTTGTTTGCCGATAGGGGGAACACCGTTGGGCTGTATCTGTTGGGTGCTTTGGTGGACCTATCACGGGTCAGACGGTATGATTGGGGTGGTGCCAGCTTGGCTACTCTTTACTGCTACATGAGCGCGACTTCCCGTGGACGGGGGGACTTACTTGGTGGCTATTGGAGAGCCTGGGAGGTACTTTCTGCCCTTTTGATTTACATTTTTGCTCCTTATTACTTGTACTTTGCACACACGGCGCACTCTACACTCTGTATTTTGCCTTCAGCACTTTGCATTTACATTCTGCACTGTTTTCTACAGTTATGGGTCTATGTGTACTTCCCGACATTGCCCCCGGAGTTGATGGTGGAGGGGCCCCTCGTGACCCCGTACTCACTTGTATTTGAAGGCCAGCATCGGCTAAGACCTCAGGAGTCTCTCCTTTATCTATGGCAGTGTTTCGACACGGTGCGGTCGACGGAGGTATTTCAGAACTCTCAGTCCTTTCTGTTTTCATCTTTGATTTGTCTTGTACTTTCCCGATTTCTGATTGGTTTATGTATCGGTTATCCGCAGATCACATGGCAGCCTTGGGCGCCCTTAGGTGAGGGTCTCCGATTCCAGTTTGCCGGAGAGCAGGGTGCCTCCCAGTACAGGATCCTATTCGAAGGGCCAGTTGGTAGGGCCTGGTTTCTGGGGGAGCGCTTCTTGTGTCAGGTATGGGGCTATACTTCTCAGGACCCTCCCTCAGCACCCCCAGTTGGTATGCGGATCGCTGACAGGCTCTCTTCCCGAGATGTTACTAGTGCTATGCTGGGTACTGACGCCTTACTGCATCTTGAGGAGGGAGATTATGCCACTTACTGTCACATCTACCTGATGCCTCCATTGACAGGAGTTCGTACTCCGGTGATGAGGCCTGCCAGTATGCCATCTTCGAGCCGGGCCCGGGCTACAGATGCCCCTTCCACCAGCAGGGCCGGTACATCTAGAGGTGGGGGTAGACCGGTTCCCCCGATTCCTCCGACTTATCATCATCCTGGATGGCCGGACATGCCGACTGAGTTGATGGGGTGGCGATTCGGGACTCCTTACCCGATCCCGATAGAGCCTCCCCTGCCTGACCACAGATACGTCAGAGATCCTGACTCGCCACCGGTATGCCTTTACAGCTTTGATTTATCAGTCAAGCACTTGGACATTCATTCCCCTACTGATAGTTTTGCATTTGTGTCTACAGCCTCCTGTCGAGTACGTGGATGAGATGCTCGGGATGATGGCCGCATTTGAGGGCATGATCCTGCGGAGAGAGGCACAGCTGGCCATTATAGGTGTCCAGGTACTGCTCAGTTTTCTTGCATTTATCATATTTCCGATGACATGCCAATCTTGAACATTCTACTGTACTGATAGGCTGCTTGTGTAGAGCATATCTGACACACACCCTACTTACATACTGTATTTACATGCGCCCACTTCATGTAGTCTTTTTGTATCCACATTTGATATAAATGTTTGAGCTGATGTATTCAAATTAAACTCTTTATTTTCAGATGCCCCCGGTATATGCTCAGCCGCAGGGTGGGCCACCTGGGCCTTCTTGGGGAGGTGGACCATCTGGGCCTTTTCGAGGAGCCGGGCCATCCAGGCCTTTTCGAGGAGCTCGGCGAGGGGGGTCGTCTCGTAGACGTCGAGCACACATCATGGAGGAGGAGCCCGGTGAGGATAAGGAGGAGGAGGCTGTAGATCGTCAGTCAGAGACATCTGCTGACAGAGAGGAGGGCTCCGGTCTTGGTTCCGGGAGTGAAGGCGAGGCTGAGGGGGATCCCGAGGATGACAGCTCCGACTCGGATGGTGATGGTGGTGCAGAGGTTGCTTCTCAGAAGAGGATGAGGAGGGCCTCTTATTCTCGCTCTTGAGAGCATTGATGCTGCTGTTCCCTGCTTTATTTTCCTTTTTACTAGTAGTTTGTAGCACATTGCACTTTATCAAGCAGTTTTATTTTCTGTGAAACTTGTACCTTCGTTTGTAAAATGTTGTAATGATGGAATGAAATAGTTTTCGAAAAAAGTGTTGTATTTTATGCTCTCAGCATCATATCGCTCCATTTTGCACAAAAATGAGATTTGAATGGAAATGTGCACTGTGTATTTGCCAGGTTAGGTAGTGAACCGACACAACAAACCAAACAACTTATCTTACTAAGAAGCAACAAAACCTTAGCAAGTTTACAACTCGATAAGCAAAACAAAACAAAATTGATGAGTAAAGAGTAACAACTCAAATACACAAAACTTGACAACTCGATAAATAAAACAGCTCGACTAACAAAGCAACAACTCGATAAGCAAAACAACAACTCGATAAGCGAAACAACAACTCGATAGACAAAGTGTATTTCGGACAATCTGGATGACGGAACGCATCCGAAACAGAGGGAAATGGAGGTCTTCGACACACCCGGTGCATGGAAATGCTTGGAACTTTCTCCTGGAGGGTAAAACAGGATCAATGACATACTTTGCAGCATGGCCGGCCACTTTTGGGAGTTGGTCGGCCAGCTTTTTGCATCTGAGGAGAGAGAGGTGGCCGGCCTGCTAGAAAAGGTGGCCGGCCGGCCACTTAGCTCAGCAGCCACCAAATTTTTGACACGTGTCCCCGAATAGTGTCTCATCCTCTTTAAAAGCCCCCAGCCTCGTGGTTGAGTTATTTCATCTTAGTTTTTCACCAAAATGGAGGCCTTTCTCGCCGAAAATCTCACAGTTTGGATGGCTTCTTTAGACAGCACGAAAAAGTTGAATTTTCGGGGTTTCGGCTTGAATGCACTATTCACGTTAAGCCGCACTCCACTGCACTTTCCCTTCCTCCATGCCGCGGCGAGGTTTTGGAACCCAGTGACGCATGTTTTCAGCTTCGGCGGGCAAGAGGTATGTCCAACTTTCGAAGATTTTCAAGTTTTGATGGAATCTGAACGCTATGAAGAAATTTTGCCTCAATTTCGCTTTGGCCACGCCCAAGCCTTAGGGGAGATGTGTGGGCTTACCATGCATGATGCTCGGTTTCTGATCTACAACGGGGAACTGGATATTCTCAGCTTGAGCCATCGCTTTTCTGACGCCGGTGACCGTGGCGACCATTATTGGCAAGGTTTTCGGCAACACGCCCTTTGCTTGTGTATGCTATCCCACCTTTTGCTCACTTCAGGCTTTGGTGGATCTAGTATTCGTCTGATTGAAGTTGCTCGAGGCTTGAGAGAAGGAAAGAGCTGTATCGCCATGACATTGGCCAAGACGCTGATGGGCTTGGATGCTTTCTATCGCCGGGAGACGACCAGATTTGCAGGGAGTCCACTACTGCTGCAGGTAATGTTTCCCTCCCAACCTCACATATATATTGCTCACATCACTCGGCCCTCGGGCTCAATTTTTCTCACAAAACCCTTTTCTCGCTTTTCTCTCATCGTACATCTCTTTATTCTTTATTCTCTCATTTTTCATCCCTCCCCAGGTATGGTTGATGGATAAATTGCGGGTTGTGGACTCTTGCCCAATCTACTCAACTCGCGGCTACTTCTTTCGCCAACGCTTAGTCGACGCAGGGAGAGGCTTCCTTTTTACCTTTTTACAGGGAGAGGCTATTTACCTTTTTGAGGCTTCCTTTTTACACTTGCTTCTTTACCTCTGTTGTATGCCTCTTTCTTGCATAGTATTTTAGGCTCATTTGTAAATTGTTTTGAGCTTGGTTATAAACTTTAAAGTGGCTTATTTTGAGCCCTTCTTCAACATTGTTGAAGGGATCTTCACTGTTTGAGGCTTCCTTTTGTCACTTGCCTCTTTATCCCTCTTTTGGCCTTATTTTTGCATGTTTTGTTAGCTCCTTTTGCTTGTATTTTTTGGGCTCTAGTCTGAACTGTAAATAGCCTTATTTTGAACCCCTCTTCATGTTTGATCAAGGGTCTTTTGTTGTTTGAGGCTTCCTTTTTTCTCTTTGTGTTATAGCTCTCTTTTATGCCTTATTTTGCGTAGTATTTTAAGCTTGCATGTGCACTGTTTTGGGTTTGGTCACTAACTGTAAAATGCTTCATTTTGAGGCCCTCTTCAACTTTGTCGAAGGGCTATTGGCCATTTAGGGCCAGCAGCTGCTACTTGCTTCATTATCTCTCTTTCGGGGCCATTTTTGCATGCTAGCTTAGTCCTATTTGTGTTCACTGTTTGGCCTTGCTTAAAACTGTAAATATGCTTGTTTCGGGACTGTCTTGATTCTGTCTTCACACTTCATGTTCAAATAATGCATGCTTTGCATAGCCATAGGTCATTCCATGTGCCTAGTTTCGAGTTTCGGGTCTCATTTCATGCATCGGGTGCCATGTTTCCATGTTCGGGGCTGTTTTGCATCACATTTTGGCACTGAAATTTTCATGCTTGTATGCCATACCCCATGCCTTGCCATGCTTTGTTAGAGTGGCATTTGTGCCTTAGGTTCGGTCCTCAGTTTGCGTGCACGTGTGCACGTGTTTCGAGCATCTCATTTTCATCTAATGGCCTCCTATGTGAGTGTGGATGAGGTCCGCTTGTATTGGTGTAAGTCCATTATGCATTGTGTATGCCATTTCGATTCATAGCATTGCGTATGCTAGGTTGTACGATTAGAGCATTGTGTATGCCATGTTACCTCGTGCATCGTGTATGCCATTTCATAGCATTGTGTATGCTAGGTTGTATCTTAGTCGCATTCATGCATATCATGCATATCGCATTGTGTTTGGGGTAGGAGTTAGCCCGAGCACGGGAAACGAGGGACGTTTCGTACTTTGAGTGACGGAACGTGTCTCAAATCCCAATCACCGGCACTCCGGATTATCCATGATGGAGTCTCGGTCTTGTTGTGTTTATATGTGCATTCATTCCATATTGAGTCGTGCAATTCGACTCCTCGGCCATCATGCATTGAGATGCGTGATTGGTGGCACGAGGATCGAGACATGCATACATATGTGAAAATACATTGCTATGCCCCTTTCCTGCTCTCTGTTGCAGCAAATCAAGAATTAGCAGCCTTCCGGAGCTTGGCGCGCTTTCCAAGGATAATTGCAAAACAGAGGCTAATTGGGGCATCCCAGTGGATTTCCGCGCAAGGCAGCCCAAACATACATCATTCATCAGAGTCGAGGCAGTCCCTGGCTTGCATGCCAATTTATAGCTTTCCTAGATTAATTTGTAAATTAATTAGGATTTTTGTACTTGTTCGGACTATATTTATTCGGGAATGTATATTATTTATTCGGACCCTTCGAGTGAGGGCAATGTTGTAATAAGTGTGCGTGTGTGTGATGTATGTCTTCCAACCCCACGTCTTTCTCCCTTTTATTTACCAGCTTATGATGGTTAGAATAGGGCATGTTTCAATTAGCATACAGTATGATAGCATGTTTGCATTCATTCATCTGTCTTGCATGCACCGGGCTCGGCGCATCATACTAACTGCATTGTATTTCAATTCCAAGTTGAATACTTGTTAGTTGTAGCATTCCATATGCCATGTTTAGAATAGCCGAGCCTGCTATAGTCGCATCTTTGCATGAGTTGCATTTGGCATTTCTGTATAGTTAGGATCATGCATTGATTTCTAATTAGCTTCTTTCTTTGGCTTGGAGTACTCGGTAAGTGGTTATGCTTCAACATCCTTGCATGCGTGTGAGTGACTGCCATGATAGCATGCTTACCATGAGGCTATGTGCTTATATGATATATCTGCTTGAATGCCTGTGGGTGAAGGTTGGATTATTTGGATTGGAACAATGCATTAACTGTGAGTCTTAAGCCCACTAGATAGTGGCAAAACCATTTTTTTCTACGCCCACCTGAGGATGGCAAAATCTACATTTTAAGCCTACTTGCGAGTAGCAAACCATCTTTCAAAAACAAACATGAAATGTTTTGTTCCAATTCAGGCGATCTAGTCTATACTTGTATGCTGTGCGCATCACATAGTAAATCTAGGCTAATAACCGGAATAAGAACGCATAATGTTTTCAAAACTAGATATCAAGGTTAGTAAAGGCCGATCTTTGATCGGGCGAGCGAGGGTGCTCACGAAGTGACCTTCCCCAATCGTACCCAAGTTCCCGAGCCGAGGCAACTTTAGTGATGACGGACACGTGGCCTTAGGCAACGAGTCAGGGTTTCCTAAATTTCCTAAAAATAAAATATTTAGGTGGCGACTCTGTATCTGGCAAAGCAGTCCATGTTTGGCACTTCTTTCTAAAAATCTGTTTTCTCAAAACGATTTGCCGGATTTGGACTCTTTGGTTCAAGATTAACAACCATGACAAATTGAGTCCTGAACTGTAGTGAGCCCAAGATCGAACGGAACGGGACTCACCCTCCCGGGGCGTTCGGGGACGTCTACAGTTTCTAGCGACTCTGCTGGGGATTTAGAGAACTTGACTCGAACTCATGGTATCTTGTTTTGACTACACTTGTGTGTTTCTTTGCATTGCATTTGCATTGGTGCGCCTAGGACACCGTGTTTGCCATCTGCTATTCCTGAACGGTTTGCCGGAGGCTTGTCTTGTCAAGGCATGACCATAAGGCTGACCGGTTGTGGGCTCTGCCAGTATGGGAACACAAACCCCGGTTTTACCGGGGCACTCTTTTTGACCATTCGACCTAGTGCATATTCGGAATCCGTAGTGACCATTCCAAACTAGGACAGGTTGCTTACCCGATGTAGGTTGTTTGAAACAGCTGCGTGCGTAGTGAAACCCTAGTTCCTGACAAAATAGGACAGGGAAACCCTACCCCAACATAGGGGTGTTTTGGCTCTCACTTATCTGTTATGTGCTTTTAGAGTGCGTCTCTATAGGAATGCATGTATCAGTTTATGAGTTTGGGCATCAGGCCTGCGGGCATCAGTCAGTGTTTGAGAATCAGTTATCTGCGGGTACTAGATTCAGTTTTCGGGGACAGTGATTCAGGGATAATGATCAGTGTTTGAGGACAGTGTATTTTCAGCTTATCGACCGTGTGTTGTTTTGCCCAGCCGTGTGTTGTGTATTTATTTTAAGCTGTTATGCTGTTCGTTTATCTGGTTGTTTATTTCCTTATTGCTTTATTTATCTTTTTGCTAGGACAGTTTTTAGCACAATTGCTTCCGACCCAGTAGATATTCCCCAAGTACTTTGGACAAGAGGTCGTCGGCTCAATCGATCTGAGGATCTGGTTGACGGACAGCCAGTGTTCCGTTCTCTACCCCCAGTTGTCAGAAGAAGGCCAAGAAAACGCAGTGCGTCTGAGCAGAGGTTACCAGAACAGTGGTCTACCCTAGCAGTGAATACTCGGGCTGAGGTTTTAGTATCTGCCATAGAAATACACATACCAGTCAGTCAGCAAGACCAACAAAATATGGCCGGGACAGAAGAAATGATGCGCCAAATGCAGGAGAGCATGAGACAAATGCAGGAGGACGCTGTCCGCCAAGCAGAGTTCTCTAAACAGCAGGCCACGGTCATGGCCCAGCAGGCTGAGCTCATCACTAGACTGCAACAGCAGAATGCAGCATCAGCTTCACACCCAGTTCCTCCCCCACCAGGGGTCCCATTACCCGAGCAGACACCAACTGTTCAGAATGTCCTGCCGAATGCCCAGAACACTTTGCCAAATGTCCATGTTGTTCAGGAGGACACGGATCTTCCAACGGGGCCGGCTCCGCCCCCACTTCTACCTCAACTATCCAAGGCACATACGCCCATCAACCACCCGGACTCTCCCTTCGAGTTCGAAATAGACCCCACAGCACTGAAACTGAGCAAGCTCGAGAAGCTTTTCAAAAAATCACAAGGGGTGAAGGCTATTCCGGATATCGAGGACGGATATACCGATATGACCGTGACATTGCCAGACAAATTCAAAATGCCGCAGATCGATCGCTTCGATGGATCCGGGGATCCCATGGTCCACCTCCGGCTATTCTCAGATATACTACGGCCGATGGGCCTAACCAAACCACAGAAGCTTTCGCTATTCGGCCGGACCCTGTCGGGTGTGGCCGCCATCTGGTATGCAAAGCTGGAGGATGATGTCAAGAGGAGTTGGGATGAAATGGCCGAGGCCTTTGTTGCGCAATACTCGTACAACACCCAAATCGAGATTACAACCCGGGATCTCGAAACAACAAGGCAGGAGCCTAAAAAGAGCTTCTCTGAATTCGTAACCCGATGGAGGGCAAAGGCTTCGATGATGACCCTGAGGCATACCGACAAAGATCAAATCAGGATGATTGTGCGCAATCTCCAGCCAAAGCTCATGCAAAAAATGATTGTACTCCCCTTCCCCACCTTTTCAGATATGCACGAAATGGGGGTACAGATCGAAGATGCAATGAAACAGGGTCGGATTGACCAGGATAAGGAACAGCCTCGAAGGACTTTCAACCGCAACAACAATGCAGGCACGAGCAGTGCTGTGAATACAAGGGCTTCGGAAGTCAGTATGGTCACCACCATCCCCCCTCCCCTTTCGAGACCTATGGCAGCCACGCCTTTCTCTGGGGCATCCAGAAGCAATACCCAGACCACCAAATATCAGCCCAGAGGCCAAAGAACCTTTACACCCCTATACATGCCCCTGTCCAAAGCTCTGGAGGTATTAATCAGGAAAAAGCATTTGAAGCCCCTAGAGCCGAGGCCACTACCAAATCCACTCCCTCCCTCTCATGACCCAGCAAGATACTGCGCGTATCACCAGCAGCACGGTCACGACACCGACCGTTGTTTTAGACTGCGTCACGAGATCCAGGATCTTATTGACAAACAGGTGACCGCGCCTCCCGACAAACCAAATGTCACAACAAACCCTCTCCCACCACATAACCAAGCTCCCCCTCCCAACAAAATCAAATTTATCCAAACTGGGGTCGTGTCTTACGATCCTAGTATCTATATCACCCCATCCCACCTACCTAAGCCGGAGGTGCTCTTTCCCGACTGCACCGACTCTTTGTGCATGTTGGACATCTCCACAACCCGACTAGAGCCGACGGTGGTGACCATCGAAGATGGGACAGGGCAGGCTTCAGAGCAAAGTGGAATTGTTGAGTCTGGAATTGAACAGTCTGGGAGTTTCGCTGGAGAAGCCTATGATCCGAGTGAGTACATCTTGTCAGTGGGCCAGTCTGAGCCAAGTGCAGAATTGCCAGAGAAGGTAGAACTGTGTATGATCCAGGGGACAGATTTGAGCGAGGGGCGGATGATTTGACGGCTGTGGAGGAGGACTTTGCCAACCTCCAATTTTTAGATGACCAAGAATCAGGGGGCGCGGCAGTCAACTGGTTTGAGTATGAGGAATCGGCAGAGGCCACTGGATGGCTGGATGATCAACCAGATGTTGTGGAAGAGTTCCAACCAAAACAGGGCTCGGTAAGGGCGAAAGTATTAGTTGTGGCCGGAAGGGCCGAGAGTCAGAGTACATTGCCGGAGAGCGCCGGTACGAAGAATTTCGCTCGAAACTGGGAGAGTGTGAATACGGGGAAAGCTAAACAACAAACTGCGCTAACGCAGGCAGGACAAGAAAAGTTTTGGGATTCTGAGAGGATCTGGAAAGCCAAAACCCATGAAGGGATTGAAAGTGCTGTGGGCACAAGGACAGAAGATGCTGTGAGCATGTGGGCTGAAAGTGCTGAGAGTACAATCATGCCAGAGCCAGACAAGTGTCTTTCGAATGCTAACGGGATGTGGTAGGAAGACGACGATTTATGTCTTGCCCACACAAACGAAGATTGGGGAAGCAATCAACCAGATGACACCTGGTATCTTGATGAGGTTGATCACATGACAAGAAGTGGGCGGTATTTCAAGCCCCCGTACCTAGACCAGCCAGAGGCATCTGGGAAGGATAAAGGAGCCGAGAAACAGAAAGAGAAGTAGATTGAAGAAGAAGCTGTGCTGAAGCAATTAAAGAAGATACAAGCAGACATCTCCATCTGGGGACTGCTCATGGCGTCACGAGTGCACAGACAGGCTGTCCTATCTGCTATGGACAAGGCCAAACTCTCTATAGATACCACACCAGAGCAGCTGGTTGGATTGGTCTTTTCGGGGGGAGGTTCCCCGACGTTAACCTTTTCAGACAAAGAACTACCGCCTGAGGGCGCAAATCATAACAAACCCCTTTACATCTCTGTGGAATGTAAAGACAAGTGGGTGCCAGTGGTTCTTATCGACACGGGATCTGCCATTAATGTGTGCCCGTCAAGAACGGCATATGCAATTCAGTTGAAGCCCGCGGACTTCGTGCCGACTACCCAAGTGATCAGAGCCTATGATAACACCAGCAGGGAGGTGATGGGGACTGTCAAAATTCAGAACCAGGTTGGTCCAGGACAACACAACATCGAATTCCATGTCTTGGATGTTCCTGCAACCTTTAACCTACTCTTGGGGCGGCCGTGGTTGCACCAGGTGAAGGCAGTCTCTTCCACTTTGCATCAGATGTTGAAGTACCCTCACGGGAAGGGGGTGGCCATTGTTTTCGGGCATTCATCAATCCATCCACCGCCAGAAGTGTCTACACCAGTCTTGGAAATAGAGCATGGCATGGAGGATGTGTTCTTATCAGGGTTTACTCTGGCTGAGGCTCGAGTTGTGCAGAATATCATGGATGTTAATGAGGGAGTGTACGTCAGTGCTCAATCCGTATACCTCATGAACAAGCTACAACACATCCCCGGGATGGGATTAGGAAGAAGCAGCCAGAAGGGCGTCGCAGCATTGGCCGAAGTGCCACACAACCCTCATACCTTTGGATTGGGTTATCTGCCCACCAAAGAGGACTGGGTGAGGAAGGGAAAAGAGATGGCTGGAAGAGCCAGAGCAAAGCAGGCTGGGAAGTCTTTTGAGCTAATACATAGGCCCATTCAGGGTACCCTGAACGGACGCTTCATCCAGGAGGGGGAGGACTTTCCGTTTTGTGGCTTCCCAGAGCCATGGCTGAACGCGGAGAGGAAGCGCGTGCCAGGTTTCGAAATCTTCTTCGACCTGCAATTACCCGGGGAGGATGTTGCCAAAGAGCAGACGGACCCATCAACTGAGGCCGAGTAGTGTAAGGCAGGGGATTCCGAGGGCGCTGAAATTGAAATGGGGGTAGCACTGGCATGTCTACTTTCAGATCCTCCGATCGACCAAAAGTGCTTGGGGGATAACTTCTCGGTTTCCATAATTGGGGATGAAACGGCTGCGAGCCTACCAGCAGCTATCTTGGATGCATCTATCGCACCCTCTCTCACTTGGCAATTTGAAGAGGGATTTTTGTCCAGCAGTACCGGGTCAGGTAGTGAGCCGGAATCTGATTCCACCGAGTCTTGTGAGTCGGAATCAGGTTCCAGCTCGACTGAGTCTGAGTCTGGTAATCCTGGGGATGATAACCCGGATGCCACAGTCTTGTCCAGGTCGTCTTTTTCTTTCTCATTTGAGTCTGTTGTAACCGAGGGATCAGACGATTTGGATGAACTTAATAAGAATCAAGTAGCTGTGGTTTCTGAGTAATTTTCTGTGCCCTTGATTTATTGCATAAACTCAGACTTTCAAAATTTTGATAAAAACGACAAGGAAGAAATTCCTCCGGTTTTGCAACGCTTAATTGAACAAGAGCAGGAGAGATTTGTCAAACCCCTAATGGATGAAATCACCACCGTGAATGTTGGTACTAAGGAGGACCCGCGGCTGGTCCAGATCGGGTCCACGTTGTCTTCGGAGGAACGCGAGTGCTTAGTCGCTTTATTAAAAGATTTCAAAGATGTTTTCGCGTGGTCCTACGAAGACATGCCTGGAATCGATCCTGAGATTGTACAGCATCGGATCCCTCTTGACCCCGAGGCCCAACCCATCAAACAGAAACTCAGGAGGATCCGCCCGGATTGGGCTCTCAAGATTAAGGAAGAGGTCACCAAGCAAATCCACGCAGGCTTTCTGCTGGTATCCGAATACCCGACTTGGTTAGCCAACATCGTTCCGGTGCCGAAGAAAGATGGCAGGATCCGAGTATGCGTAAACTTCAGGGATTTGAACAGAGCTAGTCCGAAGGACGACTTTCCCTTACCGCATATTGATGAGTTGGTGGACTTCACAGCAGGGCATGCTTTGCTCTCATTCATGGATGGCTTCTCCGGCTACAATCAGATAGTAATGGCACCAGAAGACCGGGAAAAGACTGCATTCACCACCCCGTGGGGGACATACTGCTATAGAGTCATGCCGTTTGGGTTGAAGAATGCTGGGGCTACTTATCAACGGGCCGCAACCACAATATTGCATGATATGATCCACAAGGAGGTTGAGGTGTACGTGGACGACATGATTGTCAAGTCCAAAGATAGAGAGGGCCACTACACCGCCTTACAAAAGTTCTTTCAAAGGATCAGAGAGTTTCGGTTGCGGCTGAATCCTCAGAAATGTTCGTTCGGCGTTACAGCGGGAAAAATGCTAGGGTTTCTGATTACACAAAGAGGCATCGAAGTCGACCCTTCTAAAATCAAGGCCATCTTAGAAATGCCACCACCAAGGACTGAAAAGGAGGTGCGAGGCTTTCTGGGTAAAGTGCAATTCATCTCAAAATTAACCTTGACTTGTGAACCACTTTTTGGTCTTCTGAAGAAAGGCAAGAAGTTCTAATGGGACGGCCGATGCCAAGCTGCGTTTGAACAGATCAAGGAATACTTACAGAACCCGCCCGTGTTGTCACCGCCAGAGCCGGGGAGACCGTTGATATTGTACCTCTCAGTGACTGAGACCACCATGGGCTGCATGCTCGCACAAGAATCTGAAGATAAAGTGGAGAGAGCCATCTACTATCTGAGCAAGAAGATGCTAGAGTATGAGACTCGCTACACACCATTGGAGAAGGCTTGCTTAGCTTTGGTATGGGCTACCAGGAAGCTGCGGCACTACCTTTTAGCTCACTCTGTAATGTTGGTTTCGCGACTCGATCCCATCAAATATCTTTTCGAGAAACCAGTACTTACGGATAGGCTAGCTCGTTGGTTGCTGTTGCTCTCCGAATTTGATTTGAAGTATGTAACACGCAAGTCAGTCAAGGGAAGAGCAGTTGCAGAATTCTTAGCCGACCATCCAGTGGAAGGGGGTGAAGCAGTCGAGTACTTATTCCCAAATGAGGCCATTTTGCACATCGACGATGAAACTTGGACGATGTACTTTGACGGAGCATCAAATCAACACGGGTATGGGATAGTGGTGTTGCTGATAGCACCCGACGATTCTCGTATCCCCCTAGCCTTCAAACTCCGATTCAAAGTCTCGAACAATGAAGCTGAATATGAGGCATGCATTGCCGGTCTGGAAGCAGCCCTGGAACTAGGGGCAAGACGGTTGGACGTCATTGGGGACTCGAACCTTGTTGTGTCTCAAGCAAAAGGAGACTGGAAAGTCAAAGAAGAAAAGATGATGATGTATCACCAGACCTTGGACTTGCTAATTCCTCAGTTTGAGAAACTAAACTTTGCTCATCTACTAAGAGAGAACAACAGGTTCGCGGATTCTTTAGCAACTCTATCTTCCATGATAGACATCCCATACGGAGTCCGGATGCGTCCAGTCATCATTGACCAGAAATTTGCACCAGCCTACGAGTCGATTGCTGCTATAGATGAGGTTCAGGATGAAAACCCCTGGTATCATGACATTTGGAATTTCTTGGAGAAGGAAGCATACCCGCCAGGGGTAAATGCCAAGGACAAAAGGGCAATAAGAAGAATGGCCGTTCAGTTCATCATCTGTGGGGGTAAGCTGTATAGAAGAGGTCATCTGGGAATGCATAAGCTGTGTGTCGATGCCGAAGAGTCGAAGCGCCTAATGGAAGCCATCCATGGAGGGGAATGCGGTGCGCACATGAATGGAGTAATGCTAGCACGGAAGATCCTCAGACAGGGTTACTACTGGTCCACCATGGAGGAGGATTGTATCGGTTTCGTCCGGCGATGCCACAAGTGTCAAATTCATGCAAATCGCATGAACATCCCGCCGTCAAAGCTATACAACATGACTTCACCATGGCCGTTTTCAGTCTGGGGAATTGATGTAATCGGGGCCGTCACTCCGAAGGGGTCGAATGGGCATGAGTTCATCCTGGTCGCGATAGATTATTTTACGAAATGGGTTGAGGCCCAATCTTATGCGGTGTTGAAGGCTTCACATGTTGCGAAGTTTATCAGAAACAACATCATCTGTCGCTACGGGGTCCCAAACGAGATAATTTCAGATAACGGTTCCCACTTCAAGAAGGAAGTGATTGACTTGTTGGAAAAATACAACGTGGCTTTTCATAAGTCATCCACATACCAGCCGCAAACCAATGGAGCGGTTGAAGCTGCCAACAAGAATATCAAGCACATATTGCAGAAGATGGTGGAAACCTACCGGGACTGGCCAGATAAGCTGCCGTTTGCTCTGTGGGGCTACTGGACTTCAATCAGGACTTCTACTGGGGCGACTCCATATTCATTGGTTTATGGGATGGAGGCCGTTCTACCTATTGAGATTGAGGTCCCGTCATTGCGAGTATTGGCTGAGTGTCAAATAGCCGAGGCAGACTGGCAGCAGAGCAAATTTGAGGAACTCATGCTCTTTGATGAAAGAAGACTGAAAACACTGTACCGTATTCAGGGTTATCAACGCAGAATTGCCCGGGCTTTCAACAAGAAAGTTAAGTCCAGGAATTTAAAGGAAGGAGATTTAGTACTCAAGGACAACCGAGCTCCCATCCACGACCCTAGGGGCAAGTTCAGACCTAATTGGACTGGTCCCCACATCATTAAGTCTATCTGGTCAGGTGGAGCTGTGGTTCTGATGGATCTGGATGGCTTAGAGTTTTCACAACCGATTAATATGGACAAGTTGAAGAAATACTAGCCTTGAGAGGCTCGCTAGGCCGAAAACCCGAAAGGGCGACCTAGGCAAAACTCAGAGCACAAAAAATTTGAAATTATAAAAACTGAGCTCGCAAGGTTGAAAACCCGCAAAGGGCGGCCTTGGCAAAAGTTAGAGCGTAAAAGGAGAGTGAAAATACCCGAATGAACCTAAGCCTGAACTACGTAAGGCTTGATTCCCATCTTTGGGATACGTAGGCAACTTCATCCTGAAGTTCAGCCATAAACATTTTCCCCGATCAACTTTGTCCATTTTGATCATCTCAGCCATCATTGTCCATCAGCATTCATCGTGATCTCCGGTGCAGTGCCTTTCAGACTAGGGGCAACTTTCCGTTGCTGTGCAGTGTCGCGGTGCTATGCAGACTAGGGGCAACTTTCCAGTTGCTGGAATCCGGGGTTGTGCGTCTCAGTAACAGGTCCCAGGCATGTCCAGTTCTGATCCATATCGAGAATAGTTTTGAAAAGTTTTAATAAAAGTTGACTTTGTTCAAGTTAATTTTTTTTACAACTAAGACCATTTTTGGACCAAAGCAAAAAAATTTCAGTGCCCACAACCTTCAATTTCATTGATTTCAAAACAGAGTTCTCCTGCTCTTGCATACAAATTGAAGTTATTACATTCGTAAAGAAAACTTGAAAGTACTAATAAAGCAATAAATCCGGGGCATAGATAAGTCAGGTGTCCCTGCGCCCCCTCCCAGAGCTAGTCGAAGCCTCTGATGCCAAGCTGGGCCCAATCTGTGCTTCCTCATTGAGCCAATCCCAGCACTCGTCAGACAAAGTGCAACTGAAAGCAAGAGCAGGGGCCAGAAGCTCTCGAGTCCTCCAGGCTGTGGCATATCGGGCAAGCTGAGCGCCTCGGACCGGGAATGTAGCCGGGTATTCTATCCCCTCTGGTGGGCAAGTCTGATCATGGCCAAACTAGCGTTGGAATCGGAACGGAAAGTAGAACACACAATGGGTCAGACCAATCAACTGGATCCCGACCAGCCGGGACATGCTATAGCTCATCGCCGGGAGATGGAGCCAAGGACAACGCCAAGCAATGCGATCAGCAGACAAATTGCACATCCAGTCGAACCACCACCCCTCATCAAAGGCATCAACTAAGCGTGGGCGAAAGAAATAGCCGCGAGCTGAGTAGGTTGGGCAAGAGTCCACAACCCGCAATTTATCCATCAACCATACCTGGGGAGGGATGAAAAATGAGAGAATAAAGAATAGAGAGATATACGATGAGAGAAAAGCGAGAAAAGGGTTTTGAGAGAAAAACCGAGCCCGAGGGCCGAGTGATGTGAGCAATATATATGTGAGGTTGGGTGGGAAACATTACCTGCAGCAGTAGGGGACTCCCCGCAAATCTGGTCGTCTCCCAGCGATAGAAAGCATCCAAGCCCATCAACGTCTCGGCCAATGTCATGGCGATACAGCTCTTTCCTTCTTTCAAGCCTTGAGCAACTTCAATCAGACGAATGCTAGATCCACCAAAGCCTGGGGTGAGCAAAAAGTGGGATAGCATACATAAGCAAAGGGCGTGTTGCCGAAAACCTTGCCAATAATGGTTGCCGCGATCACCGGCATCAGAAAAACGATGGATCAAGCCGAGGATGTCCAGTTCTCCGTTACAGATCAGAGACCGAGCATCATGCATGGTGATCCCACACATTTCCCCTAAAGCTTGGGCGTGGCCGAAGCGAAATTGAGGCAAAATCTCTTCGTAGCGTTCAGATTCCATCAAAACTTGAAAATCTTCGAAAGTTGGACATACCTCTTGCCCACCGAAGCTGAAAACATGCGTTACCGGGTTCCAAAACCTCCATTTTGGTGAAAAAAACTAAGATGAAATGAATCAACCACGGGTTTGAGGCTTTTAAAGAGGATAAGACACTATTCGGGGACACATGTCAAAAATTTGGCGGCTGCTGAGCAAAGTGGCCGGCCGGCCACCTTTTCTAGTAGGCCGGCCACCTCTCTCTCCTTAGACACAAAAAACTGGCCGGCCAACTCCCAAAAGTAGCCGGCCATGCTCCAATGTGTGTCATTGATCCTATTTTACCCTCCGGAAGGAAGTCCCAAGCATTTCCATGCACCGGGTGTGTCGAAGGCCTCCATTTCCCTCTGTTTCGGATGTGTTCCGTCGCCCAGATCGTCCAAAATACACTTTGTTTATTAAGTTGTTGTTTTGTCTTGCTTATCGAGTTGTTGTTTTGCTTATCGAGTTGTTGCTTTGTTAGTCGAGCTGTTTTGTTTATCGAGTTATCAAGTTTTGTGTATTTGAGTTGTTACTCTTTACTTATCAATTTTGTTCTGTTTTGCTTATCGAGTTGTAAACTTGCTAAGGTTTTGTTGCTTCTTAGTGAGTTAAGTTGTTTGGTTTGTTGTGTCAGTTCACTACCTGACCTGGTAAATATACAGTGCACATTTCCATTCAAATCTCTTTTTTGTGCAAAATGATGCGATACGATGCTGAGGGCATAAAAATACAACACTTTTCCGAAAGTTGTTTCATTCCATCATGCTTCCTTTTACAAACAAGGGTACAAGTTTCACAGAAAATAAAACTGCCTGATAAAGTGCAATGTGCTTCAAACTACTAGTAAAAAGGAAAATAAAGTAGGGAACTGCAGCATCAATGCTCTCAAGAGCAGGAATAAGAGGCCCTCCTCATCCTCTTCTGCGAAGCAACCTCTGCACCACCATCACCATCCGAGTCGGAGCTGTTGTCCTCGGGATCCCCCTCAGCCTCGCCTCCACTCCCGGAACCAAGACCGGAGCCTTTCTCTCTGTCAGCAGATGTCTCTGACTGACGATCTGCAGCCTCCTCCTCCTCATCCTCACCGGGCTCCTCCTCTATGATGTGTGCTCTGCGTCTACGAGACGACCCCCCTCCCCGGGCTCCTCGAAAAAGCCTGGATGGCCCAGCTCCTCGAAAAGCCCTAGATGGCCCGGCTCCTCGAAAAGGCCCAGATGGTCCACCCCCCCAAGAAGGCCCAGGTGGCCCGGCCTGCGGCTGAGCATATACCGGAGGCATCTGAAAACAAAGAGTTCAATTTGAATACATCAGCTCAAACATGTATATCAGATGCAGATACAAGAAGACTACGTGAAGCGGGTGCATGTAAATACAGTATGTAAGTGGGGTGTGTGTCAGATGTGCTCTACACAAGCAGCCTATCAGTACAGTGGAATGTTGAAGATCAGCATGTCATCGGGAATATGATAAATGCAAGAAAACTGAACAGCACCTGGACACCCATAATGGACAGCTGTGCCTCTCTCCACAGGACCATGCCCTCAAGTGCGGCCATCATCCTGAGCATCTCATCCACATACTCGACAGGAGGCTGTAGACACAAGTGCAAAACTATCAATAAAGGAATGAATGTCCAAGTATTCGACTGATAAATCAAAGCTGTAAAGCATACCGATGGTGAATCAGGATCTCTGACGTATCTATGATCAAGAAGGAGAGGCTTTATCGGGATCGGGTAGGGAGTCCCGAATCGCCATCCCGTCAACTCGGTCGGCATGTTTGGCCACCCAGCATAATGATGAGTCGGAGGAATCGGGGGGACCAATCCACTCCCACCTCTAGATGTACCAGCCCTGCTGGTAGAAGGGGCGTTTGTAGCCCGAGCCTGGGCCCGGCTCGAAAATGGCATACTAGCAAGCCTCATCACCGGAGCACGGACTCCCGTCAATGGAGGCATCAGGTAGATGTGACGGTAAGTGGCATAATCCCCCTCCTCAAGATGAAGTAAGGCATCAGATCCTAGCATAGCACTAGCAACATCTCGAGGAGGGAGCCTATCAGCGATCCGCATATCAAGCGGGGGTGCTGAGGGAGGGTCCTGAGAAGTATAGCCCCATACCTGACGCAAGAAGCGCTCCCCCAGAAACCAGGCCCTACCAACTGGCCCTTCGAATAGGATCCTGTACTAGGAGGCACCCCACCCTCCGGCAAACTGGAATCGGAGACCTTCACCTAAGGGCGCCCAGGGTTGCCATGTGATCTGCGGATAACCGATGCATAAACCAATCAGAAATCGGGGAAGTACAAGACAAATCAAAGATGAAAACAAGAAGGACTGAGAGTTCTGAAATACCTCCGTCGACCGCACCGTGTCGAAGTACTGCCGTAGATAAAGGAGAGACTCCCGAGGTCTCGGCCGGTGCTGGCCCTCGAATACAAGTGAATACGGGGTCACGAGGGGCCCCTCCACCACCAACTCTGGGGCTAATGTCGGGAAGTACACATAGACCCATAACTGTGGAAAATAGTGCAGAATGTAAAGGCAAAGTGCTGAGGGCAAAATACAGAGTGTAGTGTGCGCCGTGTGTGCAATGTACAAGTAATGAGGAGCAGAAATGTAAATCAAGAGGGCAGAAAGTACCTCCCAGGCTCTCCAATAGCCGCCAAGTAAGTCCCCCCGTCCGCGGGAGGTCGCGCTCATATAGCAATAAAGGGTAGCCAAGCCAGCGCCGCCCCAGTCATACCGTCTAACCTGTGATAGGTCCACCAAAGCACTCAGCAGATAAAGCCCGACGGTGTTCCCCCTATCGGCAAACAAGGTGGTCCCGAAGACAAACATCAGAAAGCCACGGGCATACTGTGCTGCCTCCTCAGGAGTCGCGGGCTCCATCTCCACCCTCCATAAATGGGAAGAGAACCAGGTGTAGCGAACTCTGCCCGAGGACCTATCAACAGGCGGGTGAGCCCCCAATAAATACATCCAAGCGGCCTCCCACTGGCCCATGTCCTCGCCGTAGGGGATGGCCCAACCTCCCACGTCGAGGCCAGTCAATACGGCAAAGTCAAGCGGGGTCATAGTCAAGTCCCCCGTCGCAGAAAAATGGAAGGAGTTGGTGGTGTCCCACCATCTCTCCACCAAGGCGCCCATCAACGTCCTCCTAGCAGGGCAATGAGATAGTCCAGTACAGAAGGGCCCGAACCCTGCCAAATCAACCAAATCCCGGACAGCCTCCGGGAGCTCGGCATACCAGTCTCTCGTTGTGGTAGAGCCATATCCCCGCACAGTGCGAGAAGTCACCTGCATTCAGAATGAATACATGCTTCAGCATTTTAGAATAAAATGAATGAGCTGCGTGCAAATGAAAGAAGTAAACTGCGTGCAAATGAAATGAATAAGCTGCGTGCAAACGAAATGTATGAGCTGTGTGCAAAATCAAATCAGATATAGAATTTGGGCTGTGTGTTCAGAAAATTAGAGTTTGGGCTGTGTGTTCTACTCTCAATCAGTATGTGCTGCATGTTCACCTTCAATTCGGGCTGTGTGTTCAGAAAATTAGAGTTTGGGCTGTGTGTTCTACTCTCAATCAGTATGTGCTGCGTGTTCATAAAATTAGAGTTTGGGCTGTGTGTTCTACTCTCAATCAGTGTGTGCTGCGTGTTCACCTTCAATTCGGGCTGCGTGTTCAGAAAATTAGAGTTTGGGCTGTGTGTTCTACTCTCAATCAGTGTGTGCTGCGTGTTCACCTTCAATTCGGGCTGCGTGTTCAGAAAATTAGAGTTTGGGCTGTGTGTTCTACTCTCAATCAGTATGTGCTGCGTGTTCACCTTCAATTCGGGCTGTGTGTTCTACTCTCAATCAGTGTGTGCTGCGTGTTCACCTTCAATTCGGGCTGCGTGTTCAGAAAATTAGAGTTTGGGCTGTGTGTTCTACTCTCAATCAGTGTGTGTTGCGTGTTCACCTTCAATTCGGGCTGCGTGTTCAGAAAATTAGAGTTTGGACTGTGTGTTCTACTCTCAATCAGTGTGTGCTACGTGTTCACCTTCAATTCGGGCTGCGTGTTCAGAAAACTAGAGTTTGGGCTGTGTGTTCTACTCTCAATCAGTGTGTGCTGCGTGTTCACCTTCAATTTGGGCTGTGTGTTCAGAAAATCAGAGCTTGGGCTGCGTGTTCTGCTCTCAATCAGTGTGTGCTGCGTGTTCACATCAAAGAATGGGCTATGTGTTCATCTCAGAATTCAAGTATTGGGCTGTGTGTTCAATTCTCAACAAGTGTTTGCTGTGTGATCACAATCAACATATGGGCTGCGTGTTCAGAAAGTCAGAATGTTTAGACTGTGTATTCAAGATGAAGACAGAATACGGTGCTATAGACTAAACATTCAAAATAAGCTGCGTACTCGGATGAACAGATAAACGTAGCAAAGGCACCAAATGCACGAAAAATGCAGAGTACGTTGCAGAAAATGTAAAACTGGAGAAAATACCTCAGGTGCCTCATGAGAGAGGTGAGACCCTGGCTCCCGCAGTAGTAGATCTGTAGGCGCTCGCTCATCAAAGTCGGTAAAATGGTAGAAAACCGCCCGTGGAAGAATATGTACTGGAGGGTCATACCTCTCGGGTATAAAGGGTCGAACCCTCGGGGTCAGAGCAATAATGTCAAGATCATCCCCGGCGCCCGGAGGACCTCTACCGTGAGGGAAATGACCAGCCATTTCAGAAAATCTGCAAAAAGGAGCAAAAATGAGCCAAAATTGGAAAAAGTCAACAAAAGTCAACTCTCGGGAAATGGAAAACTCAACAAAAGTCAACTCCCGAGAAAATCTTCCAAATATTGAGACAAACTCACCTCAAGTGGCGAAAATGAGAAAAGAAGCCCCGAAATCAAAATTTAATCGGTTCAAAGTGCTTAAAACTGAAAGATTTCGCGAAAACAACTTGCGTAGGGCGTTGGAAAACGCGTATGGAGCTCAGATCTGAAGAGGAAAATGGTTTGGGAAGGTAGAGAAGATGTTTTCGGAGCTGATGTTGTGAGCACAAAGTGTTTGGATGAGTATATTTAAAGAAAGAAGGGTGAAAAGACAAAACTGCCCACGGATTTGGCAAAGTGGCCGGCCGGCCCCCTTTTCTGGTAGGCCGGCCATTTCCTTTTCAAAAACTGGCCGGTGGCCTCCTCTCTCCCATAGAACTGGCCGGTGGTTTTCCCAAGGTGCCCACCAAGCTCTCTGCAAATTTTGAGGAGGATTGGAGTCCCCGGGACCTGAAAAAGTACAAGAGAAGTGCACTTTCTGTCGCGAAATCGCTCCGCCGGAACCTCAGCTTCAACTTCCGATGCGTGTCTCATCATTACTCATCAAAAGTGAGATATATCCTTTTGAACATGTTGTAACCTCTCCGGGAGGTGAACCGGAGGCCGCGATCGAGTCACCCTCACCGAAACGCGCACTCCCTTGCTCGTTGTTTTGCGACAAACGTGCATTCTAGTTTACACTTGTTCTGCATTATTGTGTACATAACTTGCATTCTCATGCATATACTTGCATTGTTATGCACGTTTCCTTGATATCACCAAGCCTCCGTGCTTAAGCTCGCGTTGCCACGCGCGTTTTTCCTCGCATTGTGATGCACCTTTCCACCGGCACCACGTTTGTCTGAATTCAAGATCACATTGAACATATGTTGTCAAGTATGTTGTGCTTGTTGAGTTTCTTTCTTTTGCAGGCACGATATTGTATGTACGGTTCATTTGAAGCTGGTGCGACCAGACGAATCACGCAGGTATCGTATCTTCTCCGTGTGAGGCGCGACGAGAATTGAATAATTCTCCGCATTCCTAACTGCATGAAATGTAGTTGTAACTTTGCATTCTTGCTTAAAACTGTTGCATCTATTTGCGAATACTTGCTTCATTACAGCTTGCTGCATTTGCATGATCGTTAAGTTACATCTGGCCTTGTGCATATCGCTTTGCATTTTGCCCCCTGCCTGCGGGCACGCCTGCGGGTACATCTTTGTTTATCTCGCCTGTTTGTCTAAGTCTTCGGCCTTGTCAAAAATGGGTCGTCTCTAGGCTTTGACATTCACTCCCGTCACTTATGACTTTCGAGTTCTGTCAAAGAGGGGCAACTGTAGACACCCCATTTTTGACCGACCTTAAGACTCAGACGTCACCGATTGAGCGCTCGGTGATGTTGCATATTGTGCTCGTTCAGAAGTTTCAGAGTCTCGGCTGCGAGCCTTGCCTCCGGACTTCCGGGCTCTTTTGTGCTTTGCCTCGGTTTGCGAACCAGGCTCTGTTTTCTCTGTTTTCTCTTCCCGAAGGGAGGGAGAGGTCTCGTAGATCATCTCTCAGTGGCCGTAGGCTACGTTTCGTGGTCGTAGGCCATTTTTCCCATTTCGGAGCCCAGTTCCCGATTTTTCGGAACCGTCGGCCGTGTGCCTCGGTTCGGGACCGCTTAACCACCTCTGTTTGCTCCGATTTTTGGCATATACCTTATTTCCTCCCTTTTGAGGGACACTGTGGTCCGAGAGACCAACTTCGTGGTCGAACACCCCTTTCGGTGTCTAATAGTCAGTTTTCGAGGCCCCGGGCTGCGCGTTTTGGCCCCCGAACCTTCATTTTGCATCGGTTTTGGTTCATTTTTGGTGGAGGCCTCATTTTTATTGTTAGAAAGGTCGTAGAAGGGTGGGAGGCCAGCAATTGTTCTGACAACCAGTTTTATTCCTTCATCGCCCTCCGTCGCCCGTTTTTCTCACTAGAAAGCCAATGTTGACCACCCTTGGGCCACTTTCTTGAACCCTAAGCCCCATATTTGTGTTGTACACACCTGGGAGGCCACCAATATCACATGGTCGGCCAGTAATTATGTGTGACCCTTTTGAACCCCTCCTAAAAGTGGGCTTTTCTCTCTCCTGGTTCACTTTCTCCAGTTTTTGACCACATGGTTGTGTTGTGCACACATGGGAGGCCACCAATCTGGGGTGGCCGGCCACTAATACTGCTTGAACCTTTTGACCCTTGGCTGGCCGGCCATGGGCTGGGCCGGCCGGCCACCTGCAACTTAAATACCAGGCCGGCCTTGCTCCCCTCCTCTGGTACATTACAAATTTGTATTTTGTTTCCCCCCAGATTGTGTATCCGGGGGGCTGCACTTTTGGGGGGAAACTTGAATTGGTTTTCCCCCCCATTTTTCTCCCTCTTTTTCCACCCCTTTGCCTATATAGCCAGCCCCTCCCCTTCAGTTTTAAGGGTTAGAAAATCCTCTTGGAGCCTTGCATACATACATCCTCCATCTCTCTCTTTCAAAGCTTCAAAATCCATTGTTCTTGGACCATTTCTACACCACCTCATAGCACTACACCACCTCATAGCACCACACCACCACCATCCTTTCCAACACTTTGGGGCTGTTTTCCAGAGCTGAGGAGCAACATTTCTTGGTCCAAAGGCTGTCAAAGATTTGGTCTTCAAGGGTAAGTCTTCTCCTCCCTCTTTCTTGCCTTATTTTGCTTAATATATTAGCCATACTTGCTTGCATATTTGGGCTCCGACCCTAACTGAAAATAGCATTAGTTTGAGCTTCTTTTCATGTTTGTTTAAGGGCCTCTCCCTGTTTGAGGCTTCCTTTTTACACTTGCTTCTTTACCTCTCTTGTATGCCTCTTTCTTGCATAGTATTTTAGGCTCATTTGTAAATTGTTTTGAGCTTGGTTATAAACTGTAAAGTGGCTTTTTTTTTAGCCCTTCTTCAACATTGTTGAAGGGCTATTCACTTTTTGAGGCTTTCTTTTGTCACTTGCCTCTTTATCCCTCTTTTGGCCTTATTTTTGCATGTTTTGTTAGCTCCTTGTGCTTGTATTTTTGGGCTCTGGTCCAAACTGTAAATAGCCTTATTTTGACCCCCTATTCATGTTTGATCAAGGGTCTTTTGTTGTTTGAGGCTTCCTTTTTTCTCTTTGTGTTATAGCTCTCTTTTATGCCTTATTTTGCGTAGTATTTTAAGCTTGCATGTGCACTGTTTTGGGTTTGGTCACTAACTGTAAAATGATTCATTTTGAGCCCCTATTCAACTTTGTTTAAGGGCTCTTGGCCATTTAGGGCCATCAGTTGCTACTTGCTTCATTATCTCTCTTTCGGGGCCATTTTTGCATGCTAGCTTAGTCCTATTTGTGTTCACTGTTTGGCCTTGCTTAAAACTGTAAATATTCTTGTTTCGGTACTGTCTTGATTCTGTCTTCACACTTCATGTTCAAATAATGCATGCTTTGCATAGCCATAGGTCATTCCATGTGCCTAGTTTCGAGTTTCGGGTCTCATTTCATGCATCGGGTGCCATGTTTCCATATTTTGGGGCTGTTTTGCATCACATTTTGGCACTGAAATTTGCATTCTTGTATGCCATACCCATGCCTTGCCATGCTTTGTTAGAGTGGCATTTGTGCCTTAGGTTTGGTCCTCGGTTTGCGTGCACGTGTGCACGTGTTTCGAGCGTCTCATTTTCATCTAATGGCCTCCTATGTGAGTGTGGCTGAGGACCGCTTGTATTGGTGTAAGTCCATTATGCATTGTGTATGCCATTTCGATTCATAGCATTGCGTATGCTAGGTTGTATGATTAGAGCATTGTGTATGCCATGTTACCTCGTGCATCGTGTATGCCATTTCATAGCATTGTGTATGCTAGGTTGTATCTTAGTCACATTCATGCATATCATGCATATCGCATTGTGTTTGGGGTAGGAGTTAGCTCGAGCACGGTGTAGACACCCCATTTTTGACCGACCTTAAGACTCAGACGTCACCAATTGAGCGCTCGGTGATATTGCATATTGTGCTCGTTCTGAGGTTACGGAGTCCCGGCTGCGAGCCTTGCCTCCGGACTTCCGGACTCTTTTGTCCTTTGCCTCGGTTTGCGAACCAGGCTCCGTTTTCTCTGTTTTCTCTTCCCGAAGGGAGGGAGAGGCCTCGTAGATCATCTCTCAGTGGCCGTAGGCTACGTTTCGTGGTCGTAGGCCATTTTTCCCATTTCGGAGCCCGGTTCCCGGTTTTTGGGGCCGTCAGGCCGTGTGCCTCGGTTCGGGACCGCCTAACCACCTCCGTTTGCTCTGATTTTTGGCACATATCTTATTTCCTCCCTTTTTGAGGGACACTGTGGTCCGAGAGACCAACTTCGTGGTCGGACACCACTTCCGGTGCCTAACAGCCCACTTTCGGGGCCCCGAACTGCGTGTTTTGGCTCCCGAACCTTCATTCTGCATTTTTGGGTTCCGACCCGAACTTGAGATAGTCATATTTTGAGGTCCTTTTCATGTTTGATTAAGGACCTTTTGCTGTTTGAGATCTCCTACTGCCACTTGCTTCTTTACCCCTCTTTTAGGCCTTTTCTTGCATGATAGTTTATGCCTACTTGTATTTATTTTAGTGGCTTGTCATAAACTATAAAGTGTCTTATTTTGAGCCTCTCTTCAACTTTGTTGAAGGGCTCTCTTTGGTTTGAGATCTCCTACTATCACTTGCCCCTTTATCCCCCTTTTAGGCCAATTTTGGAAGGAAATTTGAATTTCATTTCCCCCCCATTTTTCCCCCTCTTTTCCACCCTCTTGTGTCTATATAACAGACCCCCCAGCTGTGTTTTAGGGGTTAGAACATTTTGGTTTGGAGCTCTCACATAAAATCTCTCTCTTTCTGTACTCTAAGCCTTAAAAAAAAAACCTTGGTTCTTCACCAACCCATAGCCCCACCGTTCCATCTTCCATTCCAGCAGCTGGAGTTGGTTTTTCAGAGGTTAGGAGTGCTATATTTTGAACCAAGAGGCTGTCAAAGTTGAGTCTTCAAGGGTAAGTCCTTCTCTCCTCTTTTTGGTCCTATTCTTGCATCATTTCTTAGCCCCTCTTGCTTGTATATTTGAGCTCCGTCCATAACTGAAAATAGAATTATTTTGAGCTCTATTTCATGTTTCCTTAAGGGCCTCTCACTGTTTGAGGGCCCCATTTTGCACTTGCTTCATTATCCCTCTTGTATGCCTATTTCTTGTGTAGCATTTTAGGCCTGTGTATAACCTGTTTTGAAGCATAATGTAAACTGTAAATAGGCTTATTTTGAGTCCTTCTTCAATATTGTAGAAGGGCTCATCACTGTTTGAATCCTCAATGTGCCACTTGCTTTGATATCCATCTTTTGGTCCCATTTTTGCATGATTTATTAGCCTATTGTGCTTCTGTTTTTGGACTTTGGTCCGAACTGAAAAGGGTCTTATTTTGACCCCCTCTTCATGTTTCATTCAGGATATATTACTGTTTGGAGCATATTTTGTATACTTTGTGTTGTAACCTCTTTTTAGGCCTTATTTTGCATAGCATTTTGAGCATACTTGTATACTGTTTTGGGTCTTATCATAAACTGTAAAAAGTTATTTTTTAGGTCCCTCTTCAACTTTTTTGAAGGACCTTCATCTGTTTGAGGCCAGCATGTATCAGTTGCTTCTTTGTCTCCATTTTGGCCCATTTCTTGCATAGGAATTTTGCCATACTTTTGTCTGTTTTTGTGGCTTGTGGTAAACTGAAAAACATCATATTTTTGGCCCCTCTTCGACATTGTAGAAGGGCTCTTCTCTGTTTAGGGTCCAGCATCTGTCAGCTTGCTTCATTATCTTGCTTTCGGGGCCATTTTTGCATGCTAGTTTAGCCCATTTGCGTTCGCTGTTTGGCCTTGCTTAGAACTGTAAATATGCTTATTTGGGCTTTCTTGCTTCTGTCTTTGCACATTCCATGTTCAAATAATGCATGCATTGCATAGTCATAGGTCATTCCGTATGCCTAATTTCATGTTTCGAGGCTCAGTTCCTGCATCGGGTACCATGTTGCCATCGTTTCGGGGCTGTTTTGCATCATATTTTAGCTACTGAAATTTGCATGCTAGTATGCCATATTCCATGCCTTGCCATGATCTGTTAGAGTGGCATTTCGGTGCCTTAGGGTCGGTCCTCGGTTTGCGTGCACGTGTGCACGCATCTCGAGTGTCTCATTTTCATCTATGGCCTCTTATGTGAGTGTGGCTGAGGTCCACTTGTGTTAGTGTAAGTCCATTATGCATTGTGTATGCCATTTCATTTCATAGCATTGTGTATGCTAGGTCTATGTTAACGCATTGTGTATGCCATGTTACCTCGTGCATCGTGTATGCCATTCCATAACATTGTGCATATTACGTTGTATCTTAGTTGCATTCATGCATGTCATGCATATTGCATTGTGTTCGGGATAGGAGTTAGCCCGGGCACGGGAAACGAGGTACGTTTCGTACTCCGAGTGACGGAACGTGTCTCCATTCCCCAGTCACCGACACTCCGGATTATCCATGATGGAGCTAGGTCTTGTTGTGTTTCCATGTGCATTCATTCCATATTGAGTTGCGCAGTTCGACTCCTCGGCCATCATGCATTGAGATGCGTGATTGGTGGCACGAGGATCGAGACATGCATACACATGTGAAAATACATTGCTATGCCCCTTTCTTGCTCTCTGTTGCAGCAAATCAAGAATCAGCAGTCTTCCGGGGCTTGGCGCGCTTTCCAAAAACCATTGCAAAACAGAGGCTAATTGGGGCATCGCCATGGATTTCCGCGCAAGGCAACTCGGACATGCATCATTCATCATCTGGAGAAGAGTCAAGGCAGTCCCTAGCTTGCATGCTAGTTTATTGCTTTCCTTAGTTAATTTGTTAATTAATTAGGGATTTGTACATATTTGGACTGTATTATTCATTTGGATTGTACTATTCATTTGGGACTGTATATTATTTTATTCGGACCCTTTGCGCGAGGGCAATGTTGTAATAAGTGTGCGTGAGTGTGATGTATGTCTTCCAACCCCACGTCTTTCTTCCCTTTTATTTACCAGCTTATGATGGTTAGATTAGGGCATGTTTCAATTAGCATACAGTATGATAGCATGTTTGCATTCATTCATCTGTCTTGCATGAACCGGGCTCGGCGCATCATACTAACTGCATTTGTATTTCAATTCTAAGTTGAATACATGTTAGCTGTAGCATTCCATACGCCATGTTTAGAGTAGCCGAGCCTACTATAGTTGCATTTTTGCATGTGTTGCATTAGGCATTTCTGTATATTTAGGATCATGCATGATTTCTAATCAGTTTCTGTTTTGGCTTGGAGTACTCGGTAAGTCTTTATGCTTTAGCATCCTTGCATGTGTGTGAGTGACTGTCATGATAGCATGCTTACCATGAGGCTATTTACTTATGTGATATAACTGCTTGAATGCCTGTGGGTGAAGGTTGGGTTAGTTGGATTGGAACAAATCATTGACTGTGTGTTTTAAGCCCACTAGATAGTGGCAAAATCATGTTTTCTAAGCCCACCTGAGGGTGGCAAATCCACGTCTTAGCCTACCTGCAAGTAGCACCATCAAACCATTTTCAAACAAACAAACATGAAATGTTTTGTTTCAATTCAGGCGACCCGATCTATACTTGTATGCTGTGCGCATCACATGGTAATCTAGGCTAATAACCGGAATAAGAACACATAATGTTTTCAAAAATAGATATCATGGTTAGTAGAGGCCAATCTTTGATCGGGCGAGCGGGGGTGCTCACGAAGTGACCTTCCCCAATCGTACCCAAGTTCCCGAGCCGAGGCAACTTTGGTGATGACGGACACGTGGCCTTAGGCACGAGTCAGGGTTTCCTAAATTTCCCAAAATAAAATATTTAGGTGGCGACTCTGTATCTGGCAAAGCAGTCCATGTTTGGCACTTCTTTCAAAAAAATCTGTTTTCTCAAAACGATTTGCCGGATTTGGACTCTTTGGTTCAAGATTAAGAACCGTGACATGAAATTGAGTCCGAGCTGTAGCGAGGTCCCCCGCGGGCTTGTTACAGTTTCTGGCGACTCTGCTGGGGAGTTAGAGAACTTGACTCGAACTCATGATATCTGGTTTTGACTACACTTGTGTGTTTCTTTGCATTTGCATTTGCATTGGTGCGCCTAGGACACCGTGTTTGCCATCTGCTATTCCTGAACGGTTTGCCAGAGGCTTGTCTTGTCAAGACATGTCCATAAGGCTGACCGGTTGTGGGCTCTGCCAGTATGGGAACACAAACCCCGGTTTTACCGGGGCACCCTTTTTGACCATTCGACCTAGTGCATATCGAAATCCGTAGTGACCATTCCAAACTAGGACAGGTTGCTTACCCGATATAGGTTGTTTGAAACCGCTGCGTGCGTAGTGAAACCCTAGCTCCTGACAAAATAGGACAGGGAAACCCTACCCCAACATAGGGGTGTTTTGGCTCTTACTTGCTTGTTATGTGCTTTTAGAGTGCGTCTCTACAGGAATGCATGTATCAGTTTACGAGTTTGGGCATCAGGCCTGCGGGCACCAGTTTAGTATTTTGGGATTCAGTTTACCCGAGGGTATCAGGTTTGAGGCAGAATTTTGGGCAGAATTCAGTAGAGAGCACACTCATTCAGCTTTGTTCGTATCTGTTCTGGTGAAATCAGGCTGAGGTGCTGTCTGTTTTCTCTTTTGCTAGGTAGTCTGGAACCATAGCTTCAGAAGGCTTCGATATCCCCCGGGTACATTGGACTAGTGCTGATAGACTTTGTCAGGTCAGAGATTCAGTTCAAGGGGAATCAGTGTTCCTTTGTCAGAGGCAGGGTAAAAGGGCCAGTCAGGCACAGATCACCAGTTCAGCAGTTACCAGATCAGTGGCCCTTATCCACCCCACCAGTGAACAGTCAGGCTGAGGTCTCACTTTCTACTGCAGGGATAGATACCAGTCAGTCAGATGGATCAGCAGAACACGTCAGGGGTGGAGGCAATGATGCGCCAGATGCAAGAAAGTATGAAACTCATGCAGCAAGATGCTATCCGCCAAGCTGAATTTGCCAAACAGCAGGCTGCGGTCATGGCCCAACAGGCAGAGCTAATCACCAGATTGCAACAGCAGAATGGAGCATCTGCTTCGCATCAAGCTCCTCTCCCACCAGGAGCTCCAACACCCGGAGAGACACCAAATGTCCAGGCAGATACGGACATTCCAACAGGGCCGACTCCGCCCCCAATCTTACCCCAGCTGTCTAAAGCACCTACCAATCTACCGGACTCTCCCTTCGAGTTCGAGGTCGACCCTACAGCGTTGAAGTTGAGCAAGCTTGAAAAGTTGTTCAAGAAATCCCAGGGGGTAAAGTCCATCCCGGACATTGAGGACGGGTACACCGACGCAGCTGTGACACTGCCGGACAGGTTCAAGATGCCTCACATCGACCGTTTTGACGGGTCAGGAGATCCCATGGTCCACCTGAGTTTGTTTTCAGATGTTTTGCGCCCGATGGGCTTGACAAGATTACAGAAGCTCTCCCTTTTTGGCAGGACCCTGTCGGGTATTGCGGCCATCTGGTACGCCAAATTGGAGGATTCAGTGAAACGAAGCTGGGAGGAGATGGCCGAGGCCTTCGTCGCGCAATACTCCTATAACACTCAGATCGAGATCACAACCCGTGATCTTGAGACAACAAGGCAAGAGCCCGAGGAGAGTTTCTCAGATTTTGTGATGCGGTGGAGGGCGAAGGCCTCAATGATGACTCTAAGGCCTACTGATAAGGACCAAATTCGGATGATTGTGCGCAACCTCCAGCCTAAGCTGATGCAAAAGATGATCGTGCTCCCCTTCCCTACCTTTTCAGATTTGCATGAGATGGGGGTACAAATTGAGGATGCTATGAAACAGGGCTTGATTGACAGTGACAGGGAGCAACCCAGGAGGACCTTCAACCGTAACGCAAATGCAGGCGTAAGTAGTGCTGAAAATGCCAGAGCTTCAGACGTGGGCATGGTTACCACCACCACACAAAAAACAGCCACCTCATTCACCGGTGCGTCCGGAGCTAGCTCGCAAATAGCCAAAAACCCACCTCAGGGCCAAAGGGTGTTTACTCCACTATACATGCCCCTATCCAAAGCTCTGGGGGTTTTGATCAAGAAAGGGCATCTGAAGCCCCTGGAGCCGCAGCCCCTACCAAAGAACCTCCCTCTCTCACACAACCCAGCCGACTACTGTGCCTTCCATCAGCGAGCTGGCCATGACACTGACATGTGCTTTCGTCTTCGCCATGAAATACAAGATCTGATCGACAACAGAGTCATCCCCGCACCGGGTCTTGCAAAATCTATCGGCACTTGATCAGTGAACTTGTGGGGGATAATATGATGTGATCAGGGGATGAACCACCTGCGGATGGCACTCGGTTTACTCCAGATGTGATGGATGGCATGCACTATTTTGAGCATTTGCGAATGCTGTTTATTCTACTTTCTGACTTGGGTATTGAGTCTGTCTTGTTGTATCGAGTTTGTCTTGTCGAGTCTGTCTTGTATCGAGTCAGTCCTTTTGAGTCTGTCTCGTCGTATCGAGTCAATCCTATCGAGTCAGTCTTGTTGTGTTGGAGTCGGGTAATTTTGGGGGGTGTTACCTCGGGCGTCACCATTTTGTTTTGTGTTTGTCTTTTCGTTTTGTTTTGAGTCTGTTTCTGCCAGGGAGCCAGTTGTGCCAACAGATTTTGAATGAAACAGCAGTGATTTTCACGCTCTCGCGTTTGCTTCTGCCTTGTGCCAGTTATGCCGGAAGTTCTGAATGAGATGGCAGTATTTGACTAAGAACTCTGTCTTTTCTATGCCTTAAAGTCATTGTAATGACCTGAGTTTTTCAAAACTTTTTGAACACTGCGGTGAAAACGAAGAGGAAGGAATTCCTCGGGTTTTGCAAAAATTTAATCAATTGAGAGAAAGAGAGGCGTGCTAAGCCCTTAATGAACGAAATCATGCTTGTTAGTGTGAGTACTGGGAAGGATCCTGGCTTGATCCAGATTGGTTCTACACTGTCTTTAGCGCGAGCGACTGGTCGCTTCCTTAAAAGATTTCAAAAAAATGTTTTTGCGCGATCCTGCGAAGACCTGTGTGGAATCGCTCTTGAGATTGTGCAGCCTAGGATCGTTCTCAGCCTCGAGACTCGACCCCTTGCTTTCAAACCTTGGACCTTAATTCAGAGTGTTCAACGGTCAACCGCAATGTGAGGCCGATGTGGCCAGATTCGAAGCAGCCCGCGACCTAGGGGCAGAAAAATGTCAGATGTGCTCGAAGAGCCGAAGATGGATCATCCTGCAAATCAATGAAGACTGGCAAGAATGCCAAATCCCAGAGGGAGGAAGAAGAAAGTATTGCTGAAGAAAAACTGAGTTCCGATCCACAACACCAGGGGCAAATTCAGCCCCCATTGGATGGACTCCTGCATCATCAGCGAACAGCAGCCATTCTCTTGGATTCAGATGACTTCAGGATCTCAAAACCATTTGACATGGACAAAGCTACACTTTTACCCTTGAGAGGCTCGCTGGGCCGAAAACCCGGAAGGGCGACCCAGGCAAAAGTTAGAGCAAGAAAAAGAAAAAAAAATGCAAAGAATGAAAAAAAAAAAAGAAAAGAAAAAAAAAGAAAAAATGAAGAAAATGCAAAGAAAAGAAAGAAAAAAAAGAAGAGAATCAGAAAAACAAAGCTCGCAAGGTTGAAAACCCGCAACAGGCGCCTTGGCAAAAGTTAGAGCATAAAAAGGAGAGGTTAAATACCCGAGTGTACCTTAACCCCGAACTACGTAAGGCTTGATTCCCATCTTTGGGATACGTAGGCAACTTCATTCTGAAGTCCAGCCATAAACAATTCAAATTTGATTGTGTCCATGCGATGGTTCTAGTCATCTTTGTCTTCTTTGTATCTGAGGATTTGGTTGCGTTCGCTACTCTGAGGGCTGACTACAATGCGCTGCAGTACCATTCAAACAAGGGGCAACTTTCCGTTGCCATTCAATGCGCCGCAGTGCCATTCAAACAAGGGGCAACTTTCCGTTGCCATTCAATGCGCCGCGGTGCCATTCAAACAAGGGGCAACTTTTCGTTGCCATGCAGCTCTCTTCAAGCACGGGGCAGTTTTCCCTTGGATCCGAGGTTGCGCATCTCAGGAGTAGGTTTCATGCTCGTTGAGCAGTTGGCCGTTTGCAAAAACAGTTTTTTTTGAGAATTTTTACTGAGGTTGACTAATTCTCTCGAAAATCATTCCATTTTTCCAAAACTGGACCATTTTCTTGGACTCAAAAAAGGAAAATTTTCAGTGCTCATAGCCTGACTTGCATGATTTTGAATCAGAAAATCGAACAAGCGCGTTAATCTAACTCTCATTTTGGTTAAAATTGTTTTAGTAAAAAAATCAAAAAAAAAAAATGGTCAAAATAATGAACTAGGGGCACAGTTGAGTCAGGTGTTCTGTCTTTTCCCCATTGTCAAAGTACTTGCCAGAAAGGGCACCATACTCGCCAAGAAGGGCACTCTACCTGTCAGGGAGGGCACAACTGAAGTCAACAACAAAGGGCTAAAAGTTCTTTCACCCTCCAAGCAGCGAGGTATCAAGCCAAGTGCGAAGCACAAACAAGAATGGATCAAGATGTCCCACTTCCTCATCTGGACATATCTGATCGCGTCCAAACTCCCCGACAGAGCATCGTCAACCGAGGTCAGCTGCAGATTTGCTACACACCCAGTTGTAGCACAGCCCCTCTGTGGGAGAAACTCACTAGCTGCGCGCAGAAGAAGAAGAATCTAGCGGAATGCTAGGGGCAAGAGCCCACAACTTTCTGTTTATCCATCAACCACCCAGTGGAGGGATTTAAAATGAGAGATTGAAGAATAGAGAGATGTGCACTGAGAAAAAAAGTGAGGAAAAGGGCTTTTTCAGAAAAACAAAGCTTGAGGGCCGAGTGATGTGAGAATCACAAATGAGAAAGGGTGGGAAATAATACCCAGAGAAACTGGCTCCTCGTGCACTGAGAGGTCTCTCATCTTTGTAACATGTCTGTGTGTCGTGTCTTTTGTTTTGTTTTTCTCGATTCTTGCTTTGAGTCGTTCCGAGCGTGTCTCGATGTGTTTAGGTTGTTTACCTTTATTTTTCATTGTTGGGTCGTCTTTGCTGTGTTCAGTTGTAGGCTCAATACCCGGTCGAGAACTCATTTTCTCAATTTCAAAAATGATTTGTTGTATGCTCAGAGTGCTGTGCCATTCTCCATATTTGTGCAAAAAAAGAATTTGTTCTTTCGAAAACTGCAGGGTTCAACCCAGGTCATGTGAGAACAGTAAAATCAGGATTTATTTGAAGCTATGTGGGTTCCAGACTGCAAAACAAAAGAAAAGAGGGAAAATCGAAGCATCTGAGTGTGTTTCACCTTCAGCGAATCCTGAGATTGTATTCCAGATGTACCTCTTCAGACTTTGTCAGTGTTCCGAAGAATGAGCGTGCCTCTATTCCAAGTGTAAGCCTGCTTCAAGTCAGAATGGCAATTAAAACAGCAGCAGATGTTATCTCTCTCTAATATGAACAGGGTGTGCCCGTTTTTGAGCTAAGTGTGTTGCAAACCCCTCCAAGAGGTAAATCGGAGGTTGCATTTGGAGTTTGGTCTCCTTAAGGCTTGTATTCCCTTATTCGGCATTTTGTTTCAAATATGCATTGTTATGCACATCTATTTAGCATTGTTATGCTCATTCGTTGCATTGTTATGCACATCTATCTCGCATTGTTATGCACCTTTTTCACTTGCATTATTATGCACATCCACTGGCATTATTATGCTCATTCGTTGCATTGTTATGCACATCTATTTAGCATTGTTATGCTCATTCGTTGCATTGTTATGCACATCTATCTCGCATTGTTATGCACCTTTTTCACTTGCATTGTTATGCACATCCACTGGCATTGTTATGCTCATTCGTTGCATTGTTATGCACATCTGTCTAGCATTGTTATGCTCATTCGTTGCATTGTTATGCACATCTACCTGCATGGTTATGCACCTTTTCACTTGCATCGTTGATCTTCTCCTCTCTTGCATGTGATATGCTGAAAGGTCTGCCTTTCTTCTCTTGCGTGTGATACGCTGAGAAATCTACCTTTTCCTCTCTTGCGTGTGATACGCTGAGAGATGATCTTCTCCTCTCTTGCATGTGATATGCTGAGAGGTCTGCATTTCTTCTCTTGCGTGTGATACGCTGAGAAATCTATCTTTTCCTCTCTTACGTGTGATACGCTGAGAGATGATCTTCTCCTCTCTTGCATGTGATATGCTGAAAGGTCTGCCTTTCTTCTCTTGCGTGTGATACGCTGAGAAATCTACCTTTTCCTCTCTTGCGTGTGATACGCTGAGAGATGATCTTCTCCTCTCTTGCATGTGATATGCTAAGAGGTCTGTCTTTCTTCTCTTGCGTGTGATACGCTGAGAAATCTACCTTTTCCTCTCTTGCGTGTGATACGCTGAGAGATGATCGTCTCCTCTCTTGCATGTGATATGCTGAGAGGTCTGCCTTTCTTCTCTTACGTGTGATACGCTGAGAAATTTACCTTTCCTCTCTTGCATGTGATATGCTGAGAAATCTGCCTTTCTTCTCTTGCGTATGATACGCTAAGAAATCTACCTTTTCCTCTCTTGCGTGTGATACGCTGAGAGGTGATCTTTTCCTCTCTTGCATGTTATATGCTAAGAGGTTCACCTTTCTTCTTATGCGTGTGATACGCTGAGAAATTTACCTTTCTTCTCTTGCGTGTGATACGCTGAGAAAGTTACCTTTCCTCTCTTGCGTGTGATACGCTGAGAGGTTTACCTTCTTCCCCTCCTGTGTGTGATACGCGGAGAGATGTTGTGTGTGAGACTCCGGGTACTCTCGGTAGTCACTTTTAGTCTTCTCTGCGTGAGACGCAATGAGAATTGCATAATTTTCTTATATCCTTTCTGCATGAAATGTAGTTAGATTTGTATTCACTTGCTTAAAACTGTTGCATGATATGCTTCATTACAGCTTTCTTTGCATGATCATAAGTTATGTTCGGCTTCTTGCCTTGTTAGTTGCATTTTGCCCCTGCCTGCGGGCACATCTCTTTAATTATCTTGCCTGTTTGTCTAAGTTTTCGGCCTTGTCAAAAATGGGTCGTCTCTGGGCTTTGACACTCACTCCCGTCATTGTTATGACTTCCGAGTTCTGTCAAAGAGGGGCAACTGTAGACACCCCATTTTTGACTGACCTTAAGACTCAGACGTCACCGATTGAGCGCTCGGTGATATTGCATATTGTGCTCGTTCTGAGGTTGCGGAGTCCCGGCTGCGAGCCTTGCCTCCGGACTTCCGGACTCTTTTGTGCTTTGCCTCGGTTTACGAACCAGGCTCCGTTTTCTCTATTTTCTCTTCCCGAAGGGAGGGAGAGGTCTCCTAGATCATCTCTCAGTGGCCGTAGGCTACGTTTCGTGGTCGTAGGCCATTTTTCCCATTTCAGAGCCCGATTCCCGGTTTTCGGGGCCATCAGGCCGTGTGCCTCGGTTCGGGACCGCCTAACCACCTCTGTTTGCTCCAATTTTTGGCACATATCTTATTTCCTCCCTTTTTGAGGGACACTATGGTCCGAGAGACCAACTTCGTGGTCGGACACCACTTCCGGTGCCTAACAGCCCACTTTCGGGGCCCCGAACTGCGTGTTTTGGCTCCCGAACCTTCATTCTGCATTTTTGGGTTCCGACCTGAACTTGAGATAGTCATATTTTGAGGTCCTTTTCATGTTTGATTAAGGACATTTTGCTGTTTAAGCTCCTACTGCCACTTGCTTCTTTACCCCTCTTTTAGGCCTTTTCTTGCATGATAGTTTAGGCCTACTTGTATTTATTTTCGTGGCTTGTCATAAACTACAAAGTGTCTTATTTTGAGCCCCTCTTCAACTTTGTTTAAGGGATCTCTTCGGTTTGAGATCTCCTACTATCACTTGCCCCTTTATCCCCCTTTTAGGCCAATTTTGGGGGGAAATTTGAATTTCATTTCCCCCCCATTTTTCCCCCTCTTTTCCACCCTCATGTGTCTATATAACAGACCCACCAGCTGTGTTTTAGGGGTTAGAACATTTTGGTTTGGAGCTCTCACATAAAATCTCTCTCTCTCTCTACTCTAAGCCTTAAAAAAAAAACCCTTGGTTCTTCACCAACCCATAGCCCCACCCTTCCATCTTTCATTCCAGCAGCTGGAGTTGGTTTTTCAGAGGCTAGGAGTGCTATATTTCAGACCAAGAGGCTGTCAAAGTTGAGTCTTCAAGGGTAAGTCCTTCTCTCCTCTTTTTGGTCCTATTCTTACATCATTTCTTAGCCCATCTTGCTTGTATATTTGAGCTCCGGCCATAACTGAAAATAGCATTCTTTTGAGCTCTATTTCATGTTTCCTTAAGGGCCTCTCACTTTTTGAGGCCCCCATTTTGTACTTGCTTCATTATCCCTCTTGTATGCCTATTTCTTGTGTAGCATTTTAGGCCTGTGTATAACCTGTTTTGAAGCATGATGTAAACTGTAAATAGGCTTATTTTGAGCCCTTCTTCAATATTGTAGAAGGGCTCATCACTGTTTGAATCCTCCATATGCCACTTGCTTTGATATCCATCTTTTGATCCCATTTTTGCATGATTTATTAGCCTATTGTGCTTCTGTTTTTGGACTTTGGTCTGAACTGAAAAGGGTCTTATTTTGACCCCCTCTTCATGTTTCATTAAGGGCTATTACTATTTGGAGCATATTTTGTATACTTTGTGTTGTAACCTCTTTTTAGGCCTTATTTTGCATAGCATTTTGAGCATACTTGTATACTGTTTTGGGTCTTATCATAAACTGTAAAAAGTCATTTTTTAGGTCCCTCTTCAACTTTGTTGAAGGATCTTCATCTGTTTGAGGCCATCATGTATCAGTTGCTTCTTTGTCTCCATTTTGGCCCATTTCTTGCATAGGAATTTTGCCATACTTTTGTCTGTTTTTGTGGCTTGTGGTAAACTTCAAAACATCATATTTTGGGCCGTTCTTCGACATTGTAGAAGGGCTCTTCTCTTTTTAGGGTCAGCAGCTGCCACTTGTTTCATTATCTTGCTTTCGTGGCCATTTTTGCATGCTAGTTTAGCCCCATTTGCGTTCGCTTTTTGGCCTTGCTTAGAACTGTAAATATGCTTATTTTTGGGCTGTCTTGGTTCTGTCTTCACATTCCATGTTCGAATAATGCATGCATTGCATAGTCATAGGTCATTCCGTATGCCTAATTTCATGTTTCGAGTCTCATTCCGTGTATCGGGTGCCATGTTTCCACGTTTCGGGGCTGTTTTGCATCATATTTTAGCGCTGAAATTTTCATGCTAGTATGCCATATTCCATGCCTTGCCATGCCTTGTTAGAGTGGCATTTGGTGCCTTAGGGTCGATCCTCGGTTTGCGTGCACGTGTGCACGCATCTCGAGTGTCTCATTTTCATCTTATGGCCTCTTATGTGAGTGTGGCTGAGGTCCACTCATGTTAGTGTAAGTCCATTATGCATTGTGTATGCCATTTCATTTCATAGCATTGTGTATGCTAGGTCTATGTTAACGCATTGTGTATGCCATGTTACCTCGTGCATCGTGTATGCCATTCCATAACATTGCGCATATTAGGTTGTATCTTAGTTGCATTCATGCATGTCATGCATATTGCATTGTGTTCGGGATAGGAGTTAGCCCGGGCACGGAAAATGAGGTACGTTTCGTACTCCGAGTGACGGAACGTGTCTCCATTCCCCAGTCACCGACACTCTGGATTATCTATGATGGAGCTAGGTCTTGTTGTGTTTCCCTGTGCATTCATTCCATATTGAGTTGCGCAGTTCGACTCCTCGGCCATCATGCATTGAGATGCGTGATTGGTGGCACGAGGATTGAGACATGCATACATATGTGAAAATACATTGCTATGCCCCTTTCCTGCTCTCTGTTGCAGCAAATCAAGAATCAGCAGTCTTCCGGGGCTTGGCGCGCTTTCCAAAAACCATTGCAAAACAGAGGCTAATTGGGGCATCGCCATGGATTTTCGCGCAAGGCAACTCGGACATGCATCATTCATCATCTGGAGAAGAGTCAAGGCAGTCCCTAGCTTGCATGCTAGTTTATTGCTTTCCTTAGTTAATTTGTTAATTAATTAGGGATTTGTACATATTTGGACTGTATTATTCATTTGGACTGTACTATTCATTTGGGACTGTATATTATTTTATTCGGACCCTCTGCGCGAGGGCAATGTTGTAATAAGTGTGCGTGAGTGTGATGTATGTCTTCCAACCCCACGTCTTTCTTCCCTTTTATTTACCAGCTTATGATGGTTAGATTAGGGCATGTTTCAATTAGCATACAGTATGATAGCATGTTTGCATTCATTCATCTGTCTTGCATGAACCGGGCTCGGCGCATCATACTAACTGCATTTGTATTTCAATTCTAAGTTGAATACATGTTAGCTGTAGCATTCCATACGCCATGTTTAGAGTAGCCGAGCCTGCTATAGTTGCATTTTTGCATGTGTTACATTAGGCATTTCTGTATATTTAGGATCATGCATGATTTCTAATCAATTTCTGTTTTGGCTTGGAGTACTCGGTAAGTCTTTATGCTTTAGCATCCTTGCATGTGTGTGAGTGACTGCCATGATATCATGCTTACCATGAGGCTATTTGCTTATGTGATATAACTGCTTGAATGCCTGTGGGTGAAGGTTGGGTTAGTTGGATTGGAACAAATCATTGACTGTGTGTTTTAAGCCCACTAGATAGTGGCAAAATCATGTTTTCTAAGCCCACCCGAGGGTGGCAAATCCACGTCTTAGCGTACCTGCGGGTAGCACCATCAAACCATTTTCAAACAAACAAACATGAAATGTTTTTTTCCAATTCAGGCGACCCGGTCTATACTTGTATGTTGTGCGCATCACATACTAATCTAGGCTAATAACCGGAATAAGAACACATAATGTTTTCAAAAATAGATATCATGGTTAGTAGAGGCCGATCTTTGATCGGGCGAGCGAGGGTGCTCACGAAGTGACCTTCCCCAATCGTACCCAAGTTCCCGAGCCGAGGCAACTTTGGTGATGACGGACACGTGGCCTTAGGCACGAGTCAGGGTTTCCTAAATTTCCCAAAATAAAATATTTAGGTGGCGACTCTGTATCTGGCAAAGCAGTCCATGTTTGGCACTTCTTTCAAAAAAATCTGTTTTCTCAAAACGATTTGCCGGATTTGGACTCTTTGGTTCAAGATTAAGAACCGTGACACGAAATCGAGTCCGAGCTGTAGCGAGGTCCCCCGCGGGCTTGTTACACACGGGAAACGAGGGACGTTTCGTACTTTGAGTGACGGAACGTGTCTCAAATCCCAATCACCGGCACTCCGGATTATCCATGATGGAGTCTCGGTCTTGCTGTGTTTATATGTGCATTCATTCCATATTGAGTCATGCAATTCGACTCCTCGGCCATCATGCATTGAGATGCGTGATTGGTGGCACGAGGATCGAGACATGCATACATATGTGAAAATACATTGCTATGCCCCTTTCCTGCTCTCTGTTGCAGCAAATCAAGAATTAACAGCCTTCCGAAGCTTGGCGCGCTTTCCAAGGATAATTGCAAAACAGAGGCTAATTGGGGCATCCCAGTGGATTTCCGCGCAAGGCAGCCCAAACATACATCATTCATCAGAGTCGAGGCAGTCCCTGGCTTGCATGCCAATTTATAGCTTTCCTAGATTAATTTGTAAATTAATTAGGATTTTTGTACTTGTTCGGACTGTATTTATTCAGGACTGTATATTATTTATTCGGACCCTCCGAGTGAGGGCAATGTTGTAATAAGTGTGCGTGTGTGTGATGTATGTCTTCCAACCCCACGTCTTTCTCCCTTTTATTTACCAGCTTATGATGGTTAGAATAGGGCATGTTTCAATTAGCATACAGTATGATAGCATGTTTGCATTCATTCATCTGTCTTGCATGCACCGGGCTCGGCGCATCATACTAACTGCATTGTATTTCAATTCCAAGTTGAATACTTGTTAGTTGTAGCATTCCATACGCCATGTTTACAATAGCCGAGCCTGCTATAGTCGCATCTTTGCATGTGTTGCATTAGGCATTTCTGTATAGTTAGGATCATGCATTGATTTCTAATTAGCTTCTTTCTTTGGCTTGGAGTACTCGGTAAGTGGTTATGCTTCAGCATCCTTGCATGCGTGTGAGTGACTGCCATGATAGCATGCTTACCATGAGGCTATGTGCTTATATGATATATCTGCTTGAATGCCTATGGGTGAAGGTTGGGTTATTTGGATTGGAACAATGCATTAACTGTGAGTCTTAAGCCCACTAGATAGTGGCAAAACCATTTTTTTCTAAGCCCACCTGAGGGTGGCAAAATCTGCATTTTAAGCCTACTTGCGAGTAGCAAACCATCTTTCAAAAACAAACATGAAATGTTTTGTTCCAATTCAGGCGATCTAGTCTATACTTGTATGCTGTGCGTATCACATAGTAAATCTAGGCTAATAACCAGAATAAGAACGCATAATGTTTTCAAAACTAGATATCATGGTTAGTAGAGGCCGATCTTTGATCGGGCGAGCGGGGGTGCTCACGAAGTGACCTTCCCCAATCGTATCCAAGTTCCCGAGCCGAGGCAACTTTGGTGATGACGGACACGTGGCCTTAGGCAACGATTCAGGGTTTCCTAAATTTCCCAAAAATAAAATATTTAGGTGGCTACTCTGTATCTGGCAAAGCAGTCCATGTTTGGCACTTCTTTCTAAAAATCTGTTTTCTCAAAATGATTTGTCGGATTTGGACTCTTTGGTTCAAGATTAAGAACCGTGACAAATTGAGTCCTGAACTGTAGTGAGCCCAAGATCGAACGGAATGGGACTCACCCTCCCGGGGCGTTCGGGGACGTCTACAGATGCATGATGACCGAGGAGGCGAATTGCACGACTCAATATGAAATGAATGCACATATAAACACAACAAGACCAAGACTCCATCATGGTTAATCCGGAGTGTCGGTGACCGGGAATTGAGACACGTTCCGTCACTTGCAGTACGAAACATCCCTCGTTTCCCGTATTTGGGCTAACTCCTATCCCAAACACAATGCAATATGCGTGACATGCATGAATGCAATCCTAACATGCAACCTAGCATACGCAATGCTATGAAATGGCATACACAATGCTCGATGTAACATGGCATACAAAATGCTCTAACATACAACTTAGCATACGCAATGCTATGAAATGAAATGGCACAATGCACGATGGACTTACACCAATATGAGTGGACCTCAGCCACACTCACATCAGTGGCCATAAGATGAAAATGAGACTATCGAAATGCATGCACACATGCACGCAAACCGAGGACCGAACCTAAGGCACCAAATGCCACTCTAACCATGCATGGCAAGGCATGAAATATGGCACACAAGCATGTAATTTCCAGCACTGAAACATGATGCTAAATGGCCCCGAAACATGGAAACATGGCACCCGATGCATGAGATGAGCCCAGAAACTCAAAACTAGGCACATGTATTGACTTATAGCTATACAAAGCATGCATTATTTGACTATGAAGCACAAAGACAGAGCCAAGGCAGTCCCAAAACATGAACATTTCTAGTTCAAAGCATGATCAAAAGATGCTAGCATGATGGACTAAAATAGCATGCAACTTTGACTAGCAAACATGGTTTACATGGCATGTATATGAAGCGTGTGAGATCTCATCAAACCGGCAAAAATTAGTGAACAAAACATATGGAAATATGCCCAAATAATCACTGAAATGCAGCCAACATGTGCAAAAATGATGAGCTCCTTTAGAGGGCCATGCAAGGAGTTATTAAGCACATACAAGATAGACACTTAGCAAGACTAAACCAACTCTGGAAATGGGTTATGACAGCTCTAAAACTCACCAAATAGGCCCTGGAATCAGTCTCGGAAACATGCAAAGAAAGGCCTCTTTGAGAGGCCTTGAATGGGATTGCTCTACACATGCATCATAGACATAAAATATGGCCAAGAGGGCCTCGGACAGAGCCAAGGAAGACCTCAAAGCCCTCAGAATAAAGCCTGAAAAGTGACTTCAATGCATCCAAAATAGGGTCCCTTTGGATGGCCAAACATGCTACTAAAGAGAATGAGGGGTGAGAGGGTCACCCCTCTATGATTTCAAAGCTCAAATCCTCATCAAAGCCACTGAAAATCCACTAGATTTCAGTGGCTAAGAGGCCGAAACAAGGCCAAGGCAAATGCTCAAATGTATGGCTCAAAGCATGTAGAAATGAAGTATGCAAGGAAGGAGATGACTCCAAACAGAAAAGTGACCTCAAGAAAACTTGAAGAGGGGTCAAAACAAGACTTTTTCTAGTTTATATCAAGCCTCAAAAATATTCACAAGTAGGGCTAAAACATGACACAAAAATAACCCTAAAAGAGAGATAGAGGACAAGGGGCAGCAGATGGCCTCAAACAGTACAGAGCCCTTGAACAAAGTTGAAGAGGGGCTCAAAATAAGATACTTTACAGTTTGTCTTGAAGCCCGGAAATACTTGAAAAAGGGGCTAAGATATAGAGCAAAATAAGGCAAGAAAAGAGGAAATAGGGACTCACCCTTGTAACACAGCAAAGCAACAGCCTTTGGTCCAAGATTCCGAGCTTCCAACCTCTACAAATGGCCTCCAAGTTGCTGGAATGGAGTGTGGAGGTGGTAGGCTATGAGGTGTAGGGTAAAGTGGCCAAGAACCAAGGTGTTTGGAGGCTTGGAGGAGATAGATATATGGTTGTATGTATCAATGCCCCAGCTAGTTTTTTCTAACCCCTAGAAAATGAGGTGGGGTGGTGGTTATATAGAGGGAGAGAAGCCAAGGAAAAGGAGGGAAAAACCAATTCAAATATCCTCCCAAAAGGACAGACCCTCGGACAGAGGGTCTGGTGCAAAACAGCTGGCACAGCTGGAATGCACCAGGAGAGAGAAAAATGGCCGGCCAGGTTCAAAAGGGCCAGGTGGCCGGCCGGCCACCTCCCCTGGTCAGCCGACTAGGGGTCAAAAGGGTCAAAAGAATTGCTGGCCAGCCACCCCTAAAAGGTGGCCTCTCAGATAAGTGCATCACAGCTGTATGGTCAAAATCCAGAAAATGTAAACCAGGAGAGAGAAAAACCAGCTTTTTAGAGGGGTTCAAAAGGGTCAAGAACAATTACTGGCCGGCCTACCCATATTGGTGGCCTCCCAGGTGTGTACAACACAATGATGTGGTGGAAAGTCAGAAAAAGTGGCCCGGGAGTGGGAAAAACCAGCTTCCTAGTGAAGAAAACGGGCGATGAAGAGCGATGAAGAAATAAAACTCGTTTTTCAGAAAAATTGCTGGCCTCCCACCCTCCTACAACCTTTCTAACAATGAAAATAAGGTCCTTGCCAAAAATGGACCAAGACGGATGCAAAACGAAGGTTCGGGGGCCAAAACGAGCAGTTCGGGGCCCCGAAAACAGGTTGTTGGGCACAGGAAGTGGCGTTCGTCCACGAGGGTGGTCTCTCAGGCCACAATGTCCCTCAAAAGGGAGGAAATAAGGTGTGTACCAAAAATCGGAGCAAACAGAGGTAGTTAAGCAGTCCCGAACTGAGGCGCACGGCCGACGGCTCCGAAAACCGGGAACCGGGCTCCAAACGGAAAAAATGGCCTACGACCACGAAACGTAGCCTACGGCTACTAAGAGATGATCTACGAGACATCTCCCTCCCTTCGGGAAGAGAAAACAAAGAAAACAGGGCCTGGTTCGCAAACCGAGGCAAAGCACAAAAGAGTCCGGAAGTCCGGAGGCAAGGCTCGCAGCCGAGACTCTGAAACTCCAGAACGAGCACCATATGCACTATCACCGAGCACTCAATCGGTGACGTCTAAGTCTTAAGGTCGGTCAAAAATGGGGTGTCTACACCCATGGAGAAGGTGAAGAACGCCATGAATGTGGAGAACTCTTTCCTTGGAACCTTGGGTTTCCTTTCTCTTGCCTCTTGTGCCATCTTTCAATGATTGAAGATCCCTTTTCTTGAAGGCTAAGTTATCCTTTTATAGTTTCATATCGATCAGGGTTCGAATGAGCTCAAAACGTGCATAAAAACTTAAATTTTCAAACTTTTTAGCGCATTGTGCACCTGGGCTCACTCGGACAGTAGCTTCACTATTGTGCGCCCAGGCACACCTCAACATTCAGCACTCTCCTTCTTGCTTTATTTGGTCCGGTCTTGCGGACCTTCAGTCTTCTCATTTAAGCTCACTTTCTTTACAAGGACTTGAATAACCTGCACAACGCACCAATCCATTGTTATGGACTTAACAAGTGTAGTTTAGGGAGCCTAAATGTATACATTTTGGTGCCTATCATATATCCATTGGTCTACTTGGTTGTGAAATTAACAATAGTTTTTCTAGGTCACATTGAAAACAATAGTTTTTAACAATAAAATTTATAGAGTCGATTTTGTAATTGAATAAAAAATTAGTGAATGAATGATTATTTGGTGACATACATTGCAAAAGATATATTTTATTATATTGGTAATGAGGTTATTACACATTGATTCTAAAATATAGGACTTTGTTGTGAACAATTGTAGAAGTACATAATTTGTGTTTTTTGGTGAAAAACAAAGCATCAATGTATTATTATTATTTTTCAAATTTTTTTTATTTTAATTTTTATGAAGTGAGAATTTGAGTTTAAGTTTTAACTTGATCCCATCAACAAAAATTTCTGGAGCCACCACTGTGGAGCTCAAGAGAATGAAGATATCAAATAAACCAATATAACAAATGAAGTATACATAATAGGTCCCAATGAGGTGAGTAGGTGACTATGGGTGTAGTATGAGAGATTTTTTCATGATCTATTTAAAAATTGCATTGAAATTGTCAAGTTATTCCTATTCAACTTTATGTGTATGCAGTAGGTTTGAATTTTGGTATATGATTTCAAGCTCAGTGTAAGATTTGACTAATCTAGATTGATTAGTTTAATCTATGATTAAGAATTCATGTTATCTATTTATTGATGAAGTGTTCACTTAGTCTCAGATCACAAAATTCTGACTAATTTCCTTTATTGTTAGGTAAGCTCATTTTGCTCATCATTGAAGGTTTTATAGGTTACTTGTCTTTGAGTTGTTTATTGCAATGCTACCTAAGAATTACATCTATTGAAGACACGATATATGTGGGTTTTGAAGAATTAATGTTGATATTATGTCGTTAATGATGATGGTATTAGCTTGAACTTGTCTCTTTTACACATTCTTAGATGCGTTGTGAGCAATATTTTTTTGAATAATAGTTTTAAGGTTTTTAAGTAATTGTATGATCTTTTGTGGCCTGGGTTTTTGTAATCTTCATTCTAGAAATTTTGACATCATGATTAGTGGTTTGTGGACCTATTCTGTACATATAAGAAGCATTATATGTTTAAACAACGTAACAGTTATGATTATTGCTTCAGTTTCTTGGTGAAGGAATGGGTTGCCAAACACCCATGAGCAGTGAGCGTTTAAGAACATATTGGACTCCAGCAATGGAACGCTACTTTATTGATCTTATGTTAGATCATATGCGTAGGGGTAATAGAGTTGGACATACTTTCAACAAACAAGCATGGGCTGATATGCTTAGCATGTTCAGTGCAAAATTTGGAACTCAGCATGATAAAGATATTTTGAAGAATCATTACAGTACTTTGTGGAAACAATTTAATGATGTCAAGAATCTTCTTGACCAGAGTGGATTTTCGTGGGATGATACTCAACAAATGGTAGTAGCTGAGGATTATGTTTGGGATACTTATACTAAGGTACATTGTCTCTTTGTTTTAATTTATCGGCCTTTGCTGGCTAGTAATATAACTTGATTGGATGCAGGCCCATTCAGATGCACAATATTACAGGAATAAACCTCTTATGAACTTCAGTGATTTGTGCTTGATATATGGGTATGCAACTGCAGATGGAAGATACAGTCGTTCAAGTCATGATATAGACTTTGATGATGAAATCCAAGGACTAAATATTGGTTTGTTTCTATTCCTATCAAGGGCATGATATAAGGTTTCAATTGTGAATGAATTGCCATTGTCAATTGAAATGCATTTTATTGGTTAAGTTCATCAATTTATTAGGTTTGACAACCCCAACCGTGATAATGTTTCATTTTATTGTTTATTTAATCAATTTTTATTGTTATTAATGACCATATTAACTATTTATGACCTGATCACAAATTGACAGAATTCAATTCCCTATCAAGTTCTTAAATTTTGGACAAATATGAAATCACATTATGTCCACAATTTAGGACTCACAACGTTATGCAGAATATGTAGTCAATTGTGAAAGAAGACAATCTCGAAGATGACATCTTAGAAGCTATTGCTGGTGTGGTATATGTCACCAAGTTAACATTAGTTTAAATCTAGGTTGATAATGTGGTGCCCTGTAGTTGTTTTAATAATTGGCAAGACTGAGGTCTGTTACATGATGATGTAACAATAGTTTTGAATGAACTGTGAACTTTTGTATGGTGATCATCTGCTTTGTTATGTTTGATATAATGATATTCTATGGCTTTATCATAAATGTGTCCACTGTTCTAGTTGACTTAAATTTTATATTCTGGAGAAATTAGTCGTGCTAGATTTTTTTTTTAATTTTATTTTGATAAATATGATTCTATAATAAGAAAGAGTGCCTTAGAGGGGGCAAACATTCTACCCTCACACAGCTACATACATCAACTAGCTAAGGAAAAACATAGGTTAAAGCTATACATCCATTGGGATATACAAGTCACCTATGAACTGCACAAAAGACAAAATCGAGAAATGGTACTTTTGTCTCATCCAAAATAATAGAGAAAGGAACAAAGATCTCATCAAGGTATGAATAGGAAGTTTGGTGTCCTCAAAAGACCTTCTATTTTGTTCCCTGTAGATATTTCATAACATACATGACACAATAGTCTGCTAATCTGTTTTCTCTAACCTCTTGGGATTGTAAGAATTCCAACTAGCAAGAACATCCACGACTGAACATGGTTGTCACCCACATAGCCCTAAAAATCAAGCTAAGCTCCTCAGGCTCTATAATTTGTTCTCCTGAGGCCCACATGACAACGAAGAAGGAGATGGTCGATACTTTTCCTTTCATTCTTGAACATACATGACCAATCAACCTTTACTTTTGAATCTCTATCTAAGGTTATCAATGGTTAAAATACCCTCACGAGCAGTTGAGGACTGAGGTTTTCATGGTTGTTCGAATAAATGTATACTACAAGCAGAACTCTGAAATCAGTTGCAAAGTTAATATCTTCATTTAAAATGTTAGTCTAAACGAATTTCTTGTTGGTACGATATATATGTATATATATAGGCAAAATCCACTTTACACCCCTATGGTTCGGTAGCACCTTATCCCCTTTATTTTTTAAAAAAGCCATATACCACTTATGTGGTTTTGGACTAAAGTGCTACCATTATATCTTTCGTCCAAATAGACAGAAATTGAGATACATGGCTGTGTAGAGGGGAATTTTTTTTAGTCGAAGATAAATTTCAATACATAAAGACTAAATTACCCTTATCTTCATCTTCTTTTTGTACCTTCAAACCCTATCCAAAACCCTAACCCTAACTCACCTACTCCTTACACCACCACCACCCACCCCCTCCAGTCACTTCCCCACCAACTCTCTGCCCCCGTCACTGCCTCCCTCATCACCGCCCCTTTACACCCCTATGGTTCGGTAGTACCTTATCCCCCTTATTTTTTAAAAAAGCCATATACCCCCTATGTGGTTTTGGACTAAAGTGCTACCTTTATATTTTTCGTCCAAATAGACAGAAATTAAGATACATGACTGTGTAGAGAGGGGAATTTTTTTTAGTTGAAGATAAATTTCAATACATAAAGACTAAACTACCCTTCTCTTCATCTTCTTTTTGTACCTTCAAACCCTATCCAAAACCCTAACCCTAACTCACCTACTCCTTCCACCACCGCCACCCACCCACCCACTCCAGTCACTTCCCCACCAACTCTCTGCCCCCTTCCCCAAACTTCCCCGTCACTGCCTCCCTCATTTGCGCCCCTGCTCCCGTCCCTGTCCCCTCTCCCTCCCCCTCCCCCTCCCCCTCCTCCTCCTCCTCCTCCTCCTCTCACTTTTTTGGTATATGAGAACAAACGTGGGACATGGACTTTCCCTGCCTTCACATCTGAACCCCATTATGAATCCACTGCACCATTTGTGCACTGGCCACACTTTATGCTTCATAAATTTGTAGATCCTGTACAATTGCCTCACCAATCGGAGGTAAAGACTTTGTCACCAACTGGGATGGTGACATGAATAGGTGTACACTGGAAATGGCATTGAAATGAAGAGATCACCTTTTTGTTATATGAGAAATTCTCGTAAGGTGAGTTTTTTTGAATGTATTAAATAGTTGGCTGTTATACTACTCCATCAATAGCACATGTAAATGGACTTAATAAATCTTCATCTTGTATCATAGGTAGGATTTTGAAGGATTTCAAGCAATATTAATAGTTATGCCATTTATTTTGGGATTCACTCTATGTGATTATTGTGTTTTTACTTCATGATAGTTTTTTTAGTAGGAAGTTTATTTTATTTATTTGTTATTATTATTATTATTATTATTTTTATTTTTTTTGTAGGAGGAAGAGTGAGATGGAAGTTTTAAAATCTAAACCAAAAAGGGATCTTGTTTAACATGTTTTCTACAATGGTGTCTAAGATGTTAACTAACAAAGTTTTGGCACAATTTTGGAACTGACTTGTCACGACCCAAACCTGCCCCTATAGGTTTAGTGCCGTAACCGGCTAGTAATCCATGATTACCAAAGGCCTGTTTAACAATAATGACTATATTACAATATAGAGAGGGTTGGAGAAAGCCAATCAATAAAAAGAAAATGTCCAATGAGCTTTGAGGACCTGAATGAGAATAAACTTTTATATACATAGTCATATTCATAACCACTTATGCCATAATCATATATACACAAGATAATACGCAAGTTAGGGAATTAATCCCATCATCAAAGACAATATAAACAAAAGTCTTAAACATTCTTTACACTTAGCAAAATCAAAAGAGTAGATTTGAACCACCCAAAAAGCCTTGACGCCAGAAGGTTCGAAACCTCGCTATGAGGCACAATAGCTGGCTTGACAAAACAAAGGTTCGGGTCAGTGCCACTAGCTTTGGTCCAGTGCTCGGTCACCTACATATACATAATAAACTGTGAGCTAAAGCCCAGTGAATAACAAATGTGTAAAGAGGTTAAGAATGATATCCTTACGATCTTTAAAACAATCGAATTCAATCAATATCCTTTGTCAATCAATCGTTCAATCATTCGAATCGATCAATCATATTCATATTCATATAGGTCATACGTGGTACATGTAATGCCCCAAAAAAAATTAGGCATGATATATCTATTTATGCAACAAAACCCACCTGATAGACACACACATATATATATAGCTACCTAATCCATACACTCATTTCCTTTAAATCCCAAATGCCAAATACATGTCGTTCTCATCTCAATGCTCCAATTCTAATCCCAGACATGCATTTTACAACAAATATGAAATGGAAGCCAAACAGATAATAAGTGCCCTACAGGCTTACAAATTTATCCAAGAACATTCTTGGTTACACAATATAGAGTTTCAACTCAACACAAATACAGCCCTTGGCTTACAAAATAGAGTCACGCAAAATGAGAGCATTGTACTCCCAACACACACACTTCCACACCCCTAGTTGGGTGGAATCACCACATCTTTTCCTGCACAAAAATCCCGTAGGGTGAGCATAAAGCCCAGTAGAAAATTCTTAACAAAGTATATACATTTCATACAAGTCTCAAGAGATGAAATGCACATGCCATGCTATGCCCTTTTTGAAGATAAATTACATTTTTCATCTTTTGAAAACCATCATGCTCAATGATATCATGCGATTTCAACTGTTCAAAAACTTAATAATTTATTTCAAGGGCGATAAATACGTCTCCGGTAATCCCTAGCCCGGTGTTTGCAAGTAGACTATACAAGTACTACCAAATTGTCATTTTTACCGGTATTAACCGGAAGGCTCAACACCTATCCACACGGATTTTTCGGTCTTTCACCCCAAACCCGCAGACCAACTTATTCTACACCACCTATCAAGACTTACCAACATATTTACCCCAAAACCATTTCATAAAAACTTATTTCTCAACATTCTTTTCTCAATGCAAGTTTTCAAATCAACCTTCAAAGTCTAATGCAATAAAATGAAATGATATGCCAATTTCACAAGATGAACATAAATACTTTTATTCCAATTCATCATGCAAGGAATAATACAATTTTCTCTTCTCAAGTATTCTCAACCGTTTAGTCATTTCAAGACTATATCAACATTCTGAATAACCATTTCTAAAATGAACAACAATTCTCATAATCCACAAAATTAATCATTTATACAAATATAAATAAGAAATTTTCTAAACATTATTTATTTTGGCACACAAAATTAAATATAACAATATTACCCATGGATTTTCAATCTCTTTTAAAATTCCCAATTTCTAGGTTTTCTCACCAAACTACACAGCTCAAATCTTTTGAAAGAAAACTCTCGAAAATCATCTTTTCTTCAATCAACAAAGATCAAAACCCATGAGATTATTTTAAAAGAACAAGAGACAAACCCACTTTCAAAATCGCTCAACTTCTTAAATCAAAAAAAAAATTCAGAAGCTATCAAAGGATGATTTCGAAAACCATCTAGATCTTGCAAAAATATATATATAACTCAAAGAAAATCCCTACCTCAAGTTTTGAAGAAGAAATGAGATGAAACCCCTAAAATCAACGGTGTCGAAACTCGATCTTCACGGCACAGAATGAAGCCCTTGAGGTGATGACCAACTTTGGTGAAGAACTTAGGCTTAAGTCCCAAAGGATTTGGAGAAATCAAAGAGAGAAGGTGACTTCTAGAGAGAGAAGCTCTAGATCAGGCTTTTGGAGAGTTTTAGAGAGAGAGGGGGCTGCAAGAAATGATATGAAACCCTAATTTTACGGACTGAAATAATAAGGTCCGCTCGCGCGTGGAAAGCCCTGCTCGAGCGTCAAATACACTTTCCCGTAAGCAATTTCGAATGCATTTTGCATTTTTGCTTTCGGCGAGCTGACCGAGCAGCTCGACCGCCGAAGTTGACCGGGTCAAAATCGATCCCCGACCTGCCTAGTTGAAGTGGCAAAATCGGGATCACTACAGTACATCCCATAGCAACAATACAATACAATAGGTCTTAAAGACCGAACAATCAATTAATGGCCATCATATAATAACAATAGCTCCAAGATTTGGAACTGACAGAGATCTCTATAACAATAGCGATATCAATAACGATAACGATAACAATAACAATAAGCTATGGATGCCACGAGTACAATTCAAAAGAGGATCATCATTCAATTAATAAAAAGTAACCATTTAGAAACAATATAAGTTATCGTTCAGAAAATAAATACAATTGGAACATATCTTTACAACATTGTTACTCACAGTGGGCTTCTCGATACAGTACTATTGGTTTGGCGTCCGACCTAAACAAATAAAGTCAAGCCCAACGATACAATTATATTCAATCCTTGGTTAATACCATTGATTCGATTATTTACTTGTTCAATTGCTATTCGTCTATACTCGTTCGGTTTTAATAGTTCATTTATTCATTCTAATGCGCTCATGAGATGCAAATGATTATGAAAACACTTTAAAACTGTGCAAATGGAGGCCCGGAAGGTGGAAAAGATGAGCGAAAAACAAAACCCAGATTAGCCTAACTGCCGCACGTGCGAGGGTCCTTGCCGCACGTGCGGGGCCACTTCCGCACCTACCTCCCGCACCTGCAATTTAAGCAGAATGCTCCACAAAATTGCCCTGTTTTCCGCACGCGCGGGGCTCCAAGCAGCACGTGCGGGGCTGTTGTAAAAAAACTGTCTGAAAACTGCTCTGTTTAAGCAGTGTGTTTCCTTGCAAGCCGCACGTGCAGGGCTATTGCAAAAAAACTGTCCGAAAACTGCTCTGTTTGAGCAGTGTGCTTCCTTGCAAAATCAAGTTTATTTTCATGTAATTCATTACCAAAATTCGTAGAAACATGTTAGGCCTTGAATCTTGACCATGGAACACAAATCAAAACTTGGAAATAATGACCCAATTATCAAAAAGAAATCAAACCTTGAAAATGAAGTATAAACACATAAACATACAAGTTTGGGTTTTAAATCTTCAATTCCATGAAAGTCCTCCTCATTTGAAGAACCATACATGAATTTAAATATGTGAAAACAATTTTCATGAAACTCATGCCATGCATGTTAAGTTTTAAGAAGTCACTCATCCAATCTATCATTTATATGGTCATATTTCCTCACTTCCAATTTCACTCCAAGTATTGAAATATATATATATATATTCTCATAAAGCTTGCAAATTTTGAATCCAAGTTCTCAACTCCTGTATATATGCAAGAAATTGAATGTGTGACCATAATTGTTTAAGAATTAAGCCATGCATGATGCTAATTCAAGTCAATTCCTACAATGTCTTTTCTAGTTTAACTTGCATGTTCTAATTGGTCAATTACCACCATAAACTCCCAATTAATCATGAATTCATCCTAATTAACCTTATATCTTTGAAGGTGATGAGTATAGGAGTTTCAATTTCAAGAAAATTAAATGGTAGTCATACCTTAAGTTGATGAACAAACTTAGCTTCAATGCTCTTCTTCTATCTGACTTTTTTTCTTCTCTTCCTACAAGTGGCTGAAATCCCAAGCCACTCCCTCTTCTCTCTCTACGTGTAGGTCTATCAAAGTGCAAGAAAGCCACTACACTTCTCCTATATTCAATTAATGAGTATAATGCATTGGTCTTAAATTAATTAGACTAAATAAATTAAAATCAATTTGATTCAAATTAAATTAATCTTATCATCTTATAATCTTAATTATACTAAATTAAATTATACTAGGGTGAATTAGGCTCTAATTCCTATCCAATTATTTAATTCTAACTTGTTAAAATTAATGAATCAGACAAGTTTAATATTCATTTTAACCTATCTGTTCACAATAACGCAGTGTAAACACTCACATGGAATAACAATAACACTTCATCACGTATAATCATTTAATTAACAAAAAGCACATAATCAATTTAATTAATTTGCTTAATTAAGGAGGCGGTTGTCACATGACTACACTATATTTTTGCTTGCAATTATCTTGACAGTAAATGTTGGCAAAAACGTAAGATGCGTTAGAAGCTTTATCATTATGCCACGGGGGGAAAAATCAAGTTTTTAATTGATATTTGATTTAGGATTTTTTTTTTTTTTTTTTTTTTTAAGTTTGGCTTGGTTATTTGTGATTATGGAGATCAATTTGATTTCTTTTTTTATGAAGACAATGAGAAGTAGAGAAAGAAGAATAAGGGTTTGTCTTTTTATAACTACCATTAATGGAGTTAGTGTTGCAATGTAGTCTAAAATCACATGGGGGGACATGTGACTATTTTTAGAAGAAAAGGGAGTAAAAGTTCTCTGGGCCACTGCCACAAGTGATAAAATGGATTTTGCCCTATATATATATTATGAGACAAAGAATGACCTCATGAATGAATAATTAATCATCTACACATCTTTTATTTATCTAGGTGAAGGAAAGGAGGCCCAGGCTCCCAGTTTCAGCCACTATACAAGGACATATTGGACACTACCCATGGACCATTATCTTATTGACTTATTACTGGACCAGGTGCTAAGAGGGAATAAAATTGGGCATGCATTCATAACTCAGGCTTGGAATGAAATGGTGAAGTCATTCAATTCAAAATTTGGATCTCACTATGATAAAGAGGTCTTGAAAAATCGCTATAAACATTTGAGGGAGCAATATAATGACTTAAAGATTCTTCTTGATCACAATGGGTTTTCTTGGGATGAAACCCAAGAAATGGTTACTGCTGAAGAGTATGTTTGGGACTCTTATACTAAGGTGAACCACCATTCACGTGCTTCTTGTTACTGAGTAATGTTTTGTTTTGTTAGTTTTTATTCTTGACAATCCTGTTTGACAAAACTCCTTTCAGTTATACTTGTTTATTCGCTCTTGTATTTCAGTGAGGATATGAGTGTTAGATGCGAATCCAACCCGAATTGTGCCTTGCAGAGAAGTTTGTGTTGTTAATGCTTTCAAGATTGCCACTTCGCTGATTATGACGGGGGTCGAGCTCGCGCCCGAAGCAAAATGCAAAATTGCATTCAAAGTTGGCTGTCCGCCCTTGCTCGCTCGAGCGAAGAAGTCCTCGCTCGAGCGAAGGATTGCGTCTATACAAAAACCTGAAAGAGTTCATTGTTCGCTCGAGCGAATGGTTCGTGGCTCGAGCGAAGGCACTAGTAGAAATCACGCGAGTTAAGGTTCTCGCTCGAGCGAGAGAAGCTTCGCTCGAGCGAGCTTCAAAATCCGGATTTCTATAAGAAATTGGTTTTCTTCCAAAACCAGGATTACTTTGGATTTCTATAAGTAGTTAGTTTTCTCCCAAAACTTGACTTAACTTCTCCAGATCTTCTTCTTGGGTTTTAGGGTTTATATCTGGGGATATTTTGTTAGTTTTCTTTGATGTTTTGATTGAGTATTCAACTCATGGTTTAAAGAGTATACATCAAATGATTATTTGTTTGTTCTACACAAAAGAGAGAGTTGTTCTTCGGTGGATTCTGAAGAATTCGAGCCTGAAGCTTTGGTGGATTCCGGAGTGGCTCATTGTCAAAACAATTCCGAGGTGAAGACAGGGTTGGAAGAGGCACATAGGGGTTGGTTCAATTCGAGCGTGGATTCGCTAGGTAATTGAGAGTATACCTGTGTAATTCCTTTATATCTTCTTAGTAGATTGTTTTGTGGCTGTTGCCCGTGATTTTTTTATCACAATTGGAGGTGTCCAATTGTGATTTTTTCACGTAAAATCGTTGTGTCGATTTGTCTTGATTGTTTGATTGGGATTGTTATTTACTACTTAAAATTGATACATAATCACAAATCAACATCTAGGAGATTTCTAGATTTTTCATGTTTGATAGTTCATTGCTTATGTTTTATAGTGCAAGCATATCCTGATGCTCAATTGTATAAATTTAAAACTGTCCCAAGCTACTACAAATTATGTGTCATATATGGTGAGGAAGGTTCTAATGGAAAACCTAGCAATATGGCTCACAGTGAAGACCTCGATGGTATAGATCTAGTTTTGATGGTTGTTAATTGGCATCTTGTTATTCTCTGATACTGAACATATTGCTTATATCGTCTGAATTATTAACAAATCTCACAAAAGGCATTTTTTTGCTTGGTTCAGGAAAAAGAAGGAAATATTGCCATAGTTTTTCCATACTTCTCAAACACTGGCTCCTCAACCACATCTAATGCTAAATTACCAATTTTTTCACTAAGTTGAAAATCTATCGGCTAAAGCTAAATGAAGCTAATTCATGTAACTTTAGCTTGTATGATTGGCAGTAGGTGCATGCCTGCAATCATTGTGAATTAAATTGATCTATCATTGTATTTTCATATCAGAGTCTCTGATTTAAAAAGAAAGGACATTTTTGTAACGCAGATAGTGATTGTTCAAGGATAGATTGGACACCTTCAATGGACCGCTGTCTCATTGACCTTCTGTTAAAGCAAGTGCATAAAGGGCAAAACATAAATCACATATTCGACGAACAAGTATGGATAGATATTGTGGCAGCATTCAATGATAGATTTGGATCACAGCATGACAAATATGTTTTGAAGGGTCAGTATAAAAGTTTGAAGAAGTTATATCATGATATGAAGAATCTCCTTGAACTGGGTGAATTTTCTTGGGACGAATCAAGGCAAATGGTCACGGAACCTACTCTGTGTGTTTTCTGTAAATCTGAGCCTGAATCATCCATCCATGTCTTGCTGCATTGCTATTTTGCATGGCAGGTTTGGGCGGCTATGATAGATTGGTGGGAGTTGCAAGGGGCCCTCCCAGATTCAGTCCAAGGTATACTTCACTGGTGGGATGGTGTGCAGTTGAACAGGAAAGAAAAATGGCTTTGGAAGGTCATTCCTTTGGCTGTCCTATGGTCTCTGTGGAAGCTTAGGAATAAGTGCATTTTCGAATCTGCTTCGCCTCAGTTAGTGGAACTGTGTGAGTTGATTAAAATCAGAGTTGCACTGTGGCTCAAACATAGATTCAAGGATTGTCATTTCTCTGTTCAAGATTTTTTAATCAATCTGAGGCAAATAAGATTGAGTTTGGGGAGCAGATCCGTTTTGGGATGCTGATATTGACCTGGTTTTGTAATTGGGTTCTGTTTCAGGCTGCTGTTCTGGGTTGGAGAGGTTGCTGTTCTTTGCTGTGTTCGGGGCTGCCTGTATTTTACAGGCTGCTAAACCTCAGTTGAAGGTCCTGCGCCTTTGTGTTGATTAAAATCAGAGTTGGAGGACCTGAGTGAGTTGATTAAAATCAGAGCTGCATTTTTTCTTGCAGTTCCTTAGTTCATCAGTTGGTGTCTTACATGGTGGAGTTATCTGCTGCATTTGTTGTAGTTCATCTGTTGGAGCTCATCTTTGTGTCTTGGTTATGGTAGAGTCATTTTTCTTGGAGTTCATTAGTTCATCAGTGCTAATGTTTGGTTCTTTGTTGGAGCTCATGTCTGTTTGGTTGGTATCTTACCAACTAGGCTGTTTGGTTCTTTGTGATCTCTGCTCCTTCTTTTATTGATGATTGTCATTGTAATAATTCTTGATCATTATCAATAAAATTCCTTTTGGCTGTTTCAAAAAAAAAAAAATGGTCACGGAACCTGATGATGTTCGGGATGCTTATACCAAGGTGAATTGCTTATTCCTTTGGGTCTTACTCTTACATGTGAGTTCCAATTGCTAGTGGCTTACATATGTTGTTTATAGGAGAACCCAGATGCAACATCATTCAGAACAAAAACAATGCCAAATTATAATGATTTATGCTTGGTTTATGGAAATTTGACTTCTGAAGGAAGATGGAACCAATCAGATCCATATGTGGGCTTCAATGGTGATGGTTAGTTTTTATTCTGATGAGATTTAAGGAATTATTATTATTTTTTCTTTTTTTTATCACTATTGTGTCAACATGATTTAGTGAAAAATGTTCTCAGGATTGGACAACTTTTGAACCTGTGAGTAATAATTTAAATTGCATAGATTGCCCTAAATGAATGATGCATGATGCATATAGTTTTTCTTTGTGAAATAAAAGTTCAATGGGTTTTGATGAATATATTCTATTATTTTTATCTCATGTTCTTCTTTAATTTGTTGAAGGAAGGGATTTTCAAGCATCCCAAAACGGCAGTTGTCTGAGGTCTGGTTGGACAGCACCTATGGACAGATATTTTATCAATTTAATGCTAGAGCAGATCCGTAAAGGGAATATGATTGATCAAAATTTCAACACACAAGCTTGGGGTGATATGGTGGCGAGGTTTGTTGCAAAATTTGGGTCTAATCACCACAAAGACGTTCTGGAAAGTCGTTTTGAGAAAATGAGGAATCTATTCCATGATATGCGAACTCTTATTGATCAGAGTGGGTTTGCATGGGATGAAATGCAACAGATGGTGACAGCTAGTGATGATATCTGGGATGCTTATATCAAGGTGCATATTTCAGTATAGTTCTCTAATAACATTCATAACATATAAGATTTTAGTTTGTAGTAGCTTACATTCTTCATAACCAGGAGCGTCCTGATGCACAATCATTCCGAAGTAGAACTCTCCCAAACTATAATGATTTGTTTCTGCTATTTGGAAATACAAGCACTAATGGAAGGAGTGACCATGCAAGTCATTGTACCAATATTGATAATGGTACCCTAAAAGTAAACATTTCTCTCTCTCTCTCTCTCTCTCTCTCTCTCTCTCTCTCCTTGCTTGATTTGTGTGAACCACAACTGTTGTCTTTATATTGGTGAACCATGACAAGAATGGTGACAATGTGTTGGGTATACCACGTAAAAATTCTTGTGTTGCTTTTGATTTAATTTTTCCGCATTAGTTTTTATTCCCATTGATTGATTTACTTATGGGGAATCACATATTTTCCCTAACAACTGGTATAAGAGCTTACGGTTTATTTGGGTCTATTTATTTGTGTAAATCAATGGAGGGGAATGTGGGTCGTATGTCTAGCTTCAATGGAAGCAATTGGGTAACTTGGAAAACTAAAATGGAGGACCTATTATTTTGTAAAAATTTTCATGGACCCATTGAGGGTGATAGTGGCAAACCCGAAGGTATGAAAAACGATGAATGGAAGAGGCTTAATTGAAAAGCCGTTGGTGTTATCCGTCAATGGATTGATGACAGTGTGTTTCATCATGTTGCTACTGAAACTTCAGCACATGATTTATCGAAAAAATTAGAAGGCCTTTATGATAAGAAATCAGCTACAAATAAAGCTTTTCTGTTTTGTAAGTTGGTTAATTTAAAATATAAAGAGGGCAACCCTATTCCAGAACATCTGAATGAAATAAAGAGTATTGTTAACCAACTTGCTTCTATGAAAATTATTTTTGATGATGAGTTGCAGGCTTTGATGCTACTTAGTTCTTTACCCGAAAGTTGGGAGACTTTGGTTGTGACGGTTAGTAATTCGGCGCCCGATGGAGTTGTCACAATGGGCCAAGTCACTAGTAGCCTGTTGAATGAAGAAACTAGACGAAAATCAGCGGGTTCCTCTCATTCAGAAGCATTTGTTGTGAGAGGCCGAAGTAAAACAAGGGGGAGGAGTAAGACTCCTCATGGTCGTGATCAAAGCCGTGACAAATCAAAAGATGGTTCTTTTTCAAAGAAAGACATTGAGTGCTATTATTGCCATGAGAAAGGGCACATGAAGCGGGAATGCCGAAAGCTCAAGAATAATGAGAAAATGCGTGACAAAAGTGTGGATAAGAAGTAAGAAGACACAACAGCAGTTACTACCGATGATCTCATGGTTGTTTGTGAAGATGATTGTATCAATTTTGTGGGCCAAGAGAGCAATTGGGTGATTGATTCCGGTGCTTCTTTTCATGTGACTTCTCGAGTTGATTTCTTCACTACCTACACCGAAGGAGATTATGGTTTTGTTCGAATGGGTAATGAAGGTTTGTCCAAGATTATTGGCATGGGTGATGTTTGCTTGGAAACAAATTTGGGCTGCAAGTTGTTACTTAAAGATGTGAAGCATGTTCCCGATATTCGCGTCAATTTGATCTCTACTAGGAAGCTAGATGATGAAGGCTTCAACAACAAATTTGGTGATGGAATATGGAAGCTCACAAAGGGTTCTTTGGTGGTGGCTAAGTGCAAGAAGACTCATACACTTTATTCGATGCAAGGAAAAATTTGTAAAGGTATTGTCAATGCACTTGAAGATGATACTTCTACATAATTGTGGCACAAGCGGCTTGGCCACATGAGTGAAAAGGGGCTGCAAGTATTGTTCAAGAAAGAGCTTCTACCCGGTTTGAAAGGTACATATCTCAAAACTTGTGTTCATTGTTTGGCGGGTAAACAACATAGAGTTTCTTTTCAGAAAAATGTTACTTCTAGAAAAGAAAATGTTTTAGAGTTGATTCATTCTGATGTTTGTGGTCCTTTGAAAGTTAGAACACATAGTGGTGCACTTTATTTTGTTACTTTCATTGATGATTATTCAAGGAAAGTTTGGGCTTTTTTACTAAAAACTAAAGATCAAGTTCTAGAAGTATTTAAGCATTTTCAGGCCATGGTTGAAAGAAAAACAGGGCAGAAATTGAAGTGCATCCGATCAGACAATGGTGGTGAATACATTGGGCCATTTGATAAGTATTGTCGCAGCCAAGGTATTCGGCATCAAAAAACAGTTAAGAAGACTCCTCAACAAAATGGAGTTGCCGAGAGGATAAACAGCACCATTGTGGAAAGAACAAGGTGTTTGCTTTCACAAGCTAAATTGCCAAGATCCTTTTGGGGTGAGGCATTGAAGACAGCGGTTGACGTGATCAATTTGTCTCCTTCCTATCTTTTAAATGGTGATGTTCCTGAAAGAGTTTGGACTGGCAAAGATGTGTCTTATGAGCACTTGAAAGTGTTTGGTTGCCGAGCTTTTGTTCACATTCCAAAGGATGAGAGGTCCAAGCTTGATAGTAAGTCAAGACAATGTATTTTTCTTAGCTATGGGCGTGATGAATTTGGGTATAGATTGTGGGATCCGGTCGACAAGAAAGTCATTCGAAACCGTGATGTTGTGTTTCTTGAAGACCAAACAGTTGAAGACTTTGGCAAATGTGATCAACCGGAGCCAAAAACTAGTAATCTCATTGACATGGATTCATCTCCTTCATCTTCAGTTGATGATGAAAACAGGGGAGATGTGCAGCTACCTATTGAAGATGTAGAGGATGATGCTAATCCTAATGAAGTTGAGCCAGAAATTGAGGAAGAGCATCCAACTCAAGAACCGCCACCACAACTTGAGTTGAGGAAATCTACAAGGGACCGACAACCTTTAAGAAAGTATCATCCCAATGAATTTGTGTTGATTTCCGATCAAGGGGAGCCTGAGAGCTACCAAGAAGCAGTTGAGCATGCAAAGAAAGATGATTGGAAAAAGGCCATGGAAGAGGAGATGAATTCCTTACTTGAAAATCACACTTATGATTTAGTGAAGTTGCCTAAAGAGAGGAAAATTCTAAAAAATAAGTGGGTTTTCAAATTGAAGAATAATAGGAATAATCTAAGGTACAAAGCACATCTTGTTGTGAAAGGCTTTGGGCAAAAGAAAGGCATTGACTTTGATGAGATTTTCTCGCTGGTTGTGAAGATGTCTTCTATTCGGGTTGTACTTGGCATGGCTGCAAGTATGAACCTTGAAGTTGAGCAACTTGATGTGAAGACCGCATTTCTTCATGGTGATCTTGAAGAAGAAATTTACATGGAGTAACTGGAAGGTTTTGTGGAAAAGGGGAAAGAGAAATTTGTTTGCAAATTGAAGAAAAGTTTGTATGGCCTCAAGTAAGCCCCGCGGCAATGGTACAAAAAAATTTGACTCTTTCATGATGAATAATGGTTTTTCTAAAACCACTTCGGACCATTGTGTGTTTGTGAAAAATTTTCCGGATGGTAAATTTATTATTCTTTTGCTTTATGTTGATGACATGTTAATTGTGGGTCAAGATTCTACCACGATAAACAGGTTGAAATTGGAGTTGAGCAAGTCTTTTGCTATGAAAGATTTGGGACCGGCAAAGCAAATACTTGGTATGAAAATTGTTCGTGATCGCAAAGAGGGGCTGATTTGGTTGTCTCAAGAAAGCTACATTGAGAAAGTTCTTGAGAGGTTCAACATGAATAAAGCAAAGCCGGTTGGTTGTCCACTTGCGGGTCACTTCAAGCTTAGTTCGAATCAATGTCCTACAAGTGAGAAAGACAAGGAAGAGATGCTGAAAGTTCCTTATGCTTCAGCAGTTAGTTCTTTGATGTACACCATGGTTTGTACAAGGTCGGATGTTGCTCACGCCGTTGGTGTGGTGAGTCGTTTTCTCTCTAATCCGGGTAAAGAACATTGGGCAACGGTAAAATGGATTCTGAGGTATCTTCGAGGGATTTCGAAGGTATGTTTGTGTTTTGGGGATGGTAAGTCGATGCTTGATGGGTTCACAGATTCTGACATGCCCGGTGATGTTGATTCTAGGAAATCTACTTCGGGGTATTTGATGACTTTTGCAGGGGGAGCTGTGGCATGGCAATCTAAATTACAAAAATGTGTTGCTCTCTCAACTACCGAAGCTGAATTTATTGCCATTACGGAAACTTGCAAAGAAGAGTTATGGTTGAAGAAATTTTTGCAAGAGTTGGGTTTGAAGCAAGAAAAGTATGTGCTTTATTGTGATAGTCAAAGTGCTATTCACTTGAGTAAAAATTCTACTTTTCATTCGAGATCGAAACACATTGATGTGAGATACCATTGGATTCGTGATGTGTTAGATTCGAAATTGTTACAACTCGAAAAGGTTCACACAGATGATAATATTTCAGATATGTTGACTAAGACTTTGTCGAGGGACAAACATTTGAAGTGTCGAACTTTGGCGGGTATGGTTGATTTCTCCACCTAAGTCGGTAGGGGGACAATTGTTGGGTATACCTCCTTATTGGAGTGTGGGACCCAATTGGTTTTGGAAAAAGAGTTTAATTTGGTTTAGTATTAATTATAATATATTTTTATATATTATATTTAATTTGTGGAGACCCAATCCAATTTGGAAACAACTAAGGTTTAATAATAAACCCTAGATTCACAATATTTTAGGGTTTGTTTTTTTGCTCATCCTGAGGTGAAGAGAACTGCTGCTACACATACTCCACTTTGGTGAAATCAATTATTTTGTGTGTGTGAACAGTGGAATTAATTTGGGTGATTCTTTGCTTCGTTTTCGGTGTTGATTTGTTTCGTTATTTTAGATCTTCTACAACTCTGGTTTTGAAGATTTTTGTTCATCTATTTGGTGAGGTATTTCCTCTTGTTTATTTGTGATTATTTAGAATTCACCTAATGGTGGTTTTGTGAGACCATTAGTGTCTCGTTTGTAATCGTTTAGAACTTATTTGGTTGATAGTGGAATCGGATTTCGATCCCGTCGACGTACCTCACATTGAGGGAACCACGTAAAAATTCTTGTGTTGCTTTTGATTTAATTTTTCCGCATTAGTTTTTATTCCCATTGATTGATTTACTTGTGGGGAATCACATATTTTCCCTAACACAATGATCATAAATATGGACTATAGCTCTGTCTATATGCTTTAAGCACAAGTGTGATTATTGTTTATTTGCTAGTATGATTGATCTAATTGTTTATCTTGGAAGCTGCATGTGAATGATATATAATATTGGTATTACAATGTCTTCCTAATCTTAATAATGTGATTGGTTATGTTGTATTTATTTGGAATTTATTACATAGTTGAGTGATGAGCAAAGGGAATTGATCCCATCTAAGAAGCACAGACACAGGACACGGTAATTTCAAAAAAATAGAGATACGGATACAGCGGCAACACGACAATAAAATAATTTTTCATATATTTTTATTTCCGATGTAGATTAATATTACATCCACAAACAATTAAAATTAACAAAAACTAATTCTTTTTTTATAGATGATCTATTAAGTATTTAAATCTAAGCAAAAAAAAAAATCCAACATCCATCCAAAGCACTAAAGAATGGGGAGAAAAAAAACTAATTGGTGTGTCCCCGGCATAATTCATGAAAAAAAAAGAATTAAAGGGACACGCCACGTGGTGTGTTCCATACATGTCCCCACCATGTCGCCGCTGTGTCCCCATGTCGGATGTGACTATGACTTATTTTGAAGTGTCGGTGCTTTATAATATCCCATCTAGACTTTTTTGGATTTTGTATAGAATTTGGAATCTTTTAGCTCTATAGGCGCATAGAGTTTTGTTCTATAAATTGTGAGTACTTGAGTTGTTTCACCTTTTCATGATATTCTATTTATTGATATTCCCTCCCTTTCTTACCGTGCATGAAAAAAAGAGGTAAAACGAAAATAAAGAAAGAAAAAAAGAATTCTGCAGGATGTTGGAAAAATGGACTTATCTATATTGCTATATTATGCATAATGCAAATATTCATGGTATCCAAGGCAGCTACATGGTGTCTTGTGACTGATGGTTTTCTCAATGTGTAGATCAGGAAGATGACCAATCCTCTTCTGGTAGTGATACGTCGAGCATTGCTTGGACAAAGCCAATGGACAGATATTTCATTGACCTCATGTTAGGACAGGTGTTTGAAGGGAATAGAGTTGAAAATACCTTCAATAAGCAAGCTTGGGTCTGCATGATCACATCATTCAATGAGAAATTTGGACTTCAGTTTGACAAATGTGTACTGGAAAATCGGTACCTAAGCTTGATGAAACAGTATAACGACATCAGCACTCTTCTCAACAAGAATGGCTTTGCATGGGACGAAATAGAACAAAAAGTCACAGTTGATGATGATTATTGGGAAGCTTATATTGAGGTGAATTTCTTTCATGTGTATGACTGAATCGGCAAATCAAAGGCTGTTTCCTCGTTTTATTGTTCATGTAATTATTAATGACTTCAACTCAAAATAACATGGACCTTAGTTGCAGGAAGTGGGGTTGGGGGAGTTAGGGAATATAGAAGTTTCTAAGGTTGGGAGCGCCTATGGGAGCATGTATATTTTATATATTGAATAGATTTTAACATTTTTTTTTCCTCTCTCTACGTAGTTGTGATATGTGTTAAAATATGAATAAACATTAGAGATTGATGTCAACTACAAATTATCTTTGTTAAGTATAAGTAAATATGTAAATAGGAATTTCTAAGTTTGAGTTGTTTTTCTTTTATTTATGTGAGATTTATATGTTTGAGAGGTTTTATCTTAAGCTGGGATCGAGTTTCTTTCTTGATGGGAGTGAGTTTCTTACAAGTTTTTTACTTGGGGAGCGCGGAATCACGTTTCTAAGTAAGAAATGTAGCCCAAGTACAACTTTCCTGCTACTACGACATGGACCTTGTATATTATTTGAAAAGTATCTTTACTTTTGATGAATTGCTGATATTGCACCATCTAACAAAGAGTGATTTACTGATGCCGGTTCTGTGAAGTAGGGTATTAGAAACACCCATTCCAATTGCTTCGACTTTACATTGTTAATTGATAGTTAATTTGTCACTATGATGCTTTGCAGGAACATCCCAATGCTGTAGCATACAAAGATATAATATTGGAGAATTACTGTGATCTGAGCATTATTTTTGGAGATGAGATCCATGATGGAACGTCAAGTTATCTGTGCCCAGAAATGAATATTGATGATAATGCCCTGAAAATGGGGATGGATGGCATATTTGGAGCTCTAAAGTCCCCAGCTATTGATAATGAAGTGTCTACTGGGAGAAAAAGACGCCAATCCACCACACCATTAAGTTCAACACGTGGGAGAAAAATCAAGAAAACCAGGGAGGAGTTACAAGAAGCAGGTGGAAGTAATACAGTGGACAGGAACTATAGCTCAATAGAAAGCATTGTTGATGCACTTCAAGCTGTACCTGACATGGATGATGAACTCTTCTTGGATGCTTGTGATCTTTTGGAAGATGAGAAAAAAGCGAAGGCGTTTGTGAAGATGAACATCCTGCATCGAAAGAAGTGGTTATTGCGAAATTTCCGTGCATAATTTAGGTAACTGTTTTTGGTTATCTGAAGTGTAGATATGATCATAATAATGTGTATATGCAGTATTAAGACAGAATGTACAAGAGGAAACAGTTTTCAATCAGCTTCCCATTCCTTTCTATCCTCCTCGATATCCACAATTTCACTTGATGTTCATCTTGGTAGAAGAAGAATGAGTTCATCTTCTTGTTGATTCCTACTTTTTCTTCGCGTGTGTACTTTGTACAAGTGCACGTCGTTGTCAATTGGCAATGGGCTACACAACAATATGTGACTAACCTTCTGATCATAACTCTCCTAATCTGGATGAAGGAACTAGAATCCAGAAGAGGGCACTACAAGAATTTACACATTTTACGACCACTTTTGTCGACCAAAAAAATTTTAGTCGCAAAAAAATGACATTTGGCGACCAAATATTAATTAGTCGCGAATGATCATTATTTTTGGCAACCAAATATTATTGGTCGCAGAAGGTTATATTTTGGCGACCAAAAAATGAGTTGGTCGCAGAAAGTGGTATACTTTTGCCGACCAACTACAAATTTGATCGCAAAAGGTCACATATTTTTTGGCGACCAAAAATTTGGTTGCCAAAAACTTATTTTCAGCAACCAAAAAAAATTAGTCGCCAAATTAGTACTTTTAGCGACTAATATTTTAGTCGCCGTTGATTGAGATTTGGCGACTAAAAAAATTTGTCGGCGAAGGTACCTTTTCTGCGACTAATCTGGTCATTTGGTCGCGAAAAGTTTGGGAGGGAAATTTGAAACATGGAGGGGGGAAATGAATACCAATTCGTAAGAAATGAGATTATCCATTCCCGCCACTGCCATACGGGAATGGCTCTTTCGTTCCTCTCAGTCTCAGGTCGGCCATCGGCCTCTCTCTTCAACTGCCTCGCCGCCCCTCCAGCTCCGCCGCCACCAAACCCTAACCCAACCGCCTTACCCTCCTTAACCTGCGCCCTCCAGTGCCCTCACTTCCAATCATACGCACCACCACTTCACCTCTCTATTTCTCTACACTTGTCGACTCTCTCGGCATCTCATTACAACGACGACTATCGCTTTGTTTTTGCAGATGTTCTGGTTGCACTCAAGAGTACAATCTCCACCGTCAGATCATCCTCAACGAGGCCACCGACTTCTTCAACAAACACGGCGTATCTGACTTCACCTTCGATACTTGTAGACTCGTATGTCCTCCTCCTTGTTTACTTTCTCAATTGGGTTTTTTCGTAATTAGGTTTTTGATAACATTTTCGCCCTTTACAGTAGGGATGGAGGTGCCACGCAAAACTCGCAGTTCGGGGCTCATCCACCGACCCTCTCATTGGGCTCTATCAAGAGTGTACTCATAATGTAGTTGATATTCCTTATTGTAAAGGTCCGATACTCGAGTTTTTATGTGATTGTGTACTTAAATGTTTTTTGGTTTGTCTTTGAATTATATTCTAAGGTTTGTGTTCTTGTTTTTTTATGTGATTGTGTACTGAAATGTTTTGTATTGCAGCAATAGGTTTCTCTCTTTCTTAATCTTTTCTGACTCTTAATCGTAATGTATAGCTTATGTGTTTCTATTCATTAATTCAGTTTTCACTGTTATTGCATTCATTTTGGAAGTTCTCTTCCTCATAGTCATCCACATTGTCTGTTTTATTTATGAATTTTTTTGCAGGTTGCAACAATGTATGCAGTGATGTTAGATACTGATTATATGAACAAACCTACATTCAAAGAGAATTTTATGAATGACTGGAGAAAAATACTTGGGAAAAACCATGTAATTCAGAAGTTGGAAGATTGCGATTTCACCCCAATATATGAATGGCATCAAAGGGAAAAGGAGAAGAAGAAGCAAATGAGTTCAGAAGTAAGTTTATTGCCTACAAACTTTTTGGCTTTGTGATGCAAATTGATCCTGGAACTCTAGAGGCTTGATGAGTTTATAAATCTTTAACCAAACAATATTCTCTTACTTTTACTCTGTTTTTGTTTCCAAAAGTTACCATTAACCAATTCTGTTTAGTTTCTGTAGTGTGCTATGCTTGGAAAAATTATGATTTTACTTTCTAATGAACTTTTATTGAACAACACTTGCTAATGAACTTGATCCCTAACTAAAGTTAAACTTCTCTTTGGTTTGATTCTTGCAATGACGAGGTACTATTAACCATTTTACATTGTGGCACCTCTTTACCTACTGGCCTTGGATTTTATGTAAGTTCTTTTCACAGTTTGAATCCATATAATTTTGCTGCCTCTTGTGCTGATTATTATTATTTTTTCTTTCTGATATATATTCCTGTATAAACATAATCGTGACTTTTTAGTTTCTTATCCCATTGTATAAATTATATGAATACATGCATATTGTTATTACTCATGTAATGGCTAAATGGTACTGTCTTGTACTTTATGACTGATATACGTGGATATAGATACCCTTTCCCGAGGCCCTGAATAAATTGAAAAGATATGATCTTAATATAAATAAGTTTGGGCCCTCTGTTTGCACAACTACTAGTGGTGGTTGGGGTTGAGCAGTTGAACTTTGCTATGAATATTGCTCAACCCATATTTAGATTTCACCACCTGAGCTATGAATCTAGATCACATTGGCCATCCAAATATACCTTCATAACTCCAAATTCAATTCATCAAAAACTGTCGACGGTTTTGCTTTCATCACTTATCCTTATAAAACACCTTGTATGTTGTGTTTCTGGTTTGTAGGACAGTGACTAAGCCACAGTAGTTAATATGTACCATATAAGAATAGAAGAGAACGGTTGTGCGACATGGACACCAGCTCAACTCAATATTGGATACTGTTGTAACTTTGAACCATGAATTAGTAGCATCTAGTTTTTCTGGAAATCTTATTTTGTATAATCTGCCACAATAGTTTATTTATCCTAACACTTTGGGACTTTCATCCTTTTATGAAAGTAACAATCAATTTCTGTTATCTATCCATGTTGAAAAGTTAGCATCTGGTCACAGACATGAAACTGATCCTTTCTTCTGTCCTAAGTATATGAGGGTAAGGGGACCCTTGAGGAAGGGGAAACAGCCGAAGCTCGATTCATCAAGATTCAAGCAGCTTATGAACTGCTCATGGATGTGGAGAAGCGAAGGCAATATGATATTGATAATTGAGTCAACCCCATGAAGGTGAAATTTTGATTATTTTAACAGTTAATATCATATTTTATTATGAGTTGCAAAGTTTCGATTTTGAATTTTGTTGGGGAAAATGTAGGGATTTTTTGACACTAGCCGTTTGTGTCTATTTGTGAAAATTGTATGCCAAAATAAAAAATGAAATTGAAAAAGGAATAAAATAAAATGAAGCATGACACAAAGGGTGCTGCAAAATCAATTCTCACTTTGAAAATCTTTATATACCATCCACTCTATGATAATATTTTTTCTTTGGTACGAAAGGATATCAACTACCTCTATATTAACATGGACAAAAAAATAAACAAATAAACAAAAACAAAACGAACAAAGAATGACCAACAAATAAATGGAACAACAAGAAATGCCAATGATTTTCTCAAATAGATTTATCATCTTTCGACAGAGTACATTATGATGCGAAATATGAGATTTTCTCTGGCAACTCATACTAATTCAAAATGTGTATAAAGATCAAATTTATGCCAAAACCTTCATTACTCAAAGACAAAGTCCACAGTGTGCTTGTAAAATTCCTAATTTGTTCCTTTTGTGTTGGAAAGCTTTCCGTAAATAGGTGTTTGTGCTTTGATATAATTAAATGCAAGATGCAGCATCTTCTATTTGGTGTCATCTGTACAAATTCTTTCTTCATGTTCTTTTTAATTTCAAGTTCTTGATGGTTGTGTTCTCTGAATATTATGGTGGCATGTTTTCAATTGAAACAGTTGCTGCTTTCAATATTTTATTTGATTCACTTTAAGCTGTGAGATTATTATGGAGCTGGGAGTCGTGATGCAAGGCCCTGTCATAGTTTGTTATCTTATTTCTTTCTCCTCTGGGCACCTCACTTCACATAGATCTAGTACTGCTTGAAGGTCATATGATAAGTTGAGATCTTGACTGAAGTGATTTGAGTTATTTATTTTTACACTGAACCTGTACATTTAGTTTTTCTTTGTTGCCTCTATTTAGTCAAAAGTTTGTTGATTTCAGATCATAATTTTAAGTTTAACAAAACACATACATCTAACTCCCACACATTTGAAGTGTAGATTCTTTGGAGGGATGAATTTCTTCTTGTAGAAAACTTTCTTAAATTAAATGTTCCTTCATCTCTTAGTAGTTTCTCATTTTGTTGTGTTTATGGCTATGTTTGTCAGGCATCTCAAGCATGGATGGAGTGGCTTATGAAAAAGCGCAAAGCTTTTGACCAGCAGGGTGATATGGCTGTTGCAGCTTGGGCTGAGCAGCAGCAGCGTGAGATGAATCTCCGTGTGCGCCATCTTTCTTGTTCAAAGGTGTTGAATTATTCTCAATATTTCTACAATGATTCGTATATTGCTCTTCAACTCTATAATGATCAATGGAAAGTCCATTACCTAATATAATCCGACTCATTGTGCATAATTATTTTCCAAAATTTGTATATACTGAAATTATGACATAATACAGATAGACTGGGTCCATTACCTAATATAGAGTGATAGTAATCACTCTGTTTGATTAAGTTTTCATTTTTTGGTTTTCGTTTTTTTGAAATTAAAAAAAAAATGTTCCATTTTTTATTTTTGTTTTCGGAAAACAAAGGTGGGTTGTTTTAAGAAAAATTTCTTGAAAACAATTTTAAGTAACAATTTTCAAATGTTTATTTTAAACATGGTTTCTTGAATGTTGAGTCATTCGGTGGTTCTTGGGTGAATCTGCTTACTGATGATGATTAACTAGTGAGCAACTGCTTTCTGCTTGGCCGTTTCACTACTGGCCTCAAGCCTTTGAGTTCGTTCCTTCAATTCATGCACAGTATCTAATATTTGGGTTATTTTTCAAGTGATACCTATATTTTAGCATTTTGTGGTTTATGGTAGGATACTATTGAACTTGTTAAGAATTCAAAAGCTAATTACTGTTAGTTTTCCTGTCCATAACAAAAAGAATTGTAGGAATTTGTAAATTAGCAAACTAGTTGCAACCTTGCAATTCTACCAATGTAAATCATCTATTCCTGTCAAAATGAAATTTATTGACTCTTTTTTTTTACAAGACTAATGGAATGTAGCATTTGAAGAGTTTGAAGAAGCTTCAGTAGTAGTCCAGATAGTAACATTGGGAAGCAATCCAAAATTGGGAAGTCAATTTGATCTATCAAACCTTAGTCAGAAGCTCGAGTTTTCCCCCCTATGAAATCCCAATACTGTAACTGATATATGTAACTTGTTGTCATAGTCTGATTCCACTGTGCAATTCACTGCACTGTGTAACAAATTTGATGACATAAGAAAGGGTAGCTTGGATCTATTTAAAATTTTGTTCTCTATTTTTTCTGCTGCTGTTAACAATTTTCAACAAACTTCTCGCACATGCTTGGCTCACAGGCTTGTGAAACTATGAATATTGTGTATACCACTTTATATTCTTTTTTTGATAAGTAATCTCTCTTTTATGTTCATACACAAGATGATCCATTCTTGATGTGCTATTGCATTTTTTTTACAAGTAAAAACTATTATATAAAAAGGCACCAAGGGGGCACCACCCAATTCTTGATGTGCTACTGCATTATGAGAAGTTTAATTTCTAGCAAGTGATCAAGTTTGATCATAAACTTTTTAATCATAATTTTTTTAAACCAAGTTATAGAGAAATTCCTGTCATTATTCTTTTTCTTTTATTGAAGACTATTAGTCTATTATATTTCTACGCATCCTTGATCATGTTAAATTTATTTCCTCATCTTCAAATTCTTCAAATTCCTCACTAGCTTTTGGCCTTTTATCATTCTGCAGGTTACAAACAGTCGAGGACATGTTCTCCAATGTAGTCATTACATGCCTATTGTTCGTCCATAAGGAAAGGCTTTGCCTTGTGTATTAATACAGGTTAGAAAATAAATGTGGATGAGTAGAGATTGTTCTTATAGAAAAAGTAAGCATAGTATATGGAATATCAAAGGTCTGTCTAATAATTTTTCTAAAAATATAGGTCCTTCACTTGCTTTCTGTCATAGTATGGATGAGTATTAAGTTGGTAGATAATTGAATTAGCTTTAACAAATTCATTCTGTAAATCTGTTTTACTAACAAGTTGTCTGTATTGATTTTACCAGTGGATGCAGGGCAGATGCCAGTGAAGCGGCTATAATATTGTTGCCTTCAAACATTACTGTTTTCACCCTTGATTTCTCAGGGTCTGGACTATCTGGAGGAGAGCATGTCACATTAGGGTGGAATGAAGTAAATGGCTGAGCAAACTTAGAATAGTTAGAATGGAGTAAATGGCTGAGCATGTCACAAGTTATGTTTCAAATTGTTATGCTAGATGGATGTGACTTGTGAATGAAAACTTAGAATAGTTGTATTGTGTCGAATGTTAATGAATTATGTATTGTGTCGAATGTTAATGATTCAGTTAATTTGAATGATGCTTTAAAATTATAGGTTTATTATGGATTGAATGAATTATTAGGAATTACAGGTGTATTGTTTTCCTGCTTTGGCGACCAATTTATTAGTCGCGACATCCAAAATAATTTTTTTTCGCAAAAAATGACAATTGCCGACCAAAAGTTTTGGTCGCGAAAAGTAACAAATGGCGACCACCTTTTTTGGTCGTGGAATGTCACAATTGGCGACCAAACTTTTTGGTCGTTGAATGTGATAATTGGCGACCAAACTTTTTGGTCGCGAAATGTGTCAATTGGCGACTAAGATATTTGGTCGGGAAAATATCACTTTTCGCGACCAAAGTGTTTTAGCGACAAAATGAATTAGTCGCGGTAATTAAATATTTAGCGACCAAAAATTTAGTTGGCAAATCCAACTTTTGCCGACCAACCAAAATTTTGGTCGCGAATTACTTTTGCCAACCCTCAATTGGCGACCAAAGTAGCGACCAAAAAAATTGGTCGTGGATAACTTTTGCCGACCAAAAATTGGCTTTTAGCGACCAATTTTTTAGTCGGCAAAAGTGTTAATTCTTGTAGTGGGGATCTGTCTCAAATTCATCTGATCTTCTATTTCAAAACATTCATAACCATGAAATTATTTTTTGATATTCTTGTATTTTGAAATTTTTATATGATTTAACAGTTACGAGTATTTTGAAAGAGGAATTTTGGAACAAAACCATTAGTATACTAGGGACTTTTTATTAGTTAGATTCATAATCATGAAATTATGTTTTGATAGTTTTGTGCTTTAAAATTTTTCTATGATTTAACAGTTAAGAATATTTTAAGACAGAAAAGAGAGATTTTGGGACAAAATTGTTTGTCTACTAAGGTTTTGTTTGGGAAGTTAGATATTTTAGTTGGCTATTTGATTTTTTAGTTTACTAAAATAGTTGTGTTTGAGAAGTTAGTTTTTTTATTTTTTTTTTATAGTTGATTTGATAATTGTGAGAGAAAAAGTGAAATGATTATGAGTTAGATGTGATTTTTTTTTTATTGATTATTTTAGCTTATTTTGTCTTTTAATAGACTATTTTAGTCCAACTCTTTTCCTAAACACCCCTTAAGAGACTTTATTAGTTAGATTAATAACACCATCAATTTTCACGAATTTCTATAATCATGAATTAAAACTCTGAAAATATGTATATATGTATATATATGTTGTATATATATGTATATATATGAGGGAGAGGAGTGTGGATGTTTTATTACTGCAGGAATCTAAAAGAAGTTCGGTGGATGCCAGTTTTGTGAAGACTATATGGCCTTATGAAGAGATGGAGTTTATGGGAGTGGATTCAGAAGGTTCTGCCGGTGGTCTTTTGAGCATCTGGAGGCCAGAGGTCTTTAAGCTTAGTGGATGTTGTTGCAGTAAGAATTTTATCCTTTTATCAGGTATATCTAGTTCTTCTTTTATGTGTACCATAGTCAATGCTTATGCCCCAAATGAAGGTGTAGCTAGGAGAAAGTTTTGGGAGGTTTTGATTAATGTTTTTCCCCATTATCCAAGCCCTTGGTGTGTGGGGGGGGATTTCAATGAAATCAGATTCATTAGTGAGAGGAGAGGGTGCTCCAGGCGGGGGAGGGGGATGAAGGATTTTAATGAGTTTATCAACAAATTGGAACTAACAGATATACCTATGTTAGGTAGGCAGTTCACATGGTGTAATGCAGTGGATGGGGAGAGATGGAGTAGGATAGATAGATTCCTACTGGATTCTAGGTGGCTAGAAATATTCTCCTTTAAGCAATGGGGTTTACCTAGAACTGTATCAGATCATTGCCCTATTCTGTTGAAGGAGGATGAAAGGGATTGGGAACCCAAACCATTCAAGTTCTTTAATCCATGGTTAGCACACCCTGCATTTATGCCTGTAGTTAAACAGATTTGGGAAAACAATCAGGTGACAGGTTGGGTTGGGTTTAAACTCATGAGGAAACTGAGGGATTTAAGATCCCATCTAAGGGTATGGAATAAGGAGGTGTTCGGCAATATTGACTCTCTTTTAAAGTCCGCTGAGGAGGAGTTACATGAGTGGGATTTGCAAGCAGAGTCTGGGTCTCTGGATGATGCAGGTATTAGAAGTAGAAGAGAAGTTAGAAGTATGGTGTGGAAATTAAGCAGAGATAAGGCAAGGTTGTGGCATCAAAAGTCTAGGGTGCTATGGGCTCGAAATGGTGATAAAAACACTAGGTTTTTCCACATTATGGCTAGTAATAGACAAAGAAAGAACTTGTTAGACTCAGTGTGGGTGGAAGGGGAGTGCTTGGAGGAACCTGCTTAGATTAAACAGGCTGTGGTGAGGCATTTTAGCAAGTAGTTTAAGGAGTGTTGGTCTGCGAGGCCAAAGCTTTCGAGCCCTTTTAATGTTATTAACTCAGAGGCAGCAGCTAAATTGAAGGCAGTGTTTACGGAAGCTGAGATTTGGGTAGCAATTCAAGATTGTGACGGGAACAAGGCCCCCGGTCCCGATGGTTTTAATTTGGCATGCATTAAAAAATGTTGGTCTGTCATGAAAAGTGAGATTGTTCAATTGTTTCATGAATTTCACACAAATGCTAAGCTATCATATGGGATCAATAGTTCATTCATGGTACTTATCCCTAAGAGGGATAGTCCTTCAGGATTAGGAGATTATAGACCTATTAGCTTGGTCAGTTCCATCTACAAGATCTTGGCCAAGGTGTTGTCTAAAAGAATAAAGCAGGTTCTCCCAGCTGTGATTAGTGAGGTGCAGTCAGCATTTGTTAGTGGTAGACATATATTGGATGGAGTATTGATCGCCAATGAAGTTGTAGATGGGTGGCACAGAGCTAGGAAGAAGGGAATTATCTTGAAGTTGGATTTCGAGAAAGCCTATGATTCGTTAAGTTAGGATTTTTTGCTATCTATGTTGGGGAGTTTTCGCTTTGGGGCAAGGTGGATTAGGTGGATAAAGACTTGTGTTACAACAACTATGGTGTCTGTATTAGTTAATGGTTCACCAACGGAGGAGTTTCAACCTCAAAAGGGATTAAGGCAAGGTGACCCTCTATCTCCTTTTTTGTTCATTGTAGCAGCTGAAGGCCTTAATCTTTTGTTGGGTAGGGCTATTGAGAAGGGCTTATTTAAGGAAGCATCAGTAGGTTCTAATCAGCTGGGCATCTCTCATCTTCAATTTGCTGATGACACCATCATTTTCTGTGAAGGAGGTATGGAAGAAGTCTTCAATATTAAAAGAGTTTTAAGGTGTTTTGAGGTGATCTCTGGTTTAAGGATAAATTTCCACAAAAGTGTAGTTTGTGGGGTGGGTTTTAATGAAGACCAGACCAAGGAGTTCGCAAAGGTGCTCAACTGTCTGCCTAATAAATTGCCTATTAATTTTTTAGGTTTGCCTCTTGGAGCAAATCCTAGAAGGAAGAGCACTTGGGATCCTGTAGTGGCGAAATTTCAGAAGAAACTTTCTTCTTGGAAAAGGAGATTGTTGTCGTATGCAGGTAGATTGACTTTGATCAAATCGGCCTTGTCTAACTTGCCTATCTACTTCCTGTCAATCTTTAAAATGCCTAAGGGGGTAGTAAAAGCTATTTCTAAGATTCAAGCAAATTTTCTCTGGGGTAGTTCTGCTGCCAGCAGGAAGGTGCACATGGTTAAATGAAAGGAGGTCACAAAAGGTAAGAATCAAGGTGGCTTGGGCATAAGGGACTTAGGTGTGGTCAATGAGTGCTTGTTGCTTAAGTGGTGGTGGAGGTATGGTAGTGAGCATAAAGCTCTGTGGAAAGAAGTGATCTGCTCTAGGTATGGTAAAATTGGTAGGGGATGGTCTTCTTGGTTGAATCATCCAGTAAGGGTCTCACTGGTTTGGAAGGATATTTCACAACTTTCTACGGTTAATCAGCAATTGGGAGAATTTTTTGAAGAACGGGTTCAAATAATAGTGGGCAATGGGAGAAGGATAAAGTTTTGGTACGACCCTTGGTTAGGTGGCAAAGGGCTGAAGGATGAATTTACTAGGTTGTTTAGTTTATCCACAAAGAAGGAGGATTCCCTACAGCAGATTAGTGCAAAGATTGGTGCCTCAGGTAGGTGGCAGCTTCAATTCAGAAGGCCTCTCCTAGCTTGGGAAGAAGAGGAGTTGCAGAGGCTGGTAGGTATGCTGCTCTTCACTCCTAGGCTCAGAGATGGGGTAGAGGACTCCTGCTCCTGGCTAGCAGAGAAGTCAGGTCAGTTCACTGTTGCCTCAGTATGGAGATGGAGGGCTGCAGCTGGTGGGAATGATCTGGTAGTCCCAGCAGGGGTCTGGGAGAGTTTGGCCCCTCCAAAGATGCAATTTTTCTATTGGTTGGCTTGGCGTGGCAAAGTTAAAACTTCATCCTTTCTTCAAAGAATTGGGGCTCTTCATTTGGGTTCTAGTAATTTGTGCATTTTTTGCCAAGCGGAGGTGGAAACTGTTGAGCATGTGCTTCTGATGTGCCCTTTGGTATAGAAGTGCTGGTCTCACATGATAGAATGGTGGGATCAGATTTGGGCTATTCCAGGTTCTATAAAAGGTCTGGTGCAGTGGTGGAATGAGGGCCGACATAATCTCAAGTCTTGGGCACTCAAAGTTTGGAAGATTATTCCCTCTGTAGTTTTATGGTCAGTTTGGAGATTGAGAAACCAATGCTTATTTAAGATGCTATTCCCGATATACAAGTTCTTTGCGAACAAGTGAAGGTGCAGGTAGCTTTGTGGTCCAAATGGCACTTGAAGGTGGAGTATTCAGTCCATGATTTAGTGTCCAACCTCTACCAGATCAGATGGCAGTAAGGTTCAGAGCAGTAGAAGTTTGATGTCTAGTTGCTGGTTGTATATCTGGTTATAGAAGTTCACAGCAGTAAGGTTCAGATCAGTAGTGGTTTGTGTGCAGCTGGGTGTAAATCTGGTGTGTGGTAGGTCTAAGTTGGTTTGGCTCTAGCCTGATGTATGCCTGGTTGTCTGCTGTATATGGAGGATGGGTGGAGGGCTGTACTTAGTGTGTGAAGTTCTTAGATAATCTGCAGTTAGTGTTGCCCTTTACCCAGAGATCCCCTGATGTGCTGTTCGATTTGAGGCTTGGGATGTAGTCTGCTCTAGATCTACGCTGCCTTGGTTTCTGTTTTGCTACAGTTTTTTTGGTTTTGTTTTACTGCAGTTCCGTCTACACCCAAGAAATTAAATATCCTCATAGTGCAGTTAGTAGGAGGGAGTTGTAATGCTATTGCTGGCAGTGTTATGGCTGGGGTAGTGTTGGCTGATGCATAGGTAGTGTTGGTCTGGTATAATTGTTGATGCATTGGTACTGTTTTGCCTGCTGCATTGATAGTGTCTTGGCTGTTTGGGATCTAGTTTTTATTCTGTTCTGGTAGAGTTGGTCTGGTAGTGTTTTGGCTGCTGCATTGGTTTTACTGGAGCTCTGGGTGGTTTGTGGATGAAGTTGAACTGGTTGGAGTTTGATTCTGGTTTGTGTGGCTGAAGTTGAACTGGTTTTGTGTTTCTTCCCCTTTCTTCTCTTATTTTCTTTTGGTTGGTTTCTCACCAACTGGCGCTTGGAGCTTCGTTTTAGCTCCAAGCTCCTCTTTATTGATGTAATTTTCCATACTTTGTATGTTGCCATCAATAAAGATTTCTTTGCTGATCAAAAAAAAAATATATGTTGTTAATAGTATGGTTTTAGTGAATTCCAAATTCATTTGTTACAAGATCAGTGCAAATGAATGCTCATTGTTGGTTGCTATATAGAAGATGATGTACTATGATTAACAGTAAAAAAATGTGGAAGTAATCCTAATGAATACTGTCATAAATATGAAGTAGACATAATTATATCTTGTAAGCCCAAATGATGGAAACATCTTAATTAATGTCATTCAAAAGTTTATTACATAAATTTCTCATTACAAAAGAATAAATATATATATTTTTTTTATATGTACTAGAATAGAAGAAATAAATGAAATGAAATCAATGATAAATTTTCTTAATCAATCTAGATGTTTAGCACTTCAGCTCACTCTAATCAAGTGCCACAGTTACACTGTGAATTATGATGGTATTGTTTAAAATTTATTAATTTTTTTGTTTAAAGATACTTGTTTGGAGATAATATTAGGGGTGAGCAGCGGATATACCGATCCGTCAAAACCGATTGAACTGAACCGATCCGTCGCATTTTGGATGGATGCGTGATGACGAGCGGACGGTTGTGGATTGATTTTCTTCAATCCTCCAATCTGGCAGACAGATGGCGAATTTGAGATTCCTTTGGCCGTAATCGAACCGCCAAACTGCGAGTACCCCAAGTAATTTATAAGACTTTGTGTTTTCAATTTGTTTAGATATTCTGTTTGTGTTTTCAATTAAAAAAGAGTTTAAATATTCTGTTGAAAAAAAATTTCAACTTGAACATCTTTTTTGAATTGAAAAAAATAAACGTATTATTTATCTATATTTTTTAGTTTTTAAATCTATCTCTAAAAATAATAAATAGAAAATATGATATATGCTGGTTGGTTTTTGTTTTCAAAAACAGATATAAATGTAACAATACAGAGACATACAATCTCTACTATTGCTCTGTTCATGGTTTTGGTGGTTTGAATTGTTTTTATATTTTAAGAACCACAGATTGTAATACTTTATGTAGATGAGGCATGCTGTGATTGTAGTATGTGGATGAGGCATGCAGTGATTGTGATATTTTAAAGTTTCAAACTTTCTTACTTTGGATGAGGTATGCAGTGATTGTAATATTTTTTTAAGTCATTGACTATAATACTTTCTTCTTCTTTTTTGAGGAAGTGCACAAGTTGAATTATGTTGAAAATTTATAAAAATTTAAACTACTAAACCGATTCGTATCCATCTGCCAATCCGCTCAATCCACATCCGCCAGATTGGCGGATGGATGCGGATTGATTTTCTCCAATCTGCCAATCTGGCAGACGGATGGCGAATTGGAGGTTCTGTGGCCGCAATCAACCCGCGCCCACCCCTAGATAATATATTTTAGTTAAAAAATCATTATAAATTATCATAGTGCTTCTATTTTTCTATATATATTTTCGTAAAAAATTAAAAAATTATTAAAATAATCAATTCTTAAATGAAAATAATCTGAGATGATTACTAGTCAGGAATGATGGTCGAATGTGATTGTTAAACACCAAAAGTGATTTTTAGTGATTTTCAACAACAACAATGATACATCCCTCTAAATTAATGAGCTATAAGACATGAAAAGTCAAAAAAAAAAAAAAAAAAAAAAAAAAAAAAAAAACGCAAACATTACTATCCCAGTAGGACCCATATCCCATTAGAGCTATTAGAGCTTCTTTATTAGAATTCCAAAATATTTTTGTTTCAACAATAGTTGATGACTAATAGCGTTATAAGACGGATATGTTAGTGAAGATTGCTAGTGATAGTGGCCGGAGAAAATTGCCAACAAACAACCACAATTAGAGATAGAGATGACCAGCAGTGGTAATGATATATTTTTGAAACAAATAAAATTTACTCCCCTTTTTTTTAATTACAAAAAATATATAAAAAATTAGAAGTTATTAATAATTTTCTTAAAATAAAATTAAGGGGAATTTTTTTTAAGGTCCCTGGTATTAAGATTTTATAGCATAAAGGACACTCAATATTTTCATAATGTCTAAGGTCCCTTAACATCGATCTAGAGAAAATTCAGCCCAGAGAAAATCTGATCCAAAGAAATTCTGAAAATTTCTCTAGACTTCACTCTTCAGAGAAAATCCGGACTTTCCAGAGAAATTTCTAACTTAAGCCTTCGTACTGGTGTACTGATCGTGAAATTTTGAAAATCTGATCGTGAATAACTAATACATATCGTGAACGGACCAACACAATTTTTATTCTCATTCCTACTGGTGTACTGAAGTGTAACGGCATCATAAAGCCAAAAACACCAATACATATCATATTTAAAACTATGCCCTCAAACGTGCGATGTGGTGTGAATTTCAAAACATAAAGATCTCAAAGCATGATCAAGCGGTTCGGAGTGTATTGGGGACGGGGAAAGTGATTTTTGGAGTGGGGGATTCATGCCATTATCTTCCTAACTAATTAAAGGTTGTTTCCACTTCAATGAATTAATAACAGTTTCGAAAGCATTAAACTTGGAGTGAGGATTACCCAACTCCAATTTTCTTAATTCTGTCTAATAAAAGCAAGTTCTCAACTTTGACATTTAGAACACCATGAATTTGTTTTTCTAAGGGAGTTTGAGGTTTGAAAGTCAGTATAGGCATTTAAATTTATAGTTTTCTGGAATCTGAACTTTGTCTTTCTAATCACAAAGAAACAGAGTCATCTTTAAGATCCGAACCCATTGCTTCATCTGAGATATTTTTCCTTAATGCCTGTTTTATTTTTATTTTTTTGATAAATTAATGCTTTTTTTGTTTAGATGACATGTATTTTATCGTATTCTGCAGGTTCTCTCTATCCTCAACTTGTACAGATTCATATTGATGAAAAAGTCAACAGGTAAGGGTTACTTCTGTTTATTATGATAGTTGATGTCATCTATCCTTGTACAGATTCAAATTAATGCCTTCATCTTTGTCCAGAGAAATTCTAAGAATTCCAAAGAAATTTCTCTCCAGAGAAATTATGGACTTTCCAGAGAAATTCCTAAAGCCTTCATCATCTTCTTTGTCTAGAGAAATTCTGAGAAGTCCAAAGAAATTTCTCTCTAGAGAAATTCCTAAAGCCTTCATCATCTTCTTTGTCTAGAGAAATTCTGACAAGTCCAGAGAAATTCTGGACTTCCCAAAGAAATTTCTAAAGCCTTTATCATCTTCTTTGTCCAGAGAAATTCTGAGAAGTCCAAAGAAATTTCTCTCCAGAGAAATTCTAGACTTCTTAGAGAAATTCCTAAAGCCTTCATCATCTTCTTTGTCCAGAGAAAATTTTGAGAAGTCCAGAGAAATTTCTCTCCAAAGATATTCTGGACTTCCCAGAGAAATTCCTAAAGCCTTTTTCATCATCTTCTTTGTTCATCATCTTCTTCCTCCTGAGAAATTCTGGGAATCCAAAGAAATTCCAAAACAAAATCACTTCCCAAAATATGCCTTGGAATAAACAATTCCCATGTTTAATCATTTAATTTCTTTTTCTTTAAAAAAAATAATAATTGATGTTTAATCTATACACACACTGATATTTAATCTCTCTGTCGGCAGCGTTGACAAAAAAAAGATAAAAATTGATGTTTAATCTCTCTCTCAACAGCTTTAACAAAAAATACACACACTGATATACGTATGATGCAGCAGCACACACGGGCATGGAGACCATAGAAACCCATTTCTCTCTAATCTCTCTCTCTGTCCGATCTATACACACATGTCTCACATGGAGGGGAGTAAGCACCCACTTCTATCAAGAGACGGACCTATCTCTGAAACTATCTCTCTCTCTCTCGGACTATCATCTTCGGTTCTATCTTGTGATGGGTTGGAGGGGTGTTAAAGTCGGTGGACCAAATAGAAACTCAATCTCTCTCTCTCTGTGTTGAATTCAGGGAGGGGAGAACACATGGATAAAAAGGGGAGGAAGTTATGATATGAGGGTGGATGTCTAGAGAGAGAAAAGGTCGTGAGGAAGGTGTGGTTCATGGGAGTGGGTTGCATTTTGAAAAGAAGAGATCTCACTCTCTCTCTCTCTTGGGTTAGAGAGGGAAAGGGAGATACACACACCCATTTTGAGAGACCCCATACACAACACAACACACCACATTGATATCAATCATTTCATACGGCGTCACCGAGCCATGGTGGAAGACCTTCATACGCCGGTTCAATCGGAGCAAGAAGTGGCCAAGGAGTTCTTGACATAGGGATCTTGGATTGATCGAGCTGGATCGATGAGAGAGGTGAAGGTTTGAAGCCGTGAGGTATACGTGGGGTTAAGGGACCTTAGACATCATAAAATAATATTGTGGATCTCTTCCATTACTAAAAATATGAAAGGGACCTTAGACTAATTTTTTCTAAAATTAAACACCAAGCAAATTTTTATTTACACTTGCCAAAAAGCCCCGAACTCTCATGTTTTTTAATGGAAAAAATTGAACTTCAATTACAGGTTGCAGGTGCTGAGAAGGCAACGAAAACATGTCAAGATTCAAGAGAGAAAAAAGGTACCAATAGTCATCACTCCAATCTCACCCAAGAAAGAGAGAGAGAGAGAGCTTAAACCTTGTTTGGATTGGAATGGCATGGCCTTCTCTCTCTTCCCTTCTTCCCTCAAAACCCCAACAATCTCATTCATCCTTCTCTCCAATCTCATCTTCTTCTTCCTCCTCAATCCATCCCCAAACTACCCCTCCACAAACCCATTAATCCCCCACAGGTCCCTTCTCAACACCACCACTACCACCACCACCACCACTTTGTTAGGGAAAATATGTGATTCTCCACAAGTAAATCAATCAATTGGAATAAAAACTAATGCGGAAAAATTAAATCAGAAGCAATACAAGAATTTTTACGTGATTCCTTCAATGTGAGGTACATCTACGGGATTGAAATCCGATTCCACTATCAACCAAATAAGTTCCAAACGATTACAAACGAGACACTAATGGTCTCACAAAACCATCCTTAGGTGAATTCCAAATAATCACAAATAAACAAGAGGAAAGACCTCACCAAATAGATGAATAAAAATCTTCAGAACCAGAGTTGTAGAAGATCCAAAATAACGAACCAAATCAACACCGAAAACGAAGCAAAGAACCACCCAAATTAATTCCACTTTTCATACACCCCAAATAATTGATTTCACCAAAGTGGAGTATGTGTAGTAGCCGTTCTCTTCACTTCGGGATGAGCAAAAACAAAACCCTAAAATATTGTGAATCTAGGGTTTATTATCAAACCTTAGTTGTTTCCAAATTGGATTGGGTCTCCACAAATTAAATATAATATATAAAAATATATTATAATTAATACTAAACCAAATTAAACTCTTTTTTCAAAACCAATTGGGTCTCACACTCCAATAAGGAGATATACCCAACAATTCTCCCCCTACGGACTTAGGTGGAGATATCAATCATACCCGCCAAAGTTCGACACTTCAAATGTTTATCCCTCGACAAAGTCTTAGTCAACATATCCGAAATATTATCATCCGTGTGAACCTTTTCGAGTTGCAACAATTTCGAATCTAACACATCACGAATCCAATGGTATCTCACATCAATGTGTTTCGATCTTGAATGAAAAGTAGAATTTTTACTCAAGTGAATAGCACTTTGACTATCACAATAAAGCACATACTTTTCTTGCTTCAAACCCAATTCTTGCAAAAATTTATTCAACCATAACTCTTCTTTGCAAGCTTCTGTAATGGCAATAAATTCAGTTTCGGTAGTTGAGAGAGCAACACATTTTTGTAATTTAGATTGCCATGCCACAGCTCCCCCTGCAAAAGTCATCAAATGCCCCGAAGTAGATTTCCTAGAATCAATATCACCGGGCATGTCAGAATCTGTGAACCCATCAAGCATCGGCTTGCCATCTCCAAAACACAAACATACCTTCGAAGTCCCTCGAAGATACCTCAGAATCCATTTTACCGCTGTCAATGTTCTTTACCCGGATTAGAGAGAAACCGACTCACCACACCAACGGCGTGAGCAATATCCGGCCTTGTACAAACCATGGCGTACATCAAAGAACCAACTGCTGAAGCATAAGGAACTTTCAACATCTCTTCTTTGTCTTTTTCGCTTGTAGGACATTGATTCGAACTAAGCTTGAAGTGACCCGCAAGTGGACAACCAACCGGCTTTGCTTTATTCATGTTGAACCTTTCAAAAACTTTCTCAATGTAGCTTTTTTGAGATAACCAAATCAGCCCCTCTTTGCGATCACAAACAATTTTTATATCAAGTATTTGCTTTGTCGGTCCCAAATCTTTCATAGCAAAAGACTTGCTCAACTCCAATTTCAACCTGTTTATTATGGTAGAATCTTGATGCACAATTAACATGTCATCAACATAAAGCAAAAGAATAATAAATTTGCCATCCGGAAAATTTTTCACAAACACACAATGGTCCCAAGTGGTTTTAGAAAAACCATTATTCATCATGAAAGAGTCAAATTTTTTGTACCATTGCCGCGGGGCTTGCTTGAGGCCATACAAACTTTTCTTCAATTTGCAAACAAATTTCTCTTTTCCTTTTTCTACAAAACCTTCTGGTTGCTCCATGTAAATTTCTTCTTCAAGATCACCGTGAAGAAATGCGGTCTTCACATCAAGTTGCTCAACTTCAAGGTTCATACTTGCAGCCATGCCAAGTACAACCCGAATAGAAGACATCTTTACAACCGGTGAGAAAATCTCGTCAAAGTCAATACCTTTCTTTTGCTCAAAGCCTTTCACAACAAGATGTGCCTTGTACCTCAGATTCTTGCCATCATTCTTCAATTTGAAAACCCACTTATTTTTCAGAATTTTCCTCCCTTTAGGCAACTTCACTAAATCATAAGTCTGGTTTTCAAGCAAGGAATTCATCTCCTCATCCATGGCCTTTTTCCAATCACCTTTCTTTGCATGCTCAATTGCTTTTTGGTAGCTTTCAGGCTCCCCTTGATCGGAAATCAACACAAATTCATTGGGAGGATACTTTCTTGAAGGTTGTCGGTCCTTTGCAGATTTCCTCAACTCAAGTTGTGGTGGCGGTTCTTGAGTTGGATGCTCTTCCTCAATTTCTGGCTCAACTTCATTAGGATTAGCATCATTCTCTACATCTTCAATAGGTGGCTGCACATCTCCCCCATTTTCATCATCAACTGAAGATGAAGGATATGGATCCATGTCAATGAGATCACTAGTTTTTGGCTCCGGTTGATTACCTTTGCCAAAGTTCTCAATTGTTTGGTCTTCAAGAAATACAACATCACGGCTTCGAATAACTTTCTTGTCGACCGGATCGTACAATCTATACCCGAATTCATCACGCCCATAGCCAAGAAAAATGCATTGTCGTGACTTACTATCAAGCTTGGACCTCTCATCTTTTGGAATGTGAACAAAAGCTCGACAACCAAACACTCTCAAGTGCTCATAAGACACATCTTTGCCGGTCTAAATTCTTTCAGGAACATCACCATTCAAAGGATAGGAATGTGACAAATTGATCATGTCAACCACTGTCTTCATTGCCTCACCCCAAAAGGATCTTGGCAATTTAGCTTGTGAAAGCAAACACCTTGTTCTTTCCACAATGGTGCGATTCATCCTCTCGGCAACTCCATTTTGTTGAGGAGTCTTCTTAACTGTCTTTTGATGCCGAATACCTTGGCTGCGACAATACTTATCAAATGGCCCAATGTATTCACCACCATTGTCTGATCGGATGCACTTCAATTTCTGCCCTGTTTTTCTTTCAACCATGGCCTGAAAATGCTTAAATACTTCTAGAACTTGATCTTTAGTTTTTAGTAGAAAAGCCCAAACTTTCCTTGAATAATCATCAATGAAAGTAGCAAAATAAAATGCACCACCATGTGTTCTAACTTTTAAAGGACTACAAACATCCGAATGAATCAACTCCAAAACATTTTCTTTTCTAGAAGCAACTTTTTTATGAAAAGAAACTCTATGTTGTTTACCCGCCAAACAATGAACACAAGTTTTGAGATGTGTACCTTTCAAACCGGGTAGAAGCTCTTTCTTGAACAATACTTGCATCCCCTTTTCACTCATATGGCCAAGCCGCTTGTGCCACAATTCGGCAGAAGTATCATCTTGAAGTGCATTGACAACACCTTTATAAATTTTTCCTTGCATCGAATAAAGTATATGAGTCTTCTTGCACTTAGCCACCACCAAAGAACCCTTTGTGAGCTTCCATATTCCATCACCAAATTTGTTGTTGAAGCCTTCATCATCTAGCTTCCCAGTAGAGATCAAATTGAGGCGAATGTCGGGAACACGCCTCACAGCTTTAAGCAACAACTTGCAGCCCAAATTTGTTTCCAAGCAAACATCACCCATGCCAATAATTTTGGACAAACCTTCATTATCCATTCAAACAGAACCATAATCTCATTGGGTGTAGGTAGTGAAGAAATCAACTCGAGAAGTCACATGAAAAGAAGCACCGGAATCAATCACCTAATTGCTCTCTTGGCCCACAAAATTGATACAATCATCTTCACAAACGACCATGAGATCATCGGTAGTAACTGCCGTTGTGTCTTTTTGCTTCTTATCTGCACTTTTGTCACGCCTTTTCTCCTTATTCTTGAGCTTTCGGCATTCTCGCTTCATGTGCCCTTTCTCATGGCAATAATAGCACTCAATGTCTTTCTTTGAAAAAGAACCATCTCTTGATTTGTCACGGCTTTGATCACGACCATGAGGAGTCTTACTCCTCCTTCTTGTTTTGCTTCGGCCTCTCACAACAAATGCTTCCGAATGAGAGGAACCCGCTGATTTTCTTCTAGTTTCTTCATTCAACAAGCTACTAGTGACTTGGCCCATTGTGACAACTCCATCAGGTGCCGAATTACTAACCGTCACAACCAAAGTCTCCTAACTTTCGGGCAAAGAACTAAGTAGCATCGAAGTCTGCAACTCATCATCAAAAACAATTTTCATATAAGCAAGTTGGTTAACAATACTCTTTATTTTATTCAGATGTTCCGGAATAGGGCTGCCCTCTTTATATTTTAAATTAACCAACTTACGAAACAGAAATGCTTTATTTGTGGCTGATTTTCAATCATAAAGACTCTAATTTTTTTCATAAATCATGTGCCAAAGTTTCAGTAGCAACATGATGAAATACACTGTTATCAATCCATTGACGGATAACACCAACGGCTTTTCGATTAAGCCTTTTCCACTCATCATCTTTCATACCTTCGGATTTGCCACTTTCACCCTCAATAGGTCCATACAAATCTTTACAAAATAATAGGTCCTCCATTTTAGTTTTTCAAGTTACCCAATTGCTTCCATTGAAGCTAGACATACGACCCACATTCCCCTCCATTGATTTACACAAATAAATAAACCCAAATAAACCGTAAGCTCTGATACCAGTTGTTAGGGAAAATATGTTATTCTCCACAAGTAAATCAATCAATGGGAATAAAAACTAATGCGGAAAAATTAAATCAGAAGCAACACAATAATTTTTACACGGTTCCCTCAATGTGAGGTACGTCCATGGGATCGAAATTCGATTCCACTATCAATCAAATAAGTTCCAAACGATTACAAACGAGACACTAATGGTCTCACAAAACCACCCTTAATTGAATTCCAAATAATCACAAATAAACGAGAGGAAATACCTCACCAAATAGATGAACAAAAATCTTCAGAACCAGAGTTGTAGAAGATCCAAAATAACGAACCAAATCAACACCGAAAACGAAGCAAAGAACCACCCAAATTAATTCCACTTTTCACACACCCAAAATAATTGATTTCACCAAAGTGGAGTATGTATAGCAGCCGTTCTCTTCACTTCGGAATGAGTAAAAACAAAACCTTAAAATATTATGAATGTAGAATTTATTATCAAACCTTAATTATTTTCAAATTAGATTAAATCTCCACAAATTAAATATAATATATAAAAATATATTATAATTAATACAACCCAAATAAAACTCTTTTTTCAAAATCAATTGCTCCCACGCTCGAATGAGGAGGTATTCCCAACATACTTCCCTCTCCTGCTTCTCCATCCTCCAAACCCCACCTCACAATCGCTGCTCTTTCTCTGTCCTCCACTGCAATGGCGACTCTAACAGCCTCATCAACTACTTCTCTCTCCATTTCTGCCTCTTCCACCAAAACCCATTTGCCTCTGTACCCTTTCTCTTCCTCACTATCCTCTTCCAGTTCTATGTCCTCGTCAAGACCGCTCAGGATCAATTCTCTGTTGTGGTCACCAAGCTCGTTACCCACCTCAATTTGTCACCCAGTATTGGGGCTGTGACTCTTCTTGCACTCGGCAATGGTGCCCCCGATGTGTTCGCATCGGTCGCTGCGGTCCGCGTAGGCCATCCGAGGACTGGGTTCGGCGCGATTTTGTCGGCCGGGACGTTTGTTTCGGCATTGGTTGTTGGGTTTGTGGCGATTTATGCAGCACCCTTTTCTGTGGACCCTGTGCCTTTTGTGAGGGACGTGTTGTTTTACTTGACTGCAGCTTTGTTCTTGTTCTATGTGTATCTTAGTGCTGAGATTTTTCTGTGGCAGGCTATTGGGTTTGTTGGGTTTTATCTTTTCTTTGTTGGGTCTGTGTTTTGGATGGATTTGGGGATGGATGGTGGGAAAAGAAAAGGTGGGGTTGAGGTGGGTGGTGGTTTGGTTGGGGATGTTGAGGTTCAGAAGGATTTAATTGCACTTGATTATGAAAATGAAGAATTGTTGGGGGAAGTAGAGGAAGGGATGCCGGGTTTTCATTTTCGACAAGTTGTTAGGCAGGTATGTTTTGGGTTACAATTTTACAATTCTGATGATATCTTGCATTGTTTATGATCTAGTTGGTGTATTATCTCATCGTATTAATAGTGTGGAAGTTGTGATTGCCTGGTTAATATTGCAATTGGTTTAACTTAGTACAGCTATCATGTATCAATAATATAGTGTGATTGAAACTTAGATCTAATTCTGCAGTCTGAGTAGGGATCTAATACTTTAATTACTGGACCAGTGGGGACTATTGTAGATGGTATAAATTTGCTTGACATGAAATGACTAAGAATGTAATGGATGCCTTCTTTTCCAATGTAATATCTTGTTACAAGCTACAGTTCCGATGATATGTTTGGATTCTCTATGTTACTACTACTCACCTCTGCACCTTAACTATTTGTTGGAGCATCATCAGGCTTAGTTTTTTCTACTAATGCAGTTGCATAAGTCACTGAATATTCATTTATACTCAATTGAATGTGCACACTATGAGAATGAATAGGAAACCATTATAGAAATATATATACTACTATCATTCCTCTTTTGCGCATCCTAGACATGACACCGTACATGCTTGCCTAATACTTCAGTTTTGGGATCACCATGTGTTTGCTATCATGGGACACTTGTTCGAAGGCCAAGAGGTGAGGCCTACACATGCTGAACAACTTAGCATGCACTCCGACGCTTTGGGGTCTATTGGCTGGAGATGAAGGTTCACTGCAATGTGTTACTTTGTGTGGGTCTAGCTACCTTAGGTAGGTCAATTAAGAGAGAGACTTCTCCAGACCCAGGCTTCTCCTAAAATCTTCTAGATGCTTGGTTTATCTGCCTCAAAGATATGGTTTCTTGCAAAAAGTAAGCACATGGAGTCCAATTTATTTCCTTAGTAAACTCCTAAATTCATGTGTGACGTAATTGTGCAAACAAACACTCTACCCTTGGGTACAGGTATAAGATATTTGTCTGTCATGTCTAGTTGAGCATGTGCCAGTAGTAACCATGTCTAGTAATTGAGTTTACTGTTTGATGGTACATAGAACTCTCACTCTATGCATAAAATGCTCTGTGTTACTTTTGAGACACCATTTAACCCCAGAAAATCGAAGAAGAATATTATGAAATATGAATGTCTAGTTGTATATTCATGCTTTTAGACACAAGAATTTGAATAATCTGGCTTAGACTCATGTTCGCACTTGAAACCCATACACTAGTCCATGAAACATAGCTTATTACATGATGTTATTCAATATAAAACTCTCACTTTATGCATAAAATGCTCTATGTTACTTTTGAGAAACCATTTTACCCCAGAAAACTGAATATTATGAAATATGAATGTCTAGCCATGTCTTTGTACTTTTAGACGTAGGAATTTGAAGAATCTGGCTTAGACTCTAAATCGCACCTGACACCCATACATGAGTCCATGAAACATAGCTTATGACCTGATGCAATTCAACAATGGATTTGCAACATATAGCTGATTTATAATTTTGTACACAACTTAGGTTTCAGCACTGGACTCAGCACTGACCACTTGCATGAGTGTGGAACAAAAAACATAATTATTAACATGGGCAGAATTGAAGAAACTAAATTTTTTTGCTAAAAACTAGCTTGAGGAATAGTCAGTTGTTAGCAAATTGGAAGGCACCTAAAGAAAATGATAATAAATTTCAGCTCAATTTGTTTTAAAGTTATTGAGTATCAGAAGCCAACTAAATATGGGGCACAACCCTATACGCATAATTATACAACAATAACAGAACTATGAATCTCATACACTTTTCCAACATGTCGACGTGGATATACATTTCCTTCAAAAAGTCAACAAAAGAAAGGAAGAAAAAAAATTTCTTTCCAAGCCAGAATTTTATAGAGATAAGCATGGTTCTTTTTAAACAAATAATCAATCTGTACACTTCCAAAAGTTCCCATATTTCTTTCTCTCTAGATGCACCATATACTTTTTATATTTTCCCCTATGACATCCCATTCCCAATAATTTTTATATTTTCCCCTACGACATCCCTTTCCCCTCCTTAACTGACTCTGACATCATGCACTCGACTCCAAACATAGAGTACAATTGAAGATAAATCATACTCTTCCTCGTGTTCCAGAGCACATGCAAGACCAATGTAACACAAATTGGCACCTCTTCCTCAGATTATTCGTCATTAGGATAACTTCTTGACTTGCCATCTAAGGAGCTTTTGAGTGTTGAATCACTTTCTAAGGAAAGCCTTCATCCCCTACCCCAACCAACTTTCGATAAAAACGAAACCACTTAAAAAATTGTTGTTCTTGGACTCTCTTCATACCAAAGGATCTTCCATTCGTGCTTGCACCCTCTTGACCCGAAGCATCCATCCTGAGAAGGTCTCTAGAAGATCGGATTCTGTAGCACTCCCATGGTAGATAAGGTCCAACAATCCTTCATTCAGATTTAAGAATTAACCACAATTTCATAAAGGTCTAGAAAACCTTATTTAACAGCCTTTTGACCACACTAGGGATCCTACCACAATTGCACTCTACGACCTTCCCCAACACTGAAGCCCTTCAAAAGAAAAAAATATTCCTTTTATGATTTTTCAAGTTCCCACATCACATGACCCCTTATATTAAGTGTACCAATCCCCCAACCATGCCATATTTTCCACTAATCATTGTTCACATCTCTTCCTCTCCCATGTAAAGCTCCACATCCATTTCCTCTAACCAGGCTTTGTTGAACACCTCTAACCTACAAATCCTCAAGCCTCCCCCTTTCAAAGGTAAACAACCTTGTCCTAGTATACAAGATGATACTTCAACTTCGCTTCAATCCCTTTCCCCATCCCCCCAAGAAAGTTCCTCATCAATTTCTCCAACCTTTTCACAACTTAGATAGGGATAGTGAAAATAGACCACAAACATAGAAAGGCTGGAAATGGTGCTTTTGATGAGAGTAAGCCTGCCCCCCTCAGAGGGGCATTGTCTCTTCAATTTAGCTAACCACTTCTCAAATCTTTCCACCACTACATCCTTAGAAGCTTTGTTTTTGAAGGACAAGTCAATGGAAGCTCCAGGTTGGTTGAAGACAGCGATACAACCTAAGTTCCAAATCAGTTGCCAAAATATCCACATCATCTACCTCACCTATCATAATGATGTCACTCCTTTTCATGTGAACCCTAGGGCCCAACACTATTTCAAAACAAAGTAATACACATCTCAAAGTTCTCATTTCTTTTTTTTCTTTTTTTTTTTCTTTTCTTTTCTTTTTTGTCGCAAAACAAAATAGTATCATTAGCAAATAGAAAATGAAACTCTAATACGATCTCATCACCTCCATTACCCACCTTGTGTCCGCATATCTCACTATCAAAACCACCTTCTGAATCATATGATTAAGCACCTCTAAAAGGATGAAAAAGAGTAGCAGTTGAGCGTCACAACCCCTAGAGCTCTAAAATAGCTCTTATCTTCCCCATTTACTATCAGAAAAAAACTTTACAGAAGAGATGCGAAGCTTATCTACCTACAACACCTCACCCCAAAGCCCATCCTCTCTGGTAAATGGATTAAGAAATCTCAGCATACATGATCATATGCCTTCTCAGTATCTAGCTTGCAAAGAATGTTTCTCTCTATTCTAGAGCTCACACACTTTTTAGCCACCAATAGTACATCAAGGAGTTGTCTTCCTTCCACATAGGCATTATAGACTTTATAAACACTGCTAGTCAAGCTAGTCGACTTATAATCTTTGATATCATCCATAGCACAATCCGTTGGCACTGGAACAATAAAGGAGGCATTTAGGTTCCTCTCAAACTCTTTAGTCTCATAGGAGTGTATGTGATGGCTTGACCTTTGACTGAATGGAAGCTCATTATCATCTTTGGAAGTTCGGGGCAAAGCCTGTGGGTCCATTACATGGACCAAAGATGTTTTGATCCCACAAATGTAATTGATAAATTATTATTATTAATATTTAGTTATACTTAAATCCATAAATTTAGTAAGATATTTTTGATTTAATTAGGATTATTAGCCTATAAATAATGCGTTTCTCAGTGTATTAGGGAGTTTCTGGCATAATAATATTGTGAGTGTGTTAGGGATGTAGCCTTTTCAGTGATTCTGTCTCTTTCCCTTTTGTACATCAATATGACTGCTATCATAACACTACAATGGGTTCAGTTGTTAGCGTAACTAGTTTGCAATTTCAGGCCTTCTCTTGCTATTGAAAAGTCGTTGCTTGCTTTTGAAAGCCTACCATAAACAAGTGAAGTATTCTCATGTACTCACAATTGCAGTCCTCCTTTTGCCATTGAAAAACCGTTGCTTGCATTTGAAAGCTTACCATAAACAACTGAAGTCTTGTCCTGTACTTGCTCAAGGAAGGGGTCCATATAGCTACATGCCCAAACAAATGAAGCCTACCTACAATGTCTCACATTCAGATGTGGCATTGAGTTTTTCAACCTTTAAACATATGATTAGTTAAACCTATTTCTGATGGAGAGTTAGAAAAGGGATAAAACTTAGCAGTAAAGTGTGACCTTGACATGGTGGTATTTTATATTTTTCTTTAAATTTAACAAAACTGTTGGAAGAAAATTATAGAGGATCCACAAGTCCATAAGCCTTATCTCCATTGAGACTATTCGAGGCCCTAATCACTTCCTCCATAGAGCATTGTCTTTGGCCAAGTTCTTTCCTCATCTTGAGTAGAATTCAACTCCAAGACATCAATAAATGTCTTCTCAAATCTGACTCAAAGTATAATCTGTCACACCCTAACTCCAGGCATGACCGGCCGTGGCCCACAGGGACTTAGCCCAAGGCACACGTAAACCTAAACATGAACCCAAAATCACAAAGAATATATGTGACGATAGCCCAAAAATAAATAAATCAAAACCCAAACTAGTGACAAGTCACAAGTCACAAGTCACAAGTCACAAGTCACAAGTATAAATGGTAAAACCAGCCATAACCAATTTTCAAAAATATATACTAAATGGAACACAAACCGCCCATAAAATAAAATATTTCTAAATAAAATCCAACCACAATGTATGTACAAAACTGACCTAACAAGCTAAAACAAAATAATGAATGTCCTAGAGGTCCATGCAATTGAGTCCCCGTTACGCCATGAGTCCGCCATGAGTCCACTCTAAGTCCTAACATCTGGAAGTGATAAACAACTAAGTCAGCTGATAGCTTAGTGTGTAGCAACATGGATAGTAAATACAGTTTTGACAATAGGGTTTAATTCTAAAATAAGATATATATTACAAAAACTAGATTGACATACAGTTTTGATAAAAATAATTTATTTCAAAAAGAAAGTTCCACAGTTCAACAGTTAAAATATTCATGTCTCTAAGAACATGATGAATGACATTTTTCACTTAAAACAGATTACAACATGAATACCAATAATTTTCTCGGTACCAAGAATAACAAGTAACATGCCACAAAGTTCTCAATGCAATAAGTCTGTTGGATCTAATATCGAACCAAGAGTCATTCTCGGGATGGCAACCCGGGCATTTTCTCTAAGACGATCCGATTGAAGGTCACCTAGCCTAGCCTAGGTCTTTTCCTTACAATCGTTGAGCACTAGAGTCATCACGGCCCAACCCGGATCTGTTCCTTAGTAGTTGGAGTTACTACATAGTGGAATAATTTCCCTGGACTAAAATATACGGATGGTCCTGATAATCAATACAATTCAGTTTTGCAAAATATGGTAGTTCACTATTATAAACATGAGACCATAACAAATAATTTACAGTATGCCAAGTTTACACATATTTGAGAAATAATTTAATTTCATTGATAATATAATAATTTATCAAAACAGTTTAGTCTTGAAACAACAATTAAATTTTCCAACAGTTCAGGATAGGGGAACAATTATAAAAATATGTAACATGCAACTACTCATCTGAAAACGAAATAATATAATCCTCGAATAGAGTATAAAAGTCCAATTAGTGTCCTGAACCAAGTATGGAAACTACACGTCACTGCTAATTCAAAAATACTAAAAAGAATAATAAACTAAGTACCCCACACTAAGGTGCACTAACACAGGTCAACCCCACTCACTGTTACTCGTAAATAATACCTAAGTTCATGTTCTTCAAGGTCTAAAATTACCCAAGACATGGGTTTAGATCGAAACTTAAGTAAAAGTAACTTTAAGATAAAACCGAGTTTTAAACAAGTTTTCCCAATCTATTCACTAACTTTGAAAATTAAAAACTCATTCCACGCTATTAGAAAAATTCCAAAACCCTCTAGATATCAATTAATATATCCTAACTTTCAAACCCAATTGGTTTTACTTGATTTGCTTATCAAAATAATTATTTACAATTAATTATGTCCAAACAGATTGTTTTCTGCAGCACTTAATAGAAATTAATGGTTCTCTTAGTATACACGAGCAATCAACGCAAGGTCAAAAATGTAATAAATTAGACGCGTAACCAGTTCTAATGACGCTGATTTGATAATTTTTGAATTTATACCCAAAGAGAACAACACTTTCGAAGTTACTATTTTACACCAGTTTTTTGAACAGATTTGAACGCACCAGTTAATATAGATTGACTCCCAAAAATTATGAGAAGATTCTGATATGCAATTCAATATGTAATTAACCTACGGTAAAAATTTCAGTTCAAAATTCATCCGTTTGATATGATTTCTTGATTTTTAAAGTTTGTGGTTCTGTACAGAATTTTGAAACTAAGAATTACACCCATTTTTTACACAATTTATTTCCTTAGGTTTCTTAACAGTGTATATATATACAAAATACATAAACCTACAACCTCTCTATCAATAATAGAATAAGGATAAAGAAGAAAGAAAGAAAAAAACCTAGGAGAGCTATCCTTTGATGATCACACAGCTCAACACACCCAATCCTTGCTTTGTTGCGACCTCTTTTTTTTTTTTTTTTTTCTTTCCCCAATCTCTCTCTCCCGTGGCTGCTACTGTTGCTAGGAACACTAGGGTTATTTTTTATATATCTAAACAGAAGGTTTTTAATTATTATCTCTTTATATTATTTTATTTTCTATCTCCATTAATTTAAATAAAATATAACTGTTATTATATCAAAATATACTTACTAACTTGCCCCCTATTTTTTTTTTTTTTTAAATAATAAATCTTGCCTCTAAATTAAAGACTTTCACCATAAATTTATTTTAGATTTTAAAATTAATTAAAAGACCCTCCAATAATATTTAATTTGCACTTAAAGATTCACAAGCAAAATATTTGAGATTGTAAAATAATTATTACTTAATTATTTATTTGAGTATATTCGGGTTCTCACATAATCTCTTGTAGAAGTCCACAATGTCCATGGAAGTAGCCTCCTGCTGCGTCAAATCCTCACCATTAATCTTCATCTAGCCTATATGATTAGCTCTGCTATGAGAAGTGGCCATCCTAAGCAAGAATCTGTTGTTCTCTCTCTCTCTCTCTCTCTCTCTCTCTCTCTCTTCTAAGGCCAATTTACTTGTTCAGAAATCATGAGCCCTCCCACCTTACCTTTTGATGGGTCGTTAAGCACACCAAAAATAAAGACTAAACTATATCTAATTTTCGTAGAATAATGGCAAGTCTAGGTATCGATCCATAGGGATTAATGTGAAATTTAGCTATTTTAAATGCGAGATTCCTAAGTTAATTTGATGAGAATGGTTGATGGATAAAATATTGAAACGAGAATTAAACTAAAAATGAGAAATTAAATTAACAATAAATAATAGGGTTTGAGGAATTGAGTTGGGGAAAATCCTAAGGCAATGAATTCACCACTAGATACATAAAGAGGGTTTAAAGTTGAAAATTGATTGCGTTACAGTTTGAACTACCCAATGCTTCACAACTACAAGCTTGAAGCATTGATCAAGAGACTTGTCGCGTTTAACGTATAGGCATGAATCATCCCAAGTAGTACGAGTTGTTTGCTTAACACTAAGGTAGCAACACGACTTGTGTTTTGTAGCATGACTCGTCTCTTGTAGCATGACTCGTCTCATACTTTGAATACGAATGAAATGATAACAGTTGTATGTAAAGCATTCAACAATCACAGAAAGAAGAATACTTTAAGAAAATAATAGAAAATGTATTGAAAAACTTCTAAACAACCATACAATACAACTCATTCAAACCAGTACACTAGTCAAAAACCCAAGAAAACCTATTTACATGGCTAGGATTTCATCAAAACCCTAGAAATTGGAGAACTGGTCACTCATGGAAGAGTGGGAAGATGAAGAGGATGAAGCCACCATGAAAGAGCACCGTCAACCTTGAAGTCCCAAGCTTTATATCTTCCAAAACCTTAGCCTCTCTTTTTCTTTACAAAAATAATCAAACCCTTCTTTAGCCTTTCTTCCCCTTTTTATACTTTTCCAACAAAACAGGTGACTTTCAGAATTTTGGCATGCATCTTGAGTCGCACTGCACGTGCGGGAATGGTGCCACACGTGCAGGAAATACCCTCTGCACGTGCGGATTACTGCAGCTGTTTTTTCCCTTGAGAAAGGGGGCTGCACATGCGGGAATTGTCCTCCGCATGTGTGGCGCATGCTGCTTGGTTAACGTTCCACTTTTTGACTCGTTTTGCACTTTAGGCGCATCCAACCTAATTTGTATTAGACATTTGTGAAATATACCAAGTTATCCTTCTACTAGCTAGTGTAGTTGCAAGTGGAGAGGATCACTTTACATCGTGCCATGTGTGCCTTGATGTTGTAACCTTAAACCGCGTCTTCTTGCCCAAGTTGGAACGATGAATTGCCATGATGAGCTTGTTGAATATAAGATTATATTGTTAAAGATTTCAGAAGATATGAAAGATATCGGAATATATGGAGATCTCATGATTCCATATATTCTGATATGTTTAACAATAATCTTATCTTCAAAAGAGCTAACCATGAGATTGGGCTAGGTTTGGAATGGGTTTTCTCGACCAACTTAGTGCTCTCCCAATCAGCTTGCCAAGATGAGCCCTCTAACCCCCAAGGTGGGTCACTAGGCCTGACATAGATCATTGGGCATGACCATTGACCTTACCTACCATCGATTGGGCTTCCTGAGTCATGGGCTTGGGCCCAACAGGCTAATAAATGGTTCTAATTTGATGCATTGATTTTTATAGCAACAAATGAGTGCACTGAAACAACAAAACAATTATTGAGATTTCATAATCAATTTGTTGATTTTGAGTACTTAACATGACATGAAATATAGCTAATCACCATTATTATCCATTAATGACAGTGTGATATGAGTTAGAAGATACCATGATATGAGATAGAAGATACCTGTGTCTAGCAGTGTGGAGGACTATGAAGCACATATACTTTTAAAAAGTCAACGTATTCATATCGTATCTATATCGGATATCGATACTCCTTGGATACTTGCAGATACGTATCGGATGCTTATTAAAAGTATCGGATACTTCTCAATTAATTTTTCATTAATTTTGAAGTATCGGATACTCCAATTCACATATTGCCTTTACGAAATTAGAATTGCAGCATTTATTGCATAGCATTATAATATAATATAGGGTAAATTACAAACACACCTCCTGAGATTTACTTAAATTACAAATTACTCCCTGTGGTTCTAGAAATTACATTATGCCTCTTAAGGTTTCTAATTTCATAACAAATAGGTCCTTTTATTAATAAATCATCAAGTTAATTAACAATTTTTAATAATGTTAAAATTTTATTTCAATTAATAATTCAGATAATTTTATGATTGTATAGGTGAACAGTTAGAAATTTTAAATAAAATTTTTTGATAGGGAGGCATTTGTAATTTTTTAAACAAAGGGGGCAATTCGTATTTTAGCAAACCTCAGAGGGTATATTTGTAATTTACCCTATAATATAATATAATTGTGAGGATAAATACAAGAATATTTTTTCAATACTTTGCGTAGTTTTTTGATAAGAAGAACATAGCGAGTTAAAGTAATATAATTTGTTAAATTGACTTATTGTTAAATTAAATATTGTTGGTGATATTGAAATGAAATATTTATAAGACCTATTAAAAATTAAAGAAGTAAACTAGCTACCAACTTAAATCAATACCTAATTATTAAAGATTAGTATTTTGCATTATAAAATAACAATATGGTTTCTCAACATTCTTGAGCTCATATGTACCTGACTAATAATTTTTAAAAATATCTTTTTTACAAACTGTATCCTAGCCGTATCCGTATTATATTTTTTTAGATTTTGTCGTATTGCCGTATTTGTATCGTATCGTCTCCGTATCTCGTGTCCATATCCTTGCTTCCTAGGTCAAGAATAAAATGTCTTTTAAGTTGTATAAATAAATTTATGTATGTCGAAAGTACCTTTCTTATAAAAATATATATAATGCCTTCCAACTATGTAGAAGCATTTATAAATGTCTTGTACTGGTGAAGTGGCAAGGAGACATAGTATATCAAAATGTGCAGTACATAAGTACATAATGTGGTTAATTCCAATTACTATGAATAGAATTGTAACCCATCTTGTTCATAACATGGTAATATCTTGGGGTAAGGGGAATGGTGAACTCAGGTCATCCACTTCCTGAGGGAGATTCCTCTGGATGTCATATGGTCTTTGGGGTTTGTTAAGGTTATTCAAATTGGGAACTTTTTAGATTTTTATACGCCTCCCTTCCAACTTGACCTTTACAACTTTTCTTTGGATTTCTTGCTAAACCTATTAATGTTTCTGTTGTCTTTACCTGCCCAGAACAAGAACAGGAAATTGTAGTTCTAAAATCACTAATTTGAATCATAAAGTTTTCCCTTAGTTCATTTTTGAAAATGATGTTCCTCATTTTGGGTAGAGTAATTGGATTTTTATAATGTGAAATATTTGAGGTATATAGCAGAAAGATATGATGAAGGATATTGTTGTCTCCACTTTTAGGCAGTTGATTAGGACAATTGCAAATGAAAATGCTTCCAGATGTCCCTAAGTTGCTTTAAAGGGAAGCACTAAGGAATTCGTGCTTGGAAATTTTTCTGGCAGCCACTGTGCAGAAGGGGACTGAATCCGGATGTAGTCAAATTTTATGAAATGAAGCATTTGATTTTTTGAGTGTTAATTGGATATAAAAAATGCCATTTTTGATATTTTATTATTATTATTATTATTATTTTTAAGGGTATGCAGTCAAAATCTTAAGAAAATTATATTTATAGTCTATTATTTTAAAATAATATTTAATTAGAAATATTCTACTATAGAATAGACTTGAATTATTTATTTTCCTGATTTGGGATTATTTAGTTTTCCGATTCTATTAGTTTTTATTTTATTTCCTATTTTATTAGTTTCTTGTTCTATATGAATTAGGCGTATTATAACTAAAGATGCAAGTCTCGGGGCAACACAGTTTTGATGATTAATATAATTCAAGTTCATACTCTTTTGTTATAACCTTGGGTATATTTTTTAGAATCAACTATTATTGAGCCTTTTACTCCCAATATTCTATGTGAATCAACATGTTTAGAGAAGGATCTTAGGATCTTGTTTGCAGGTATTCATGTTTGAATCAATGGACCCTAAAATCATCACTATCACACGTTTCCACTACATCAAGTATGAATGTGTGAAATTGAGTATATTGCTTATATTTGGGCTACACATGCTTTAAGGTATAGAATGCTGGGATAAATATGATAACAAACTTGTGAATTGTTCTTATTGATTAATCAAAAGAAGTACAATTATATAAGCAATAGAATAGAATGAAACCCTAATAACCTAAAGTACTAAACTATCCTTAATGAATAATATAAACTACAAACTACATAATTCACACCCCCCCTCAAACTGAGGATGCGAGCGCAGAAAGCATCGAAAGTTTGCCAAGAAGAAAACAAAAACGAGCAACAGTATGAGTCTTCGTAAAAAAATCGGCCAACTGAAGAGATGAGGGAACAAAAGGGAGAGTAATAGTGCCAGCCTGAAGATGCTGTCTGACAAAGTGACAATCTATTTCAACATGCTTTGTCCGCTCATGAAAGACTGAATTATGGGCAATCTGGACAGCACTCTGATTATCACAATACAACGGAGTTGGATCAGAAAGAGAAACACCCATATCAGAAAGAAGCCAGCGAAGCCAAACGATCTCGGAAGTAGCATGAGCCATGGCACGATACTCAGCCTCAGCGGTGGAACGAGCAACGACAGACTGTTTCTTACTCTTCCAAGATATGAGGGAATCGCCAAGGAAAACACAAAGACCAGAAGTGGATTTGCGATCAGAGATGTCACCTGCCCAATCAGCGTCAGCATAGGCACGGAGAGTCAAATCCGAAGAGGCAGATAACAGTAAACATTGCAACAAAGTGCCACGAAGGTAGCGCAAAGTACGGAGTAAGGCAGCCCAGTGTGTAGAGCGAGGAGCAGAAACAAACTGACTGAGAATGTGCACAGCATAGGAGATATCCGGACGAGTAACGGTGAGATACACAAGGCACCCAACCAACTCACGATACAAAGTGGGATCCTCAAGAGGAACACCATCAGAAGCAGAAAACTTAGCATGCAACTCAAGAGGAGTGTCGACAATCTTATCATCAGTGAGATTGGCACGAGAAAGAATATCACGGGCATATTTAGTCTGAGAAAGAAGATATCCAGTAGGAGAAGTAGCAACCTCAATACCAAGAAAATATCGAAGAGACCCCAAATCTTTCATCTCAAACTCCTGAAACAACTGATGCTTAACCTCCTCAATAGTATTACAATCAGAGCCAGTGATGATCATATCATCCACATATAAGAGAAGAAGAACAAGGCCAACAGAAGTACGCTGAACAAATAGAGCACAATCATGATGACTAGGGCAAAATCCAAGCTGAAGTGCAACAGAGTAAAATCGCTCATACCAAGCACGAGGAGACTGCTTAAGACCATAGAGAGCACGGCGAAGACGACAAACCACACCAGGAGGGTGTGAGAGACCCGGTGGAGGGCGCATATATACTTCCTCTGCAAGATGCCGATTCAGAAAGGCATTTTTGACATCAAGTTGAAACAAAGGCCAGTGATGGGCAGCAGCAACAGAGATAAGAGTGCGAACAGTAGTCATCTTGGCGACGGGGGCAAAAGTCTCATCGTAATCAATCCCATACTCCTGAGAAAAACCCTGAGCAACCAAACGAGCCTTGTATCGTTCCAAAGAACCATCAGAACGGGTTTTGACCTTATAGATCCATTTAGAGCCTACAATATTCTTGCCAGTAGGTAATGGAACCAAATCCCAAGTCCGAGTGTTAGCCAGAGCAGTTAACTCGTCATTCATGGCAGCAATCCAATTGGGATCATGACAAGCTTCCTTGTAGGACCTAGGCTCAAAATAAGTATGAAGACAAGAAAGAAAAGACTGATAGGAAAGAGAAAAACATGTATTACCAAAACCATACCAGTTCGGAGCACGACGATCACGCGTGGGAAAACGACGTGCAGGAGGAGCGGGATCCAAAGAAGCAGCTGGAGGGACAGTAGAGCTAGAGACAGGCGAACTTGGAAGTGCTTTGCGACGCTGATAAACAATAAGAGGAACAGGGGAAACGGGAGCTGGAGAGGGAGGAGCTGGCGAGATATTAGAGGTACTAGGAAGAGGCAAGGTAGAGATCTCAAGATCAGAAACAAGCTCATCAGAAGGAAATGGGTCAATGTGAATCAATTCCTCCTTGGTAATAGGGACAGGGGTGGAAGGTATAGTGTAGTAGGGTAGTTTTTCCAAAAAAGTGACATGCCTAGACACATAAAGCTTTTTGGTGACAGGATCATAGCACCGATAACCTTTCTGATTAATGCCATACCCTAAAAAGACACATAGGACACAACGAGAACTAAGCTTAGAGCGTGCTCGTTTAGGAAGGAGCACAAAGCATGTAGAACCGAAAACACGAAGAAGAGAATAATTGGGAGTAACGCCAAGAAGACGCTCATACGGAGATGAGCCAGAGAGGAGAGGAGTAGGCATCCGATTGAGAAGATATGCAGCAGTGAGCACAGCTTCTCCCCAAAAGACAGAAGGGACAAAGGAGGAGAGTAGCAAAGAACGAGCTGTATCAAGGAGATGGCGATGTTTGCGCTCAGCTCGACCATTTTGGGCAGGAGTGTCTGAACAAGAAGACTGATGAATAGTACCATGAGTAGCTAAAAACTCCTCAAACTCAGACAAGTAATACTTACCCCCCAAATCAGAACGGAGAACTTTAATGGTGGTGGAAAATTGAGTGCAAATCATGGAGTGAAAATTGAAATATATTTTGTAAAAATCAGATTTTCGTGTCATCAAATAAACCCATGTAAACCGACTGTAATCATCCACAAAAGACACATAATATTGTGAACCTCCCTTAGTAACTATAGGGGAAGGACCCCAAACATCAGTATGAACCAATTGAAAAGGAGAAGATGAAATAGAACTACTTTTATTAAAGGGAAGAGCAGACATTTTAGCCAGTTTACAACCACGACACTCTGAAATATCAGCAATGGGAAAATGACCTAAATGTCCAGACTGAACTAACATCCTCAAACGATCACTCGACAAATGACCTAACCTAGAATGCCAAATATAAAATAAAGAAGACTTATTGTTTAAACAAAAAGAAGACAATGCAGTAGAAGACACATCTAAAGGAACATGCAAGCTGTCCAAGATATATAGTTCTCCAACTCTACGCCCGATCCCAATCTGCCTCTTGGAGACCCGATCCTGCACAACACAATAAGAGGAAGAGAAAATAACATCAAAACCGGAATCAGATAATTGACTAATAGAAATAAGACTAAGTGAGAGGTGAGGTACATAAAATACAGGAGAAAGAGACAAATGGGAAGAGAAAATAGAACCAATAGAAGAGACAGGCATAGATGAACCATTAGCAGTAGCAATAGTGATAGGAGAAGGAGGAGAGACACAATTACTAAGGAGAGATGCAACAGGGGTCATATGATGTGAACAACCAGAATCAAAGATCCACGAAGTGTGGATATTACCTGAGGATGATGAACCAGACAAACCTAACTGAGTGGTAGTCATAGCGGAAGCCTGGGACGAAAGATTTGGATTGGCCACCATGAAAGACTTGAACTGCTCAAACATAGACTGCATATTGGAAGATGGATCATTCTCAGAAACTGGTGCAGAAAAGGCGGCAGATGAGCGAGATCCTGAAAATGTCGGCTTAGCGAATGGTGAACCAGATGAACGACCCTTGGGCTGCAAAAGTTTAGGACATGCATGTTTCCAATGGCCTTTTTGATGACAGAAGCTGCACTCATCCATGGAAACCCGAGGCTTGGGCTTACCAGTAACTTGAAATAAATGAGAAGATGGGGTGGGCAAGAGCGGAGGAGTGGCAAAAACTGACTGGGAAGTAGGAGTACCATGAGCCACCTTAAACCGAGTTTCTTCCGCAATAAGCTCACGGACAGCACCATCCACAGAAGGCAAGGGAGATCGATGAAGAATAGCTCCCCGAAGTGGCTCAAATTGATCACGAAGAGCCATGAGAAATTGAACAAGATGTTGTTTCTCCCGATACTTGATATAACTGTCAAGTAACTGCAAATCGGACGGTTCCATCAAAGCAAGCTGATCCCAATAAGTAGTCATCTCATTGTAGAACTCCTGAATAGACTTATCTTTCTGACTAGCACTGCGAATAGACATCTCAAGTTCATACTGTTTTGCAAAGTTAGACTCAAGGTACATAGTCTTCAAATAGTCCCAAACTTGTTTAGAAGTAGAATACTTGGAAAAATTCATACCAATGGTAGTTTGAACTGAATTATGAAACCAAGTAAGAATTTGTGCATTTTCCTTATCCCATTTAGCAACATCAGCCTCAGTTTCTTGAGATTCCGTGGGTCTAATTGTCACACCAATCACATAGTTCCACATGCCTTTACCCATGATAAAATTTTTCATTACATGAGACCAATAAGAGTAATTGGTACCATCTAACTTAGTGGTGATAGCTTGTAATTTATCATCAACCATAATGATAATTAAGCAACACAGTAAATCCTAAATTAGAGTGACTAATCAAAATTGCTATTGTTCTAATTACAGAATCAATGAAGTCAAACTTATAATACCTCTATCACCACAAACCAAGGCAGAGCAGAGAGAGACAGAGACTAGAGGAGACAGACCTTGCTTTGATCCTGTGAACTAGCGAAGGAGACAGAGAGAGCACCAAACTAAGGCACACAGAGAGATGAGAGAGCTGCGATCGAACTCGATGAGGGCTAGGGCTCCGACGTGACCAGATACAGCGACGGGCGAAGAGCACAAAGGCTTCGATCGGACAAGATGAGGCTACGATGGTCGTTGATGACCTAGGGCTCCGACGCAACCAGATACAACGAACTCAGAGACCACAAAGCAGACCTTGCGAAGAGAGAGAAGGGAGTTGCGATGGTCAATGATGACCTGCGACAGGTATGCTAACGTCTGGATCGCTGCTCTGATACCATGATAACAAACTTGTGTATTGTTCTTATTGATTAATCAAAAGAAGTACAATTATATAAGCAATAGAATAGAATGAAACCCTAATAACCTAAAGTACTAAACTATCCTTAATGAATAATATAAACTACAAACTACATAATTCACAAAATAGGGGTTAGGTTGTATTTTTTGATAACTGGGTGTCCGGGCCAGCTTACACACATCTTTACTAATCCAAGGACCTTGAAATTACCTCCAGTGACCCCTTGGAGTGCCTTGAACTCGACATCTTGTATTTTGTCCTTAAATATTTACTACTTGGCCAACCCCTTGGAGTTGGGGTTAGGTTGTATTTGATCTTAACTTGTAGCAGTGAACAAAAACTCGACACATATAAGTGAAGAAGCTATGATCATCAATAGAGCTTAATGGTGAATGTTTTTGTGTCCTTGCAAAACTAGTGTGTTAGGTTATGTTGAGTTCACTTTGTTTCTCAGTAATACGTAAATATGTTTTCAGTGATTCCATATATAGAGTCCAAATCACCCATTAGCATTAAATCTCACATAGTTGTGTCTTACATTGTATATGATAATGGGCATATTATGATTTCATGAAGTGACATTTTTCCTGTTGATGAACCTTTGCTTGTAGCTTGAGTGTTCCATTTACTGGAATGGCTCTAAGGGATGGACTTTGCCTTTAAATGCTATAGAGAACAATATTGCGATCTTTGGGTTCATGTGGCAGCCTCTCTTTATAGAGAGGAACAAAGAGGGACAAATAATGACTCCTTCACACACCCTGATGTATTCTGATCTAGAGGTTCCTGGCCTTAGTTGCAGGAACCTTCTATTCAAGTGGCGTTTCTTACTAAGAAATGCGATTCTGTGTTTTCAAGTAACCCAACTGAGATAGAAACCTCTCAAACATATAAACCTTATAGAAACAAAAGAAAAACAATTCAAACTTATTCTAGTAGTTTCTATTTATATAGTATTTATTTATACTTAATAAAGATAATTTGTAATTGACATAAATCTCTAATATTTATTAATATTTTAATGCATATATTACAACTAAGCAATAAAAATAATTGTTAGAATATTTTTATATATTTAATAAATAAATATATACATGCTCCCATAAGTGCTCCCAACCTAAGAAACTTTTATATATGCCCTCGCTCCTCAGCTCCCACCCCCATCCCCACCCCGGCTTCTGCAACTGAGTTCCCAGCTGCTAATTCAGGTTTTAGTCAGTTAGGTTCGCCAGGAAACAGCTTGGCAAAGGGGGAATGCCTATTTTTACCATTTTCAGAGGGCTTCCGTGATTATCAATCCAGCATATCGCTCTCATCTTTGGTTTCACTAATGTATATTGTAAAAAGGAAAAAAGTTGCATTAATTTTAATGATGTCATGAAACTTAATGCTGTTGATTAGAAGTAATTTTAGAAGTAGCCCATTTGGAGTTGAACTATATGCATGATGTGACTTTGCTTTGTACTTGCTTCAACTGTAATGTTTCTTTAGAATGTGCATCAGCAGCTCATCTGTCTACTGTAATAGTAAAGATGAGTACTACTCTTCTTTTGACCTAATTCTCTTTTTCTTTGTCTGCAGATCTCAAAAGTGTGGGAGCTTCCAGTCTCAATTATTCTAAAACTCACTATCCCCCAGACTTCTCCTTCTCAATGGAACAGATTCTATCGATCTGCCAACATTGTTCTTTGCCCGCTTGCCCTTCTATACAAGACCTTCTATACTCTTGTAACTCATTCATGCCACTAAATCATCCCATCAGTTTTCTCCTTCCGAATTCCCATTTTCCTCTCTGGCTAGTAGTACTCTTTGCATGCTCCTCTCTAGCAGTTCTTCACTACATAGTCCAAAAAGAGCCCCCAAAAACCGAGGAAATGCCCGTAGTGCTCATAGCATTTGTAATGAGGGTATTTTGGATCTCCATCATGGCCGGGGAACTCCTAAACTGCCTTGCAGCTCTCGGAGCACTTCTTAAGTTGCCTCCTGCACTACTTGGGCTGACAGTACTTGCATGGGGAAACTCAGTGGGTGATCTTGTTGCTGATGTGGCAGTCGCTAAAGCGGGCCAGCCAGCGCTGGCCATGGCTGGTTGCTTTGCCGGGCCTATGTTTAACATGCTTTTTGGGCTTGGCACGGGTTTGGTAATACAGACTGCCAATGTGTATCCAAAAGCTTACGTACTCCATTTCCATGTCAGTATTGTGGTTGCGTTTGTGTTCTTGCTTCTAAGCCTGATGGGTTCTCTATTAGTAATAACTTGGTATAGGTTTTGGGTACCTAGATTTTGGGGATTTTGCCTTGTTGGTCTCTATGTTTCTTTTATAGCAGTGAGCTCAGTTATTGCCAAGTTTACTGTGTGATTTTTTCCACATGCCTGGAGAGCATTTTATCTGATAATTGCTGAACCAGCAGTGGTGATCACGAGAAGATTACATGGCAAATTCAGTGTTTAGGGTTATATCTGCTCATGAAATGCTTATATCATTCATCATAAGAAGATAGTTTGCTGTATTGACTATGGTTTGTCTGAGAAAGAAAGTGTTGATCTTCCCTTGTCTGCCCAAAGTTGAGGTCATGGATACATCCCATTTTCAGTTTGAAGACCTGGAGCATACATCTTGTATCATTTTTTTATTCTTTAAGAAAATATACATCTGTTCAGTTTTCCTGCTTTATTCACACGAGGCAAGATATTTATTATTTAGCTGACAATCACCAAATATTAAGAGTGATTTAATTTGTCATGGACATGTAGGCATGGCAAGAAGATTTAGTATTTTATATTTGACCGGTCTATTTTCATGATTTTGTTACACTTTGTGGGAATTTTACTGGTTTCTGTAGGCATTTTGAGCTGATTGCTCGTTAAAATCTGATTTTGATTGAGTGAATGCCTTTCCGAGTTTCTGTGATATTGTGGACCCTCGTTAGACCAAGCTTTTGCGGGCGTCCATGGCGCTGTTTGGGAACATAGTTTTTTGGTTTTTCTTCACTAAAAGACAAATTGGTTACAAAACTAAAAAAAAACAAATCTAAACAAAATATCACATTAAATCCCATAATTATTTCACTTTTTCTCTCACAAACATCATATCTAATCACAAAAAAATCAAACTATCTTTTTAAACACACAATTTTTTTTTTCCAATAATATCCTACAACTAAAAAAACTTACTTCCCAAACACCCACCATGATTCTCCCTCCCCTTCTCCCCGAATCATTGTACTTATGATAACTGGTCCTTGCTCGGGCTGGCATGACAGTGACATTCTGTTGGGCTTTGTCATGACCAATCTTTGAAGTGTGTTTGTATTCTCAGTCAAGCTGGAAGAATGCATGATGTCAATTTATTAAAATTCTTAGTTAATACTATTTTTTTTTTATTGGTTTGGATATTAATTATCGAACAAAAAACAATGATTCAGATATCAATTATTAAAAAAAAAAAAAAAGAAAGAAAGAAAGAAAGAAAGAAAAACCAGTTCTATACTAATATCCACACAAATAAAATGGTGTGAACTAAAAAAAAGATTGGTATGCAAATAGGTCCCTACTTCTCATTTTAATTGAAGGAAGAGAGGTATATCAAACGTTAAATTAGATAACCAATTGGGTTAGTTCAGTTGATTAGTCAGGTACATTGTCAATTGAATTTTAAGTAATTAATTATTGTCATAGACAAAAATTAATTACTTACTTTCTTTCATAGCACTTTTATTTAGTTGTTTATTTCTTTCTTATTATCGGTTCTTTCTTATATTGGTTATTGGTATTATTATTATAAACATAATAATATTAAGGCCAAGTTTGGCATATTGTAAAAAAGTCAAAAAGTCAAAAAATTACTTAAAAAGTTAAAAAATTAACACTATTCACCAAAAGTCAACAATTACGGCTGTACAACTCCCAATTCTAATTTTTCTCTACAAATCAATTTTTACAATTTTTTATTACACATTTTTCCATAAAAAGTCAAAAAGTTAACTCAAACATCCATATTTTCTTCCTCAATTTTTTAGTCCAAAAAGACAAAAAGTGCACTTATTTAAGACACCCTAAACAACCCCTAAATTAGATAATTAATTTTATAAAAAAATTCAACAAGACAAACAGTAAGTCTATATGGTTAAGATTTGTTTGTCGAAGTGAGAAATCTAGTGTTATAAGAGAAGGGTTATTTGGTCAAAATAATAAATGGGTTGAGTTAATGTTGAAATAATTCTGACACAAATCTAAAATAACACAACCCAACATGATACAATGCCAACCCTTAATAGATAAAATGTTTGAATTAGTGATCAAGGGCAAATTTTTCAGAGCATTTTCTTATGCTAAAGCACTCCTTATTGCATAGTAAAGGACAACAAAACAGAACATTTTGAATCTACAATCAGTTTAGAGCTGTAATCTAAATTGGAACTTTTACGAGTCTCCTATTTTTCTTTATTCAAACCATGCAAGTGAATTTATCTTTATTAATTTTCAAATTATTTATTTGAATTTTTGACAAGTTATGTCAAAATTTCAACTTAATCATATTGGAGGAAAATGAACTTTCATCCCCAAATTTGTTTAGTATTTTTAAAATTACAAGGTAGAAAGACTTGAGCATCATAGAGAAAATGTATGCTCTTAGAATTACAAGAGGTCACAACCTATATCAACAACAACATCACAAATCCTAGTTGGTTAGGATACCAAATTCAAAACAGGAAAAATAGTCAGACAGAATCTAAAAAACCAGCAGAAAAAGATCGTATACTCTCCAAAGGTTCACTGGTATTGCAAAGGAAGCCTTCAATGGTGACAAACACACTCAAATTTTGCCTTTACCCATGAGGCTACTCACTTTCACTAATTTGATTATATTCTCCCAATCAATTTCCTCATTGTTAAATGTCAGCCTATTCTTGCTTGACCACGGAGACCACATGATTGTGAAAAATAGTGGCTCCCAAATTAATTTTTTCAGATCACAATACCTTGAAGTAATCGAGCCAGCTCAACAGTATAGGCAACTTAAGCTATGTTTGGGAAGTGGCTAAAATAGCCAAAAAGCCAAAAAGTCAACTAAAACACATCACATCACCTCTCTACTTTTCTGCACACTTTTTCGTAAAAAGTCAAAAAGTTACTAAAATAGCATGTTCCCAAACCAAGCCTTAGTAGTTTGCCCAAGCTGCACCAATAAATTCTTTCTTGCCAAAGGCCCCAACTGTCCAAGGCCATAGAGGGTAAGGCCTCATTTTGATGTTTGGCCTAGGGCTCAAAAAACTTTAGGCAACTACTGTGAAGTAAACCACCAATTCATCAAGCTTTGTAAGTTTCCTGGGAAAACTTGCATGACTGATTGCACAGTAACAACAAATGAACTGTTGTTTCAACCTCTGCATCACCCAAAAAAAAAAAAAAAAAAAAATTGCTACTAACAAACAATGGTAAGATATCTTAATTAATTAAAAGACCCTTAGTAGATGTGCTTGCCAACAAAAAATTTGGATCCTTGGAGGAGCTAGACTTGTTCCGATTGTCCTAATAGGGTTGAAGCTCAATCCCAAAGCTCTTCTAATAACAGATGCAAAAAGAGTTTACTGAAAATTAATAGCCCATTCTTTTCACCTTTTCAGTGAATACCATCCTCCTTATGAATGTCTTTTTCAAATTGTCTAAAATTCTCTGCGGTTCTTTTAAACAATCCTCCTCCCATACAAATACCTGTCTCCTAAATTCCAATCTCCACCTCTTACTTTCACAGTCATGAATAAACACTCCAGCTATACTGTCAAGTTTTCCATTGAAAGTGAAAAATAACCTAGGAAAATTCTGCTTTAATGATTTGTCACCAGCCCAAATATTAGTCCAGAACTTCCAATTTAATCCATCTCCTATCTTCAACAGCATATTACTCATATATTCTATGGTAACCATAACTCTCCATCTCTGCTGTACTAATAAATTTTAGTATCTTCGCGGTACTAATAATGATTTCTTTTCTTTCCCAAACCTCCACCACCATTTTGACAGCAAGGCAACATTTTTTATTCTGATGCCACCGCTAGCCCCCAAACTCCATTATAGTAGAAATCTTTTTCCAATTCACCAAGTGAACTTTCCTTTTTTCAGAATAAAGGAAAGTTATGGTTTGTTAATCAAATGCTTGGGTTCATTTACTTTTTAATGTACCGAACAGCAGAGATGGATGCGAAGATAATGTGTCAAACTTTTGACTCCTTAGAAATAGAAATCTAAATCAACAACACGTTATACATGCCTTACTAGCTGAGCTATATCAGCTTCATTTAGTTTTCAAACTATAGTGAAACAATTCTTTGTTTATTGTATTGTGACTATAAACTATAATTTTAATAGAATTATGTAATCTATAATTCATAATGATTGTTGCACTGAACTAAAATCCTTCGTGCTGTACCGTACAGGTGACTAAACAAGGGAAAACGACTTATTTTATACTTTTCTATTGAAAAATAAATAAATAAATAAATAGAACTATTCAGTAAAATAAACTGAAAACGATCAACATAAAACAAGCTTATGCATTGGTGGTACCTCCCACTATTCCCTAATCAAATGAATTAAAAAGACAAAAAAGAAAAAAAAGAGAAGAAAACTCTTATTGACAATTGATATGCAGAAGTAATGTGGATGATCAGAGTTAAGCTCTTATCAAGGTTGAAGTAAATGAAGCATTAACGACAAAAACAAAGCCAATTAAATCTGCTGTTGAAACATTATCAACAACATTTTCGGTTATAGTAGTAAAGAAAACGACCACATCACTCCACAATAACAAATACATACTTAATTATGTTATAGAACACCAAATGTTCTTTTTTTTAAAGGCAAAATAAAATATTTTGTTGATGAATAATGTAGTACAAGCAGTACAACAAAATTACATCAATAAAAGATGCACATTCCAACTAGAACGGCATACGCATCAAGCAAAACATAAAACCAAACTCAGGCCAAGCCAAACAAACTTGGCAAGACACAACACCAAACAACCCTTTTAAAGACAAGGTGAATCACCAAACAAAATCAACCCCACTCCAACAGCAGGCCACAACACACTGCAAAAAAAACACGACTACAAAGAAGAAAATTCCAGCAATTCCAAACAACACTCGAGCAACTCTGACCATCACTCAAGACAACAATGAAGCACCACCATAAAGCTCAGAAAACTCCGAACTACACGAATTTGACAGCAAATATCCGACACAACTACAAAGAAGAAAATATCAGCAATTCCAAACAACACTCGAGCAACTCTAACCATCACTCAAGACAACAATGAGGCACCACCATATATAAAGCTCAGAAAACTCCGAACTGCACGAATTTGACACCAAAAATCCGTCAGCAACACCACAACCACAACACTAAAACCGAAAATCATTCACCACCACAGCACTAAATGTTCTGTCTAAACTCTCTGCATATAGCCACAAGCTAATTAAAGTTGCTGGTTGGCTAAAGAAATCTTCATCTCATACACATGAAATAACAAAGCTAAACATTCACCATGTCCTCCTTGATGGAAAGCAAGCACGCATGCAAGATAGATGACTGGGGCACTTGTCTTTTTGTTAATCAAGTGAACTGGTCACTATGTTTAGTTCTTCATACTCTTTAGCAAGCTAGAAACCTTGAAAGCAACATTGAAAAGCAGAGAAGATCAGAAAAACAAAAATATAGTAAACTAAAATTATAAAACATAAAAACTAGTAGATTTGGGGAAACAAAACCAATGAAGCGCGGGTACGGGTACGAGTACTGGTACTGCTACGATACGGGTACGTTGATACGGTAAAATTCAAAAAAAATAGGGTACGGGTATGGCAGGGTACGGGTACGGTTTGGTACGCTTGTAAAAAAATATTTATTTTTAATTTAGAAGAATGCAAAAATTAATTAAATGGTTTAATTTGTTAAGGTTCAACCTATATTTAACATTTAATGCCAAAAGTAAAAGTATAAATCAAAATTAAATGTCAATATATCAAACAACTTACAAACTATAGTTTAATTTTAAAATCATGCTAAGCATAAAACAAAAAATAAAAAAGAAGTCTAGTGAAATGAGTTTTATCTCTGTAGTAGAAGGAAAATATTGTTTCAACTGAGGTACAGTACGGCTTGAATATATACTGGGCACGTCAAAAATTAAGAAAAAAATTTGGGTATGTGTTTCGTGTACCCGGTACTTATGCAGAAGTACCATACAGGGTACGGTACGCCGGTAAGTACCTGGTACGGGTACAGCAAGTTTTCCAAAGTACCCATGCTTCATAGAACAAAACTAATGCAAAAAAAAAAAAAATTTCAGGATTGAAGTAGCAGAAATTTAGGTAAATTACAAATACACCCCTCGAGGTTTACTTAAAACACGAATTGCTCCTTATAGTTCTGAAAATTATATCTCGCCCCTTCAAGCTTTAAATACTGTAACAAATGACCCCTTTCATTAATAAAACATCAAGCTAATAAACAATTTCTAATGATGTCAGAAATATAGTTCAATTAATAATCAATTAATAATTCAGACAATTTTTTTATTGTATAAAACTGTAATTAGAAATTTTATTTTTTCTATTAATTATGTTAAATAAAAAAAATGGTAATAAGAAAAAAAATCTATTTTAAGCAAATCTCATAGATGTATTTATAAGTTACCTTAAAAATTTTAACCGCGTGGCTGAAGAGATGCAAAAAGCAATTTTACCTTCACACTAGGGAATTAGGGGCAGATAGTTCCTTATGCTGTATTTGGTTGAGAGATTTAGAGAAGGGTTTTGAAAAAGGAAAGGAAAAATATGTGTGAAATGAGGTGAAATGTAGATACATTTTATTAATATTTCATATACATTTTCGTTTTCCTTTTTCAAATCTCTTCTAAGCAAATACAGCATTAGCGAACAATGAGAACAAATAACAAACTACCCCCTAAGGCTTCCGTTTCTTCTCGTCTATTTTGATTTTGATTTTGATTTTTTATTTTGAAAATTGGAAGGCATTACTTGTTTGCGAATTGTTTTTGTTTTTACATAAAAATAATGTTAATTCTAAACTTTTCAAAATTTAAAAAAATGTATCCTCCAATAATATACATCTACAAAAAAAAAAAAAAAAAAAAAACTTACATCATATACAAGTTAAATAAAAAAGTAATTAGAAATTTTATTTTTTTCTATTAATTATGTTAAATAAAAAAATGATAATAAGATAAAATCTATTTTAAGCAAATCTCATAGATGCATTTATAATTTATCCTAAAAATTTTAACCACATGGCTAAAGAGATGCAAAGAGCAATTTTACCTTCACACTAGGGAATCAGGGGCAGACAGTTCCTTACGCTGTATTTGGTTGACAGATTTAGGAAAGGGATTTAAAAAGGGAAAGAGAAAATGTGTGTGAAATAAGGTGAAATGTAGGTATATTTTATTCACATTTCACCTATATTTTCCTTTTCCTTTTCCTTTTCCTTTTCTTTTGCTTTTCATTTTCTAAATCTCTTCTCAAATCTCCTAATCAAACACAACGTTGGTAAACAATGAGAACAAGTAACAAACTACCCCCAAGGCTTCCGTTTCTTCTTGTCTATTTTCATTTTTTATTTTGGAAATTGGAATTGTTTACGATGTTGTTTTTGTTTTTAAATAAAAATAATGTTAATTCTAAAATTTTCAAAATTTTTAAAAATGGATCCTCCAATAATATACATCTACAAAAAAAACTTATATCATATACAAGTTATGATACTTTGTGATAGTCATTTTGTAGTGTTAATACCATAAAGTGCCATAACAAAATTACTTTTAGTCATAACTAAAGAAACCAAAATAAATCATAACCAAACGTTATTTGAGTTATAAGCAAAAACTTCTTTAGGCATAACTAAAATAACAATCATAATAGCTTATAACTAAATCGTAACCAATACTATAATGAGTCATGGCCAATCAAGTCACCACCAATACCACAATAAGTTATAACCAAACACCACTACACTTATACGTATATCCAAAAATTTCTTTGATCATAAGCAAAAATAACAACTATAATAAGTCATAATTAATTCATAACCAACCACGATGAGTCATAATTAACCATAATTAGTTATAATCAAGATCACAAAGAAATATATGGTATACATATTTTTTAAAGTGTGTATTATAGAATTTGCATAGATAAGCAGATATACTTTCAAAGTAAAAAGTATCATTAAAAAAAAAAAAAAAAAATGTGTCGTTGCACCTGTGGAATGGGCAGATAATAGTTCGTAATTCAGTCCAACTGGTGTCTGCCTCCAATGGTATATGCGCGGTATATGCCGAACCTTTTGGTGATGCTTGCTCCCTTCTCCACGTATGCATTCTATGAGCTCATTCGTGACAAACATCAAACGCAATTCTTGGAGATCTTCGAGATACTCGATGCCATGAGGTAGTATCTTCAACTGTATACATTTCGCAATATAAAATTGTTGGAGACCTGGCATCACCCCCCTCTCTATAATAATCTCATTTAACTGAGGGAAATTCCACAATTCCAATATTCTAAGTTTATGGAACCCTTCACTAAAGCATAATTGTCCTCCTCCTTCATATGCATTACAAAGGCCTAACCGTCCCAAATTCGGAAGTGCTTGAATGTATGGAATAGGGTCTTCTGTTAGTCTGGACCATTGCAATGACAAAAAAGAAAGGTTTTGAAGTGGGTGATGTTAATCAATCTCCACTGTATTTAAAAGATATTAATTCTATTGTGTACAAAACAACAATTAGAATTAAAGAAATAAAGAAAAGAAGAGAATATGTTCGATTACAAAAATCAAACTCGAAATAAAAATAAATAAATAAATAACAGATTTTATTTTGTTACAAAAAACAAAATTAAAATCTGATAAAATAAACAAATTTAAAAATAGAATAAAATAATTTAATCAACTTACTTTGTTAAATTCTTCGAATAGCTTTCTGATCAAGTCCAGTGTTTAACACTGTGTCCTTAAGACAGATTCGTCCTCTCCACGGTGCTTTCAGAATTTGGACGTCTATCTCCCAGGATGAAATGATCTTATCAACAATTAAATGCAGCACTACAATTTAATTGTTCGTCGAACACACTAAGTGTTTACACTCTTTCTTTCAGAAATAAAATGCAGCAATATGGCAGAGATTTAAAGCAGAGAAGGAATACGAAAATTGGTGTGTTAATCCAAATGGGAGGCTGTAGGATTTGAATTGAACAGGTATGAAACCTGTTGGGTTTGAATTTCAACAGATTTGAATCTGTTGGTTAACTATTCAAACAGATAAAAACGGGAAGGGCCCTGTTTGGATGAACCAAAATGCCAAATCAGTTTAATTCTGTTTGAAAACGGGAAGGGCCTTGTTTGGATGAACAGAAATTCCAAACCCAGTTTAATTTGAATTCTGGATTAAATTCAAATGTTTTTGGCCCAAAAAGATTAGTATTGGGCTGAACAAGCCCAACCCAACCACACACCCGCGCCCAAGCCCAGCCCAGCCCGCCCGACCGACCGGACGGACGGCGGCGGCGGCGCGCGCGTGTGTGGTGATTTTTGAGTCCAATGGGTCTAGCCCATTTTGCCCATAACCTCTCCCTCTAAAACACTTGGGTACCCCTTGGGGCACACCCCAAGTACCAAACCCAAGCCTTATAAACCCTTTCAAAACCTCCCACCAAATCAATGTGGGACAAGCCTTATACAAGCAATAAGGAATTTTCACCAAAACTCCATTTCCATGGAGCACACTTTGGCTTCAATTTCCTATTCACTCGGTAATGGTTTTAAGCAACCAAATATACCACGTGAATCACGACGCGGCATAGAACGCGTTACCACTTTGACCCGTGTAAAACGACGCACGGGACCCACCTAAAAATTAGACCAAACTTAGGATAAAATTCTGGTTTTACCCAGAATTTATAACCATTTCCAACAATCCCCCACATGAATGGAATTTGATGACAACGGAAATGCAACAATATGCAGACTTAACGAAAGAGTATAAGTCGAAAATATCTTGCATCAGGATAGGTAGTTTTCGGCCTTGAACCTTCCCTAGTGATAACCTATCGGACTTACTGGCTAACCAATGGACGCGATGCCTTGAATTGTTCAGCCGTTTGTGTAAGCCAAGACAATAGATTTCACACAAAATATCTTCTAACACATCGTGGTTCTCACTGTTGTGTTCATTTTGGCCTTGAACGCACCTGGTTTTCATAAGTGTTTCTAGAGAATGTAGCCTCTTTCATTCTCATAGAACCGGCCCCAGTTCAACACTCATATAGGTGATTCTTATTGTGAGTATCTACTTATACTCGTCTTGATTTTATGCCTTAATCAAGATATAAGTAATCATTAAAAGCAAAGCTTATCCTTATGCCCCTGCAGACAACATATGTTGCAGATATCACTCTCACCATAGGAATGGGTAGGGAATTTTAATCCCTTGGTGATTTCTGGCGAGCCATACATAACTTAGTTGTCCCTTTGAACTTAGTTCTTGGGATCTCCAGTCATATAAGTAGGGTTACCATTATGACGACTCTTATGTAATAGGCTTTAATCCCATTCCCTTCGATGAACTATACACTAGCTCTTTTGTCAAACCTTTTGTTAACGGATCCGCAATATTCTCTTTAGATTTTATATAATCTATTGAGATTATTCCGTTTGACAACAATTGCCTTACGGTATTATGTCGACGACGAATATGTCGTGACTTACCGTTATACATATGATTCTGTGCCCTGCCTATTGCAGATTGACTATCACAATGAATGCAAATAGCTAGCACAGGTTTTGGCCACATTGGAATGTCTTCTAAAAAGTGACGAAGCCATTCTGCTTCTTCACCTGCTTTATCTAAAGCAATAAACTCGGATTCCATTGTGGAACGTGCGATGCAAGTTTGTTTCGTGGACTTCCAAGAAACAACAGCGCCTCCTAGAGTAAAGACATATCCACTTGTGGATTTTGAATCTTTAGTATCCGATATCCAATTGGCATCACAATAACCTTCAAGTACTGCTGGATATCGAGTAAAGTTCAAACCATGATCACGGGTGAATCTTAGATATCTAAGAACCCGAATAATTGCTTTCCAATGGTCTTCTCCGGGGTTACTAGTGTACCTACTCAATTTACTGATAGCAAAAGCTATATCAGGACGAGTACAATTCATTAGGTACATTAGGCTTCCAATGATTTGGGAGTATTTTAACTGAGACACTGCATCACCTTTATTTTTTGATAAATAAAAACTGATGTCTACAGGTGTTCTAGCTAAATTCAAATCATCCTTAATAAATTTATCAAGAATTTTCTCAATATAATGAGATTGAGATAATGCATATCCGTCAGATGTTTTAGTTATTTTCATTCCTAATATAACATCTGCGACCCCCATATCTTTCATATCAAATCTTTTGTTAAGCATTTGCTTAGTTGATTTGATCATGTTTTGACTGCTTCCAATGATGAGCATGTCATCCACATAAAGACAAACTATGACATAGCCTTGGTCAGTGTTTTTAACATAGACACATTTGTCACATTCGTTTATCTTAAACCCATTAGTAAGCATTGCATGATCAAAATTTTCATGCCATTGCTTAGGTGCTTGTTTTAATCCATAAAGGGATTTTACAAGTCGACAAACTTTCTTTTCTTGCCCTGATACTACAAACCCTTCGGGTTGTTCCATATAGATCTCTTCATTTAGATCACTGTTTAAGAAAGCTGTCTTAACATCCATTTGATGTATTTCTAAATTAAACAACGCTGCTATAGCAATAAGCATGCGAATGGATGTTATTCTTGTCACAGGGGAATATGTGTCAAAATAATCCAGACCTTCCTTTTGTCTGTAACCTTTAACTACAAGTCTTGCTTTATACTTGTCAATTGAACCATCTGCTTTCATTTTTCTCTTGAATATCCATTTATATCCAAGAGGTTTAGAACCTGGTGGAAGATCCACCAATTCCCAAGTATGATTTTGCATAATGGATTCAATTTCATTATTAACAACCTCTTTCCACAAAGGTGCTTCAGGACCTGTCATTGCTGCCTTAAAGCTTTGAGGTTCATTTTCTAACAAGTATGTCAAAAAATCTGGACCAAAGGATTTTGATGTTCTCGCTCTCTTACTTCTTCTTGGTTCATCATCAGTTAAATTCTGTTGGTTGAGACCATTACTAGTCTCTTGTGCTTGATTGTCATTAGTCTCTTGACTTTGTGTACAATCATAAGTTCTTTTTTGTGAACTTAATTCCTGTCCTTTCTTGTACGGAAAGACATGTTCAAAAAACACAGCATTCCTTGACTCTATAATAGTGTTCACATTTATATCAGGTATTTCTGATTTATAAGTCAGAAACCGATATGCACTACTATTCTGAGCATAACCAATAAACACACAATCTACTGTTTTTGGTCCAATCTTAGTCTTTTTAGGAACAGGAACTTCAACTTTTGCCAAACACCCCCACACTTTCAAGTATTTGTAAGAAGGTGGTCGACCTTTCCATAATTCATAAGGAATGCTTTTAGTTTTCTTGTGGGGTATTCTATTAAGAACATAATTAGCTGACAATATTGCTTCCCCCCACAAGTTCTGTGGTAAGCCTGAACTTAGTAACATGGCATTCATCATTTCTTTTAGAGTTCTATTCTTCCTTTCAGCAATTCCATTTTGCTGTGGAGAATAAGGGGCTGTAGTTTGGTGAATAATGCCATGTTGTGCACAAAATTCATTTAATGGTGCATCATATTCACCACCCCTATCACTTCTAACCATTTTAATGGTTTTACCAAGTTGATTTTCAACTTCTGTTTTGTAGAGTTTAAACATTTCTAAGGCTTCATCTTTACTTCTAAGTAAATAAACATAACAATATCTTGTGCAATCATCGATAAATGTTATGAAATACTTTTTGCCTCCTCTAGTTTGAATAAATTTTAGATCACATACATCAGTATGAATTAATTCTAGAGGTTCAGTTTTCCTTTCAACTGATTTAAATGGAGCCTTAGTTAGTTTTGCTTCTACACAAACTTCACATTTATGTTTAGGATTAATTTCAAACTTTGGTATAAAATCCAAACCAATTAATCTACGCAAAGCATCATAATTTACATGTCCTAATCTACCATGCCATAAATTCGACTCAAGAATATAAGCAAAAGATGTGTTATTCTCATTCATAGCAACTTTTGGTACAACTGTCATTACATTAAGTTTAAAGAGACCATCACTCATGTATCCCTTACCAACATACATACCACTCTTTGTTAATACAAACTTATCAGACTCAAAAACAAGCCTAAAACCATTTTTACTTAACAAAGAACCAGAAACTAAATTCTTCCGGATGTCAGGTACATGCAGTACGTTGTTGAGGGTCAGTTCTTTCCCTGATGTCATCTTCAAGATCACTTTCCCTTGTCCAGCCACAGTAGAAGTAGAAGAATTTCCCATAAAAAGTTGTTCACCATTTGCAGCCTCATTGTAGGTAGTGAACATCTTCTTGTCCGCACAAATGTGACGAGTTGCTCCAGTGTCAACCCACCACTCTTTGGGATTTCCAACCAAGTTAGCCTCAGACACCACAGCAGAGAGGTTGATGTCATTCACTCCGTCAGAGATGTAATCCAATTCTGTCACATTGGCTTGATTGGTGGTCTTCTTTCTTGTACTTCCATGATCCTTCTTAGGGCGGCGGCAGTCAGAAGCTCGATGTCCAGTCTTGCCACAGTTATAGCATTTCCCTTTGAACTTCTTGTTGCCATTGTTGTTGCCTTGTTTAGGACCATCTCCAGTAAACTTCCTCTTTTTGTTATATGGTTTTTGAACTTGTTCAACCACATTAGCCTTGGACTCAATGGGATTTTTCCCATGCCTCTTGTCAGCCTTTCGGTTATCTTCCTCAATTCTTAATCTTACAATTAACTCATCCATGGTCATCTCTTTGCGTTTATGTTTTAAATAATTTTTGAAATCTTTCCAAGCCGGTGGTAACTTTTCCACCAAAGCAGCGACTTGGAAAGATTCGCTAAGAGACATACCTTCTGAATGAATATCATGCAAAATTATCTAAAAATTTTGAACTTGAGATATTACCGTTTGGGAGTCGACCATTACAAAATCTAGAAATTTACCGACGACAAATTTCTTCGTGCCGGCATCTTCTGTTTTGTATTTCTTCTCCAAAGAATCCCACAATTCTTTTGCTGACTTCAGAGGACTGTATACATTATACAGCATGTTGTCAAGGCCATTGAGGATGTAGTTTCTGCACAGGAAATCTGAATGTTTCCAAGCATCTACAACGGCAACAACTTGCCGATCACTTTCACCCTCTTTAAGTGCTGGAGCCTCTTCATGGAGAAACCGGGCCAAATTAAGAGTTGTAAGATAGAACAGCATCTTCTGCTGCCATCTCTTAAACTCGGTACCGTTAAATTTTTCCGGTTTTTCTCCATGATTGATTGGTACATGAACATGGTTCTGAATAGGGACCGATGTTGGTGTAACAACAGGAATACCACTGCCAGATACAATTTCAGTTGTAGTAGCCATAATCTCTGATTACAAAAATCAGAAAAAATTAAAACACAAATTAATTTTCTAGTTACTAAAACCAAAAAATAAAATATAACACAAAATAATTTTATTTTCCTTGTTACTAAAACAGGAAAAATAAAATACCAAAATAATTTTCTGTAATACCAAATAATATTCTGAAATTGTTAATGACACCAGTATCGTACTACTAGTTGTCAAAGAAAAGAGACAGTATATTACTACTATCTGTCAAATAGCATAAATCACTATTTGTTTTTCCAACCAGAATATTTCTTTGAAAAACAGAAAATTAAATACAATGAAGATACCAAAAAGGAATCTGTCTTAAGATTGTTAATCAATCTCCACTGTATTTAAAAGATATTAATTCTATTGTGTACAAAACAACAATTAGAATTAAAGAAATAAAGAAAAGAAGAGAATATGTTCGATTACAAAAATCAAACTCGAAATAAAAATAAATAAATAAATAACAGATTTTATTTTGTTACAAAAAACAAAATTAAAATCTGATAAAATAAACAAATTTAAAAACAGAATAAAATAATTTAATCAACTTACTTGGTTAAATTCTTCGAATAGCTTTCTGATCAAGTCCAGTGTTTAACACTGTGTCCTTAAGACAGATTCGTCCTCTCCACGGTGCTTTCAGAATTTGGACGTCTATCTCCCAAGATGAAATGATCTTATCAACAATTAAATGCAGCACTACAATTTAATTGTTCGTCGAACACACTAAGTGTTTACATTCTTTCTTTTAGAAATAAAATGCAGCAATATGGCAGAGATTTAAAGCAGAGAAGGAATACGAAAATTGGTGTGTTAATCCAAATGGGAGGCTGGTCTATTTATAGATGTTAAGGTGGCTGTAGGATTTGAATTGAACAGGTATGAAACCTGTTGGGTTTGAATTTCAACAGATTTGAATCTGTTGGTTAACTATTCAAACAGATAAAAATGGGAAGGGCCCTGTTTGGATGAACCAAAATGCCAAATCAGTTTAATTCTGTTTGAAAACGGGAAGGGCTTTGGATGAACAGAAATTCCAAACCCAGTTTAATTTGAATTCTGGATTAAATTCAAATGTTTTTGGCCCAAAAAGATTAGTATTGGGCCGAACAAGCCCAACCCAACCACACACCACGCACCCGCGCCCAAGCCCAGGCCCAGCCCAGCCCGCCCGACCGACCGGACGGACGGCAGCGGCGGCGCGCGCGCGCGCGCGTGGTGATTTTTGAGTCCAATGGGTCTAGCCCATTTTGCCCATAACCTCTCCCTCTAAAACACTTGGGTACCCCTTGGGGCACACCCCAAGTACCAAACCCAAGCCTTATAAAAACTTTCAAAACCTCCCACCAAATCAATGTGGGACAAGCCTTATACAAGCAATAAGGAATTTTCACCAAAACTCTATTTCCATGGAGCACACTTTGGCTTCAATTTCCTATTCACTCGGTAATGGTTTTAAGCAACCAAATATACCACGTGAATCACGACGCGGCATAGAACGCGTTACCACTTTGACCCGTGTAAAACGACGCACGGGACCCACCTAAAAATTAGACCAAACTTAGGATAAAATTCTGGTTTTACCCAGAATTTATAACCATTTCCAACAGGTGAAACCAACAAGGCACTTTCTCCAATTTTCCAACTAAAGCGAGCTTCTCGAGGTAGCGAGGAGTTGAGGAGAGTGCATCCATTCGTAGGTATTCATCCTCATCAATCATCCTCACAGACAAGCGACGAAGGAGACTCATATTTTGGATTGCAGTACACAAGTCCTCCTCGTCTACTTCTCTCACCTTTGTGATTCCAATCCTTTTAAGTTGTGTCATGTTCTTGATTCGCTTCATCAAGTCTGCTCGTGCTTCTACACCTGTCAAAACTTGCAAGTTTTTTAGATTGCAAATATTAGGTGGTGTTGTCGTCCCACGATTAAAATAAAAGTCATCCAAAATTCCATAGTCAAAGTGGTTCATCATTAGATGTCGCAAATTTTGCAACTCTGTGATTCCAGCTGGAAGCACTTCTATTTTGGAGTCAGTAATGTCTAGAGTGTTTAGGTTGCAGAGTCTTCCAATGGATTTTGGAAGTTCCTTCACCCTAGTTCCTTTCAAGTTCAAGTATCTTAAATTGAATAGATCCACTAGTTCTTCGGGCAATACTTCGATCGGTGCATTCTCAAGATCCAATACTCTTAACAATCGTAAGCCTAGTGGCAATGCTATCTCCTCAACAACAAATACAAGAAGAGACCGAAGCTTCAACATACCCTTCCAGTTCCACGATTGTAATTCTCTATCAATTGATTGAATCGACATGCGACGATTTGTTGCACTTTCTTCATCATTTGCCTCTCGCCCATCATATGCAACACAAAACTTCTCTGTTTCAGATGTAGAAATTGCGAGCTCACGCATAAGATCATGCATCTTACATCTTTTTGGCCTTCCAAATTGGTTTCTCATTACAACTTGAAGCATGCTTCGGCAAATAAGCTCCATAAGGTAGCTTTCTGCTACCTCCTCTGGTGTTCTCCCCCTCACCTTTTCTACGAACCCTTCTGCCATCCAAAGTCTAATGAGCCTCTTTCGTTTAATCTTATAATCTTCCGGGAAAAGACAACAATATAAGAAGCAACACTTTAGTCGGTATGGCAAATCATTGAAGCTAAGCAACAATATAGTTTTCACAACTTCTAACCCAGGGTTGTTGCTCAATTCCCAGCTCAAGCTATTATAAATATTTCTCCATTCCGACTCCAGATATTTAGAAGACATGACACCCCCCAAAGCTACAATTGCAAGAGGAAGCCCTTTACATTTTGCAACTAGGTCTTGAGCTAAGGTTTTGAGATGTTGAGGACAACATCTATTTGGATTGCTTGAAAAAGCTTTCATACAAAAGAGGTTCCACGAATCACTTGCACCCAACAATTTGATATAACGGACATGACTTTTTACCCCAAAAGAAGATGAAGCTACGTTTTCTTTTCGGGTTGTAAGTATGACCCGACTTCCTAGTCCTTCATCAAGAAGTGATACATGTATATCCCTCCAGAGGTTACTACTCCATACATCATCAAAGACAATTACGTACCTTTTCAACCGTAAGAAGTTTGTAATCATCTCTATGAGCTCTCTATAGCTCAGACTACTTAAATCCACTGAAATTGCTTCCTTGGCACCACCGTAGAATTCTTTAATCATGCTTCTAAGTAAGTCGTCAACTACAAATGTTTGGGATACAGTTATCCATGCATAGCAATCGAATTGTCTCTTGACAATTCGGCTGTTGTAGGCCTGGGCAACCAGAGTGGTCTTACCTGAACCACCCATCCCCACCACTGAAATAACCGTGCGTTGTGATTCTTCTTTGTCCACCAACCAGTCCAATAGTTGTTTCTTTCCATCTTCGATCCCCACTAGATCATCATCTTTAAAAAATAGAGAAGACTCGCTGAGGTTTGGCAGCCGCCTCTGATGGTCTTGGGAGCTTGAGCTTGCTTCTCCTACACGATCAACCCCATAACGTCGGTTTCTTTCTGGGATGGCTTTGATCATGCTGTTGATCTTCTGTAACTTTGTGGCTATTCGATGCCTCACCCATAGATTCTTTGGGGCGTAGACTATCTGACGGAGGAACCTTGTGAATTTACCACATACTTTTTGCTTGTTCATGTAATACATGTATTCGTCTATGATATCTTCAACCTCGTAGGCCAAGTCTCTAACATTGGCCACCCAAGTCTTCTCTCCTTCAGTTTGGATTGTTGTTTTGTCGGCATCCTCCAGAAAAGCTCTCATGCTTGTTAATTCATGGTTGAGTTGGATGAGTTCATCTTGTACTCCTCCAATCAACGATGCTTCGTTCTCAAGGGCGGAAACTATCCTGCCAATCAAAAGTCCCACGGCAGCCAAGGCCATGTTAGCTTTCTACCTCCCTCCCCTCTTGCTTCTTAGCACCCTGCTCTCTCTTGTCTTGAAGAGGAATAGTTTGTAATATGTACCTTGGTTCACTTTGTTTCTCATATTTTTTTTTGGCCTTGGTTCATTTGTCACATCATTACATATGGGGACCTACGCAACATTATATGGACCAAACCTGCCAAACATTGTTGGCAATTGTTTATATATCACTTAATTAGTTTTATATTATCATATTACTTTACAGGGTAAGATATTATTTACCTTTTTTTAATTACTTATTAATTATTTTAATACAAGAAAATCAATTATACATAAAAAGTGATATAAAACAGTAATAATAATAACAATAAATAAATAAAAGCTGAAATACACCATTTTTCTACATTATTTTGGTGTCATATATGCATATATATATATATATATATATATGTGGAGAAATCATAAAAAATCATCACGTTTATTCTTTTCTTTTCTTTTTCTAGTTTTCTGTATACCTGGGCCACTTGTTCAAGTCTATGCCTCTGAAGCTTTTGCTATAATGTGTGGAAGATATGTATAAAGTACCTGGGCCACTTGTTTGTTTGGTTTTTTTGAACATAGTCCTTGGACTTACACAACGTTATTTGGAAAAATTCTACTAATACTGAAAAATTGTTAAAGAAAATTATCGTGATAGGTTAATTGTGGTTGAATTGAATTTAAACTATACATTGATATTTTTAAAAAAATTAAATGTATTATTAGAGCTGAAATATTTACAAGCCTAGCAACGGATCCACGTGACGCACATTGTATTTTTTTAAAACTTTATTTCAGGTGATAAAAAGTTAAAAAAAAAAAAAAGAGAATTAAAAAATTGCATATATAATTTTCATAGTAAAAATCATATTAAATGATGTGTGTGTGTGACATTGTTGCCAATCTAAGACACAACGGTAGTTGTTTTGTCTTAAACTGAAAAGGATCACAAAAAATCACATTATTCTTTATTTTTTTTAGCAACAGGATTCGACTTTTTCGAGACTCAAAATGAACTTTTAACATAGGCGTTTCATACATATATTTTTTTAAATAATTATGTGTCTAATTTTTTTTTGGTATTTGACAGTACTAGTAAAAAAGTTACTTTTAATATATATATATATATATATATTAAAATTTGAGCAAAATATACATTAAAGTTTACAATAAGGAAAATGACCAAAATAATTTAAATTGAAATATTAAACAAAAAAAGAAACAAACTGTAAAAAAATTACTTAAATAGCATTCTCCTAGCATTTTTAACTATAAAATTATTAATCTAGTTTGCATAATTCAACTTATAAGCTAAATTATTTTTTATGATAAAATTACTAATTCATTTAATCTTTCATTTGACAAAGTAGAGTAAATGTAAGATTCACCCTCGCCAATCTTTTATTTTCTATTGTCCAGATACACCGTCGAGCATCACCCAAGCACCCATCATCTCTACAATCCAACATGATACAGGTCGCCACCCATCATACCTCTCACTTCATCTCCCTCAGCTTCATTTCCCTTCCTTTGCTTCATTCATATTCTCTCTTCTCGATCAATCCCTGATTTGAAACAGAAACATTTTAATTTTGAGATCTCAAATTATATATACATAGATTTGATTATGAAACTAATATTGGGTATTTAATTGTAACATTCCAGACATCCAATAAAGACGTTGATTTTTGACTAATCGTTGATCGGAGTGCAAGACAAAAAGTGTGTAGGTGCGTATGTGTGACCATCGAGACAAAAAGTGTGTAGGTGCGTATGTGCGACAATCGGTGAGCCAACTTTGCTCTATGGCATGTGTCTTGAGAGTATACAGAACTTTAAAATTAAGAAGAAAGGAAGAAGAAGGTAGGTGCTATGCTATGGTGAACCAAACGGACAGTTTAACCGTGAGCGACCCTAGTTAAGTTGCTTTAGGATATAAAATAATTGAATTAATTTTTTTTACAATTTTTTTTTATAAAAAGTTAAAAAGATACAATATGCTAAAATAGTTAATAAGATAAAATATTATTTCAAATTTATAATTATTTCATTTTTTTCTCACAAATATCACATCTAATTGTAAAAAAAATTTAATCTTCTTTCTAAATACAACTATTTTAACCTACTAAAATAATCAAAAATTAAAAAACTTACCAAAAAAATTAACTTTTTAGATGAGGCCCATGTGTCAGTGAATCACTGGTTGTCTGTAAAAGACTACCTTCACGGTAGAAAAATACTTGGGACCTTTTTTTTTTTTTAAGACTTCCACAATCTCTTTTGGATCTCAACTATTGATATATGTGTGGGACTCATTCATGTATGTGTGGAGCCCACACCATCAATGATTAAGATCCAAAAGAGATTGTAAGGGTCTTTAAAAAAAGGAGTCTCAATCATTGTTGCTTCACGGTATAACCGTGTAAAATTTAATCCCCTATATATAATCCACATATTTGGATTATAATCATTTAATAATTTTAAATGATTGGCCACATTAATAAATTTTTTAATTTCTTTTGATAAATAACAACTATCTATTAGTTTTAAATAATTTATCATATCAATTATCTATTAATTTTAAATTACAACTGAATTTTAAGAACTTTTAAATTTTATTGAGATATTTTTTCATAAGTTAATATAATAATTAACAAAAATTTAGAGCCTTTTTTTGGGGTCAATTTTTCGAAGCCAAAGCGACGGCTTTTCTAACTTATATCCAAAGTCGGCCTTGAGCAAGACTGATATTATTCTGTATAAATTTTCTGTATACAATTTTTTGTTTTGTTTTGTTTTTGTTTTGTAGAACGTTGCCATAAAAAAATCTTTGTTAGTGGCTTAGCTAATTTAAATGCTAAATTATTATTTCGTTGTTGAACAAAAATGAGGTAGTGAGATCATAGGACGAGAAATGATGTATCAATTATTTTTGAGTCAGGCTTGTTTCAGTCTATTTTGTAGATTAACTGTGTTGTTAGGTCTATGAGGTTTATCACAGGTTCTGTTTTGATAATCTGAACCGTTAATGTATAAAGCTCGTTGAGTACTTTATCCCTGTAAAAAAATACGTTAATCGGATATCGATAGCTACAGGATCAAATCATATTTTTATTAATAATTTATTTTAAAATTATATTTACCGTTGACAGAAATCTGATCCGATCAAGTAGCTATTGATATCTGATCAATGTAATTTTTTTATAGAGATAAAGTACTCGATGAATTCTACACATTGCACGATTCAAATTATTGAAACAGGATCCATAATAAGCTCTCATGAATCTAACTATACACTCCAATTCGATCTCAAACTGAAAAGAAACCTATCCCTTTATTTTTATCAACATTTTTGTATCAGTGTCAGGTAGATACTCATGATCAATACTTTGTTTGAAAATAATCATTAAGAAAGTAATCAAGACAAATAATGTAATATTGTATAAGCGGTGATATAAAACATTAAAAATGAAAAAAAATAAATAAATAAAATAAATAGCATATAGCAGCCCTCTTGAAGGAAATGACTGACTTTGGGAGATGAAGGCAGTGTTTGGCATACTATAAAATAATATAAAAAGTCAAAAAAATTATTAAAAAAAAAGGTTCAAAAGCATGGGGCGGTGTTTATATTCCCAAAATAAAGACAGTTAGTTTATATAAAACTTTTTATAACTTTTAAAAAATATAATAGATTTGAAAGGATAAAATTAAGATTTTAAAAAGTAAAAAATATGATAAGTTCTTCACACCTTTATAAAAGTAATAGATAATAGATAGTAGATTTACAACCACCCTCTTTTGAATACTACATATAAAACAATATTGAATGACTTATTGCATTTGTGCCCTAATTTCTAAATCAACCACTTATTACCATGTCCATTTTTGTACTTTATTTACAACTACTCACTCTTGAATATTATACATAAAATAATATTGAAAGACTTATAGTATTTGTGTTCTGATTTCTAAATCAACTACTTATTACTAGATCTATCTTTATACTTTATTTACAACTATTCTGTTTTGAATAGTTTAATGATTTTATTTTTAAGCACATTGGCCCTTTGTCTCATACAGTAAACCTTTCATCATCCATGTCCTGGACCTATTGGTTCATACAGTAAATATTTTATTATTGTTTTACCCTTTGTTTGGTTCTAAGATTTATTGATGAAAAAAAGAAAAAAAAAGAAAAACCAAAATGAAGTCAGCAAAACCCTTCCAAACACAGCCTAAATTTTTTATTTTATTTTATTTCGTTGGTCTAGGAAAATGAGAACAAACTGAATAGGCATTTTTTGAAAAATCCATTTTCTTGCTGGTTACCCATTAAGAAGAAGAAGAAGAAGAAGAATAATAATAAAAATAGAAACAAGTGATTTATTTTTTCTTTCATTTTTGTTTCCCCCATCAAATCTATATCAAACATAGTAACAATGTTTATGGAAAATGTTTGAGGTAAACTAAATGTATAATTTTCATTTGAAATGCCTTTGGCAATGTTGGGTCTAGGGTGTTGAATTTCCATGTGTATCGAATTATGTTAGTATTGAAAGTATTTTGTGTATATGTGTGTAAACAAGAGTATTTTCTTTCCCAAATCTCCACCCACCATTTTGACAGGCAACATTTTTTTGTTCTGATGCCCTGACCCCCAAAACTCCTTTCTAGTAGAAATCATTGTCCATACACACAAACTTTCTCTACATCTTCTTGAGATGCTTGCCAACTTTTAACATGGATAAATAGCAAACTGGTAGGTTTGAGAGAATGGCTTTAATTAGAGTAAACTTCCAGCGATGTGGATATGTATTTCCTTTTCCAATTTGACAATTTCTTTTTGAATCTATGCAAAACATGCTCCCAAGTCTGTACACTACTTGGATAAGCACCGAAAGGGAGAGACCTAACTACTCTAAAGGCAACTTCTCTACTCTGCATTTTAGCTTTTTAGAAGTTGCACTCATCCACCACATTCACCCCCAAATCATATTTTTATAGAAGTTAACATTCAGCCCAGATAACAACTCAAAGCTCTTTTCACATTCAACAATTCCTCTGTATTTTCTTTAGGGGGATTTGGTCATAACCCCCTCACTATCTAATTTCTCTTTTAAAATGACAAGAATTATATAAGTATTTTCAAAACCCCCTGATATTTTAAAACTTGTTTCTTTTACTATATTACCCTCATATCTATCAGCTCTCCTATTAAGACATCTTCACTATGTATTTCAGAGTAAAATTTTACTCTGTATGAAAGTAAAATTTTACACTCTGAAACTAAAGTAAAATATTACTCTATATAAAAGTAAAATTTTACTCTGAATGTGAGTAAACTTTTACACTTTGAAACTAAAAGTAAAATTTTACTCTGTATAAAAGTAAAATTTTACTTTGAAAAATAAGTAAACTGTGAGATTCTGAAGCTAAAAGTAAAATTTTACTCTGTATAAAAGTAAAATTTTACTATGATTCTGTCAAATGAAAAAAACAGAGCAATAGAACCAGAGTAAAATTTTACTCTGGTTCTATCAAACGAAATTTGATGTTTACTCTGAAAAATCGATGGGAACTTTGAGCTTTGAGCTTTGAATCAAGCCTATAATCCTTGAATCAATCGATGTTTACTCTGAAAAACATTGAATCATGCCTATAATCCTTGAATCAGGCCTATAATCTGAAAATTTCAGAGAAATCTCAATTTTTCATACCCCGGTTCTTCAGATTTTTCAAATTTTACAGATTTTTTAGATTTTTAAAACTTTGGGCTTTCAAAAATCTTGAGATTTTTCATACACACAGATTTTTCAGATTTTACTTTAAATCTTTGAGCTTTTGAGTTCGAATCAAATGATCGCCGAGACCGATCTATGCAATCATTCAAATCTCCGATCTTAAAGACTCAAAACACACATATAGATATATATATATATATAGATTACAGATCGAAATATGTAGATATATATATATATATATTCGAATTCAAATCTCAAAACACACAAACACACACATATATATATATATATATATATATATGTATGTATCAGCGCGATTTGCAAGTTCTCCACAGCTCCGGCCATGGAGGAAGCTAGGGTTAGAAGAGAGAGACGAGAGAGAAGATGAACAGTTGAAGGAGAGTTGAAGGAGGAGAGTTGAAAAGATGCGAAGAAAGATCGTCGGAACTTAGGAATGACACAGCTCTGGCCATGGAGGAAGCTAGGGTTAGAAGTGAGAGATGAGAGAGAAGATAAATTTTGTATCTGGATTGTGTATATGTGAGGGTATAATAGTCTGATAAAATATTTAAATAATAAATTTTGTATCTGGTTCTGGACCTGAGAGTTGCATTTCTTGACTCGAGCGAGATTTCCTTCGCTCGAGTGAGCGAGGTCTATGTTTTGGGTTTCTTCGCTCGAGCAAAATTTTCTTTGCTCGAGCGTGCTTCTGGTTGCAGACTTGAAGCTTTGAATTGTTGGCTCGAGCGAGACTTTCTACGCTCGAGCGAGGGTCCTTTGTGTCTGGTCGCTCGAGCGACCACTTCTTCACTTGAGCGAGCCTCTGTTATATCAGTATACAGGAGCCGTTTCCTTCATCACTTTTGATACACTTTTCATCTCAAAACCTAAGATTCGACTCTCTCTCTCTCTCTCTCTACACTTACCTTCTCTCTAGGGTTTTATCTATTTCTAGTGTGTTCCTACCCTAATCTCTTTGTAAGAAAGATAGAGGGTCGTGTGGGCTACATTTTAATCTAAAAATTTGTGGATTTGGAGCACTTTGGATTTTTATCATCTTCTCCTTTGGTCTCTTCATTTCGAGGTAGGGATACCCTACTCCATCTTATGAGTTTTGTCATAAATTTTGGGCATTTTGATTAGTTGGTGTTGTTGGGTAATTTTTGGAAAAGTTAGGGTTTGATTTGTAATTTATACAAAGGGGGTTTTCAAAATGTTAAATCCCATGTGTATAAGAGACCTTGGAAAATGGAATTATTGTTGTTATATTGATGAAATTGAACCTTAGGGTTGATATTGAGAATTAGGGAAAAATGCCCTAACTATGTGATAAATTAATTTGAATAATTAATTTGTGGGAATATGAAATTAAGTTGGAAATTATGCAATTGGAGAATTATAAAGTTGAATGGTGGAGTTGGATAAATAAATCACTCACCTATGAAAATTTTGATATTATATCTGTTTAATGCATTTATTTTCTGTTTAGAAATAACTGCTTTGGGCTATTGGTGGAGGATAGTCTTGATTGTTGTAGACACTGTATGTTGATTAGGGAAAACTGAAACTAATCACATTGAATATGTCATTGAATATGACGGTTGGAATAATACATCAAATATGTGTATTGATTGATCCTTGTATATGATGAGTGTTTCTGTACTTGGAATATGTGTATTGTGTGGGAGGAGATAGGGGATGTACTCCATGGTTTGAGGGAAGATAGGGGATGGACTCTCAAACCTGTTTGGGAGGAGATAGGGGATGGACTCCATTAATACAACAAATATGTGTATTAAATTGAAGTATTCATACAGCAAATATGTGTATCTTTTGAAGTTTGGAAGTGTTTTTAATATGAGATGTAATCTCATGTAAATTGTGAAGTATGGAAGTGTCTTTATATGAGTTATAGTCTCATTGAATTGTTTGGCCAGGTTCTGAGCCATGTTTATGAAATGATTTGGATAAGTAAAAGAAAGTGGAATGTAACATATACATGATTGTCATGGAACTGTATTGTGATATAAATTGGTTTATAAGTGTTAACCACCTATCAATTGCTATTGTTTTAGTCATTGCTCATAGTTGGTTTAGTATATCTCTACTGGGCTGTGGCTCACCCTATATGGGACATCATTTTCAGGTTCAGGTGACATGCCACCTCCAAGGACGTAGCTTGGACGGTTTTTGGGAGTTGAAGACTCTTGAATTATTTTTGTTATTTTGGTATTACATGTAAATTCAAGCCAAGGGCTTAATGTGCTTTGAGTTAGTACTCTCTTTTTGTGTAACGAAGTGTTGACTTGGAAAGTTGTAAGCCCGTTGGGCATTTACTTTTGTTGTCAACATGTAATACATTTGTAAGGAATACTCTGATGAATGGAATTAAGTTTTGTTTACTTATGTCTATGCATGTCAATAATGTGGGTTTCCATGTATTATTTTGAGGGCGTTACACGTACTAATCTCATTTCATTGTTTAATACAATATTTGTGTGTAAAGGAAAAGTTATTTTGTGTAACTAAAAAGAATGTATATGATATGTATGAATAAAGTACATTTTTTAGGACGCTCAGCTAAAAAGTTCAATTTTGAACTTTTTCAGTTTAACAGTCCACGCGCTAAATTACTTGGTCCATAAGGACATGTTTCTACCAAAAGACCAAACTATCCATTCTTCATTAATACACATGCCTCCAAATCTCTCTCTACATATTCAACATACTATCTATTCTCCAATAATACATGTGCCTCCAAATCTCTCTCTGCATATTCAACATACTATCTCTCAACAATCTAACTATAAATTAGTATTTATGTTTATAAAATTTGTCATTTATCATTTAAATTCTTCAGTTGAGTATGCATTCATTTTTTACTTAGTTGTATTTTAGATACAGATCAATTTACTCATATAAGCCTCCATATTTTATATAGATATCACATATCAATTTAAGAGACATGTATAATTACAGTACTAACAATTGATAAAAAAATCACGTGCCCAACCACTAGTTAAATTAAAAGCGAGAAGAACTTGTTATGTTTTTTTACTTTTTTTAAATTCCAATTTTATCCTATCAAATCTACTATGTGTTTTAAAAGCCATGAAGTGTCTCATATAAACCAACTATCACTTTATTTTTGGAGTTGAACACTCAAAAATGATATATCTACTTTCAAGAGTTTTATATAAATATAAACAAACCGTGTCCCTATTTTTTACATTGGTGATGATTGAAGAACAAAAAATAATTACTCTTTCTTATTTCATGTGTCTACTTCTATACTGATATACATGATATTTACAATTGTCCATCATGAATCAAATCGCTGCAAATAATTTTGGTTGAATCTTAAAGTTGTATGCATCTATTCAAATCTAAATAAAAAAAAACACATACATTTTTAAAATAGAGATTTGTGGTACATCTCAAAAATTCGTAAGTTTTCTTCATACACTTTGTTTTTGTTTAGATTAGATTTTCTGAACTTTAATTTTTACATGGTACTTTAATAACCAATGTGTGATATCAAAATTCTAAATAAAAACCATTTTCGTTGGTTTCATTTTTTAAATCTGTTTTTTAGTTTTTAATTTTTCATATTTTTATTGTTCATTTTTTAATATTTTTATCAATTTGGTGATTAAAGATACTAGAATTTTTTCTTATTTATATTTAAATTATACTTTTAGATGAATATTTAATATCTAATAATCTAAATAGAATTAAAAAATAAAATATTGGTAAAAATATTTATAAATTCAAACATATATTGGTTTTTTATTATTGTTATATTATTATTATTATTATTTCAAAAAGAATACATAAAAAATTATTTTTTAAGTGTATTTAGATTAAGTGAATCTAAATTTAAAAGTAAAATTGAAAAATAAAAAAGTATTATTAAATTAAATGAATCTAAAAAAAAATAAAAGGGTTATTAAAAAACAAAACAATGTCAAAAACAAAAAAAAAAAAAAAAAGAAATCAAAAACAATTGTGATTAGTGGCACTAAAAAAAGGGGCACTAATGCCCCTAATTTCCATATAAGGCAAGAAAAAAAAAAAAAAAAAAAACAGTTACCCAGATTAGAAATTAGGGGCATTAGTGCCCCCTTTTTTTAGTGCCACAAAACATTTTTGAATCAAAAAATTCAAAACAAAAGTTTGAAAAAACAAACCAAACCAAACACTGTAAACTTTTTTTTTTTTAATTTTTAAATCTTTTTTCACTAATATCTAATTTTACACAAATTATTTACAAATTCCTTTCAATTTTTACGTAAATTTAATAATTTAATTAAAAAATAGTGCATACACAAAAAATAAAAATAAAAATAAAATGTAACACTAAACATCTACATTAAGACTAACTATTTAATTATGAATAAATATCTTCTCATTGTTACCTATATTATATTGTTGCAAAATGTTTCACATATTACTTTTGTGATCTCTTATATATGTCAGTGTTTATATATATAAATATACAAAAAAAAACATATAAATATAGATTTATATATATTGCTGTATTCATACGTTGCCAATCCGTAAGGCTATATTACCATCAGATACTTTAATTTTCTAACATGTATCGCTTTAGTAACATAATTATATTTGCTAGGAAAAATCTGCGAAATTGTGTATTGTTCTTCTATCAACTTATGTTCAATACATATATACATACATGTAATACAAACAAATATCCGCAACGAATACTTTCAAGAACAAATCGAGACCTTACAAAACACCTCCATCACGAAAATAATTGTACTTTTTTTTTCCCTTCACAAAAAATTACATTATTGAGGGTAAATGGATTTTAAAATTCATAACAATATGATATCGCCTTAAACTCTTATTCATCCAAACATTTTTATGACAATGAGTTATAATGGTGAGTAAGAAGAAAAATAAGAAGATGGTGAAATAAAAATTGCAGAAGATCTATTGCAACATGCTCTTGAAGCAAAGTTAAACAAGTTGAAACATAAATTGTCCTATCTGTTTTGAAGTTCAAGAAAACAATGTACCTCATGCACACATTTTAGTCAAATTACAAGGAAAAAATTAAATGATGCCCAAACATTATCGTAGCAACTCAGTGATGCAGAAAATAAATACATCAAATAAAAAGTTTCAATCAATTTTTGTCATATATTGATTACTAACCGATGACATAATAAAGCATGTAACTTGACAGTTTATGAAAGTGACCCTGCAAACACTTATAATTATAGATATATAAACATCGTGAAAACAATTATGAAATTCCTATATCAATCGAACATTAATGTATAATATCATTCTATTTTCTAAAAAAACTATTCCACCTTTTCTACATAAATGAAAATATACTAATGGCTAATATTATAATTTTCATCATACAAGATATTCGTGGCATAAGAAACGAGATTCAACAACTCTTGATATATAAAAATATATTACATATTGATATTAATTCATTCTTATACCAATAACATGCAATAGTGAGTTCAATGAATTTGTATTATGAGATTAAATATTAAACAAAATTGTGTAATTGTGCAATTAATTTTATACCTTCAATTGTATTACAGGTACTGATTATGGAAAATTGAAGTAGGAAGTTGATAGTTGTGTAACACTATATATTTAAAGGACTTGTTTATTGTTTATTATTTAAGATAAGACTGTGATCTCAACAATTTAGATATAAATTAACGTTTATGTTTATAAAATTTCTCATTTATCATTAAAATTCTTCAACTGAATATGTATTCATTTCTTACCTAGTTGTATTTTTAGTACAGACCAATTTACACATATAAGCCTCCATACTTTGTATACATATCATATACCAATTTAAGAAACACATATAATTATAGTACTAACAATTGATGAAAAACCATTTGCCATGTGCAACGCATGTGCCCAACCACTAATTTATGAAAATATATAATTAAATTATACACCCACAATAAAATAAAATATAAAAATCTACTCCCACAATAAAATAAAATAAAATATAAAAGTCTGCTTTGAGATTGTTATTGAAAGTACTTTGTATATATGTGCTTGAACATAATTGTATGACCAAGATAATAACTAGAAATACAAAATTAAACTTCACAGAATTTTGTATGGAAAAAAAAAAAATCAATAAATAAACGGCTATAGCTTAATGGCAAGTAATTTAGATACAGAGTTTGATAGTCGAGACTTGTGTTGAAAACAATTTTCTTAAAGTAGATTTCACTCACTTTTGTGCTACGAATTTGACCACTGTTTGCTTCCCATGATGCAACAACTTACACTTGTAGTGTAGTAGCACTACACCTCCAAGTCTAGCAAACCAAACTAATGTTGAAACTCTCTCTCTCAGAAATCCTAAGCACTAACTCGAAGAAAGAAAAAGGAAGAGAAGAAATGAATGAATAAATTGAATAAATTTGCTGGAATGGATGGGCTATTTACAACCTTTCTTGTGACTATTTGGAACTGGTTGAAAAGACCTGACCAAAAAACTAACCGGTCAGAATAGAGACGATAGGAAGAAGAGATGCTTTTTTCGAATGTTGTTTTCGTGCAAAACAATTGAAAAAATTAAAATGAATTTTGTCCAAAAAATATAGGTATGGATCCAACCCACAATCTCGCACATGCACCTGAGCTTGGTGTAGGCCGGTGGTAATTTAGGTCTAAGCTCACATTGTCCATAACTCCTCTTCTTACAAAATTTGGGTGTCTTAAGGGCCCAAGCCAAAATGCCACAACCTTGATCTTATATACACATATGAGTTGGTCTTTCTTTCTTATGTGGAACAAGCTCAATACACTATTGTGTAGGAAACCCAACAAATATCATTTTCATGAAATTTATTGTAGCGTCGATTTTTCATTCACGTGTAAATGGTTTTGTCTAACCAATGGCATAAAACACGACACCACTTGGACCCACCTCAAATAGAAAATGAGTCCACCTTAAATTTAGCTCCAAATTGGTTAAAACTATGGTTTTCGTGAACGTCTTGTCTTTGAATATTAGAGGTTGGGGGAGGAAATTTACGAGAAGAAGAATCAAAAAATTAATCAAGGAGGAAAAAGCTGATGTTGTATTTTTTCAAGAATCAAAAAAATCATCTTTGGACAAAAGACTTGTTCAATCACTATGGCCCAATGATAATTTCCAATTTATAGAAGTAGATGCAATTGGTATTGCAGGGGGATTAGTTTGTATATGGAACCCTGATGTTTTTCAACTTAAGGTGTGCTGTTGTAGTAGAAACTTCATTCTTCTAAGTGGGTTAGTCATTCCAGATTTTGAGTGTGTATTGGTTAATGTGTATGCTCCCAATGAGGACCATTTATGTAGACATCTTTGGGAGAGACTATTTAACCTCAAACAACAATTCTATAAGCCTTGGTGTATGGTTGGTGACTTTAATGATATCAGAGTTATTGGGGGATAGAAAAGGCTACACCAGAAGATCTGCAGGTATGCAAGCTTTCAGTGCTTTCATTGACCAAATTGAAGGGATAGAGTTGCCAATGATGGGTAGAAAATATATCTGGAATGACTCTAGAGAGGAGGGGAGATGGAGCCGCATCGACAGTTTATACTGAATGCATAATGGTTGGAAAAATTCAATTTCAAATGCTGGGGCTTGCCTAGACTAGTGTCAGACCATTGCCCCATCATTATTAAGGAGAATGACAGGGATTGGTGTCCAAAGCCTTTCAAGTTTATTTACTGTTGGCTGCTGCATTATGGATTTCTCCCTTTTGCTGAGAAGTCATGGTTGGATGTTCAGATTGAGGGCTAGGTGTAGACGCGCCCTTGGGCCTCATGCTACAGTTCGGACTCAAATAATGTCACGGTTTTGAATCTAATCCCGCAAAGTGCAATGCGAGACCGATAAATCACCAAAGAGTCCAAATCCGGCAAATCGTTTTTGGAAAACTGATTTTTAAGAAAGAAGTGCCAAACATGGACTGCTTTGCTAGATACAGAGTCGCCACCTAAATATTTTATTTTGGGGGAAATTTAGGAAACCCTGACTCGTGCCTAAAGCCACGTGTCTGTCATCACCAAAGTTGCCTCGGCTCGGGAACTTGGGTACGATTGGGAAAGGTCATCTATGAGCACCCCCGCTCGCCCGATCAAAGATCGGCCTGTACTAAGCATGATATCTTGTTTTTGAAAACACATGTGTTCTTATTCCGGTTAATTAGCTAGAATTACTATGTGATGCGCACAGCAAAACAAGTATAGACTAGATCGCCTAATTTGGAACAAAGCATCGCATATCAGTTTGTTTGGAAAATGGTTTAAAGTTTGCTACTCGTAAGTAGGCTAAATCGAGGATTTCAATGAATTGTTCCAATTCAAGCAATCCAACCTTCACCCACAAGCATTCAGGCAGTTAAACACATAAGCAGTTAGCCTCATGGCAAGCATGCTATCATGGCAATCAATGACACATATGTAGTATGCTAAAGCATAAAAGCTTACCTAGTACTCCGAGCCAAAATAAGAGCTAGTTAGTAATCAATGCATGATCCTAGTTCATGTTAAGATGGCTAATGCAACATATGCGAAATGCAACTTAGAGATAGGCTCGGCTATTCTAAAATGGCATATGAGATGCGACAATTGATACATGTATTCAACTTGGTATCGAATTACAATGCAATTAGTATGATGCGTCGAGCCTGGTGCATGCAATACAGATGAATGATGCAAACATGCATAGCATAAGGATGCTAACTGAGAATATGCCCTAGAACTAACCATTGTAAGTGGTTAAGTAAAAGGGAGAAAGACGTGGGGTTGGAAGACATTCACACACTCACGCATACTTATTACAACAATTCGCCTTCTCGACGGAGGGTCCGAATGAATAATACAAACCAACTAATTAACTAACTAATAAGCTAATTAATTATTACACAACCAAATTGAAAAACTAGCTACAGCTAATTATTACAAAACTTAATTAATTAACAAATTAACTAATTAATACAAAACCAAATGCTAATTAGCAAGTAAGGAAAACAGTAAACAATGCTGTTCCAGCTCTGTTCGGGGGAGAAGAGGATGCATGCTTGGTTGCCGTCCCGAAAAGCTCTCTGGTTGCTCTCAAGAGGCTCTGTCTACAGGGTGTCCTCAAGGAATTTCTGCTGAACCTTACCAAAACCAGTCTGGGGAATACACCAGTGGCCTGCTGGCCATGGGGAGCCACTGCCGACCATCCTGCCGACCAAGAGTGAGCACTGCCGGCCAAGAATGAGGGATTGCCGGCCATTTGCAAGGCACTGCCGGCCACTGATGTGCTGGGACACCAAGCTGCAGCAGAGCACAAAATAGAGAAAATGGAGGGTGTCCCAAGGGTATGTACGCACTATGCCACCCCATATCACCTCGAAACATCAAGGGAGAGGCATAATCGGATCCACGACCATCAATCACGCATCCCGATGCATGATGGCCAAAGATCCAACTTGTGCAAATCAATGTGAAAGGGAGAGGCATAATCAGATCCACGACCATCAATCACGCATCCGGATGCATGATGGCCAAAGATCCAACTTGTGCAAATCAATGTGAAATGAATGCACGAATAAACACATAAAGCCTAAAACTCTATCATGTGTCATCAAGAGCGTCAGCGACTGAGAATTGAGGCACGTTTCATCACTTGAAGTATGAAATGTCCCTCGTTTCTCGTACTCGGATTAACACTTAATCCAAACAGCAATTCAACATAAGCATGGCATGCACAATGCGACTCAAGCATGCAATATGTCTTAAACATGCAAACATGTAATGTGATATGAACAACCTAACAAGGCTAATGGCATGCACAATGCTAATGTTTACAACAACTAGCATACTCAATGCGAACGTCAATTAGCATGCTCAATGCAATGGTGGCATACTCAATGCAATATACATAGCATACACAATGGACTTAAACCAAACGAGTAGACCTCAGTCATGCTCCAAATCAGTGGCCATAAGTGTTGGAATGAGGGCACAAAAGCAAGGTATGCATGCACAATGCATTAGCCCAAGAATTAGAGCATAAGGACACAACTCTCAAACATGAGCAAAGAGTGATAATCATGATAATGTGGCAATGAGGTAATCTCTGAAATCATGCAAGGAGTGATGCCAAACCACCCAAACGAGTCAAACATAACATACAAGAAAGCTCAAAGTATGAATCCAACAAAGGGACTTAAACCATGGCTATACAAAGCAAGCCCTGAAGGGCTAAAGGCACCCAAAACAGTCCTAAGGCAGGTCAAGGTGAGACTAAAAACATGCTTGAACCTAACCAATACAAGCTAGAACAAAGGTAAAAAAAAACATGGAGCATGCAAGGCTACAAAAGGGGTATTACATTACACCTATTAAAACCAAACATGGCATGACTTGGACAGCGTAAAACAGAGTTACATCATGGTATAACAAGACCAAGAATGCACTGATATGATGACCCAAAGGCCTAGGTTTAATGGCATGCACAATGATCCATTCATGAGGCATAAAACACAAACTCTTCAAGGCATTTAAAGCATGTCAAATGCAGGTGTATGACCACATTTCATGGACTGAAATAACATTCGAAATGATGGCAAAGCATGCAAACATCACTTGTATGGCATGATAGGGGCCTCAAAACCCAAGGCTAGTCAAAGCATTTACACTATAGCTATACAAAACATGAGTGATATGACCATGGCAGCTCAAAATAGTCCTAGAACAGCCCAAAATAAGGATAAAATCATGCTGGAGCAAAGTCAAAATATGCTAGAATGATGAGTCAAATCAACATGCACATAAGCTAGTAAGCAAGATTTGTTCTACAAGTATATGGAGCATACAAAAGATGACCAAACCAACTTTAGACAGAGTTATGTCATGGAAAAACATCACCGAAAACATGCTGAAATGGACTCAACATAAGCTAGGCAAACATGCTACTTTGATGAGCCACAAATGGGATTACACTACACACATAAGAAGCATGCGAAAGATGACCAAACCAGCCACATACAGAGTCAAGGAAGGTCCTAAAAGTCACAAAAAAGGGCCTGAACCAAGCCTCCAAAGTATAGGGATACATGCTCCTTTGATAGGCCAATAACTCAAGCAAACAAAACAAAAAGGGAGGGGGTCAACCCCCTCTGATTCGAGGCCTCAAAACTGCATGCCTACCACTGAAAATCCACTGGATTTCAGTGTCTGGAAGGCCAAACAAAGACTAGCTCGAAAACCTTAAAGCATGGTACAAAACAAGGCCAAACAAGGCATACAAGAGGGTTGTACACCCCTAACACCATAAAGACCTCAAACAATCATCAAAAGCACTTAAAAACAAGAATTTTTTTAGTTGAAAGAAAGGCCTAAAACAATATGGAAGGATGGACAAAATGAGATACAAAAAAATGCTAAAAAGAGGGAAATACTCACCCTTGAAGACCAACTTCGAAACCAGGTACCTCAGGGGCCAAAAACCAAGTTTCAAAGCTCAAGTAACACTCCTAAGAACCTCGGTCCAAAGGTGATGGTGTATCTCTATGTGTTGTAGTGTAAAAGTGCAAGAAGAATGGACTTTAAGGCACAAAACCAACAACAATATATATAGAGAGAGATACAACTCTTCTAAAATGGCTGAACCTCTGCTAAAGAGACAGGGCCTCTCCTTATATAGAAGAAAAACAATGCAAAGCTTGTTAAACAAGCTTGACAAGAGCTTCATCCCTCCATACACGTGTATGGAGGGGAAATGAGTGAAAACCAGTTGGCTCAAAAGATCTGGCGTGAAACCTACTGAGACAAAGGCTCTGCCGGCCACAGTGGCTCATTGATGGCTGGCAGGCTCTATCAATCGCCGGCAGAAACAAAGTCATGGCCGACAGGGCCAAAAGGTGGTCGGCAGTGCTCCAAGAGAAACATTCTGAAAGGATCAAGTCATGGTCCAAGAATGGGGCAGAAAGGATGCAGGGTTTGGAAAGCTCAAACCTGTGACGTTCCGCCGTGACAGTCGAGTACTCGACGAGCAATCGAACTAGTTGTTGGGTGTACCTGCAAGCACAACCGAGTCTTGAGGACGGTCAAAAATGGGGTGTCTATATTTGCCCCTCTTTGACAGAACTCAAAAGTCACAAAGTGACTGGAGTGAATGTCAAAGCCCAGAGACGACCCATTTTTGACAAGGCCGAAGACTCGGGCAAACACTCAAAATAACCATGCAGAGATATGCCCGTAGGCTGGGGCAACATGCAAATGACATGCATGATGCAAAGGCATAACTTATGATTATGCAAAGAGAGCTGTAACGAAGCAATTATATACAATAAATGCAACAGTTTTAAGCAAGTGAATAACAGTCTTACATATTCCAACAGAAAGGATGTAAGAAAATTATGTAATTCTCACCACGTCTGACGCGGAGTGAATGCAATACTGTCGGGTTCGTCTGGTCGTGCCAGCTTCAAATGAACCGTACATACAATATCGTGCCTGTAAAAGAAAGAGACTCAACAGGTACAATATCGTTAGAAACATGCATAGCAATGTAAGTGAAAAGCGCGTGACAATGCATATGAAAGGGTGCAAGACAATGCGATCCTGAGGGCGCGAGACAACGTGGGTGGAACATGCGTAACAGCGCAAAGAAAATATGCGTAACAGCGCAAGATAGAGACGTGGCGCGTAACAGTGCAAAGAAGACATGCGTAACAGCGTACATAAAAGAAATAAAACATGCGTAACAGCGCAAGATAGAGAAGTAGACATGCGTGACAGCGCAAGTAAGACATGCATAACAGCGCAGGTTAGAACATGCGTAACAACGCAAGTAAAACATATAAGACATGCGTAACAGTGCAAATAAACATGCGTAACAGCGCAAGTTAAAGAAGAAGACATGCGTAACAGCGCAAGTGAGACATGCGTGACAGCACAAGTAAGTCATGCGTGACAGCGCAGGTAAAACATGCGTAACAGCGCAGGTAAAACATGCGTAATAGTGCAAGTTAAAGAAGAAGACATGCGTAATAGCGCAAGTGAGACATGCGTAACAGCGCAAATAAACATATAAGACATGCGTAACAGTGCAAGTAAAAGAGATAAAACATGCGTAATAGCGCAAGTAAAACATGCATAACAACACAAGTTAAAGAAGAAGACATGCGTAACAGCGCAAGTGAGACATGCGTAACAGCGCAAGTAAAACATGCGTAACAGCGCAAGTTAAAGAGGGGTGCGAAACAACGCGATTAACGAGCGTAACAGCGCAAGTTAATAAAAGGGTGTGAAACAACGCGATTAACGAGCGTAACAGCGCAAGTTAATAAAAGGGTGCGAAACAACGCGATTAATGAGCGTAACAGCGCAAGTTAATGAAAGGGTGCGAAACAACGCAATTAACGAGCGTAACAGCGTAAGTTAATGAAAGGGTGCAAAACAACGCGATTATAAGTAAGATGCAAAACAATGCAAGTATAAATGAGATGCAAAACAATGCAAGTGTAAATGAAGCGCAAAACAATGCAAGTATAAATGAAATGCAAAACAATGCAAGTATAAATGAGATGCAAAACAATGCAAGTATAAATGAGTACTTAATACAACAAGTAAATACTAGGTGATAACAAAAGCATGCTTAATCAAAGACATCTTGAAGGCAACTTCCGGTTTACCTCCCAGAAGATCGTGATGCGTCAAAAGGATACATCTTGTGCACGTCGATGGGCGATGACTACCGTACATTAAGGACATAATTTTCGGGTTTCCACAGAGGCGTTTTGAACCAAATTTTGAACACTCCTCGGAATTGTTGACATCCAAGGACACATACCAAAACAAAATAGGCAGAGGAAGCTGGTGGAGGCCTGTCAGCCATCAAGGAAAACCGCCGGCCCCCTGCTGGCCATCAGAGGCCACCGCCGGCCATCAATAAAGAGGTGCCGGCCACCGATGTGCCCCCGCCGACCATCGGTGGCAGATTCGGGCAAAATGGTCTTTTCGGCCATGGGTCTTTAAATAGATCCAAAACTAACCCATTTCCTTACAAACCCTTGCATAGAAAACATTTCTCTTCCCCTTTAGGTGTGCCTTCTCTCTAGATTCGCGCATTTTATGCATTTCCCAACACCCTAAACAACCTTGAATCGTTAAAATTCCTTTACTCTCTTCAATTTGAACAGATCAGAAATTGCATCTGAGGCCTCTTTCATCATTCCTCGCACTCAAGGATCATTTTCCCCCCGAACTTCTCTCGAGGTTAGTTCACTTTCCTCGGGTCCTCAACTTTACTTGAATTTTCTCTTCCCTAGGGTTTTGATTTGTTCAAAATTTCACCATTTCGCTCATTTTGGGTTCATTTTTGCATCTATTTCAGATGGCTGACGATATCCCGCATGATGAGGGCTTGCCCGCACTCTCTCTAGTAGAGTTGGCAGCAGACTTTGCGGCTTAGCCAGAGGTCGAGCCTCAGCCTTTACCATTAAGCACACGTCCCTTCGACCTCGCGAGGTATCACCCGGAGACTCACATTATTCCGGTGGCGGGAGGCATCCACACTTTTACCGATTTTGATGAGGGCACACCAGATGACCTATTACTAAGAGAGCCGATGTCACATTTGTCGGCCATTGCTGTGGAGGTACCAACTCTGCTTTTCGCCAGTATTACTTTCAACTATTTGCATTTCTTGCACTGTTTCGATCTGATCGCATCACATGCTTTGATCTGACTGTATTTCATACATTATTGCTCTGCATTTAACTGTACGTTGCGTATCACTGCCCTGTATGTACTGTATGCGGGCGCACCTCAGGCATCACTATTCTGAATTCAACTGTATCTGCAATTAATCACTGCTCTGGATGCAACTGTATTTTCAATACATCACTGATCTGATCTGAACTGTATTTTCCATACATCACTGATCTGTCTTGAACTGTATTTTCCACAGGATGGGTCCCGCTCTTTCCGAGGTTATGGGGCTACGACTGCTCAGGATTGGTATGATATACTTCCTGTGAGGGTCCGCCGGATCATCGACGGGACCGACTTTGGTTTATTTTGCTGCAGCCTGACGCGGGTCATAGCGAGTTGCCCTCTTCTAGGGGCTCTTGTGGAGAGGTGGTGGGACACCACCAACTCTTTCCATTTTTCCACAGCGGGAGAGATGACGATGACTCCTCTCGACTTCGCCATGGTCACCGGCCTGGGTGTAGGAGGTGATCCGATTCCCTTTGATCCGGACATGGGAGAGTGGGTGGCCGCATGGGATGCGTTACTTAGAGCACGTCTACCCATTCTTCGAGCGGGTATGGTTAGATACACTTGGTTTGAGGAGTAGTACAGAGGGGAGGATCCTGATATTGATGAGGAGGCAGAGCAGTACGCCAAGGGCTTCCTCTTGTTCCTTTTCGGTACCACCTTGTTTTCAAACAGGTGGAATACCATAGGTTTATACTTCCTGGGCGGTTTGGTGGTGCTCCAGCGAGTCCGTTTCTACGACTGGGGCGCGGCCGGCCTTACCACCCTCTATGGATATACGAGCTCGACCTCTCAGATGTATGGGAGGTTGATCGGCGGCTACTGGCGAGCTTAGGAGGTACACAACCTATTTTTCCCTTTTCATTGCTTTACTCAGCGTTCCCTGCTTTTGCTTTGTTCAACACTTGTACTTTCTGTATTTTCTGTATCTGCTGTTGCACTGTATGCTTTCTGTTTTGCATTTTCTGTACACCATACATACTGCACACTGCATACCACACACTGCACACACAAAATCCAATGTCTGCTTTAAACCCGCATTCCTTATGCATTGTACTGCATTCTGTTTTCTGCATGTTCAACACTCTGTTCATACACTGTGCTAATCACATCTTTCTTGTAGCTGTGGGTGTACGCGTACTTCCCGACACTTGCTCCAGAGCCTATGGAGGAGACCCCAGCGACGGTCCCATTCTCCGACGTATACGACCGTTTGCTCTGTCGTAGGACCCGAAAGAGCTTCATGTTCTTTCGACAGTACTTCGACATGGTCACGGCACGAGAGGTAAGTCTGTGATAAGATTACTTCAATTAACCTGGTGCATCTACATTATTTGACGACTGATCATCTTGTTCGTTCTCTTTTCTCAGATTACGTGGCAGCCATGGGATGAGATCCCATCAGGACTCCGAGACCAGTACCACACTGCCCGGATTATGTCTCAGTTCCACATCCTCTTCGAGGGCTCACTCTGTCATGCCTGGTTTTTGAGTGAGCGCTTCGTGCGTCAGACCTTGGGGTTGCCTGCTCCATTTGTACCGATGGCACCTCCACCATTGATGAGGGAGACATATAGGTTGTCTGCCGACCAGGTGATTCAGTTCATGGTAGGGCTGGAGACAGATTTCTTCCGCGCCGAGGGTGACTATGTGACCTTTATTTAGACGCATCTGATGCCACCTTTGACTGGTGTCCGAGGAGGAGAGGGAGCGAGGGCTCCAACTGCGAGAGGGAGAGGCGGAGCGACCAGGTCTCGTAAAAGGAGAGGTCCTGAAGGGAGACAGGGGACTGCATAGCCCGTGCTGCCTGCTACTATGACATGCCGAGAGCGGGCTGGATAGACTAATTAGATTCCCTTCGCTCCTCCTCCAGCCGGTCACGAGCTTGTCGGAGTTTACGGCTCGACCCCGGTACGCGCTATACTTTTATTCTGTACAGTCATTTGATTTCATTGGATATCCCGCAGAATACTAACGACTTCAACATTTTTGCAGGCTCCCATTGAGTACACTCGTCAGTCTCTGGAGATGACGGCTTCGGTGATGGGGATGCTGCAGACGAGCATGGATTTGCTCAGTATTTACAGTATTTCGGTGAGTTCTTTCAAACTACACTTCATGCCACACAGTCTTTTCTTGACACGCCATCATTTGCACAGTTGCACACTACACTGATTTGATATATCGCTCCCATACATCGCTCACGGTACACATTCACTGCAAATCATTCACTGCTCACAACACATTATTCTTTGCATCTGATACATCTTGATTACTAATGCATTTTGGTGGATTGTCCTTTTTCGGATTACTTTCTTGACGCCCGGCCCATCCGGTGCCTCAGCAGGAGCAGGGGCGGGTCCTTCAGTACCTCCCCGAGCAGCAGAGGGAGTGGGATGAGGGACGAGGGACTAGTTCACGGGGGCCTGCCCCAGATGATGGTGAGTCTGACGAGGAGGCAGTGAGTCCGCGGTTAGAGTCGTCTCAGGATGGAGATAGAGCTGGGGATGGTTCGAGTTCAGAGTCAGGCGCCGATGGTGGCGATGTTCCAGAGTCCTCTTGGTCGAGGAAGAGGAAGAGGAGGACCCCTTAGTCTTAAGGCGATTGGCGCCGATCCAGACATTTTGCTAATTCAGACGTTGCTCTTCTTTTTGCTTTATTTTTCTTTTTACTAGTAGTTTTGCACATTGTACTGCGTCAGGTAGATTTACTCTTTTTTTTTTTTAAAACTATGCTCTTTTGTAAAAAGAATCTATGATGGAATGAAAGTAGTCTTTTTGTTGAAAAAGTGTTACATTTGTACATTCTATGCATTGCGTCGCATTGCATCACTTTACACAACAATGTAAATGATTTTGAACTTTTGTTTTGAAAACTAAACACTCGAATTGCACTAATCAGGTAGTGAACCGACTAACAACAAAACAACTCGATAAACAAAACAAAGTCTTAACAAGTTTACAACTCGATAAGCAAGTTACGACAACTCAATAAATGAGAGGGAGATGATTACAACTCAATACAAAATTGAATACTAATACATCTTAAACGAGAAGCAATAGAGCTCGACAGAACAAAAACAAGACCCTGAAAGACACAAGTAACAGGAATTCTCTGCAAAAAACAGCTGGATCTTCACCAAGAAGGCCAGTGAGCATGAGGGAGGGGCTGCCGACCACAAAGGAAGGTCTGCCGGCCATCAATGTGCCACTGCCGGCCATCGATGGCAAACTCTCTGAAACGTTGACATCTGTCCTCCACTCACTGCCTTATCTTCTATATGAGTTCCAGCTTCGGGATTCTCTTCATTTCAGCTCAATTTTGCACCAAATGGAAGCATTTGTTGTCCAAAACCTCACAAACTGGATTGTCAACTTGGATGGCTCGGAAAAGCTGAGTTTCTGGGGTTTTGGTATAAACGTACTATTCACGTTGAGTCGTACTCCGCTGCGTTTTTCGTTCCTTCATGCGGCGGCAAGATTTTGGAATCCGGTGACACACGTCTTTAGCTTTGGCGGGCAAGAGATGTGTCCCACTTTTGAAGACTTCCAAGCTCTAATGGAATCCGAGCGTGACGAAGAAATCTTGCCACAATTCCGCTTTGGCCACGCCCAAGCCTTGGGACAGATGTGCGGCCTTACTTTGCATGTTGCTCGGTCATTGATTCACGGTAAAGAGTTGGACATTCCAAGCTTGATTTGTCGATTTTCTGATGCCGGTGACCGCGGCGACCATCATTGGCAGGGTTATCGGCGGCACGCGCTTTGCTTGTGTATGCTATCTCATTTCTTGCTTGCTCCAGGCTCCGGTTTTCTAATGCCGGTGACCGCGGCGACCATCATTGACAGGGTTATCGGCGGCACGCCCTTTGCTTGTGTATGCTGTCTCATTTCTTGCTTGCTCCAGGCTCTGGTGGGTTTAGCACCCGTTTGATCGAGGTCGCTGAGGGCTTGAGGGAGGGTAAGAGCTGTACGGCTATGACACTAGCCGAAACATTGATAGGTTTGGACACTTTTCATCGCCGGGAGACGGCTAGATTGGCGGGGAGTCCACTATTATTGCAGGTAATGTTTCCCACCCCATCTTGCATATGTTTCTCACATCACTCGGCCCTCAAACTCGGTTTTTCTCTCAAAACCCTTTTCTTACTTTTCTCTCAACGTATGCCTCTCTATTCTTTAATCTCTCATTTTTCATCCCTCCCTAGGTGTGGTTGATGGATAAATTGAAGGTTGTGGACCCATGTCCAGCATACTCAGCTTGTAGCTATTTCTTCCGGCGACGTCTAGTTGATGCTCCTGATGAGGGATGGTGGTGCAACTGGATATGTAGCTTGTCCGCTTACAAACATTGCTTGGCGCTGTCCTTGGCTTAATCTACCGGCAATGAGTTATAGCATGACCTGTCAGCCCGGGATTCAATTGATTGGCTTGACACACTGCGCATTCTATTTTCCATTCCAATTACGGCGCCAGTTTGGACATGATCAGACTTGTTCGGAGGAAGGGATAGAGTATCCTGCTACATTTCCGATCCGAGGCGCACAGCTGGCTCGGTATGCCACGGCATGGAGGACTAGAGAGCTTCTGGCCCCCGCTCCCACTTTCAGCTGCACCCTCTCTAATGAGTGCACAGTTTGGCTTGCCGAGGAGGCACAGATTGGGCCTACTTTAACATCAGAGGCTTTCACCAGCTCTGGGAGGAGACGCAGGAACACCTGACTATGCCCCGGATTTATTTTGTTTTATCAGTACTTTCAAATTTTCTTTATGAATGTAATAAAAAGCAACTTCAATTTGTATTCAAGAGTAGGAGAACTCTGTATTAAAATCAATGAAATTGAAGGTTGTAGGTACTGAAAGTTTTCCGTTTGGTCCAAAAATGGTCTAAGTTGTAAAAAGATTAATTTGAACAAAATCAACTTTTATTAAAACTTTTCAAAACCATTTTCGATATGGATCAGAACTGGACATGCCCGAGATCTATCACTGAGATGTACAACCCCGGATCCTAGCAACTGGAAAGTTGCCCCTAGTCTGAATAGCACTGTACTGGAGATCACAACCGAGCTCTTGAATGCTGAATAGACAAAGATGACCAAACATGATCAAATGGACAAAGTTGATCGGGGAAGTGTTTATGGCTGGACTTCAGGATGAAGTTGCCTACGTATCCCAAAGATGGGAATCAAGCCTTACATAGTTCGGCTTGGGTTCACTTGAGTATTAACTCTCTCCTTTTGCGCTCTAACTTTTGCCAAGGCCGCCCTTTGTGGGTTTTCAACCTTGCGAGCTCAGTTTTTATAATTTCAAATTTTCTATGCTCTAACTTTTGCCTAGGTTGCCCTTTCAGGTTTTCGGCCTAGCGAGCCACTCAGGGGTAATATTTCTTCAACTTGTCCATGTTGATCAGCTGTGAGAACTCTAGGCCATCTAGGTCCATTAGAATAACAACTCCGCCCGACCAGATAGACTTGATGATATAAGGACCAGTCCAATTGGGTCTGAACTTGCCCCTAGGGTCGTGAATGGGAGCTCGGTTGTCTTTGAGCACCAAATCTCCTTCTTTCAAATTCCTGGACTTAACCTTCTTGTTGAAAGCCCTGGCAATTCGTCGTTGATAACCCCGAACATGGTACAGTGCTTTCAGCCTTCTTTCATTAAACATCATGAGTTCTTCGAACCTGCTCTACTGCCAATCTGCCTCAGTTATTTAATACTCAGCCAATACCTACAATGACGGAACCTCAATTTCGATAGGCAAAACAGCCTCCATCCCGTAGACCAAGGAATACGGAGTTGCTCCAGTAGAAGTACGGATTGAAGTCCGGTAGCCCCACAGAGCAAATGGCAACTTATCTGGCCAGTCCCGGTAGTTCTCCACCATCTTCTGCAAAATGTGTTTGATGTTCTTGTTGGCAGCCTCAACTGCTCCATTGGTCTACGGCCGATATGTAGATGACTTGTGAAAAGCCATGTTGTACTTCTTCAACAAGTCAATCACTTCCTTCTTGAAGTGGGAACCATTATCTGAAATGATCTCGTTTGGGACCTGTAGCTCGGCTTTTCGCGACCCCTTTCGGAAGAATGAAACAGCCCTTACAGTTCGGACTCCACTTGTGTGTTTGTTCTGAATCTGATTTCACAAGTATAATGTGAAACAGTGGAAACACAAAAAGAGTCCAAATCCAGCAGTTGTTTTTTGGAAAATCGATGTTTGAATCAAATGCCAAAAATGGACAGCTTTGCCAGATTTCAGAGTCGCCACGTAAATATTTATGGAAAATTTAGGAAACCCGTGACTCGTGCCAAAGGCCATTAGTCCGTCGTTACCAAAGTGTCTTGGTTCGGGAACTTAGGTATGAGAGGGGAAGGTCAATAATTGAACACCCCACTCACCCGATCAAAGATCGGCCTCTACTAATCATGATGTGGTTTTTATGTACAATATATGCTCTTCTTATATGTAACATACAAGTATAGACTAATTTCACGAAAAGTTGGAACATTTGATTCCATGTTTGTTTTGAAAGAAATGTTTTGAAAATGTATCACTGAAAATGGTGATCTCATATATACATGAATCAAAGTATCCCAATTCAGGTGATTAGCCTTCATCCACAGGCATTCAAACAGGTATATCAAGTAAGCATTTAGCCTCATGGTAGTATGTTTGATATGACAACAATCACACTTATGCAATATGCTAAAGCATAAAACTTACCTTATGTCCGAAGCAAAGGCGAGTCAAAAGAAAGTAAACAATTAGGAAAAAATGCATGATCCTATTTAATGCGATATGGCTAATGCAACACATACAACGTGCAAGTAATAAGCTCGGCTACTAGCATGGCATGCGAGTCAATTCAAGGCATATGATAGAGCATGTATTCAAGTAAAGAGTTTGAATTTGACATTTGAATAATATGATGAGCCGAACTTTTATGCATGTAAACGAATGGATGCAAATCATGGAAAATGCTAATTTAAACATGATGTCCTTAATCTAACCATCATAAGCAGTGAAATAAAAGGGAGAAAGAATGGAGGTTGGAAGACATACAACTTATTACATATTTGTCCTCACGAAGGAGGGTCTGAATGAATTACTGCGCCCTCACGCAGGAGGGTTCGAATGTCCAAGTGTCCAAATAAATAATTATTACAAAACCGAATGAATAATAAATAAAAGGGGGGCGTCTAATTTATTACAATAATTGACGTAAGGCAAGCCTTGACACAATAAATTCGGTATAACGTCCGACCGAATTCAATTAATCATATTGGTTCTTTATGTTGGTTGTAATCCAATTTTAACCAATTTTATTAGCCTTTTTTTATTACCTTTCCATTTCTTTATCTTTTCTCCTGTTTGTGCAAAAGTGATATTTACATCCACTAAGTCTGAAATGCAATAAAGAAAAATCAGTGTCGACTTAACCCGAATAAACCTTATTTTCTTCAGAGGAAATCACAAAAGAAGAGTCAAACTTATTTACAAGTTAGGGATTTCAAGTCAAACTCAAGATGTGCAACAAGGACTAGTCAAACTCAAAAGAGTAATAATGACTTAGAAAAACCCAAACTTGAGCGATAAGGACTTAAAATCCAAACTTGATAATAAGTGATAATGACACTTTCCTTGGTGATTTTCAAGGGTCAATTAATCCCTTAAAAGTAAACACACTAATGAATAAAGAGAAATGAAAAATAAAAGATTGTACTTTAGTATAAGAACATGTATACATTTGGGGTAGTGAACCTCCAAAGAATTTAAATCGTTATGTATAGAACGTTTTACGCTTTTAGTGGTAAATCCCCTAAGAGATTAAATCAGGAAGCATAGAACGTTGTATACTTTTGGTAATGAATCTCTTAAGCATAAAACGTTTTATGCCGTTGGTAATGAATCTCCAAAGAGATTAAACCATTAAGCATAGAGCGTTTTATACCTTTGGTAATGAACCTCCAAAGAGATTAAACCATTAAGCATGGAAGAGTTCCTTTCTTATGCTTGAATCACAATCTTAATTTTTCACAACTTTTTAATCGAAATAAGCAAAGAATGGAGGGAGGTTACAGAGATGATTATGCGAAATTGATTAATTGGTTAGTACAAACAAACTTGATATTTACAACATAAATCGTTGAAATAAATTAAACAGCCCCCTAACTAGCATATAATAAAGCGAGCAAAATTAAATAGCCGGAGGTACTATTCACCGCCGGAGGTACTATTCATCGTCGGGGTTACTATTCACCGCCGGAGGTTACTATTCACCGCCGGGATATATTATTTAAAGTAAGAAATTATAACAATTTATATACAATATTTAAATTACAGCAGATATATGGGTGGTGCAGTGGTGCAGCCATCCCATTAAAGCGATAAAAAAAAAGTTATAAAACGAGGTAAATAAAGTATTTAAACAAATTAGGTACTATTCACCGTCGGGGTTACTATTTACCGCCGGAGGTGCTATTCACCGCCGGAGGTTACTATTCACCGCCGGGATAGTTATTTAAAGTAATAAATTACAACAATTTATATACAATATTTAAATTACAGCAGATATGTAGGTGGTGCAGTGGTGCAGCCATCCCATTAAAGCGATAATAAAAAAAAAAAACAGTTATAAAACGAAGTAAATAAAGTATTTAAACAAATTATATCACATTTTTAAATTAAATGACAATTTGCAAAAAAACTCACCTTATGGGGAAATGATGAATTTTCTGAGTCAAAAACTTTCTTTTGACTACTCTCAAGTCTGTGGAATATGTTCTTAATTCTCAGTTCAAATTTTGAAATTACAGCTTTAGTGGTTGTTTTTTGAATGGTGTATTGATGAAATGAAAATAAAAATATTAAAGAAAATATTTTATTTTCCCTCTCTCCCTAAAGAATTCCCTCTCAAACTTACTGAGTCTTTCCTCTCCCAAAATCCCCACCCAAACTTCTCCAGAGCCCTTGCCTTATATAGCCATAAAATAATAATATAATAATAATATAAAAATATAACTATAATATATATATATATATATGCGTTGTGCGCTGCCTGATGTCGGCTGCCGACATCAGGTTTTTTTATTATTTTTATTTTATAATATATATAATATAATATAATATATAAAATATCTAAAATATATAATTTATACCAAAATACTAAACATGTAATATACTAATATAATTTTATATAAAATACCAAACATATAATATAATAATTCTAAACACATAAGATAATTTGTTTTATTATTTTCTTTTATATAAAATACACCAAAAATATGAACAAACACATAAAATTATGAAAAATTACAAAAATACTAAATTAATGAAATATTCAATATTTTAAAATAATTTGGCCATAATGGTGAAGGTTGGGATTAAAGTTCAAATTCCATTTCTTTTAATGAGAATTCTGCGAGAAACACATTCTAATTGTCATCATCGGATAATCAAAAGAAAGCGCCCAAGTCTTAGGGCCGGTCAAAATGGGGTGTCTACAGTTGCCCCTCTTTGACAGAGCTTGAAGTCATAAAATGACGTAAGTGAATGTCAAAGCCCGAAGACGACCCTTTTTGACAAAGCCGTAAGACTTGGGCAAACAAACAAAATGCAGATGCAGTTGGTTGAACCAGAAGGCTGCCTACGTATCCCTTTGCAAGGAATCAAACCAGCGTAGTTCAGGGGCAAGATGTAGAATGATATGTAAAACATAACTTATGATCATGCAATGAAATGCAAAACATAACTTATGATCATGCAATGAAACGCAATCAAGACAATGATGTGACACTGAATGAAAGCATAAATGTTGGATGTGGTGAATGTGAGATCCAAACGCGTCCTATGCGAGAGGAGTATGTGAACTTGAGATCCAAACGCGTCTTACGCGAGAGGAGTATTTGAGATTGAGATCCAAACGCGTTTTACGCGAGAGGAGTATGTGAACTTGAGATCCAAACGCGTCATACGCGAGAGGAGTATTTGAGATCCAAACGCGTGACGTCTCACGCGAGAGGAGTATTTAAGATCCAAACGCGTCTGTCATATGCGAGAGGAGTATTTGAGATCCAAACGCGTCTGTCATACGCGAGAGGAGTATTTGAGATCCAAACGCGCGGTACGCGAGAGGAGTATGTGAACTTGAGATCCAAACGCGTCATACGCGAGAGGAGTATTTGAGATCCAAACGCGTGTTAGGTACGCGAGAGGAGTATTTGAGATCCAAACGTGCGGTACGCGAGAGGAGGAAAGTGAACTTGAGATCCAAACGCGTGTTAGGTACGCGAGAGGAGTATTTGAGATCCAAACGCGCGGTACGCGAGAGGAGGAAAGTGAACTTGAGATCCAAACGCGTCTCACGCGAGAGGAGGAAAGTGAACTTGAGATCCAAACGCGTGTTAGGTACGCAAGAGGAGTATTTGAGATCCAAACGCGTGTTAGGTACGCGAGAGGAGGAAAGTGAACTTGAGATCCAAACGCGTGTTAGGTACGCGAGAGGAGTATTTGAGATCCAAACGCGTGTTAGGTACGCGAGAGGAGTATTTGAGATACAAATGCGCGGTACGCGAGATGAGGAAAGTGAACTTGAGATCCAAACGCGTGTTAGGTACGCGAGAGGAGTATTTGAGATCCAAACGCGTGTTAGGTACGCGAGAGGAGTATTCGAGATCCAAACGCGCGGTACGCGAGAGGAGTATTTGAGATCCAAACGCGCGGTACGCGAGAGGAGGAAAGTGAACTTGAGATCCAAACGCGTGTTAGGTACGCGAGAGGAGTATTTGAGATCCAAACGCGTGTTAGGTACGCGAGAGGAGTATTTGAGATCTAAACGCGCGGTACGCGAGAGGAGTATTTGAGATCCAAACGCGCGGTACGCGAGAGGAGTATTCGAGATCCAAACGCGCGGTACGCGAGAGGAGTATTTGAAATTGAGATCCAAACGCGTTTTACGCGAGAGGAGTATGTGAACTTGAGATCCAAACACGTCATACGCGAGAGGAGTATTTGAGATCCAAACGCGTGACGTCTCACGCGAGAGGAGTATTTGAGATCCAAACGCGTCTGTCATATGCGAGAGGAGTATTTGAGATCCAAACGCGTCTCACGCGAAAGGAGGAAAGTGAAGTTGAGATCCAAACGCGTCTCACGCGAGAGGAGTATTGGAGATCCAAACGCGTCTCACGCGAGAGGAGTATTTGAGATCCAAACGCGTGTCACGCGAAAGGAGGAAAGTGAACTTGAGATCCAAACGCGTCTCACGCGAGAGGAGTATGTGAACTTGAGATCCAAACGCGTCTCACGCGAGAGGAGTATTTGAGATCCAAACGCGTCTCACGCGAGAGGAGTATTTGAGATCCAAACGCGTCTCACGCGAAAGGAGGAAAGTGAACTTGAGATCCAAACGCATCTCACGCGAGAGGAGTATTCGAGATCCAAACGCGTCTCACGCGAGAGGAGTATTTGAGATCCAAATGCGTCTCACGCGAAAGGAGGAAAGTGAACTTGAGATCCAAACGCGTCTCACGCGAGAGGAGGAAAGTGAACTTGAGATCCAAACGCGTGTTAGGTACGCGAGAAGAATATTTGAGATCCAAATGCGCGGTACGCGAGAGGAGTATTTGAGATTCAAACGCGTCTGTCATACGCGAGAGGAGTATTTGAGATCCAAACGCGTTTGTCATACACGAGAGGAGTATTTGAGATCCAAACGCACGGTGCGCGAGAGGAGTATTTGCGATCCAAACGCGTCTGTCATACGCGAGAGGAGTATTTGAGATCAAAATGCGCGGTGCGCGAGAGGAGTATTTGAGATCCAAATGCGTCTGTCATACGCGAGAGGAGTATTTGAGATCCAAATGCGCGGTATGCGGGAGGAGTATTTGAGATCCAAACGCGTCTGTCATACGCGAGAGGAGCATTTGAGATCCAAACGCGCGGTACGCGAGAGGAGTATTTCAGATCCAAATACGCGGTACGCGAGAGGATTATTTGAGATCCAAACGCGCGGTACGCGAGAGGAGTATTTGAGATCCAAACGTGCGGTACGCAAGAGGAGTATTTGAGATCCAAACGCGCGGTATGCGAGAGGAGTATTTGAGATCCAAACGCGCGGTACGCGAGAGGAGGTGGCGTGGTGTAAACAGACAGGTGCACCTGTTGTTTCTAACCGATTTGCAATGCAAACGCGTCTTACGCGAGAGGAAAGGGAGAAGGTGGTAAACATCAAATCTAGCATCATTCACATGAAAGGAGCGAAGGTAAATTCGAAGTCCAAACGCGTCTTACGCGAATGGAAGAAGGTATGGTAGAAGGTATGGTAGAATGATTTCTTGCTGACAAGGGGTAATCTTCACAGATGCCCCTTTTCTTCCTGATTATATTCACAACTTTCCCTATTCTCCAACGGGGTGACAGACTAGGTTGGTTCAGTTTCCAGAGTTGAGGCGCATACAAGCTACCTCAACCTATGGGGCTGCCATACAGATTTCAAGCCGAGGATACACCCCTGGGTATTTAAACCAGGCTTTAGTCTCGAAAATCCCGAACCTTTTGCGTTCTAGGCATCGCCATTCGAACTCTAGTTTCCACCGTCGCAGTTGGTCTCATAGGAACTCATTGCAAATACAAGCAGGATAATACACAGATATTTACATGCATACAGATATTTACTTCACTAAAATAAGTTTTGTTTTTTTTTTTGCACATCAATGGCGTGACTAACATATCACTTTGAGTTTGAAAACATTTTTGTTTGATTGAATTTGAGAGTGATTAAATTTTGAATTCTGAATTGAACATTGATTCTATACTGATTTGAATCAAAGAATGACTTAATGAAACAAGAACGAAGCAAAACGTTCCAAACACACTTATATACACTGACTAGTATAAATACACCGACTGGTATAAATATACTGACTGGTATGAAAGGAACACCCTTATATACACTGACTGGTATGAATACCCTGATTGGTATGAATACACACTTATATATACTGAAGAGTTGACTCGAGTGGTGGAGAAGACAGAATCACTAACTCGACTATGCCCCTAGTTCATTGCCTTAACCCTTTGATTGTTTTGTAAACATGTTTTGATCAACATAAGAGTTAGATTAGCATACTTCTTCCATTTTCTGTTTTGAAATCATGTAAGCTAAGCTGTGAGCATTGAAAATTTTCCCTTTTTAAATCCAAAGAATGGTCCAAGTTTTGCAAAAACGGAACAATTTTCGAGAAAAATTAGTCAACTTCATTCAAATTAATCAAAATTTATTTTTACAAATGGCCACTACTCAACTAACATGGAATCAACCATTGGGGTGCATAGTCCCAAACCAGATAATCAAAGGTGATATCTGAACCAAGCCAACCGAACCGAGCCAAACCGAACCGAATGAAGTCGAGGAAAAATTGGACCGGACCGAACCGAACCACCAAACCGAATCGAACCGAACTGAACCAAGTTAAATCAAACCAATTGAACTATGCAGAACGAAGATACACCAATCAAACACGGATAGGACAACCAAGTCGACTAAAGACACACCAAGCAAACATGGACAAGATGAATGAGTTGAAAAATTATTAGGGCCGAACTTCGAGATGAAGCTACCTACGTATCCTCAAGATAGGAATCAGGCCATCGTAGTTTTGGCCAAGGTTCACTCGGGTATTAACACTCTCCTTTTTGTTTCATCATCATTTTATTTTTTTATTTTTTCTTTTTTTTTCTATATATTTTTTCATTCAAATTTTTTTTTTTTTTTTTACTCTAACTTTTGCCTGGGTCGCCCTTCCGGATTTTCGACCCAGCGAGCCTCTCAAGGGTTACTTTCATTTTACTTTGTCCATGTTGATTGGGTGTGAAATCTGTAGGCCATCTATAAGAACAACTACTACACTTGACCAGTAGATATGATGATGTAGGGACTAGGCTAATTGAGTCTGCATTTGCCCCTAGTGTTGCCCCTAGTGTAGTGGATAGGAACTCGACTGTCCTTCATTCATTCTCTCAAATTCTGGGTTTTGCCTTTCTAGGCGGTCTTCATTAGGAAACGATTCAGTTTTAACTCTTTGATCACCTCCAGCTTTTTGCCCCTAGTTCAAGGGCTGCTTCAAATCTTAAATCATATCCGACCTTCTTGCCCCTAGTTCAAGGGTTGTTTCCAATCTGAATCACAGGCCCTACATAGTTTTGGCTAAGGTTCACTCGGGTATTGACACTCTCCTTTTTCGCTCTAACTTTTGCCAAAGCCGCCCTTTCGGGTTTTCAACCTTGCGAGCTTTTCATTTTTCTTTTTATTTTTTCTTCTTCTTTTTTTTTTTTTTTTTGTGCTCTAATTTTTGCCTGGGTCGCCCTTCCGGGTTTTCAACCCAGCGAGCCTCTCAAGGGTGGTACCTTATTGCCCCTAGCTCAAGGGCTGCCTCTATTTCAGCTATGCAAGCCTCATACTTTTGCCCCTAGTTCAAGGGCTGTTTCAAATCGAAATCACATTCTCTGCCCTGAGTTTAAGGGTTGTTTCCAATCTGGATCACATCATTGCCCCTAGTTCAAGGGCTATTTCCAATCTAAATCATATTCGACCTTATTGCCCCTAGTTGAAAGGCTGCCTCCATTTGAATCACATCATGGCCCCTAGTTCAAGGGCTATTTCCAATTCGGCTATGCAAGCCTTACACTTTGAATGATCATTGAATACTTCGAATCAATGTTTGAAAGCTAAGGAGCTAAGGAGGTCGGACCACAAGTCAAGAGGGATCCTATGCTGTATAACTAATTCCAGGCATGTCTTCGTAAGACCACGCAAAAATAGTTTTTGAAATCTTTTCACAAAGTGACTAATCACTCGTACTTTTACGAAGATAAGATAGAACCAATTTGGACCAAGCCAGGATCCTTCTCAGTACCCACATTAACAAAAATGATTTTATTCATCAAAGGCTTAGCACACCTCTCTTCCTCTCAGTTGATCAAAATTTACAAATCCCGAGGAAATTCTTCCTCTTTGTTTTTATCAGAGTTTTTGGAAAAAGTTTTGAAAAACTTTGGTCAATGCAATGATTTAAAGCACAGAGAAGTAGGCAGACTCTATGGCATTTTTTTTTTTTTTTTTTCTGTTTATTGAAAAGAGACTATCACTCAACAATGACAACAGACTCAAAAGAAAAAGACAAAGAAGATCTAGACAGGACATAAATGTCTAGATTTAGCACTCTTGAAATCAACAGACTTTGACTCACTAGAATGACTCGAGCCTGATCCCAACTCTACAAACTTGGTGGAATCAAACTTAGACTCAATACTCAATTCAGAACTCAGAATAAAACCATTGTTAAATTGCCAGTCAACATGTGGGCCATCCACAACATTCAAAATAAAGCCCGTGTAATCAACAAGTGGTCACTCCCCAATTACAGAAATGGTCGGATATCCCACAAGTTCTATTTATTTACACTGGTGGACTCGTGGGATATTAGATTTTTTTTTTTGTTTTAAATATATACTCAAAAAACAAAAACACATTTTATATGAACAAAAGAAAACAAACCCCATTCCCATTTTTTTATTTTTTTATTATTTTATTTATTTTTTTTTTTAAAAATTTGAAAAAACAACAATTACTAAAACGACACAAACAAAATGATTTGATATTTTTGTTTTTTTTTTCTTTTTTTTGTTTTGTTTTATTTTTTTTTTTTTTTTTTTGTTTTTGAAATGATGTTTGCAAACTACCTTGCAAAAAAAAATGGAAACCCCCAATCTGAATTTTAGCAGCGTTTCGACTCAACTGATCACTGATTATTGCTAACTCATGCTGATACACTAAACTCAACCCCACAAATTGAAATGCCTGAACCACTGTTCGGAATTTGAGAACCTCTGTATAGATCCAATACATTGCACATAGCAAGAAAGAGAACAAACACCCCTATGAAGGGTAGGATTATCCTGTCCTAGCATTTTGAAATGATCTAGGGTTCACTATTCAAACAAGTGGTATCATACATCCTCGAAATGGGAGAGCATCCTGTCCTAATTTGAATGGTCACTAGAGCATACTATATGCATTAGGTCAAATAGTCACAAAGGGTACCTCAGCAAGACTACCTAATATACCTCTCACACCTAACACCGAAAAGTGAAAGGAAGATCAAGCGGTACAGCGGTAATCCAGATCCAAGGGTTGTGTTCCCAACTTGACAGACCCCATGACCGGTCAGCCTTTTGGCAAGCTTTGTAGGCAAGCCTCTGGCAAACCGTCCAGGAATAACAGATGGCAAACACAAGGACTTAGGCGCACCAATGCAAATGCAATGCAAAGAACATATAAATGTAGATAACAATTCACATCATGAAGTTCAAGTCAAGTTCTCTAAATCCCCAGCAGAGTCGCCAGAAACTGTAGCTCGGCTTTTCGCGCCCCCTTTCGGAAGAATGAAATAGCCCTTACAAATAGGACTCCACTTGTGTGTTTGTTCTGAATCTAATTTCACAAGTACAATGTGAAACAGTGGAAACACAAAAAGAGTCCAAATCCGGCAGTTGTTTTTTGGAAAATCGATGTTTGAATCAAATGCCAAAAATGGACTGCTTTGCCAGATTTCAGAGTCGCCACCTAAATATTTATGGGAAATTTAGGAAACCCGTGACTCGTGCCAAAGGCCATTAGTCCGTCGTTACCAAAGTGTCTTGGTTCGGGAACTTAGGTATGAGAGGGGAAGGTCAATAATTGAACACCCCACTCACCCGATCAAAGATTGGCCTCTACTAATCATGATGTGGTTTTTATGTACAATATATGCTCTTCTTATATGTAACATACAAGTATAGACTAATTTCACGAAAAGTTGGAACATTTGATTCCATGTTTGTTTTGAAAGAAATGTTTTGAATATGTATCACTGAAAATGGTGATCTCATATATACATGAATCAAAGTATCCCAATTCAGATGATTAGCCTTCATCCACAGGCATTCAAACAGGTATATCAAGTAAGCATTTAGCCTCATGGTAGTATGTTTGATATGACAGCAATCACACTTATGCAATATGCTAAAGCATAAAACTTACCTTATGTCCGAAGCAAAGGCGAGTCAAAAGAAAGTAAACAATTAGGAAAAAATGCATGATCCTATTTAATGCGATATGGCTAATGCAACACATACAACGTGCAAGTAATAAGCTCGGCTACTAGCATGGCATGCGAGTCAATTCAAGGCATATGATAGAGCATGTATTCAAGTAAAGAGTTTGAATTTGACATTTGAATAATATGATGAGCCGAACTTTTATGCATGTAAACGAATGGATGCAAATCATGGAAAATGCTAATTTAAACATGATGTCCTTAATCTAACCATCATAAGCAGTGAAATAAAAGGGAGAAAGAATGGAGGTTGGAAGACATACAACTTATTACATATTTGTCCTCACGAAGGAGGGTCCGAATGAATTACTGCGCCCTCACGGAGGAGGGTTCGAATGTCCAAGTGTCCAAATAAATAATTATTACAAAACCGAATGAATAATAAATAAAAGGGGGGCGTCTAATTTATTACAATAATTGACGTAAGGCAAGCCTTGACACAATAAATTCGGTATAACGTCCGACCGAATTAAATTAATCATGTTGGTTCTTTATGTTGGTTGTAATCCAATTTTAACCAATTTTATTAGCCTTTTTTTATTACCTTTCCATTTCTTTATCTTTTCTCCTGTTTGTGCAAAAGTGATATTTACATCCACTAAGTCTGAAATGCAATAAAGAAAAATCAGTGTCGACTTAACCCGAATAAACCTTATTTTCTTCAGAGGAAATCACAAAGGAAGAGTCAAACTTATTTACAAGTTAGGGATTTCAAGTCAAACTCAAGATGTGCAACAAGGACTAGTCAAACTCAAAAGAGTAATAATGACTTAGAAAAACCCAAACTTGAGCGATAAGGACTTAAAATCCAAACTTGATAATAAGTGATAATGACACTTTCCTTGGTGATTTTCAAGAGTCAATTAATCCCTTAAAAGTAAACACACTGATGAATAAAGAGAAATGAAAAATAAAAGATTGTACTTTAGTATAAGAACATGTATACATTTGGGGTAGTGAACCTCCAAAGAATTTAAATCGTTATGTATAGAACGTTTTACGCTTTTAGTGGTAAATCCCCTACGAGATTAAATCAGGAAGCATAGAACGTTGTATACTTTTGGTAATGAATCTCTTAAGCATAAAACGTTTTATGCCTTTGGTAATGAATCTCCAAAGAGATTAAACCATTAAGCATAGAGCGTTTTATACCTTTGGTAATGAACCTCCTAAGAGATTAAACCATTAAGCATGGAAGAGTTCCTTTCTTATGCTTGAATCACAATCTTAATTTTTCACAACTTTTTAATCGAAATAAGCAAAGAATGGAGGGAGGTTGCAGAGATGATTATGCGAAATTGATTAATTGGTTAGTACAAACAAACTTGATATTTACAACATAAATCGTTGAAATAAATTAAACAGCCCCCTAACTAGCATATAATAAAGCGAGCAAAATTAAATAGCCGGAGGTACTATTCACCGCCGGAGGTACTATTCATCGTCGGGGTTACTATTCACCGCCGGAGGTTACTATTCACCGCCGGGATAAATTATTTAAAATAAGAAATTATAACAATTTATATACAATATTTAAATTACAGCAGATATATGGATGGTGCAGTGGTGCAGCCATCCCATTAAAGCGATAAAAAAAAAGTTATAAAATGAGGTAAATAAAGTATTTAAACAAATTAGGTACTATTCACCGTCGGGGTTACTATTCACCGCCGGAGGTGCTATTCACCGCCGGAGGTTACTATTCACCGCCGGGACATTTATTTAAAGTAATAAATTACAACAATTTATATACAATATTTAAATTACAGCAGATATGTAGGTGGTGCAGTGGTGCAGCCATCCCATTAAAGCGATAATAAAAAAAAACAGTTATAAAACGAAGTAAATAAAGTATTTAAATAAATTATATCACATTTTTAAATTAAATGACAATTTGCAAAAAACTCACCTTATGGGGAAATGATGAATTTTCTGAGTCACAAACTTTCTTTTGACTACTCTCAAGTCTGTGGAATATGTTCTCAATTCTCAATTCAAATTTTGAAATTACAGCTTTAGTGGTTGTTTTTTGAATGGTGTATTGATGAAATGAAAATAAAAATATTAAAGAAAATATTTTATTTTCCCTCTCTCTCTAAAGAATTCCCTCTCAAACTTACTGAGTCTTTCCTCTCCCAAAATCCCCACCCAAACTTCTCCAGAGCCCTTGCCTTATATAGCCATAAAATAATAATATAATAATAATATAAAAATATAACTATAATATATATATATATATGCGTTGTGCGCTGCCTGACGTCGGCTGCCGACATCAGGTTTTTTTATTATTTTTATTTTATAATATATATAATATAATATAATATATAAAATATCTAAAATATATAATTTATACCAAAATACTAAACATATAATATACTAATATAATTTTATATAAAATACCAAACATATAATATAATAATTCTAAACACATAAGATAATTTGTTTTATTATTTTCTTTTATATAAAATACACCAAAAATATGAACAAACACATAAAATTATGAAAAATTACAAAAATACTAAATTAATGAAATATTCAATATTTTAAAATAATTTGGCCATAATGGTGAAGGTTGGGATTAAAGTTCAAATTCCATTTCTTTTAATGAGAATTCTGCGAGAAACACATTCTAATTGTCATCATCGGATAATCAAAAGAAAGCGCCCAAGTCTTAGGGCCGGTCAAAATGGGGTGTCTACAGTTGCCCCTCTTTGACAGAGCTTGAAGTCATAAAATGACGTGAGTGAATGTCAAAAACCGAAGACGACCCTTTTTGACAAAGCCGTAAGACTTGGGCAAACAAACAAAATGCAGATGCAGTTGGTTGAACCAGAAGGCTGCCTACGTATCCCTTTGCAAAGAATCAAACCAGCGTAGTTCAGGGGCAAGATGTAGAATGAAATGCAAAACATAACTTATGATCATGCAATGAAACGCAATCAAGACAATGATGTGACACTGAATGAAAGCATAAATGTTGGATGTGGTGAATGTGAGATCCAAATGCGTCCTATGCGAGAGGAGTATGTGAATTTGAGATCCAAACGCGTCTTACGCGAGAGGAGTATGTGAACTTGAGATCCAAACGCGTCATACGCGAGAGGAGTATTTGAGATCCAAACGCGTGACGTCTCACGCGAGAGGAGTATTTGAGATCCAAACGCGTCTGTCATATGCGAGAGGAGTATTTGAGATCCAAACGCGTCTGTCATACGCGAGAGGAGTATTTGAGATCCAAACGCGCAGTACGCGAGAGGAGTATGTGAACTTGAGATCCAAACGCGTCATACGCGAGAGGAGTATTTGAGATCGAAACGCGTGTTAGGTACGCGAGAGGAGTATTTGAGATCCAAACGCGCGGTACGCGAGAGGAGGAAAGTGAACTTGAGATCCAAACGCGTGTTAGGTACGCGAGAGGAGTATTTGAGATCCAAACGCGCGGTACGCGAGAGGAGGAAAGTGAACTTGAGATCCAAACGCGTCTCACGCGAGAGGAGGAAAGTGAACTTGAGATCCAAATGCGTGTTAGGTACGCGAGAGGAGTATTTGAGATCCAAACGCGTGTTAGGTACGCGAGAGGAGGAAAGTGAACTTGAGATCCAAACGCGTGTTAGGTACGCGAGAGGAGTATTTGAGATCCAAACGCGTGTTAGGTACGCGAGAGGAGTATTTGAGATCCAAATGCGCGGTACGCGAGAGGAGGAAAGTGAACTTGAGATCCAAACGCGTGTTAGGTACGCGAGAGGAGGAAAGTGAACTTGAGATCCAAACGCGTGTTAGGTACGCGAGAGGAGTATTCGAGATCCAAACGCGCGGTACGCGAGAGGAGTATTTGAGATCCAAACGCGCGGTACGCGAGAGGAGGAAAGTGAACTTGAGATCCAAACGCGTGTTAGGTACGCGAGAGGAGTATTTGAGATCCAAACGCGTGTTAGGTACGCGAGAGGAATATTTGAGATCTAAACGTGCGGTACGCGAGAGGAGTATTTGATATCCAAACGCGCGGTACGCGAGAGGAGTATTCGAGATCCAAACGCGCGGTACGCGAGAGGAGTATTTGAAATTGAGATCCAAATGCGTTTTACGCGAGAGGAGTATGTGAACTTGAGATCCAAACACGTCATACGCGAGAGGAGTATTTGAGATCCAAACGCGTGACGTCTCACGCGAGAGGAGTATTTGAGATCCAAACGCGTCTGTCATATGCGAGAGGAGTATTTGAGATCCAAACGCGTCTCACGCGAAAGGAGGAAAGTGAACTTGAGATCCAAACGCGTCTCACGCGAGAGGAGTATTCGAGATCCAAACGCGTCTCACGCGAGGGGAGTATTTGAGATCCAAACGCGTCTCACGCGAAAGGAGGAAAGTGAAGTTGAGATCCAAACGCGTCTCACGCGAGAGGAGTATGTGAACTTGAGATCCAAACGCGTCTCACGCGAGAGGAGTATTTGAGATCCAAACGCGTCTCACGCGAGAGGAGTATAGTGAACTAGAGATCCAAACACGTCTCACGCGAGAGGAGTATTCGAGATCCAAACGCGTCTCACGCGAGAGGAGTATTTGAGATCCAAACGCGTCTCACGCGAGAGGAGTATAGTGAACTAGAGATCCAAACGCGTCTCACGTGAGAGGATTATTCGAGATCCAAACGCGTCTCACGCGAGAGGAGTATTTGAGATCCAAACGCGTCTCACGCGAAAGGAGGAAAGTGAACTTGAGATCCAAACGCGTCTCACGCGAGAGGAGTATTCGAGATCCAACCGCGTCTCACGCGAGAGGAGTATTTGAGATCCAAATGCGTCTCACGCGAAAGGTGGAAAGTGAACTTGAGATCCAAACGCGTCTCACGCGAGAGGAGGAAAGTGAACTTGAGATCCAAACGCGTGTTAGGTACGCGAGAGGAGTATTTGAGATCTAAACGCGCGGTACGCGAGAGGAGTATTTGAGATCCAAACGCGTCTGTCATACGCGAGAGGAGTATTTGAGATCCAAACGCGTTTGTCATACACGAGAGGAGTATTTGAGATCCAAACGCGTCTGTCATACGCGAGAGGAGTATTTGAGATCCAAACGCGCGGTGCGCGAGAGCAGTATTTGAGATCCAAATGCGTCTGTCATACGCGAGAGGAGTATTTGAGATCCAAACGCGTCTGTCAAACGCGAGAGGAGCATTTGAGATCCAAACGCGTCTGTCATACGCGAGAGGAGTATTTGAGATCCAAACGCGCGGTACGCGAGAGGAGTATTTGAGATCCAAACGCGCGGTACGCGAGAGGAGTATTTGAGATCCAAACGCGCGGTACGCGAGAGGAGGTGGCGTGGTGTAAACAGACAGGTGCACCTGTTGTTTCTAACCGATTTGCAATCCGAACGCGTCTTACGCGAGAGGAAAGGGAGAAGGTGGTAAACATCAAATCTAGCATCATTCACATGAAAGGAGCGAAGGTAAATTCGAAGTCCAAACGCGTCTTACGCTAATGGAAGAAGGTATGGTAGAAGGTATGGTAGAATGATTTCTTGCTGACAAGGGGTAATCTTCACAGATGCCCCTTTTCTTCCTGAATATATTCACAACTTTCCCTATTCTCCAACGGGGTAACAGACTAGGTTGGTTCAGTTTCCAGAGTTGAGGCGCGTACAAGCTACCTCAACCTATGGGGCTGCCATACAGATTTCAAGCCGGGGATACACCCCTGGGTATTTAAACCAGGCTTTAGTCTCGAAAATCCCGAACCTTTTGCGTTCTAGGCATCGCCATTCGAACTCTAGTTTCCACCGTCGCAGTTGGTCTCATAGGAACTCATTGCAAATACAAGCAGGATAATACACAGATATTTACATGCATACAGATATTTACTTCACTAAAATAAGTTTTGTTTTTTTTTTGCACATCAATGGCGTGACTAACATATCACTTTGAGTTTGAAAACATTTTTGTTTGATTGAATTTGAGAGTGATTAAATTTTGAATTCTGAATTGAACATTGATTCTATACTGATTTGAATCAAAGAATGACTTAATGAAACAAGAACGAAGCAAAACGTTCCAAACACACTTATATACACTGACTAGTATAAATACACCGACTGGTATAAATATATTGACTGGTATGAAAGGAACACCCTTATATACACTGACTGGTATGAATACCCTGATTGGTATGAATACACACTTATATATACTGAAGAGTTGACTCGAGTGGTGGAGAAGACAGAATCACTAACTCGACTATGCCCCTAGTTCATTGCCTTAACCCTTTGATTGTTTTGTAAACATGTTTTGATCAACATAAGAGTTAGATTAGCATACTTCTTCCATTTTCTGTTTTGAAATCATGTAAGCTAAGCTGTGAGCATTGAAAATTTTCCCTTTTTAAATCCAAAGAATGGTCCAAGTTTTGCAAAAACGGAACAATTTTCGAGAAAAATTAGTCAACTTCATTCAAATTAATCAAAACTTATTTTTACAAATGGCCACTACTCAACTAACATGGAATCAACCATTGGGGTGCATAGTCCCAAACCAGATAATCAAAGGTGATATCTGAACCAAGCCAACCGAACCGAGCCAAACCGAACCGAATGAAGTCGAGCAAAAATCGGACCGGACCGAACCGAACCACCAAACCGAATCGAACCGAACTGAACCAAGTTAAATCAAACCAATTGAACTATGCAGAACGAAGATACACCAATCAAACACGGATAGGACAACCAAGTCGACTAAAGACACACCAAGCAAACATGGACAAGATGAATGAGTTGAAAAATTATTAGGGCCGAACTTCGAGATGAAGCTACCTACGTATCCTCAATATAGGAATCAGGCCATCGTAGTTCTGGCCAAGGTTCACTCGGGTATTAACACTCTCCTTTTTGTTTCATCATCATTTTATTTTTTTCTTTTTTCTTTTTTTTTTTCTATATATTTTTCCATTCAAATTTTTTTTTTTTTTTTTCTCTAACTTTTGCCTGGGTCGCCCTTCCGGATTTTCGGCCCAGCGAGCCTCTCAAGGGTTACTTTCATTTTACTTTGTCCATGTTGATTGGGTGTGAAATCTGTAGGCCATCTATAAGAACAACTACTACACTTGACCAGTAAATATGATGATGTAGGGACTAGGCTAATTGAGTCTGCATTTGCCCCTAGTGTTGCCCCTAGTGTAGTGGATAGGAACTCGACTGTCCTTCATTCATTCTCTCAAATTCTGGGTTTTGCCTTTCTAGGCGGTCTTCATTAGGAAACGATTCAGTTTTAACTCTTTGATCACCTCCAGCTTTTTGCCCCTAGTTCAAGGGCTGCTTCAAATCTTAAATCACATCCGACCTTCTTGCCCCTAGTTCAAGGGTTGTTTCCAATCTGAATCACAGGCCCTACATAGTTTTGGCTAAGGTTCACTCGGGTATTCACACTCTCCTTTTACGCTCTAACTTTTTCCAAAGCCGCCCTTTCGGGTTTTCAACCTTGCGAGCTTTTCATTTTTCTTTTTATTTTTTCTTCTTTTTTTTTTTTTTTTTTTTTTGTGCTCTAATTTTTGCCTGGGTCGCCCTTCCGGGTTTTCAACCCAGCGAGCCTCTCAAGGGTGGTACCTTATTGCCCCTAGCTCAAGGGCTGCCTCTATTTCAGCTATGCAAGCCTCATACTTTTGCCCCTAGTTCAATGGCTGTTTCAAATCGAAATCACATTCTCTGCCCTGAGTTTAAGGGTTGTTTCCAATCTGGATCACATCATTGCCCCTAGTTCAAGGGCTATTTCCAATCTAAATCATATTCGACCTTATTGCCCCTAGTTGAAAGGCTGCCTCCATTTGAATCACATCATGGCCCCTAGTTCAAGGGCTATTTCCAATTCGGCTATGCAAGCCTTACACTTTGAATGATCATTGAATACTTCGAATCAATGTTTGAAAGCTAAGGAGCTAAGGAGGTCGGACCACGAGTCAAGAGGGATCCTATGCTGTATAACTAATTCCAGGCATGTCTTCGTAGGACCACACAAAAACAGTTTTTGAAATCTTTTCACAAAGTGACTAATCACTCGTACTTTTACGAAGATAAGATAGAACCAATTTGGACCAAGCCAGGATCCTTCTCAGTACCCACATTAACAAAAATGATTTTATTCATCAAAGGCTTAGCACACCTCTCTTCCTCTCAGTTGATCAAAATTTGCAAATCCCGAGGAAATTCTTCCTCTTTGTTTTTATCAGAGTTTTTGGAAATAGTTTTGAAAAACTTTGGTCAATGCAATGATTTAAAGCACAGAGAAGTAGGCAGACTCTATGGCATTTTTTTTTTTTTTTTTTTGTTTTTCTGTTTATTGAAAATAGACTATGACTCAGCAATGACAACAGACTCAAAAGAAAAAGACAAAGAAGATCTAGACAGGACATAAATGTCTAGATTTAGCACTCTTGAAATCAACAGACTTTGACTCACTAGAATGACTCGAGCCTGATCCCAACTCTACAAACTTGGTGGAATCAAACTTAGACTCAATACTCAATTCAGAACTCAGAATAAAACCATTCTCAAATTGCTAGTCAACATGTGGGCCATCCACAACATTCAAAATAAAGCTCGTGTAATCAACAAGTGGTCACTCCCCAATTACAGAAATGGTCGGATATCCCACAAGTTCTATTTATTTACACTGGTGGACTCGTGGGATATTAGATTTTTTTTTTTGTTTTAAATATATACTCAAAAACAAAAACACATTTTATATGAACAAAAGAAAACAAACCCCATTCCCATTTTTTTATTTTTTATTTTTTTATTTTTTTTTAAAAAAAAATTTGAAAAAACAACAATTACTAAAACGACACAAACAAAATGATTTGATATTTTTGTTTTTTTTTTCCTTTTTGTTTTTTTTTTCTTTTTTTTTGTTTTTTTTTTTGTTTTTTGTTTTTGAAATGATGTTTGCAAACTACCTTGCAAAAAAAAAATAGAAACCCCCAATCTGAATTTTAGCAGCGTTTCGACTCAACTGATCACTGATTATTGCTAACTCATGCTGATACACTAAACTCAACCCCACAAATTGAAATGCCTGAACCACTGTTCGGAATTTGAGAACCTCTGTATAGATCCAATACATTGCACATAGCAAGAAAGAGAACAAACACCCCTATGAAGGGTAGGATTATCCTGTCCTAACATTTTGAAATGATCTAGGGTTCACTACTCAAACAAGTGGTATCATACATCCTAGAAATGGTAGAGCATCCTGTCCTAATTTGAATGGTCACTAGAGCATACTATATGCATTAGGTCAAATAGTCACAAAGGGTACCTCAGCAAGACTACCTAATATACCTCTCACACCTAACACCAAAAAGTGAAAGGAGGATCAAGCGGTACAGCGGTAATCCAGATCCAAGGGTTGTGTTCCCAACTTGACAGACCCCATGAGCGGTCAGCCTTTTGGCAAGCTTTGTAGGCAAGCCTCCGGCAAACCGTCCAGGAATAACAGATGGCAAACACAGGGACTTAGGCGCACCAATGCAAATGCAATGCAAAGAACATATAAATATAGATAACAATTCACATCATGAAGTTCAAGTCAAGTTCTCTAAATCCCCAGCAGAGTCGCCAGAAACTGTAGCTCGGCTTTTCGCGCCCCCTTTCGGAAGAATGAAATAGCCCTTACAGTTCGGACTCCACTTGTGTGTTTGTTCTGAATCTAATTTCACAAGTACAATGTGAAACAGTGGAAACACAAAAAGAGTCCAAATCCGGCAGTTGTTTTTTGGAAAATCGATGTTTGAATCAAATGCCAAAAATGGACTGCTTTGCCAGATTTCAGAGTCGCCACCTAAATATTTATGGGAAATTTAGGAAACCCGTGACTCGTGCCAAAGGCCATTAGTCCGTCGTTACCAAAGTGTCTTGGTTCGGGAACTTAGGTATGAGAGGGGAAGGTCAATAATTGAACACCCCACTCACCCGATCAAAGATCGGCCTCTACTAATCATGATGTGGTTTTTATGTACAATATATGCTCTTCTTATATGTAACATACAAGTATAGACTAATTTCACGAAAAGTTAGAACATTTGATTCCATGTTTGTTTTGAAAGAAATGTTTTGAATATGTATCACTGAAAATGGTGATCTCATATATACATGAATCAAAGTATCCCAATTCAGGTGATTGGCCTTCATCCACAGGCATTCAAACAGGTATATCAAGTAAGCATTTAGCCTCATGGTAGTATGTTTGATATGACAGAAATCACACTTATGCAATATGCTAAAGCATAAAACTTACCTTATGCCCGAAGCAAAGGCGAGTCAAAAGAAAGTAAACAATTAGGAAAAAATGCATGATCCTATTTAATGCGATATGGCTAATGCAACACATACAATGTGCAAGTAATAAGCTCGGCTACTAGCATGGCATGCGAGTCAATTCAAGGCATATGATAGAGCATGTATTCAAGTAAAGAGTTTGAATTTGACATTTGAATAATATGATGAGCCGAACTTTTATGCATGTAAACGAATGGATGCAAATCATGGAAAATGCTAATTTAAACATGATGTCCTTAATCTAACCATCATAAGCAGTGAAATAAAAGGGAGAAAGAATTGAGGTTGGAAGACATACAACTTATTACATATTTGTCCTCACGAAGGAGGGTCCGAATGAATTACTGCGACCTCACGCAGGAGGGTTCGAATGTCCAAGTGTCCAAATAAATAATTATTACAAAACCGAATGAATAATAAATAAAAGGGGGGGCGTCTAATTTATTACAATAATTGACGTAAGGCAAGCCTTGACACAATAAATTCGGTATAACGTCCGACCGAATTCAATTAATCATATTGGTTCTTTATGTTGGTTGTAATCCAATTTTAACCAATTTTATTAGCCTTTTTTATTACCTTTCCATTTCTTTATCTTTTCTCCTGTTTGTGCAAAAGTGATATTTACATCCACTAAGTCTGAAATGCAATAAAGGAAAATCAGTGTCAACTTAACCCGAATAAACCTTATTTTCTTCAGAGGAAATCACAAAGGAAGAGTCAAACTTATTTACAAGTTAGGGATTTCAAGTCAAACTCAAGATGTGCAACAAGGACTAGTCAAACTCAAAAGAGTAATAATGACTTAGAAAAACCCAAACTTGAGCGATAAGGACTTAAAATCCAAACTTGATAATAAGTGATAATGACACTTTCCTTGGTGATTTTCAAGGGTCAATTAATCCCTTAAAAGTAAACACACTGATGAATAAAGAGAAATGAAAAATAAAAGATTGTACTTTAGTATAAGAACATGTATACATTTGGGGTAGTAAACCTCCAAAGAATTTAAATCGTTATGTATAGAACGTTTTACGCTTTTAGTGGTAAATCCCCTAAGAGATTAAATCAGGAAGCATAGAACGTTGTATACTTTTGGTAATGAATCTCTTAAGCATAAAACGTTTTATGCCGTTGGTAATGAATCTCCAAAGAGATTAAACCATTAAGCATAGAGCGTTTTATACCTTTGGTAATGAACCTCCTAAGAGATTAAACCATTAAGCATGGAAGAGTTCCTTTCTTATACTTGAATCACAATCTTAATTTTTCACAACTTTTTAATCGAAATAAGCAAAAAATGGAGGGAGGTTGCAGAGATGATTATGCGAAATTGATTAATTGGTTAGTACAAACAAACTTGATATTTACAACATAAATCGTTGAAATAAATTAAACAGCCCCCTAACTAGCATATAATAAAGCGAGCAAAATTAAATAGCCGGAGGTACTATTCACCGCCGGAGGTACTATTCATCGTCGGGGTTACTATTCACCGCCGGAGGTTACTATTCACCGCCGGGATAAATTATTTAAAGTAAGAAATTATAACAATTTATATACAATATTTAAATTACAGCAGATATATGGGTGGTGCAGTGGTGCAGCCATCCCATTAAAGCGATAAAAAAAAAGTTATAAAACGAGGTAAATAAAGTATTTAAACAAATTAGGTACTATTCACCGTCGGGGTTACTATTCACCGCCGAGATATTTATTTAAAGTAATAAATTACAACAATTTATATACAATATTTAAATTACAGCAGATATGTAGGTGGTGCAGTGGTGCAGCCATCCCATTAAAGCGATAAAAAAAAGTTATAATTAGGTACTATTCACCGTCGGGGTTACTATTCACCGCCGGAGGTGCTATTCACCGCCGGGATATTTATTTAAAGTAATAAATTACAACAATTTATATACAATATTTAAATTACAGCAGATATGTAGGTGGTGCAGTGGTGCAGCCATCCCATTAAAGCGATAAAAAAAAGTTATAAAACAAGGTAAATAAAGTATTTAAACAAATTAGGTACTATTCACCGTCGGGGTTACTATTCACCGCCGGAGGTGCTATTCACCGCCGGAGGTTACTATTCACCGCCGGGATATTTATTTAAAGTAATAAATTACAACAATTTATATACAATATTTAAATTACAGCAGATATGTAGGTGGTGCAGTGGTGCAACCATCCCATTAAAGCGATAATAAAAAAAAAACAGTTATTAAACGAAGTAAATAAAGTATTTAAACAAATTATATCACATTTTTAAATTAAATGACAATTTGCAAAAAACTCACCTTATGGGGAAATGATGAATTTTCTGAGTCACAAACTTTCTTTTGACTACTCTCAAGTCTGTGGAATATGTTCTCAATTCTCAGTTCAAATTTTGAAATTACAGCTTTAATGGTTGTTTTTTGAATGGTGTATTGATGAAATGAAAATAAAAATATTAAAGAAAATATTTTATTTTCCCTCTCTCCCTAAAGAATTCCCTCTCAAACTTACTGAGTCTTTCCTCTCCCAAAATCCCCACCCAAACTTCTCCAGAGCCCTTGCCTTATATAGCCATAAAATAATAATATAATAATAATATAATAATATAACTATAATATATATATATGCACACGCTGCCTGATGTCGGCTGCCGACATCAGGTTTTTTTATTATTTTTATTTTATAATATATATAATATAATATAATATAATATATAAAATATCTAAATATATAATTTATACCAAAATACTAAACATATAATATACTAATATAATTTTATATAAAATACCAAACATATAATATAATAATTCTAAACACATAAGATAATTTGTTTTATTATTTTCTTTTATATAAAATACACCAAAAATGTGAACAAACACATAAAATTATGAAAAATTACAAAAATACTAAATTAATGAAATATTCAATATTTTAAAATAATTTGGCCATAATGGTGAAGGTTGGGATTAAAGTTCAAATTCCATTTCTTTTAATGAGAATTCTGCGAGAAACACATTCTAATTGTCATCATCGGATAATCAAAAGAAAGCGCCCAAGTCTTAGGGCCGGTCAAAATGGGGTGTCTACAGTTGCCCCTCTTTGACAGAGCTTGAAGTCATAAAATGACGTGAGTGAATGTCAAAGCCCGAAGACGACCCTTTTTGACAAAGCCGTAAGACTTGGGCAAACAAACAAAATGCAGATGCAGTTGGTTGAACCAGAAGGTTGCCTACGTATCCCTTTGCAAGGAATCAAACCAGCGTAGTTCAGGGGCAAGATGTAGAATGAAATGCAAAACATAACTTATGATCATGCAATGAAACGCAATCAAGACAATGATGTGACACTGAATGAAAGCATAAATGTTGGATGTGGTGAATGTGAGATCCAAACGCGTCCTATGCGAGAGGACTATGTGAACTTGAGATCCAAACGCGTCTTACGCGAGAGGAGTATTTGAGATTGAGATCCAAACGCGTTTTACGCGAGAGGAGTATGTGAACTTGAGATCCAAACGCGTCATACGCGAGAGGAGTATTTGAGATCCAAACGCGTGACGTCTCACGCGAGAGGAGTATTTGAGATCCAAACGCGTCTGTCATATGCGAGAGGAGTATTTGAGATCCAAACGCGTCTGTCATACGCGAGAGGAGTATTTGAGATCCAAACGCGCGGTACGCGAGAGAAGTATGTGAACTTGAGATCCAAACGCGTCATACGCGAGAGGAGTATTTGAGATCCAAACGCGTGTTAGGTACGCGAGAGGAGTATTTGAGATCCAAACGCGCGGTACGCGAGAGGAGGAAAGTGAACTTGAGATCCAAACGCGTGTTAGGTACACGAGAGGAAGAAAGTGAACTTCAGATCCAAACGCGTGTTAGGTACGCGAGAGGAGTATTTGAGATCCAAACGCGTGTTAGGTACGCGAGAGGAGTATTTGAGATCCAAATGCGCGGTACGCGAGAGGAGGAAAGTGAACTTGAGATCCAAACGCGTGTTAGGTACGCGAGAGGAGTATTTGAGATCCAAACGCGTGTTAGGTACGCGAGAGGAGTATTCGAGATCCAAACGCGCGGTACGCGAGAGGAGTATTTGAGATCCAAACGCGCGGTACGCGAGAGGAGGAAAGTGAACTTGAGATCCAAACGCGTGTTAGGTACGCGAGAGGAGTATTTGAGATCCAAACGCGTGTTAGGTACGCGAGAGGAGTATTTGAGATCTAAACGCGCGGTACGCGAGAGGAGTATTTGAGATCCAAACGCGTGGTACGCGAGAGGAGTATTTGAAATTGAGATCCAAACGCGTTTTACGCAAGAGGAGTATGTGAACTTGAGATCCAAACGCGTGTTAGGTACGCGAGAGGAGTATTTGAGATCCAAACGCGTGACGTCTCACGCGAGAGGACGATTTGAGATCCAAACGCGTCTGTCATATGCGAGGGGTGTATTTGAGATCCAAACGCGTCTCACGCGAAAGGAGGAAAGTGAACTTGAGATCCAAACGCGTCTCACGCGAGAGGAGTATTCGAGATCCAAACGCGTCTCACGCGAGAGGAGTATTTGAGATCCAAACGCGTCTCACGCGAAAGGAGGAAAGTGAACTTGAGATCCAAACGCGTCTCACGCGAGAGGAGTATGTGAACTTGAGATCCAAACGCGTCTCACGCGAGAGGAGTATTTGAGATCCAAACGCGTCTCACGCGAGAAGAGTATAGTGAACTAGAGATCCAAACGCGTCTCACGCGAGAGGAGTATTCGAGATCCAAACGCGTCTCACGCGAAAGGAGGAAAGTGAACTTGAGATCCAAACGCGTCTCACACGAGAGGAGTATTCGAGATCCAAACACGTCTCACGCGAGAGGAGGATTTGAGATCCAAATGCGTCTCACGCGAAAGGAGGAAAGTGAACTTGAGATCCAAACGCGTCTCACGCGAGAGGAGGAAAGTGAACTTGAGATCCAAACGCGTGTTAGGTACGCGAGAGGAGTATTTGAGATCCAAACGCGCGGTACGCGAGAGGAGTATTTGAGATCCAAACGCGTCTGTCATACGCGAGAAGAGTATTTGAGATCCAAACGCATTTGTCATATACGAGGGGAGTATTTGAGATCCAAACGCACGGTGCGCGAGAGGAGTATTTGAGATCCAAACGCGTCTGTCATACGCGAGAGGAGTATTTGAGATCCAAACGCGTGGTGCGCGAGAGGAGTATTTGAGATCCAAATGCGTCTGTCATACGCGAGAGGAGTATTTGAGATCCAAACGCGCGGTACACGAGAGGAGTATTTGAGATCCAAACGCGTCTGTCATACGCGAGAGGAGCATTTGAGATCCAAACGCGCGGTACGCGAGAGGAGTATTTCAGATCCAAACACGCGGTACGCGAGAGGATTATTTGAGATCCAAACGCGCGGTACGCGAGAGGAGTATTTGAGATCCAAACGCACGGTACGCGAGAGGAGTATTTGAGATCCAAACGCGCGGTACGCGAGAGGAGTATTTGAGATCCAAACGCGCGGTACGCGAGAGGAGTATTTGAGATCCAAACGCGCGGTACGCGAGAGGAGGTGGCGTGGTGTAAACAGACAGGTGCACCTGTTGTTTCTAACCGATTTGCAATCCAAACACGTCTTACGTGAGAGGAAAGGGAGAAGGTGGTAAACATCAAATCTAGCATCATTCACATGAAAGGAGCGAAGGTAAATTCGAAGTCCAAACGCGTCTTACGCGAATGGAAGAAGGTATGGTAGAATGATTTCTTGCTGACAAGGGGTAATCTTCACAGATGCCCCTTTTCTTCCTGATTATATTCACAACTTTCCCTATTCTCCAACGGGGTGACAGACTAGGTTGGTTCAGTTTCCAGAGTTGAGGCGCATACAAGCTACCTCAACCTATGGGGCTGCCATACAGATTTCAAGCCGGGGATACACCCCTGGGTATTTAAACCAGGCTTTAATCTCGAAAATCCCGAACCTTTTGCGTTCTAGGCATCGCCATTCGAACTCTAGTTTCCACCGTCGCAGTTGGTCTCATAGGAACTCATTGCAAATACAAGCAGGATAATACACAGATATTTACATGCATACAGATATTTACTTCACTAAAATAAGTTTTGTTTTTTTTTTGCACATCAATGGCGTGACTAACATATCACTTTGAGTTTGAAAACATTTTTGTTTGATTGAATTTGAGAGTGATTAAATTTTGAATTCTGAATTGAACATTGATTCTATACTGATTTGAATCAAAGAATGACTTAATGAAACAAGAACGAAGCAAAACGTTCCAAACACACTTATATACACTGACTAGTATAAATACACCGACTGGTATAAATATATTGACTGGTATGAAAGGAACACCCTTATATACACTGACTGGTATGAATACCCTGATTGGTATGAATACACACTTATATATACTGAAGAGTTGACTCGAGTGGTGGAGAAGACAGAATCACTAACTCGACTATGCCCCTAGTTCATTGCCTTAACCCTTTGATTGTTTTGTAAACATGTTTTGATCAACATAAGAGTTAGATTAGCATACTTCTTCCATTTTCTGTTTTGAAATCATGTAAGCTAAGCTGTGAGCATTGAAAATTTTCCCTTTTTAAATCCAAAGAATGGTCCAAGTTTTGCAAAAACGGAACAATTTTCGAGAAAAATTAGTCAACTTCATTCAAATTAATCAAAATTTATTTTTACAAATGGCCACTACTCAACTAACATGGAATCAACCATTGGGGTGCATAGTCCCAAACCAGATAATCAAAGGTGATATCTGAACCAAGCCAACCGAACCGAGCCAAACCGAACCGAATGAAGTTGAGCAAAAATCGAACCGGACCAAACCGAACCACCAAACTGAATCGAACCGAACTGAACCAAGTTAAATCAAACCAATTGAACTATGCAAAACGAAGATACACCAATCAAACACGGATAGGACAACCAAGTCGACTAAAGACACACCAAGCAAACATGGACAAGATGAATGAGTTGAAAAATTATTAGGGCCGAACTTCGAGATGAAGCTACCTACGTATCCTCAAGATAGCAATCAGGCCATCGTAGTTCTGGCCAAGGTTCACTCGGGTATTAACACTCTCCTTTTTGTTTCATCATCATTTTATTTTTTTCTTTTTTCTTTTTTTTTTCTATATATTTTTTCATTCAAATTTTTTTTTTTTTTTTACTCTAACTTTTGCCTGGGTCGCCCTTCCGGATTTTCGGCCCAGCGAGCCTCTCAAGGGTTACTTTCATTTTACTTTGTCCATGTTGATTGGGTGTGAAATCTGTAGGCCATCTATAAGAACAACTACTACACTTGACCAGTAGATATGATGATGTAAGGACTAGGCTAATTGAGTCTGCATTTGCCCCTAGTGTTGCCCCTAGTGTAGTGGATAGGAACTCGACTGTCCTTCATTCATTCTCTCAAATTCTGGGTTTTGCCTTTCTAGGCGGTCTTCATTAGGAAACGATTCAGTTTTAACTCTTTGATCACCTCCAGCTTTTTGCCCCTAGTTCAAGGGCTGCTTCAAATCTTAAATCACATCCGACCTTCTTGCCCCTAGTTCAAGGGTTGTTTCCAATCTGAATCACAGGCCCTACATAGTTTTGGCTATGGTTCACTCGGGTATTGACACTCTCCTTTTACGCTCTAACTTTTGCCAAAGCCGCCCTTTCGGGTTTTCAACCTTGCGAGCTTTTCATTTTTCTTTTTATTTTTTCTTCTTCTTTTTTTTTTTTTTTTTTTTTTGTGCTCTAATTTTTGCCTGGGTTGCCCTTCCGGGTTTTCAACCCAGCGAGCCTCTCAAGGGTGGTACCTTATTGCCCCTAGCTCAAGGGCTGCCTCTATTTCAGCTATGCAAGCCTCATACTTTTGCCCCTAGTTCAAGGGCTGTTTCAAATCGAAATCACATTCTCTGCCCTGAGTTTAAGGGTTGTTTCCAATCTGGATCACATCATTGCCCCTAGTTCAAGGGCTATTTCCAATCTAAATCATATTCGACCTTATTGCCCCTAGTTGAAAGGCTGCCTCCATTTGAATCACATCATGGCCCCTAGTTCAAGGGCTATTTCCAATTCGGCTATGCAAGCCTTACACTTTGAATGATCATTGAATACTTCGAATCAATGTTTGAAAGCTAAGGAGCTAAGGAGGTCGGACCACGAGTCAAGAGGGATCCTATGCTGTATAACTAATTCCAGGCATGTCTTCGTAGGACCACGCAAAAACAGTTTTTGAAATCTTTTCACAAAGTGACTAATCACTCGTACTTTTACGAAGATAAGATAGAACCAATTTGGACCAAGCCAGGATCCTTCTCAGTACCCACATTAACAAAAATGATTTTATTCATCAAAGGCTTAGCACACCTCTCTTCCTCTCAGTTGATCAAAATTTACAAATCCCGAGGAAATTCTTCCTCTTTGTTTTTATCAGAGTTTTTGGAAAAAGTTTTGAAAAACTTTGGTCAATGCAATAATTTAAAGCACAGAGAAGTAGGCAGACTCTATGGCATTTTTTTTTTTTTTTTTTTTTTTCTGTTTATTGAAAAGTGACTATGACTCAGCAATGACAACAGACTCAAAAGAAAAAGACAAAGAAGATCTAGACAGGACATAAATGTCTAGATTTAGCACTCTTGAAATCAACAGACTTTGACTCACTAGAATGACTCGAGCCTGATCCCAACTCTACAAACTTGGTGGAATCAAACTTAGACTCAATACTCAATTCAGAACTCAGAATAAAACCATTCTTAAATTGCCAGTCAACATGTGGGCCATCCACAACATTCAAAATAAAGCCCGTGTAATCAACAAGTGGTCACTCCCCAATTACAGAAATGGTCGGATATCCCACAAGTTCTATTTATTTACACTGGTGGACTCGTGGGATATTAGATTTTTTTTTGTTTTAAATATATACTCAAAAAAAAAAACACATTTTATATGAACAAAAGAAAACAAACCCCATTCCCATTTTTTTATTTTTTTATTTTTTTTTTAAAAAAAAAATTGAAAAAACAACAATTACTAAAACGACACAAACAAAATGATTTGATATTTTTTTTTTTTTTTTTTTTTTTTTTTTGAAATGATGTTTGCAAACTACCTTGCAAAAAAAAATGGAAACCCCCAATCTGAATTTTAGCAGCGTTTCGACTCAACTGATCACTGATTATTGCTAACTCATGCTGATACACTAAACTCAACCCCACAAATTGAAATGCCTGAACCACTGTTCGGAATTTGAGAACCTCTGTATAGATCCAATACATTGCACATAGCAAGAAAGAGAACAAACACCCCTATGAAGGGTAGGATTATCCTGTCCTAGCATTTTGAAATGATCTAGGGTTCACTATTCAAACAAGTGGTATCATACATCCTCGAAATGGGAGAGCATCCTGTCCTAATTTGAATGGTCACTAGAGCATACTATATGCATTAGGTCAAATAGTCACAAAGGGTACCTCAGCAAGACTACCTAATATACCTCTCACACCTAACACCGAAAAGTGAAAGGAAGATCAAGCGGTACAGCGGTAATCTAGATCCAAGGGTTGTGTTCCCAACTTGACAGACCCCATGACCGGTCAGCCTTTTGGCAAGCTTTGTAGGCAAGCCTCCGGCAAACCGTCCAGGAATAACAGATGGCAAACACAGGGACTTAGGCGCACCAATGCAAATGCAATGCAAAGAACATATAAATGTAGATAACAATTCACATCATGAAGTTCAAGTCAAGTTCTCTAAATCCCCAGCAGAGTCGCCAGAAACTGTAGCTCGGCTTTTCGCGCCCCCTTTCGGAAGAATGAAATAGCCCTTACAGTTCGGACTCCACTTGTGTGTTTGTTCTGAATCTAATTTCACAAGTACAATGTGAAACAGTGGAAACACAAAAAGCGTCAAAATCCGGCAGTTGTTTTTTGGAAAATCGATGTTTGAATCAAATGCCAAAAATGGACTGCTTTGCCAGATTTCAGAGTCGCCACCTAAATATTTATGGGAAATTTAGGAAACCCGTGACTCGTGCCAAAGGCCATTAGTCCGTCGTTACCAAAGTGTCTTGGTTCGGGAACTTAGGTATGAGAGGGGAAGGTCAATAATTGAACACCCCACTCACCCGATCAAAGATCGGCCTCTACTAATCATGATGTGGTTTTTATGTACAATATATGCTCTTCTTATATGTAACATACAAGTATAGACTAATTTCACGAAAAGTTGGAACATTTGATTCCATGTTTGTTTTGAAAGAAATGTTTTGAATATGTATCACTGAAAATGGTGATCTCATATATACATGAATCAAAGTATCCCAATTCAGGTGATTAGCCTTCATCCACAGGCATTCAAACAGGTATATCAAGTAAGCATTTAGCCTCATGGTAGTATGTTTGATATGACAGAAATCACACTTATGCAATATGCTAAAGCATAAAACTTACCTTATGTCCGAAGCAAAGGCGAGTCAAAAGAAAGTAAACAATTAGGAAAAAATGCATGATCCTATTTAATGCGATATGGCTAATGCAACACATACAACGTGCAAGTAATAAGCTCGGCTACTAGCATGGCATGCGAGTCAATTCAAGGCATATGATAGAGCATGTATTCAAGTAAAGAGTTTGAATTTGACATTTGAATAATATGATGAGCCGAACTTTTATGCATGTAAACGAATGGATGCAAATCATGGAAAATGCTAATTTAAACATGATGTCCTTAATCTAACCATCATAAGCAGTGAAATAAAAGGGAGAAAGAATGGAGGTTGGAAGACATACAACTTATTACATATTTGTCCTCACGAAGGAGGGTCTGAATGAATTACTGCGCCCTCACGCAGGAGGGTTCGAATGTCCAAGTGTCCAAATAAATAATTATTACAAAACCGAATGAATAATAAATAAAAGGGGGGCGTCTAATTTATTACAATAATTGACGTAAGGCAAGCCTTGACACAATAAATTCGGTATAACGTCCGACCGAATTCAATTAATCATATTGGTTCTTTATGTTGGTTGTAATCCAATTTTAACCAATTTTATTAGCCTTTTTTATTACCTTTCCATTTCTTTATCTTTTCTCCTGTTTGTGCAAAAGTGATATTTACATCCACTAAGTCTGAAATGCAATAAAGAAAAATCAGTGTCGACTTAACCCGAATAAACCTTATTTTCTTCAGAGGAAATCACAAAGGAAGAGTCAAACTTATTTACAAGTTAGGGATTTCAAGTCAAACTCAAGATGTGCAACAAGGACTAGTCAAACTCAAAAGAGTAATAATGACTTAGAAAAACCCAAACTTGAGCGATAAGGACTTAAAATCCAAACTTGATAATAAGTGATAATGACACTTTCCTTGGTGATTTTCAAGAGTCAATTAATCCCTTAAAGGTAAACACACTGATGAATAAAGAGAAATGAAAAATAAAAGATTGTACTTTAGTATAAGAACATGTATACATTTGGGGTAGTGAACCTCCAAAGAATTTAAATCGTTATGTATAGAACGTTTTACGCTTTTAGTGGTAAATCCCCTAAGAGATTAAATCAGGAAGCATAGAACGTTTTATGCCTTTGGTAATGAATCTCTTAAGCATAAAACGTTTTATGCCTTTGGTAATGAATCTCCAAAGAGATTAAACCATTAAGCATAGAGCGTTTTATACATTTGGTAATGAACCTCCTAAGAGATTAAACCATTAAGCATGGAAGAGTTCCTTTCTTATACTTGAATCACAATCTTAATTTTTCACAACTTTTTAATCGAAATAAGCAAAGAATGGAGGGAGGTTGCAGAGATGATTATGCGAAATTGATTAATTGGTTAGTACAAACAAACTTGATATTTACAACATAAATCGTTGAAATAAATTAAACAGCCCCCTAACTAGCATATAATAAAGCGAGCAAAATTAAATAGCTGGAGGTACTATTCACCGCCGGAGGTTATTATTCACCACCGGGATAAATTATTTAAAGTAAGAAGTTATAACAATTTATATACAATATTTAAATTACAGCAGATATATGGGTGGTGCAGTGGTGCAGCCATCCCATTAAAGCGATAAAAAAAAGTTATAAAACGAGGTAAATAAAGTATTTAAACAAATTAGGTACTATTCACCGTCGGGGTTACTATTCACCGCCGGAGGTGCTATTCACCGCCGGAGGTTACTATTCACCGCCGGGATATTTATTTAAAGTAATAAATTACAACAATTTATATACAATATTTAAATTACAGCAGATATGTAGGTGGTGCAGTGGTGCAGCCATCCCATTAAAGCGATAAAAAAAAGTTATAATTAGGTACTATTCACCGTCAGGGTTACTATTCACCGCCGGAGGTGCTATTCACCGCCGGAGGTTACTATTCACCGCCGGGATATTTATTTAAAGTAATAAATTACAACAATTTATATACAATATTTAAATTACAGCAGATATGTAGGTGGTGCAGTGGTGCAGCCATCCCATTAAAGCGATAATAAAAAAAAAAACAGTTATTAAACGAAGTAAATAAAGTATTTAAATAAATTATATCACATTTTTAAATTAAATGACAATTTGCAAAAAACTCACCTTATGGGAAAATGATGAATTTTCTGAGTCACAAACTTTCTTTTGACTACTCTCAAGTCTGTGGAATATGTTCTCAATTCTCAGTTCAAATTTTGAAATTACAGCTTTAGTGGTTGTTTTTTGAATGGTGTATTGATGAAATGAAAATAAAAATATTAAAGAAAATATTTTATTTTCCCTCTCTCCCTAAAGAATTCCCTCTCAAACTTACTGAGTCTTTCCTCTCCCAAAATCCCCACCCAAACTTCTCCAGAGCCCTTGCCTTATATAGGCATAAAATAATAATATAATAATAATATAATAATAATATAAAAATATAACTATAATATATATATATGCACACGCTGCCTGATGTCGGCTGCCGACATTAGGTTTTTTTATTATTTTTATTTTATAATATATATAAGATAATATAATATAATATATTATATAATATATAAAATATCTAAAATATATAATTTATACCAAAATACTAAACATATAATATACTAATATAATTTTATATAAAATACCAAACATATAATATAATAATTCTAAACACATAAGATAATTTGTTTTATTATTTTCTTTTATATAAAATACACCAAAAATATGAACAAACATATAAAATTATGAAAAATTACAAAAATACTAAATTAATGAAATATTCAATATTTTAAAATAATTTGGCCATAATGGTAAAGGTTGGGATTAAAGTTCAAATTCCATTTCTTTTAATGAGAATTCTGCGAGAAACACATTCTAATTGTCATCATCGGGTAATCAAAAGAAAGCGCCCAAGTCTTAGGGCCGGTCAAAATGGGGTGTCTACAGGACCCCGTAGCGACAGATGATGTTGTACTTTGCGACATGTGAAGCCTTCAATACCGCATAAGATTGGGCATCAATCCACTTTGTACAATAGTCTATCGCTACCAGAATGAACTCATGCCCATTGGACCCTTTTGGAGTGATAGCTCCAATCACATCAATCCCCCAAATTGAAAACGGCCATGGCGAAGTCATGTTGTACAGCTTAGACGGCGGAATGTTCATGCGATTTGCATGGATTTGACATTTGTGGCATTGCCGGACAAAGCCAATACAATCCTCCTCCATGGTGGACTAGTAGTAACCTTGTCTAAGGATTTTTCTGGCTAGCATCACCCCGTTCATGTGCGCTCCGCACTCTCCTCCATGGATGGCCTCCATTAGGCGCTTTGATTCTTCAGCATCAACACACAGTTTATGCATTCCGAGATGACCTCTCTTGTACAGTTTACCCCCGCAAGTGATGAACTGAGCAGCCATTCTTCTAACTGCCCTTTTATCTTTGGTATTTGCCCCTGGTGGATATGCTTCCTTTTCCAAGAAGTTCCAGATATCGTAATACCAGGGATTCTCATCTCGTACCTCATCTATGGCAGCAAGCAACTCGTAGGCCAGCACAAATTTCTGTTCGATGATGATTGAACGCATCCGGACTCCAAAAGGGATGCCTATCATGGAAGATAGAGTTGCTAGTGAATCTGCGAACCTGTTGTTCTCTCTTAACTGATGAGCAAAGTTCAGCTTCTCAAACCGAGGAATCAACAGGTCCAAGGTCTGGTGGTAGATCCTCATCTTTTCTTCTTTGACTTTCCAATCTCCCTTAGCTTGGGATACAACAAGGTTCGAGTCACTGATAACGTCCAACCGTTTTGCCCCTAGTTCTAGGGGAGCTTCTAAACCAGCAATGCATGCCTCATATTCTGCTTCGTTGTTCGAAACTTTGAACCGGAGTTTGAATGCTAAAGGGATACGGGAATTGTCGGGCGCTATCAGCAACACTCCTATCCCATACCCGTATTGGTTTGATGCTCCGTCAAAGTACATCGTCCAAAATTCTTCTTCGACATGCAGAATGGCCTCGTCTGGGAATAGGTACTCAACTGCTTTATCCCCTTCAACTGGGTGATCAGCTAAGAACTCCGCTACCGTTCTTCCCTTTACTGACTTGCGCGCCACATACTTCAAATCAAATTCGGACAACAGAAGCAACCAAAGGTATGCGGATTGTGCGGCATATCGGCCGATGCAGTAATGCCCTTCCGGCCACTTTTTCCTAGTCCCATCCCGGGGATGTACTGGAGTTTGTTCATGAAGTACATAGACTGTGCATTGACATACAACCCCTCATCAATAGCTAAGATGTTCTGAACAACCCGGGCCTCAGCTAGGGTGAATCCTGATAAAAAGACATCCTTCGTGCCATGCTCGATTTCCAAAACTGGTGTAGACACCTTTGGTGGTGGATGAATTGATGAATTCCCAAAAACTATAGCTACCCCCTTCCCGTGAGGGTATTTTAACATCTGGTGCAGAGTGGAAGAAACCGCCTTCACCTGGTGCAGCCACGGCCGCCCTAGGAGTAGATTGAAGGTTGCGGGAACGTCCAAGACGTGAAAATCAACATCGTGTTGTCCTGGACCAACCTTGGTCTGAATCTACACAGTCCCCTTCACCTCTCTGCTTGTATTATCGTAGGCCCTTATCACTTGGGTAGTTGACACAAAGTCCGCGGGCTTCAATTCGATTGCATATGCTGTCCTTGACGGGCACACGTTAATGGCGGATCCCGTGTCGACAAGAACCACCGGTATCCACTTGTCTCTACACTCCACAGAGATGTAGAGTGGTTTGTTGTGATCCGAGCCCTCAGGCGGCAGTTCCTTGTCAGAAAAGGTCAACATCGGGGAAGCTCCTCCTGGAAAGACCAGCCCTACTAGCTGTTCAGGTGTAGTGTCTATTGAGAGTTTGGCCTTGTCCATCACCGAAAGGACAGCCTGTCTATGTACTCTTGAAGCCATCAGCAGTCCCCAGATGGAGATGTCTGCTCGTATCCTCTTCAGTTGTTTCAACACAGCCTCTTCTTCGAGTAACTTTTCTTTTTGTTTCTCCACCTCCTTGTCTTTCCCGGACGCTTCTGGTTGATCTAAGTGCGGGGGCTTAAAATACCGCCCGCTCCTAGTCATGTGGTTTACTTCACCCACATACTAGGTATCATCTGGCTGGCTTTGTCCCCAGTCGTTATCTGTGTGGGCAAGACATAGGTCGTCATCTTCCCACCACATGCCATTGGTAATCGACAAACACCTATCCAGCTCCGTTATAACTATTCCTGTACCCACAGTACCTTCCGTTCCCGTGCTCACAACACGTTCTGTCCCCTCAGGGGCTTTGGCTTTCCTGACTCTTTCAGAATCCTTGATCCTTTCCCACTCGAACTGTTTTAGTGCGGCTTGCTGCTCAATGTCCTCTATACTCAAAATGCTCTGGTCCCGAGCAAAATTCTTATCACCGGTGCTCTCCGACGGTGCATTCTGATTCTTGGCCCTTTCGGCCATTGTTGATGTCTCCGTCCCTGGCGGACCCTGCTCTAACTGAGGTTGTTCCACAACATCTAGTTGGCTGTCAAGCCATCTAGTAGTTTCTACTGACCCATCAAACCAATTGACTGCCACGTCCCCTGAATCCTGCTCTTCAAAGAACTGCAGATTTACAAGGTCTTCTTCCAGATCCGCTAGATCATCTAGCCCTTGATCAGGTCCATCCTCTCGTACTACACAAATCTCTGCCCCTACTGGCCATTCCACTTTCGGCCTAGCCTGGTCTACTGATGTAATATAACCGCTCGGGTTGTATCTGAAACGGGTAGACCCCTCAGGTTCCATATAATCATTCTGATCGACCCACACATTCGACCGAATTCTATCTCTAGTAGTCACCACCACCATCTCAGGTTGGGTTCGGGAGATGTTCAACATGCACAAGTCAATGCTGTCAGGAATGAACACCTCCGACTTGGGTAGGTGAGAAGAAGTGATATATATGCTAGGGTCATATGACACAACCCCAGTTTGGATTAGATTAATGTGTTTGGGAGGTAGAGCTTGGTTGTGTGGTGGGAGAGGGTTGGTTGTGACATTTGGTTTTTCCGGAGGCACAATTACCCTGTTATCAATGAGATCCTGAATCTCATGACACAATCGAAAGCACTGGTCGGTGTCATGACCATGCTGTTGGTGAAAGGCGCAGTACTTGGCCGGGTTATGGGAAGCATGTAGTCTGTCTGGCAGTGGTCGCGGCTCTAGGGGCTTTAAGTTCCCTTTCTTGATCAAAACCCCCAGAGCTTTGGACGGGGGCATGTATAGTGGGGTGATGGTTCTTTGGCTTCGGAGTGGATATTTGGTTGTTTGTGAGCTACTTCTGGACGCACCAGTGAATGGTGTAGCTGCAAGGGTTCTTGGGGTATTGGTGGTGGTAACCATACTCACATCTGAAGCTCTGGCAGCTGCAGCACTGCTTGTGCCTGCATTCGAACTGCGGTTGAATGCCCTCTTGGGCTACTCTTTCTCATTATCAATGAGGCCTTGTTTTATGGCATCCTCAATTTGCACCTCAATCTTGTGGAGGTCTGCAAAGGTAGGTAGGGGGAGGACGATCATCTTCTGCATGAGCTTGGATTGGAGGTTGCGCACAACCATCCGTATTTGGTCCTTGTCAACAGGCCTGACGGTCATCATTGAGGCCTTGGCCCTCCATCGGGTCACAAAATCAGAGAAACTCTCCTTCGGCTCTTGCCTGGTTGTCTCAAGATCACGAGTTGTGACCTCAATCTATGTATTATAGGAGTATTGAGCTATGAAGGCCTCCGCCATCTCCTCCCAACTCCTCTTAACAGAATCTTCCAACTTCGTGTACCAAATAACCGCTACACCCGACAGGGTTCGGCCAAATAGAGAAAGCTTTTGCAATCTGGAGAGGCCCATCGGCCTCAGTATGTCCGAAAACAGCCGCAAATGCACCATAGGATCTCCAGACCCATCGAAACGATCTATGTGCGACATTTTAAATCGGTCTGGCAGAGTCACGGCCGAGTCGGTATACCCATTCTCAATATCCGGAATGGATTTCACACCCTGGGACTTCTTGAACAACTTTTCAAGCTTGCTCACTTTTAACGCTGTGGGGTCCACTTCGAACTCAAAGGGTGAATCCGGCTGGTTGGTGGGCGTAGGTGCCTTGGATAACTGGGGTAGGATCGGGGGTGGAGCCGGCCCGATTAGAATGTCCGTATCATTCTGGACGTTAACTATCTCCCCGAGTATGGGAACTCTTGGTGGGGGAGGGACCTGGTGTAAGGCAGACGCTCCAGTTTGCTGCTGTAACCTGGTGATTAACTCTGCCTGTTGGGCCATGACCTTGGCCTATTGTGTAGCAAATTTTGTTTGACGGGCAGCGTCCTGCTGCATGGTTTTCATACTCTCCTGGAGTTGACGTATCATTTCCTCCATACTTGCCATATTGTGTTGTTCTAGCTGAATACCAATACCCGGTATATCTGTCCCTACAATAGAAACTGAGACCTCAGCCTGACTGTTCACCAATGGGGTAGACCACTGATCTGGCGACCGCTGTACTGATACACTGTGCATGGCTGACCTCCGCCTGGTAACCGGGGGTAAAGAAAGAAACACTGCTTGTCCGTCTATCAGATCCCTGGATCGATTAAGTCTACGACCTCTAACCCAGAGTGCTCAGGGAATATCTACCTGGTCGGATGCAATTGTGCTAAACTACCTTGCAAAAAAATAAATAAAGCATAATAAGGAAACAATAAGCGGAAAAATGGATAGCATAACAGCTTAAATAAATACAACACACAGTTGGCACACACAAGCTGAAAGAACTGTCCTCAACCACTGATCACTGTTCCCAAATCATTGTTTCAAAACTGAATCTGATACCCGTAGATATGACTGACTCTCAAAATACTGATGCCCGCAGGCCTGATACTCAGACTTGCAAACTGATACGTGCATTCCCTATAGAGGCCAACTCTAAAAGCACATAGCAAGCAAATGAGAGCCAAAACACCCCTATGTTAGGGTAGGGTTTCCCTATCCTATTTTGTCAGGAGCTAGGGTTTCACTACGCACGCAGCAGTTTCAAACAACCTATAATCAGGTAGCAACCTGTCCTAGTTTGGAATAGTCATTGTGGATTTCGAATATGCACTAGGTCGAATGGTCAAAAAGGGGTGCCCCGGTAAAAATCGAGGTTTGTGTTCCCGTCGTGGCAGAGCCCGTAACCGGTCAGCCTTATGGCACGCTTCTCAAAGCAAGCCTCCAGCAAACCGTTCAGGAATAGCATACAGCAAACACGGTGTCCTAGGCGTACCAATGCAAATGCAATGCAAAGAGACACGTAAGTGTAATCAAAACAAGATATCATGAGTTCAAGTCAAGTTCTCTAAACTCCCCAACAGAGTCGCCAGAAACTGTAGACGCGCCCTTAGGCCTCATGCTACAATTCGGACTCAAATAATGTCACGGTTCTGAATGTAATCCCGCAAAGTGCAATGCGAGACCGATAAATCACCAAAGAGTCCAAATCCGGCAAATCATTTTTGAAAAACTGATTTTTAAGAAAGAAGTGCCAAACATGGATTGTTTTGCCAGATACAGAGTCGCCACCTAAATATTTTATTTTTGGAGAAATTTAGGAAATCCTGACTCGTGTCTAAGGCCACGTGTCCGTCATCACCAACGTTGCCTCGGCTCGGGAACTTGGGTACGATTGGGGAAGGTCATCTATGAGCACCCCTGCTCGCCCGATCAAAGATCGGCCTGTACTAAGCATGATATCTTGTTTTTGAAAACATATGTGTTCTTATTCCGGTTAATTAGCTAGAATTACTATGTGATGCGCACAGCAAAACAAGTATAGACTAGATCTCCTAATTTGGAACAAAGCATCGCATATCCGTTTGTTTGGAAAATGGTTTGAAGTTTGCTACTCCTAAGTAGGCTAAATCGAGGATTTCAATGAATTGTTCCAATTCAAGCAATCCAACCTTCACCCACAGGCATTCAGGCAGTTAAACACATAAGAAGTTAGCCTCATGGCAAGCATGCTATCATGGCAATCAATGACACATATGTAGTATGCTAAAGCATAAAAGCTTACCTAGTACTCCGAGCCAAAACAAGAGCTAGTTAGTAATCAATGCATGATCCTAGTTTATGTTAAGATGGCTAATGCAACACATGCGAAATGCAACTTAGAGATAGGCTCGACTATTCTAAAATGGCATATGAGATGCGACAATTGATACATGTATTCAACTTGGTATCGAATTACAATGCAATTAGTATGATACGCCGAGCCTGGTGCATGCAATACAGATGAATGATGCAAACATGCATAGCATAAGGATGCTAACTGAGAATATACCCTGGAACTAGCCATTGTACGTGGTTAAGTAAAAGGGAGAAAGACGTGGGGTTGGAAGACATTCACACACTCACGCACACTTATTACAACAATTCACCTTCTCGATGGAGGGTCTGAATGAATAATACAAACCAACTAATTAACTAACTAACAAGCTAATTAATTATTACACAACCAAATTGAATAACTAGCTACAACTAATTATTACAAAACTTAATTAATTAACAAATTAACTAATTAATACAAAACCAAATGCTAATTAGCAAGTAAGGAAAACAGTAAACAATGCTGTTCCAGCTCTGTTCGGGGGAGAAGAGGATGCATGCTCGGTTGCCGTCCCGAAAAGCTCTCCGGTTGCTCTCAAGAGGCTTTGTCTGCAGGGTGTCCTCAAGGAATTCCTGCTGAACCTTACCAAAACCAGTCTGGGGAATACACCAATGGCCTGCCGGCCATGGGGAGCCACTGCCGACCATCCTGCCGACCAAGAGTGAGCACTGCCGGCCAAGAATGAGGGACTGCCGGCCATCTGCAAGGCACTGCCAACCACTGATGTGCTGGGACACCAAGCTGCAGTAGAGCACAAAATAGAGAAAATGGAGGGTCTCCCAAGGGTATGTACGCACTATGCCACCCCATATCACCTCGAAACATCAAGGGAGAGGCATAATCGGATCCACGACCATCAATCATGCATCCCGATGCATGATGGCTAAAGATCCAACTTGTACAAATCAATGTGAAATGAATGCACGAATAAACACATAAAGCCTAAAACTCTATCATGTGTCATCAAGAGCGTCAACGACCGAGAATTGAGGCACGTTTCATCACTTGAAGTATGAAATGTCCCTCGTTTCTCGTACTCGGATTAACACTTAATCCAAACAGCAATGCAACATAAGCATGGCATGCACAATGCGACTCAAGCATGAAATATGTCTTAAACATGCAAACATGTAATGTGATATGAACAACCTAATAAGGCTAATGGCATGCACAATGCTAATGTTTACAACAACTAGCATACTCAATGCGAACGTCAATTAGCATGCTCAATGCAATGGTGGCATACTCAATGCAATATACATAGCATACACAATGGACTTAAACCAAACGAGTAGACCTCAGTCATGCTCCAAATCAGTGGCCATAAGTGTTGGAATGAGGGCACAAAAGCAAGGTATGTGTGCACAATGCATTAGCCCAAGAATTAGAGCATAAGGACACAACTCTCAAACATGAGCAAAGAGTGATAATCATGATAATGTGGCAATGAGGTAATCTCTGAAATCATGCAAGGAGTGATGCCAAACCACCCAAACGAGTCAAGCATAACATGCAAGAAAGCTCAAAGTATGAATCCAACAAAGGGACTTAAACCATGGCTATACGAAGCAAGCCCTGAAGGGCTAAGGGCACCCAAAACAGTCCTAAGGCAGGTCAAGGTGAGACTAAAAACATGCTTGAACCTAGCCAATACAAGCTAGAACAAAGGTAAAAAAAAACATGGAGCATGCAAGGCTACAAAAGGGGTATTACATTACACCTATTAAAACCAAACATGGCATGACTTGGACAGCGTAAAACAGAGTTACATTATGGTATAACAAGACCAAAAATGCACTGATATGATGACCCAAAGGCCTAGGTTTAATGGCATGCACAATGATCCATTCATGAGGCATAAAACACAAACTCTTCAAGGCATTTAAAGCATGTCAAATGCAGGTGTATGACCACATTTCATGGACTGAAATAACATTCGAAATGATGGCAAAGCATGCAAACATCACATGTATGGCATGATAGGGGCCTCAAAACCCAAGGCTAGTCAAAGCATTTACACTATAGCTATACAAAACATGAGTGATATGACCATGGCAGCTCAAAACAGTCCTAGAACAGCCCAAAATAAGGATAAAATCATGCTGGAGCAAAGTCAAAATATGCTAGAATGATGAGTCAAATCAACATGCACATAAGCTAGTAAGCAAGATTTGTTCTACAAGTATATGGAGCATACAAAAGATGACCAAACCAACTTTAGGCAGAGTTATGTCATGGAAAAACATCACCAAAAACATACTGAAATGCACTCAACATAAGCTAGGCAAACATGCTACTTTGATGAGCCACAAATGGGATTACACTACACACATAAGAAGCATGCGAAAGATGACCAAACCAGCCACATACAGAGTCAAGGAAGGTCCTAAAAGTCACAAAAAAGGGCCTGAACCAAGCCTCCAACGTATAGGGATACATGCTCCTTTGATAGGCCAATAACTCAAGCAAACAAAACAAAAAGGGAGAGGGTCACCCCCCTCTGATTCGAGGCCTCAAAACCACATGCCTACCACTGAAAATCCACTAGATTTTAGTGGCTAGAAGGCCAAACAAAGACTAGCTCAAAAACCTTAAAGCATGGTACAAAACAAGGCCAAACAAGGCATACAAGAGGGTTGTACACCCCTAACACCAAAAAGACCTCAAACAATCATCAAAATCACTTAAAAATAAGACTTTTTTCAATTGAAATCAAGGCCTAAAACAATATGCAAGAATGGCCAAAATGAGATACAAAAAAATGCTAAAAAGGGGAAAATACTCACCCTTGAAGACTAACTTCGAAACCAGCAACCTAAGGGGCCAAAAACCAAGTTTCAGAGCTCAAGTAACACTCCTAAGAACCTCAGTCCAAAGGTGGTGGTGTATCTCTATGTGTTGTACTGTAAAAGTGTAAGAAGAATGGACTTTAAGGCACAAAACCAACAACAATATATATATATATATAGAGAGAGAGATACAACTCTTCTAAATTGGCTGAACCTCCGCTAAGCAGAGAGGGCCTCTCCTTATATAGAAGAAAAACAATGCAAAGCTTGTTAAACAAGCTTGGCAAGAGCTTCATCCCTCCATACACATGTATGGAGGGGAAATGAGTGAAAACCAGCTGGCTCAAAAGATCTGGCGTGAAACTTGATGAGACAAGGGCTCTGCCGGCCATCATCAGTGGCCGGCAGTGGCTCATTGATGGCCGGCAGGCTCTATCAATGGCCGGCAGAAACAAAGTCATGGCCGGCAGGACCAAAAGGTGGTCGGCAGTGCTCCAAGAGAAACATTCTAAAAGAACCAAGTCATGGTCCAAGAATGGGGTAGAAAGGATACAGGGTTTGGAAAGCTCAAACCTGTGACGTTCCGCCGCGACAGTCGAGTACTCGATGAGCAATCAAACTAGTTGTTGGGTGTACCTGCAAGCACAACCAAGTCTTAAGGACGGTCAAAAATGGGGTGTCTACACTAGGCTGATTATAAACTCTTCAACAAGCTTTGCCATCTGAAAAAATCCTTGAAGATCTGGAATGTTGAGGTGTTTGGCAACCTTGCAAGCAAATTGAAAGAAGCTGACGAGGAGTTGCATACTTTGGATCTCTGAAAATGCTAGAAGATCAGAACTTAAAGAGAAAATTTGGAGACTATGTAAAAGGTTGGAATGGTTATGGCTTAAAAAATCCAGACAGCAGTGGACTCTTAAAGAGGATAGAAACACTGAGGGTAGTGTTTGGTTCACTTTCCAAATCATGATTTGGATCAAAAAAATTTAAAATTCTTTTCAAAATTCATAATCAAACAAAATTTTTAAAACTCAATTCAAAAATTCTTTTCAAAATTTTATTTTATTTTATTTATAAAAAAATTCAAAAATTATTTTTTTATTTTTTATTATTTTGAAAAAATATTTTTATTTTTTATTTTTTCAAAAAAAATATTTTGTTATTTTTCTAAGTATTGGCCAAATAATTTGTTATGATTTAGATATATATATATATATATATAAGCGATCCAAAATTTTTTAAAATTTAAAAATTAAATATTTAAAATAAAAGTAAAAAATATTTTGAATTTTTTTAAAAAATATTTAAAATAAAAATTATATATTTAAAATAAAATAAATAATTTTTTTAATTTTTAAATGTTTAAAAAATTTTAAAAAAATTCAATGCACAAATGTAGTAAATACAACACACATTAAAATAAAAAATGTTTACCCTAAAAAAATAAAAATAAGAAATTTTTTTAAATATTTAAAAAAAATAAACCCAAAACAATTTCAAAATACAATTCAAAATACAAAACTATTTTCAAAACTCATTTCAAAAACTAAACCAAATGTTTTTCCACCAAATGGCAAAGTGTAGAAAGAATTAAATTTACTCAATTCTATTTCAATTGGGAATGTTACACATTTGGATCCAGCCACCATTAGGCTTGAGGTTTGGAGCCATTTCAAGAAAACTTTTTTAGAAGAGTGGAAATTCAGACCAAAACTATCAGGGGGATTCCCATCAATTTCATCCTCTCAATTTGCATCTGATTTGGAAAAGGAGCTTTCTGAAGCTGAAACCTGGTGAGTGGTCAAGGAATGTGATTGAAACAAGACACCAGGCCTTGATGGGTTCAATATGATGGCCATAAAGAAGTGTTGGAAGTTCATGAAGGTAGATATTCTTAACTTCTTTCAAGATTTTTTCACACATGGGAAGATGGTAAGAGCACTCAACTCATCATTTATTGCCATAAAGAACTGTTGATTCCAAAAGTAGATAATCCATGTAATCTATCTGACTATAGGCCTACAAGTCTGATTGCATCCATTTACAAAATCCTTGCCAAAGTGCTATCCTCTAGACTGAAAAAGGTGATGCCCTCAATCATCAATATTTCACAATCTGCTTTCATTGGGGGCAGAAACATACTAGATGGTATCCTTGTAGAATGAAGTCTTGGATTGGTAGAAAAAAAGGAAAAGGAGTGGGGTTATCATAAAGCTTTATTTTGATAAGGCTTTCAACAGTGTAAATTGGGGATTTTTGTTCAGCATGTTGGAGAACTTTGGCTTTGGTCAAAAATGGTTAAGCTGGATCAAATGCTGTGTTTCAATAGCTAGGATATCAGTTTTTGTCAATGGCAATCCTACCTCAGAATTTCTAGCTGAAAAGGGCCTAAGGCAGGGTAACCCACTCTCTTAATTCTTGTTTAATATGGTGGTGGAAGGTCTGAACATCCTCATCTCAAGGGCTAAAACTTGGGCTTTCTAAAGGAGCAGTCATTGGCAAGATAAGGTATGTGTTTCTCACTTACAATTTGCAGATAATACAATCTTATTATGTGAAGCTAATTGGAAGGAAATATTGTGTGTTAAAAGGATCTTAAGGTGTTTTGAAGTTATTTTTGGTCTTAAGATCAATTACTCTAAAAGCATGGTAATTGGGGTGGGCATTGATGGGGAGGAGGCTAGTAATTTTGCAGATGCTCTGAATTGTACTACTCATTAGTTACCTCTCAAATTTTTGGGCTTGCCTCTTGGATCAAGTCCTAGACTCAAATCTACTTGGTAGCCAGTTGTAAGGAAATTCAAGCTAAAATTACCTAGTTGGAAAAGGAGATCCCTTTCCTTTGGAGAAAGTGTGGCAAAGGAATGGGATAAAATCCAAGCCTTTTTACTTTGGTGGGGTGACACTGATCTAAAAAGGAAAATTCACATGGTTAAATGGGATGATGTAACAAGACGTGAGGAGCTGGAGGGGAGGGGAGCTAGGGATCAGAAAAGTGAGAGTGGTTAATAAGTGTTTGCTTGCAAAGTGGTGGTGGAGGTTTGGTTTTGTTGAAAATACTATACGAAAAGATGTTCTGTGTAGTAAATATAGTTCCAGTGGCAATAAGTGGCTCCCAATGTTGACTGATAATCTCAGGGGTTCTAGACTATGGCCGGATATCCTATCTGTGGTTTTAACTGGCCCAGATTTGCTACAATTTATGTATGATAACACCAGTATCCAATTGGAAATGGTAAAAGATGCATGTTCTGGTCTGACGAGTGGTTGGGTGAGGCTTGTATCAAAGATCTATTCCTAAGGCTATTTCAATTGTTCATGAACAAAAATGGAACTATGTTTGACTTCTACAACAGAAGAAGTGCAGATGGAAGCTAGGATTTGGCTCTCAAAAGGAATTTGCCTTCTTGGGAACAGGAGGTCACTACAACATTTAGTCATCTACTGGATTCTGTACCATTGCTGAGGTCGGATTCAAATGATTAGCTATTGTGAAAGGCTCATCATTTAGCACTCTCAACCAACACATACTCGCCCCCCGCCCCCCCCCCCAAAGGCACAACATCTTTTTTGCAAAGTGGTGGTGCTCTTGATGCTAATACTAGTTCTCTTTGTCTATTATGTGAGGCCCATGAAGAAACTGTGTTACATGTAATGCTTCATTGTCAGTTGGTGTGGAAAATTTGGGCTAATTTTCAATCATGGTGTGGAGTGCAATGGGTTGTTCCAGGTTCCATTGAGGGGTTGCTGCAGTGATGGCAAGGATTCAAGTTCAGATAGGTGGAAGACAAGCTTTGGAAGACATTGTCATGTGCCATAATGTGGTCATTGTGGAAGGCAGGGAATGAATGCAAGTTCCAAGGGTCTACTGTTTCTAGGGAGAATTTGCAAGAGCTAATTAAAGTGAGGCTGGCTCTTTAGGCAAAATATAAAGTCCTGAACTTCAATTACTCTGTTAATGATTTGGTTTTCAAATTTAGGTCCATTAGGGGTGGCTAGTGCCTTGCATCTGTTTGGACTTTATTCATTCGTACCAACCCTGTTTTGAGTATGTTGGGGCTCTTTGATTTGGTTGTTTTGGTTGAATACTCTTTAACCATTTATGTTGGATAGTTTTGTAGATGATTGGGCTTAGTCTTTGGTGCTAACCTAATTGGGATTACAATTTTTTGCTATGATGTTTATAGCATGATTCCTTTTCTTTTGTCTTTGCTTTATTGATGCTCAATGTAAGTTTTATCCTTAATTCTATATCAATAAAAGCTTATCTTTGCAGATAAATAAAAATAAAAATAAAAATAAAAATAAAAATAAAAATAAAAATAAAAATAAAAATAAAAATCCAGGGTCTGATTTGACCAAGTGGTTTGATGATGAACATCCGATTGTCCTTCGCCTATTAAAGATCATTGTGGCCAACCCAAGCTCGAGCCCACACACCTATTAAACTTTTATCTGACAAAATTGGGGTGATTCTATTTGCACTCAAATAATAACTTAGTATGGTCAATTAAAATTTTGAAATTTTAGTTCTTATTATACCTTAATGTAAATTTACTAATAAGGACAATACATATTAAATCCTAAAATAAAAAATATATTTTTTTATGGTACATCCAAACCACTTATCCATATTTTTCATATTATCTCTCTTCATCTTCTTCCCCAAGTTTTAATTATTTTCTTATCATCTTGTTTCTCACTTCAAAACTTCAATTCACCCCACCAAAATTCACCATTATCATCAACATCATTATTATATAGATATTTTACTTAATGAATTTTCACAAGAGTATCTCGTTTTGCATCCTATGACATCCAACAAACAAACGCCTTTTTTTTTTTTGTTGATAATCTTACGGAAAACAGAATCAACTAGCAGCTTGAATATCCGAGATTACAAATTTATGAATTTTTGCAGGAACTTCTTCTACCCAAGCATGGAAATTATTCACTCGGAGTGCTTTGTGAGCCAAACCATGAGCAACCATATTGCTAGTCCTCAACACATTGGTGCATTTTGCTGCCGAAAAACTTGACAAATTTTCTCACACATTAGCAGCCAATAGCCCAACATAAGAGAGGTCAGGATTAGTTGATTGAATTGCTTTAATCACATTGAGAGTCTATAGTGATCTCGGTTTTGACCCGACCTTTGTTACATTCTGGACTCGGGTTTCGTGGTTTAATATTGTATCCATGTCTTGTTTTCCTCCTTTACCTCTTTGAATTTTAGTTTTGGAACATATTGGGCGTGTTTGGAATAGGTTGGTTGTTAGTTGGTCTAGATTGTTGATGCCCAGATTTTGGCTTCTTCGCTCGAGCGAGGTTTTTTGCGCTTGAGTGAGCTTTGTGGAATTGGCTTCTTCGCTCGAGCGAGGTTTCTTGTGCTCGAACGAGAATTGAGAGTCATCAGGTTTCTTCCCCAAACGCAAAATTTCTGGAAAGGTGAAGTGCTTTGCTCGAGAGAGGCTTCTTGTGCTCGAGCAAGCGTGTGCATCTGTAAAACTTCTGAAGCTTTGCATTCTGCACTCGAGCAAGGTTACTTGTTTCTGGTTGCTCGAGCGAAGGTTGTGTATATCAGTTCGCAACAGGGTGATTTTTACATCACTTTTTGATCTTCTTTTCACTCAAAACCCTAATTCGGCACTCTCTCTCTCTCTACAAATACTCCTTGATCTAAGGGTCTCTCAACCCTAGTCCCTTTGATAAAAAGATAGAGCACCTTGTGGGCTTCCTTTTGATTCGAACAAAGTGGAGTTTGGGTATTCTACCTTGTTATGGTTTTTAACTTAGGTATTTGTCATTTTGTATAAGTGGTGGAATTTGGAAGGTTTTGGGTAAAGTTAGGGTTTGAGTTCAAAATTTAAAAGAGAGATTTTATGTTGGGTTCCATGAATATATATATATATATGGGGTATTGAATATGAGATTACATGGGTTAAAATGATGAAATTTGGACTTGGGATTGATATTTGAAAAAGGGGGAAAACTGCCCTAATTTGTGTTAAATAATTATTTTGTATAAATAATGAAATTGATATGGGAAATATGAAATTGGGAGGATGTGTGCATGAATGGTGTAGTTAGATTTGGTAAATCACTCACCTATGGAAAATTTGATAAATTATTTGTTGACAGATTTTATATCTGTTTAGAAATATCTATTTTGGGCTATCGGTGGAGGATAGCTATGATTGTTGTAGAAATTGTATGAGGACTAGGTGAATCGAAACTGGTCATTTGAATTATGTCATTGAATATGACTGTTTGATTAAACCATTGGATATGTGATTTGGATAGTCATTGTCTATGACAACGTTTTTAAATACATTGTATATGTATCATTGTTTGGGAGGAGATAGTGGATGTATTCCATTGTTTGGGAGGAGATAGGGGATGGACTCTATTTTAAATTAAGTTGGCTAGAGTGTCCAGGGTGAAAGTCTTGAAACCTTATATGTGTATCTTTGGGTGTCGATTCTCTCAGACGAGAATCCGTAAAATGGCAAGAAGATTAAAGTGTTTGAATAATGAATGTTATTGAATTGTGAATGAATGAGTTGTAGTCTCATTTGGGATGGTTTAGATGATAAGGAACTATACTTATGCATTGATTTAAAATGAATGAATGGAAATGAGTTAAGATGTGGTTATTAATATTGTATGGTAATGGAAAGTATGTAAGTTGGTCACAAATGTTGAACAGTTAACTGATGCATATATCTTAGTTAAATTTCATATATTGTGTGAGTATATCCCTACTGGGCTTTGGCTCACCCTACTTGGGAACCATTATCAGGTATAGGTGACATGCCTCCTCCAAGGGCGTAGCTTGGGAGGACTTAGAGGCTGGTGGCTTTGTTTTGTTAATTTTGTGTTTAAATGTTAATTCAAGCCAAGGGCTTTACATGTATAGAGCTTAGGACTCTTTTGTTGAAACCAAGTGATATCTTGGAAAGATGTAAGCCCGCAGGGCGTTTATTTTGTTGTAATCACTTAGTGTTACATGCTGTAGTTTCGGAATGAACATTTATGAAAGTATAATGCATGTAATATCTCTTGTAATATAAACTCTGATGAATGAAAGTATAATATTTTCTATTATGCTTTTGAATCTCTTGGGTTGGATTATCCTCTTTATTTTGAGGGTGTTACAGAGTCACCTTCTAAAATAATATTAATAAGCCTTAGGGTTTTTGAAAGGCTTTTGCAAAGTGGTGTGATTTGAGATTTTTGATTTGTTTATTATTTAGATGTATTGTGAAGGGTAATTTGATAAAAAATATATGAGATATATTGAGAATTTGAGAGTAAATTATAATCTTAAATAATTTAATGGAATGTATTAAGAAATTAGGCGTACTTAATAATTTTTTAAGTGGAAATAGAATTCCTACCAAACTCCCTAAATGAGGCTTGGGTTGGACTTGGACATAAAGTTTGAAGTCTGGCTTGACTCTCGAGCCACCTGCACAGCCCATGAAAGGTCGCTTGTTGGCCTACTCGCAAACCACAATTCACATGATTGAGAAAGAGAGATTTTCTGGCATTTTGTTTTTTGTTCTCTACTATCTATCATCTGTTATTAGGAATGGTTGAATTATGCTCAATGATTCCAGAATTGTCTTTTATTTTTTAGGTAGGAGATGAATTTTCTTTAGGAATAATTTGACAAGAAATAAAACAAACTTAAGGTTTTATGCCATTTGCTTTTGTGTGATTCTCTACTGAAGCAGTGCTCTAAACCAAGTGTAAATTCCATGAGATTTTGGTTATTAAATGCTAAAAAGTGAATGGTTAAATTACCAAAATCCGCCTATCAATCCCAAATTGGTATATAACTTGAGAGAATCTAAATCCTATTTATAAAAGGGCATTTATTCGTAAATCCCTCTCCACTTACTTATGTTCCACTTAATCCAAATTATTTTCGTATGTTCCACTAAGTCTTATGGGTGACATAGTTACTAAAATACCCATAATAATAATAATAATAATAATAATAATAATAAGATTCACATTGACAATGGGAATGTTCTGTAATGTTCATATCACAAAGTTACTAAGCGTTCAAAAATTCTTCGTAAGGGTAAAATTGTCCATAAAATACCATGTTTATAAGAATTAGAATTTGGTGGATCAAATGTCTAAATAATAAGATTTATTAAAATATAAAAATATATTATGAACTAATTAAAATAGAAGTACTTAAAAAAAAAATTCCTAACAAATCCCACATTTATAAACCTAAATGAGTAAGGATTATTTTGTATACATTTATTTTATTTTATTTTTAATTTTATTATTAGATCCTAAATTATTTTGTTTAAAATTGCAACCAAAAGACTAGGCTTCAAAAAACAAAATTGATTTAGAGCTCTAAATAATGAGCTCTAAAGTCACCACTAATGTGTTGGCAGTGGGGTCCATCACTGATGTGATAGATGTGTCTTGTTTGTTTTTTTTTTTCTTCCTCCATGCCAGCTCATTAGAGCTGGCATTAGAGTTGCTGGGTTAGAGCTCTCAATCACTGCTCCTTCAAAAAATTATCAGGAAGCATCTTGAAAATAATCTAGTGTGGTAAGGGCATACACAAGACAAACTCTCTGGTCCTTAGGTTTTCATAGATAGTAAAGTAGCCCAAGTTAATGATTTCACAGTTAAAATTAAGTTTTTTTTTATAAGATTTTGTGAGATTCTCAAACTTGATATAACCAAAATGACTAAAAAAAAATTTCGCAACAAATATTTGAATATGAGATTAGGAGCGACAATGGCACTATGAAAGTTATCATGTTCCTGTTATTCTTAATCAAAAAGAATTTATTATGAAACAAATAATTCAATTCCCATTTTTGGATGGTTATTTTTTAGTTAGAAATGTATTTTTGAAATAAGAAGAAAATAGACATTTTTTTTCAAGATCAATCATATATTGCTCTTAAAATGCATGAAATTCCATTGCTCAAATATGCATATCAAAAATGTAAAGTTGGTTTTAATCCTGTTAAAATTGTGGAACCAAATTTCTTGACACCTATTGAACCTCTCAACGCAACCTAGCGTGATGAGCTTAAAACAATAGACAACCAGAATGGCACAGAAAAAACTTGGCAACAACTATTTGAAGATGAGATTAGCAGCGACAATGACACTATAACTGATAGTGAAGAAGAAGATGAACAATGGATCACTAATATCACAAATCACTATCAAGGAAAATAAGAAAAAAATATTCCGAGTTTAGATAGTATTAAGAAAATGTTAGAAAATAATTTTAGTGATAACCCATTAAAACTATGGGAAAAAGACAAGTTTTGGGCAAGAAGAGTGCTTGAGAATCCAAACTACATAATCAATATGAAATCCATTAGACATAGTATTGAAATGATTAAGGAATTCAAAAAACAAATTCTTGATTTATTAAGACAAGGGTTAATATGACCTAATAAAAGTCCTCATTCTAGCCCCGCATTAATGGTAATGAACCATGCAGAAAAATTAAGAGAAAAAATTCGTATGATATAGATTATAGAGTTTTAAACAAGAAAATCATAAAAGATGGTTATAAATTGTCTAACATAGATGTTTTGATAAATAAAATTCAATCAATCAATTTTTTTTTCTTTCTAAATTTGATTTAAAAAGTGGCTATTGGCAAATTCGAATGGAAGAAAACTCTATTCCTTTAACTACTTTTAGTGCTCCACAAGGACATTATGAGTGGTTGGTTTTATCATTTGGCTTAAAATAGGCTCTACTTATATTTCAAAGAAGAATGGATAATATTTTTCATAAACATGGACAATATTGTATAGTATATGCAAATGATATTTTAGTCTTTTCTAAAACTAGAGAAGATCATCGAAATCATCTCCAAAAAATAGCTAGAATTCATAGAACATGGATTAGTACTACCTAAAAAGAAAATTGAATGGAAAAAGAATTCCATAAAATTTTTTAGGTTAGTAATTGATGACAACAAAAAAGTTGTATTTTAAGATCATATCTTTGAAAAGTCATGGAATTTCCCGAACAGATAAGAGATATCAAACAGTTTTAACGAATTTTTAGGATAATTAACTATGCCAGAAAGTTTATTCCAAACTTATCTAAATTAGTAAACCAATTAAGCAAAAAGCTTAGGAAAGGAAATTGTAGTTGGAATTAAGAAAATACTAAAAACGTATCTAATATAAAGAAGATAATAAAAAGTCTTTTTCAATTAAGTTTATCTAATCAAGGAGATAAATTAATCTTAGAAGCAGATGCCTCTGAGAATAATTGGGGAGCAGTATTAAAATCAATACCTCCTAATAAATATAAAGAACAGATATGTAGATATTGGAGTGGTAGTTTTAAAGAAGTTAAAACAAGATATCACATAAATGAAAAAGAATTTCTTACAATAAAAAATGGTATAAAATCTTTTTATATTTTTTAGTTTTTGAACATTTCATTATTAGAATAGATAATAAGTGTTTCAAGACTTTTTCAAGGTAGACTACACAGATGGCCGCAATGGTTTCATTATTTTAGTTTTGATGTTAAATATATTTAGTTTGAGAAAAATTTCATTGCAGATTCTCTAACAAGGGGATTAAGTTTTATGGTGCAAGAAATCACAAATGTAGCTGACAAAGGGAAGAAACCCATGTTAATTTGTTGGAACTGTAACAAACTAGGCCATAAACCTGAAAACTATCAGTGGAAGGATTCAAAAAATTCTTCAGCTAACAAAGTGCTTACGCTTGGAACTGCGACAGTAAAGAGAGAAAAATCCGAATTTTAACCAAAAAAATTCAAAGGGATTCTTAACAGGAGAATCATCAAAAAAGCAAAAATGTGAGTTAACCTTCAAACTCAAAGACATAGATACAGCAGAAATCCCTGCTATAATCGAGAAAACATTTTAGAATCCGGGACTAGCATCAGAAAGTAACAAACATTTTAAAGATTTTCGGTTTTCTCTGTGCAATAGCAAACGAAAAGGTGTGCATAGAATTATCAGTTCTCTTACTGATTATGTGGGGTTTCTAGAAAAAGAGCTTAACATCATCCGCAATGATGAAAAAATGATGGAAGAAAGAGAAAAAAGAAGTTTTGTTTTGAAAGAAATAGAAATGTTTTTTTTTTTTTTTCTAAAAGAGTTGACTGAAAAAATTAAATAAATTGCCAAACAACAAGATTTCGTATGCCATCCTTAGTAGAATCCTTAAATTGGGATTAAGGCTGGCTAAGTCTCAAGTTATTAGTGGATAAAATTAATATGCATTGGATTGAATTGGGAATTGTTGATTTTGTGAAATTGATAGAGAGAATTTTTAGCTTTTAAATAAATTTCCAACAATAGTTAAATATGCTATTACAGTTATGGGAGAAAACCCAAAACTTATCACGACACATATAGTGTCTACTTTGGCTGAAAGAACTAAAATTCAGTTTTAGTAACCATATTAGATCTGGCCTCTTTACCCAGTAACCAGTCAAAATCCTTTCTACCATGATAAAAAAAAGAAAGATAATGGAAGGGATATAATCCTATCATCGACAAAATTGATAGGCTCGTATTTTTTCATAATACATTACAAACTATTTTCCACCATTTAGAACTAACAATCTACTATGATGGGAAGAGAGTTATGGTTGTAAGAAGCGAGAGAGTCTTTATTGAACCCTCCAAGCTAGAAAAAGACAAAGCAAAGGAAATACCTAAGATGCTTTAAGAAGAGATAATGTTTGGGAACTCACAAAATCAAGAGAATAGCCTAAATTTACTATGAATCAATGCAAGACATGGACCTCTGCATTTCTGAAAAATAATCAGAAATCCATATGACAAATCAAGCCAAAAAAGGCAAGAATCTTTCAAACAATTTACATGGAGAACAAAGCCAAGAAAATCTCACATGACTAAAGAAGCCAAGACAGAAGAAATCAAAAGAGAGCTCATATGACGGATATAGCCAAGGAGAGACAACAAAGTGGATCACATGGTGAATAAAGACAAAGGAGTCACATATTGAATAATACCAAAGTAGTGGAGATACCCCTACAAGCTTTGTTAGTTTAAATAAAATAAAATATAAAAGGTTATTCTTATCTTTTAATTTTATACATTTCAATTCCAAAGTTGAAGTTCACTCTTTGTCTAAAAAAGGGTGTGGCTGCTGTAGACACCCCATTTTTGACCGTCCTCAAGACTTGGACGTCACCGTTTGAACACTCGGTGATCATCCATGTTTGTGTTCGTTTTGAGTTCTCGGAGGTCTCGGCTACGCGCCTTGCCTCGGGATCTCTCAACTCGACTGTCTTGTGCTTGGTTGGACCAAACACTTGTTTGTTTCTTGCACTTGAGGGTAGAGAATAGCTTGTTAGCTATCCCTGGTACCCACCGGCCTTGGCTTAGGGCCACCGTTCTTGTTTTCTTTCCACCGGCCATTGGTGATGGCCGGTCGGCTCTTTGTGTGGTCGGCCGACCATATATTTGGCCGAAGGACTCCTTTTATGGCCGATACCTCCTTTTTGCCTTTTTCAGGCATGGTGCATGCCAGTTGTGCCAGCTGGAGTGCACAGACTTGTCCTCCATACACGTATATGGAGGAGTTGCACCATTTGCACCCTTTTGGCCTAGCTTCTTGAGGAAGCTTGGACCTTTGTCTTATCTTCCTCAAGAAGCTTGAACCCCTGTCTCAGCTTCCTCAGGAAGCCTTGGCCCCTTTGCCTTAGCTTCTTTAAGAAGCCTTGACCCCTTTTGTTTAGCTTCTCTTGGAAGCTTAGGCCTTTGCCTTGTCTATATAAGAGGGGCCCCCCTCTCCTTTGAAGGGGTTCAGCAAAACCAGACCTAATATCACATATATCTGTTATATACACCTTCTCTCTCTATATCTCCCTCTCTCTCTTCATTTGTGTGTGTTGGAGGGCCTAAAAGTGTGTTTTGGTCTTAGTTTTGCACTAAGTCACCTAGTATCACACCTTACTTCGGTTGTGGAGGTGTTGAGAGGATGTTCTTGGAGTTTTGAGCTGGCTTTTATCATAAGGAGGGGGCTGAGGTTGCTGCTCTTCAAGTGTTCTTCAAGGGTAACACTATTTGCTTTATATTCCCCATTCTTGCACTAGTTTTTAACCCACTTTGCATGCTGTTTTAGACTTTGTGTATAACTGAAAAAAAGTCTTGTATTTTCATGCTTAAGATGCTTCATTAAGGTCACTTTGGTGTTGGGGGTCGACCTCTCCCTCTTAGGCCTTGTTTGGCCCTTTTTGTGCTTTCTTTGTTGAGCTTCGGGAATCCTAGTGTATTGGCCTTCTCACCACTGAAATCCAGGGGATTTTCAGTGGTGAAGAAGAGGTTTTGAGGTCTTGCATAGGGGAGGGACACCCCCCTCCCTTTGTCTCTCATTTGTTCATGTTTTTGGCTCATAAGGGTAGCATGCATGATTAGTTGTCTTTGGCTCCATTTCAGAGGTTTTTGGGTGTTATTAGGTCATAATATGCCTCGGTTTTTGGTCGGATTAATGGCCCTTTTCATGCATTATATACTTGCTTTGTATTCCTCCATTTTGCCTAGAAATGCATCTTGCCATTAGACCACCATGCTTGCATATTTTTGCCTAGCTTTGTGAAGCTTTTGGTCATGTTTCATCATGCTTGAGGTCTGTTGGGTGTTGATTTGATCACACCTTTCGTGCTTTGTATAGTCCCTTTGCGTTCTAGCATGTTGGCATCGGGTGTGTGAGTCATTAGCATGCATTACCTTGGCTATTTCAGTGATTTGGAATCACTTATTATGTCATTTCAGTCCAGGTTTTGTGCTTACATTCTTGCATTTGTTATCCTTTCAATGCCTTGAAGAAATGTGACCTTATGCTCTATGTTTGAGTCATAGTGTATGCCTTTTGTTTAAGTCATTTGGGCTGCCATATCAGAGGGTTTTTGGGTGTATTTTGATGCATTAAAACTCTCTTTTGGGTTGCATAATCCATGCCATGAGTGGTTGGGGTAGGTGTAGAGTAATACTCCATTTTGTGGCTTTGAATGCCCTTTGTTTTGGGCCCTTTTCTTGGCATGTTTTAACCATAGTCCATGCATGATTTAATCTTGTTTTGGAGTGCTTTAGGACCGTTCTAGGTCATTTTGATCCTTTGGGGTTTGGTTGACATAGCCATGGTTTGGACCCTTTTGTTGGCTTCAAGTTTTAGCCATTGTTGCATGCCTTGCTTGCATAACATAGTGGATTTGGCATTGTCTCTTACATGTTTTCAGAGCTCGTTATGCTAGTGATTTGTCCATGTTTGTCTCTTCTTAATGCGCTTGAGAGTTGACTTCTTGCATGCCTAAGTGTTAGACTTCCATATGTGCACATTTGAAGATGTTTAGTCCATCACTTCCATGCACTTTGGCCACTGTTTTGGGGTGGGCTGAGGCCTTCTCATTTCAGTATAAGTCCATCTTTGCATACTTTGCATGTTTGACATGTTGCATTGCATTGGTTGCATGCTTACATTGTATCATGTTCGCATGTTTGCATGTTGTTTAGCTAGTTGCATTACATGGTCTTGTCGTATGCTTGACATGTTCATATTGCATTGGTTTAGCTTGCATGATTAGGTAATGTCATGTTACATTAGCTTAGCGTGCTCATATTGCATTGCATGATTTGCATCACTTTACATTGTATATGGCATACGCGCATTGTATCTTGTTTGGTTTGGGGTGTCAAACCAAACTTGAAGGGTGAGGTGTGTTCGTACTCAAAGTGACGAAACACGTCTCAACCCTCGGTCGCCGATGCCCTTGATCTCAACATGATAGGGCGTTAGCACTCATTTTTTTTTTTGTTGCATGCATTTACATTGAGTTGTAAACTTGGTGTCTTTGGCCATCATGCATCGAAATGCATGATTGATGGCCCGAGTACTGAGGGCCATACTCTCTTGAGTCTATAGCATGATTGGGAGAGTGGCCATGCACACATTGCTTTGAAAATTCCATACCATGCACTGCATGTCCTCTGCTGCTGTCAAAACAGGGCTCTGCAGGAAGAAATGGCCGACCGGCCACTTACAGTGCCGTCCAACCATCAGTGTCCAGCCGATGACACAAGCTTTGGCCGATAATCCCTTTCCCATGGCCGGTGGCATTTTGTTCTGGCCGGTGGAACTCCAAAACACTCAGGATGAAGTTCAAAGCAGTTCTGGAAACTTTCATAATTTTTAGGGGAGCAAGGCAGTGTAAACAGAGGCAACAGTGGCATGGTACGGGTTTCCGAGCAAGGCGAGTCAAGCATACATCATTCACGTATTCCGAGGTGGGGCTGCGGCCACCTTCTTTCTGTAATTAATTTGTTAATTAATTAGAAGTTTTTGTAATATTTAATTAGCTAGAATAGTCAATTATTTATTTGTTTTGTAATATTTATTCGGACCCTCCGAGTGAGGGCAACTGTGTAATAAGTGTGCGTGAGTGTGTGTATGTCTTCCAACCCCACGTCTTTCTTCCCTTTTATTTACTAGCTTTCGATGGTTAGTTTAGGGCATGTTTCTATTACCATACTTATGATAGCATGTTTGCATACATTCATTTGTATTGCATGCACCGGGCTCGACGCATCATGCTAACCGCATTGTATTTCAATTTCAAGTTGAATACATGTATCAATTGTTGCATTTCATATGCCATTTTAGAATAGCCGAGCCTGTCTTAGTTGCATTTTTGCATGTGTTGCATTAGGTATTTCAGCATAGTTAGGATTCATGCATGATTTCTAATTAGCTTCTTTCTTTGGCTCGGAGTACTCGGTAAGTGCTTATGCTTTAGCATCCTTGCATGTGTGTGAGTGACTGCCATGATAGCATGCTTACCATGAGGCTATGTGCTTATGTGATATAACTGCCTGAATGCTTGTGGGTGAAGGTTGGATTATTTGGATTGAAACAATTCATCGACTGCGAGTTTTAAGCCCACTTGAGAGTGGCAAAATCATGTTTTCTAAGCCCACCCGAGGGTGGCAAAATCCACGTCTTAGCCTACTTGCGAGTAGCACGTTCAAACCGTTTTTCAAAACGAACATGAGATGTTTTGTTCCAATTCAGGCGATCCGGTCTATATTTGTATGCTGTGCGCATCACGTAGTAAATCTAGGCTAATAACCGGAATAAGAACACATAATGTTTTCAAAACTTGATATCATGGTTAGTAGAGGCCGATCTTCGGATCGGGCGAGAGGGGGTGCTCATAGCTGACCTTCCCCAATCGTACCCAAGTTCCCGAGTCGAGGCAACTTTGGTGATGACGGACACGTGGCCTTAGGCAACGAGTCAGGGTTTCCTAAATTCCCCCAAAATAAATATTTAGGTGGCGACTCTGTATCTGGCAAAGCAGTCCATGTTTGGCACTTCTTTCAAAAAATCTGTTTTCAAAAATGATTTGCCGGATTTAGACTCTTTGATGATTCATCGGTCTTGCATTGCACTCTGCGAGATTAGATACAGGACCATGACATTGAGTCCTGAACTGTAGTGAGCCCAAATGAACAAAACGAGATTCCCTCCCGGGACATTCGGGGACGTCTACAGCTGCGTCTTGTAAGAGTAGAGTCAAGAAACAAAGTCTTATAAGTAAGTAAGAGTATTTCTCTCTATCTTTCTTGTAATCTCTGTAGTTTTTAAATATTGAATAAAAATTTTCCATTTTTATAATATCTTTGTCTATTGTTTTTAATTTTCTAGAGGACTGAGAGTAGTGATACAAGCAATGTAATATTCACGGAGTGTGAGAAATTACACTTACAGTCTACTCGTTGAAAGGTTTGAAAATAGATGAAGCAAGGTAGACATGAAAAATGCAAAAAAAAAAAAAAAAAAAAAAAAAAAAAAAAAAAAAAAAAAAAAACCCTCAAATGTAAGTATGTTTTAAATTTCAAGTCCTAATTTGCAAATAATATAAAGTTAATTTTATTTTATAGTGTTTAATAATTGGTAGGCTGTAACCTACTACTTGGGATTGCTCATGAAGGATTTCTTGAAACATCTTTCGTGAACGTAGCATTGTTCAAGTTGCAAATTGTAATGCATTCATGTCCATTTAAAAATTTATAGTTACTATTTTTAGAGTAAATTACCAGCCAGTGGTAATAGTTAGATTTAATTAATATGAGTCTATCAATTCATCGCTGAAAGTTGGTTTTATCAAAATCGTCTCTAAAAAAGGCTTTTTTTGACGATTGTCTGAACAGGTTGCTAAAAACTTGCGATTATTGATGTTTTTTTGTGAAGATTTCAATAAATTGGCAGTTTCGTATGAATTATTTATTTTCTCATCGTTCATATTTTTTTTTATACAAAATTGATCTGAACACATGGTTTCCATTATTCGATTAACTTTATTTTTTTACAGGGATGATGTACTCGACGAATCCTAAAATATGAATGATTCAGATCATTGAAACGAGACCTAAAAGTGGGCCCAATGGCCCGAACAACACTTCTCCAGTCCTTAGAGAAGCTCAATCCTTGAATTTTTATGTTGTTTATTTCTTCTGTCAATTTGATTATTATAATTTGAATTGCATCAATTTTTTTCTTAAATATTTTTAATTGTATCAATTTAATCCACTTGATAATGTCATTTTAAAAATTAGATTGAAATTAAGGACAAAATAATCGAGAAAATTTTTTTCATTTCGCCTTCAAAACTATCACTCAAAAATCAATTTAACTCAGATTCTATATTGTCTTGGAATTACAAAGGTAAAAGATTCACCATGTCCTTTTAAACAAATTACACCTCTGTTCTTTCTAATTTGACATAGTGTATTCCTTCTTAAATGAATCATTTTATCCTTAATATTAATTCAATTTTTTAACGAATTATTTATTAGACTAAATTAATAAATAAATCAACTTATTGTGAAAACTTAAATGAAAAAAATGATACAATTGAAATTACAATGAACCAAACTAACATAATAGGCAAATTAGATTGCTATCAAATTTCTTAATATGTGTGATCAATTAGACTAAATTGACATAATGTGAAAAATTAAAAGAAAATTTTGAAACAATTAAAATTGCAATGATCAAATTAACATGAGAAACAAATTATTGAGACGGTTTGATGGAGAGAGAGAGAGAGAGCTAGCTCTCTAAGAGATTTCCAGCAATGCTCCGGCGGCTCTCCGGCGACATTCTGGCGACTCGTTTTACACTTCTACAGTGTAAGTATAGATCTACAATTTTGTTGAAAAAAAGGGTCTTGAATTCTTCAAATGGTGGTCTTCGGGTCTTCAAAATTTGGCAATGATCTTGTCTATATAGAACAGAAAATTAATGCTTCAAGTTGCGTTACTAAGTCGCTTTCCTAAAGACAATATTTGTACTCACCAAAAGGTGTGCTGGGGGTTACAACAAATTTGCCTCTAGGATACAATGAAGCCTGATCTAAAGATCTAGTCTATCAGCGTCTGCACTGACGACAATAGATCAGAACACTCTTAATATAATCAAGAAACCAAGACACTGATAATCAAATCTGCATAACTTGATTATCAATAAGAAAAACAGAAATTTGCTTAAGAAACTTTTGATCGAAAATTCAAAATCAAGAGGAAGAGAGAGAGAGAATTGTAGGAATGCTTTTCAAGATTTTGGATGGAATGAAATGGTTGATTTCGTAGCCTATTTATAGGCCTTGATGGATCTGATCGAATGGTCATGTCCTTTGATCGCATCCGATCAGATTTGACCGTTGGATCGACAATCTATGGTGCAGATCATTCTGACACCGAATAGATGCCTTGACTAACCACACCGGATCACGATCGGATGCCATCTCATTCGTACGATCGCGCACATCTCTAATCAACGGCTATGATCAACCCGCTCTAGATCGGACACACAACCGTTTGATCAGTTGGTTGACTCATCGCCAACGGACGACACGTCACTGGCATGTGGAGCTGACTGCATTCCACGTCACCTATGCCACATCGGATCCCCATCATCACTCCAACCTGTTCGATGAAAATAGGAAAACGCCCTCATGGTGCCTTGTGCCAACGCATCAATGCTAAGTGCAAAGTGCACCATCAAACGCCACACAGCCCACTGCCCACGCCACGCGCGTACACGTGTGTGCGTGTGCGGATGGTGTGAAGCACCATCCTTGCGGTGTGGGTGCATGCACACTAGCTTTCATCCCATAATTCCACATTCAAAAGAATATTCCATGTAACACTTTATTAATTGCTCCATATTTTGCTCTCTTTCCAATGTGGGACAAAGTCCCAAGCTTATTTCATGCTTTCCAAAGAAAACATGAAAGGTTTTTAAAACACCCAAAAATTAAACTATACATTTTGAAAACCATTTTGAAAATTTCCCAACATTCCCCCACCATTTTCAAAATACCAGATGATGACTCTTGGTTCACTTGACAGCCTTATGCATAGGTGAAGATATCTTACAATTTGAATCATTCACTTAGTGAAGACATCTCAAAGTTAGTCAAGATGGCATAGTAGACTTGTCTTTGAACTAGCGATCTTATACGACTAATCGAACATGTCTCACACACAGTACAAGTTACCTCAAGTATTCAAACAAACCGACACGTGGATTGGCCTTGTGTCTATATCCTGTTTCATGGGCGATCTAGAGTCAAGCCCTTGGACTCATAGGAAGCGGCACCACCTCCTACACTCACATAGGTAAGCTTACTGAGAGTACCCCTATAATTTACAGTACCCTAACAACCTAGTTGTAAGCTTATTAAGAGTTTGCTAACTTATCCTCTTCTTTTCACATTACAGGTACCAAGCACTTCAACCTTGGGATGAAAATGAAATAAAACTAAGTGCCTGCAATCACGATATATAGTGTACTGGGGCTCATTGAACTAAAGACTTGATGTTTCTTCAAGCGTTGAGTCAAGTTTCCACCAGGAGTGATTATGTTAAGTGGGCTTGAGACCCATCCCCTTTGATGTTTTCCACACCAAGTCCCTTGCAAGTCCCTTTGTTAAGGGGTCATCCAAGTTTTCACTTGACTTTACATAACTAATGGTAATCACACCTTCTGTGATTAACTGCCTAACACAGCTATGTCTCAGTCCTATATGCCTAGACTTTCCATTATAGACATGGCTATAGGCCCGTGATAGAGTTGCTTCACTATCACAATGCAAAGATATTGTTGGCATAGGTTTTGGCCATATCTTAATCTCTAACAAGAGATTCCTTAGCCACTCTGCCTCTTTGCTACAAGAAGCCAACGCTATAAACTCTGACCCCATGATTGGGTCTGTTTTGCATGTTTGCTTCTTAGAACCCCAGGAGATAGCTCCTTCTCCAAGAGTAAAAATCCAACCACTCGTGGACGAGTGATCTTCACGGTTAGTTATCCAACTAGCATCCATAAATCCTTCCAGCACTGCTGGATAGCCATTATAGACTATTCCATAGTCTATTGTTTTCCTCAAGTACCTAAGTACTCGGTTAACAGCATGCCAATGCACACTACTGAGATTACTAGTGTATCTACTAAGTTTTTCCACTGCAAGCAATATCAGGTCTAGTGCAAGTCATGGCATACATCAGGCTACCTATTACTCTTGAGTATTCTAGCTGATCAACAGCTCTTCCAGTATTAGGATACAATTTCAAATTTGAATCAAAAGGTGTAGACATGGGTGTACAATTATATTGATTAAATTTCTTAAGAATTTTCTCAATATAGTGCGATTGGGTTAGAACCAAATTATTGTCCTCTCGTTTGATCTTAATATCCAAAATTATATCAGCCAAGCCCATGTCTTTCATACTAAAGCTAGACGACAAGAAACTTTTAGTACTTTCAATGACATCATTGTCAGTACCAAAAATAAGCATGTCATCTATATATAGACATATGATTACACCTCTATTTCTAGTAAACTTACTATACACACACTTTTCAGATTCATGTATCCTAAAACCATTTGACACTATTACTTTGTCAAATTTCTCATGCCACTGTTTTGGAGCTTGTTTTAGTCCATATAGTGACTTCACGAGTTTACACACCTTGTGCTCTTGACCTTGTACAACAAATGATTCCGGTTGTTGCATATAGATTTCCTCATCTAACTCTCCATTTAAGAAAGCGGTCTTAACATCCATTTGATGGATTTCAAGCTTATAGATTGAGGCTAAGGCAATTAACACTCGAATGGTGGCGATTCTAGCCACTGGAGCATATGTATCAAAATAATCAATACCCTTCTTTTGAGCAAAACCCTTAGCAACTAATCTTGTTTTGAACTTGTCAATTATGCCGTCAACTTTCATTTTCCTTTTGAAAATCCATTTACAGCCAATGGGTTTGGATCCAGGTGGCAAATCAGCAAGTATCCAAGTATTGTTACCCATGATAGAATCCATCCCATCATTTATTGCTTATTTCCAGAAAGCAACATCTTGAGACTTCATTGCTTCCTCAAAGGTTAATGGATCTGAATCCATATTCAAAGAAATCATTGTTTGCTTACAATAAACTTTTCTAGTTCCTTCTACAAGGTAAACAATGAAATCAAGGCCAAATGACTTCTCAGTCTTAGCCCTCTTACTCCTCCTTAGCTTAATAGGCTCATTAGGTTCATTAGGCTCAATAGGTTTATGTCGTTCACTTTCCTCTGTAGACATCAAAAGAGTTGATTCATTTCTTGATTAGAATCCAACCTTGGAATGGTTGTGAAACGATTCTCATAAAATACCGCATCACGTGAATCAATGATGGTATTTGTTTTCATTGAACCATTGGACTCTACTATCATAAACCTATATGCTTTGCTATGTATAGCATAGCCAAGGAATATGCATTCAATTCCTTTTTCACCTAATTTCTTCCTTTTAGGTTCAGGCAATCTGACTATTGCTTTACAGCCCCATGTTTTCAAGTAACCAAGATTAGGTTTCTTGTTTTTCCAAAGTTCATAAGGAGTAACATTTCTTCCCTTGAGAGGAATTCTATTGAGTATGTGACAGGCAGTGAGCAAGGCTTCACCCCAAAAACCAGAACTTAAACTGGAATAAGAAAGCATAACATTAATCATTTCTGCTAATGTCCTATTCTTTCTTCTAGCTACTCCATTTTGTTATGGTGTGTAGGGTGCAGACTTCTCATAAATAATACCAACATTTTCACAATATTCTGGAAAATGGTATTCATCGCCTCTATTAGACCTAAGTCTCTTTATTTTGACATTACACTAATTTTCTACTTCTGTCTTAAAAATCTTGAATTTATCAAGCACCTCATCTTTTGAATGCAAAAGATAGATATGACAGTACTTAGAAAAATCATCAATGAATGTTACAAAATATTTTTTACCACCTCTAGTGAGGGTACTATGCATGTCACATACATCATTATGCACAAGTTTAAGCAGAGATGTGGTTTTATCTACTTTAAGAAATGGAATGCGAGTAATTTTTGATTGCACACAATATCTACATTTTTCAAACATATCAATGTCATACTTAGGAATTAAATCTAAATTAACCATATCATGCATTTTCCTAGTATTAACATGACCTAAACGAGCATGTCATAAAGAAAGAGAATCAACAATATAAGCAGAAACAGATGTATTATTGATAACGTTAAGTTTGAACATTCCTTGATACATGTAGCCCTTTCTAACAAAAATCCCACCTTTAGACAGGACAAATTTGTCCGACTCAAATACTAACTTGAAATCATGCTTATTAAGCAGGCTTCCAGATACACGGTTTTTCTTGACATCAGGTACATGACAAACATCATTAAGACTTAGGACTCTTCCAGATGTAAACTCTAGATCCACCGTCCCTTTGCCTTTGATGGCAGTAGTTGAAGAGTTGCCCATGCAGAGAACTGTTCTATCACTCACTTGTTCATAAGTAGTGAAACGGCTCTTGTCGTTACAGACGTGCCTTGTTGCTCCTGAGTCAATCCAACAATCACCAGCATCTTCGAGCATGTTCACCTCGGATACAACAGCCACGAACTTGTTCTTGGCATTTGATGCTTCTGGCTTCTTCTTGTATGATCGGCATTCATTTCTGAAGTGCCCTAGCTTGCTACAGTGCCAGCAAGTGCCTTTCGGCTTCTTAGCATTTTTCTCGAATTCGGGTTCATGCTTACGCTTCTTTTTGTTGAACCTCTTACCATTATCCACCATGTGGATCTTAGACGGCTGAGACAATTGGTTATCTTTACTTTCAAGTAACCTAGACTCTTCCTCAACTCGGAGGTGTTGAGCCAATTCCTCTAAAGTAAGATCTTCCTTTTTGTGTTTCAGAGTTTTCTTAAAATCCTTCCAAGAAGATGACAATTTCTCTATTATAAATGAAACTACAATAGATTCATCCATGTTCATATTCTTTTGTCGAAATTAACTCAGAATATGTTGGATCTCATGGAATTGTTCCATAATGGGCTTTGTATCAATCATTGTAAAATGCATAAAATTATTAACAAGAAATTTCTTACCGGTGGCATCCTCAGTGAGGTACTTTTACTGTAATAAGTCCCAGAGTTGCTTTGCCATTTCCAGATGTTGATACACATCGAATATAGAGTCTGATAGTGCATTTAGAATGTGTCCTCAGCAAATGTAGTCGTCATTCTCCCATTTGGTTTTGGCACGGGTTTGCTCCACAGTCTCGCCTTCTTGCTCCATTGGATAGGGGGTACTTAGCACATAGACCACTTTGAGAGTGGAGAGCAAAAAGTGCATCTTCTTTTGCTAGCGTCGGAAATTTCCTTCATCAAAACGGTCAAGCTTCATGAAATCTTAAGTCATTTTCTGAATAGACATCACCATATCCAATGATTGTCTTTAGATTGTTGAAAAAAAGGGTCTTGAATTCTTCAAATGGTGGTCTTCGAGTCTTCAAAATTTGGCAATGATCTTGTCTATATAGAATAGAAAATTATTCTTCAAATCGCTTTCCTAAAGACAATATTTGTACCCACCAAAAGGTGTGCAGGGGGTTACAACAAATTTACCTCCAGGATACAATGAAGCCTGATCTAAAGATCTAGTCTATCGACGTCTGTACTAACGACAATAGATCAGAACACTCTTAATATAATCAAGAAACCAAGACACTGATAATCAAATCTGCAGAACTTGATTATCAATAAGAAAAACAGAAATTTGCTTAAAAAACTCTTGATCGAAAATTCAAAATCAAGAGGAAGAGAGAGAGAGAGAATTGCAGGAATGCTTTTCAGGATTTGGGATGGAATGAAATGGTTGATTTCGTAGCCTATTTATAGGCCTTGATGGATCTGATTGAATGGTCATGTCCCTTGATTGCATCCGATCAGATTTGACCGTTAGATCGACGATCTATGGTGTAGATCATTCTAACACCGAATAGATGCCTTGACTAATCACACCTGCTCAAGATCGGGTGCCATCTCATCCGTACGATCGCGCACATCTCCAATCAATGACTATGATCAACCTGCTCTAGATCAGACACATAACCATTTGATTAGTTGGTTGACTTATCGCCAACGGACGACACGTCACTGCCACGTGGAGTTGACTGTATTCCACGTCACCCAGGCCATGTCGGATCCACGTCATCGCTCCAACCTGTACAATGCAAATAGGAAAGCGCCCTCATGGCGCCTTGTGCCCATGCGTCCGTGCAAAGTGCGCCATCGAATGCCACACAGCCTACGCGTGTATGCGGATGGTGCTCCACCATCCTTGCGGTGTGGGTGCATGCACACTAGCTTTCATCCCATAATTCCATATTCAAAAGAATATTCCATGTAGTACTTTATTAAGTGCTCCATGTTTTGCTCTCTTTCCAATGTGGGACAAAGTCCCCAAGCTTATTTCATGCTTTCCAAAGAAAACATGGAAGGTTTTTAAAACACCCAAAAATTAAACTATACATTTTGAAAACCATTTTGAAAATTCCCCAACAAATTTTAGAGTGTAGATCTAGACTTTTTCTGTCCAAAATAAGAGTTTTGAGAGTTTTCTCTTCCGATTTCGGCATAGATTTTTAGATTTTCAACACCCACAATGGTTCTCTCCTCTCTCAACCCTTTTCCTATACCATTGTGGATGTCCTTCATTCTCTGGCAGCAACGGTGGCGGGAAGGTGGGCAGCAGCGACGGAGACGACGTAAACAGGGACGGCGGGCTTTCAAGCAGATCCAAATTTTCCGACCACCTCTTTGAGCTGATCGGTGGTTTTCCTTGGATCGTAACTGTTTTTTGGTGGATTTGTTTTTTTTGTTGTTTGTTATTTGTTTGTTTGTTGTTTTGTTGTTTGGTTAGGATGGCCCTTTGGGATCTTGATTATGTACTGTTATTGTCTTTTATTAATATAATGTTTCCCATATTCTCAAAAAAATAAAAAAAGAAAAAAATTATTAGTACTACACATATAATTTATCCTAAAAAAAAGAAGAAGATTGACGAATGATTCTCTAAAATGATTTTTAGTGCAATAATCAAATGTTGATTTGAGGGTGGTTAGATAATTGAGATGCACAAATAATGTAACCATAAACAAAAACAAAAACAACAAAATTAAAAACAATTAAATCTGCACATGGGAATTCAATCCCCCGGCTTGGCCGCATTTTGCACTTGTCAAGGGTGGTGACCTCTCTCTCTCTCTGTTGTGTGATCTCATTTTATTTTAATAAAATCTTCACATTTTGAAAAAAATAATAATAAATAAATTTAATTATATCAACAATATATTTCATTGGATAGTTTTAGTAATTTTATTATTGTATAAAAGAATAGTTATGAATCTGTTTTTATTTTATTTTTATTTTTTTGTGTCAACTATGTAAAATGATAAATTTTGATAAAGGAATATTTGTAATTTCAAGAATTATATGAAACAATTTTTATCTTGAGAAAACTTTAAGGGATGTATTTGTAATTTACCTTAAATCTACTGTTGAAACAAAATCAACAATTCAGAAGTAAAGAAGACAACCACCACAACAACAAATACATATACATGCCTATTGAAGAGATGTTCATCAAAAAGTCTAAAGAAATCTTCATCTCACAAAGCTGAAATTACAAAGACAAAACATTCACCGTGTCTTGTCCGGGATAGAACTTATTTAATAGCACATCACATCGCGCGCACGCACGCACACACACAAACACAGCCAAAAAATTGGATTACTCTTAATAATATCACCTCAAAGACAAAAAAAGCAAACTAGGGGGAGCTTCTCTTTTTGGTAACCAAGTAAACTTAACTGGTCACAATGTTTATTTCTTCATAATCTTAGCAAGCTGGAGACCTGGAAACAACATTGCAAAGTAGGAAAAATTTGAACATTATTTTGATTAAAAATAATAATAATAAGATGACACCAAAAAGCTAGTAGATTTGGGAAACCAAGCTTATGGAAATTGGAATGCAACCAAAGATGGAATTTGAAGTTTAAAAGTACTTAAGATATGAAAAGAGCAGTTTTACCTTCATGCTAGGGAATTAGGAGGATTGTCTTTGTCAGTCCACTGGTAAGAAACCAAATGAGACAAATAAGAGACAATGAAATGAAGCCAACTGTTTTGCGATATATATATAATCTAATCAAAGTCAAATGACAAACCATCATAATTAAGCAATCTTTCAAATTTGATCCCTTCTGGTGTTCCTCGCTCTTTTCTCCACGTATTTGTTCTACGAGTTCATTTGTAACAAAATGCAAATTCAATATTTGGAGATCTTCGAGATACTCGATACCATGAGGCAACATCTTCAACTGTATGCATTTCGAAATCCAAAATTCCTGGAGACTTGGCATAACCCCTTTTTCTATAATAATCTCATTTAACTGGGGTAAGTTCTCCAACAGCAAATACCTAAGTTTAGGGAACCCAGTACTGAAGCATAGCTGTTGTCTTCCTTCACATGCTTTAATAAGAATCAATCCTCCCAAACTGGGAAGTTCTTGGATGTAAGGAAGAAGGTCTTCTTCCTGTCTGGACCAATGCAAATACAAAAGCGTGAGATTTTGAAGTGAGTGGAACCAATGGGGAACTTTCTCCAATTTTCCAACTAAAATGAGCGTCTTGAGATTGAGAGGAGCCAAGGAGAGTTTATCCATTCGGAGGCATTCATTCTCATCACTCACCATCACAAATAAGTATAGAGGGTCAGAAATTGAACCCTAAACTAAGTATGGACTCAAGCGCTAAGATTGCCCTGAAAAGGCGACTAGGGATAAGAGAAGAGTGTGGACCAAAGCCCAAGGGAAGTGGGCCGAGGTAGGTGCGACCCACCAAGGCTCCAGATGGACTTAGCGAGGAAAAATGCCTAAGTCAAGTTACAGAGGCCACATCTGCAGTGATGAAGTTGCTGAGGCACTTTGTCTTAGCACCACCATTCCTATTAACTTTGGCTCTGCCACCATTGGAAGTTGCCGAGGGGACATGTGCAGCGGCAGAGTTGCTGAGGCACTTCGTCTCAACGCCCCATTCTAAGTATCTTCGGTGCCGCCGCCGTTCCAAGTAATGTCGGTGTCACGATCACCTGGAGTTGCCGAGGGAAAGGGATGACCGAGGAAACTAAGTTGCTGAGGCAATACTTGCAGCGCCCAAGTTGCAGAGGCATTATGTCGACGTCGCCATCTCTAATATCTTCAGTCATGCCATTTGAACTTGCCATGGGAAATGACTACCGCAGCAAGGGTGAAGGTTTCGCTGAGGTGAGCACGACATGGCTGATAGGAGGCTTGGCTGTGGCCTTCACCCTGGGAAGCTGGGGAGTTTGTGGTTAGGTTGCTAAGGGTGAAGGTTTCGCTGAGGTGAGCACGAACATAGTCGATAGCAGACTAATGGTGTCCTAAGAATGCATGTACTGGCCAAGTAGAACTGAGATGGCAAGTTCAGCGGCAAGGTTCACCGCTGCAAGTGCACTTGCTGAGGTTCAAGCTAAGAAGGCAAGTGCAAAGGCAAGTACTCTCGCTGTAACTGCACTTGCTGAGGCTCAAAAGGGAGTTGCAGCGCCAAACACACCCATCTCAACTACACTTGCTGAGGTTCAAAAAAGGTAGTTGCGGAGGCAAACAGATAGTACACAGTACATACAGAGGGACACGTGGCACCTTTAGCCTGGTGGCTCAAGGCAGAATATTCCATGTGATCCTCTGGGACACATATCTTCTCTCTATTTGGCCACTTGGTGTCTTCATGGCACGAAGGAAAAGCCTATAAATAGGACCCATTTCCCAAGATTCAACAAGAGGAATTTCGGGGATTTGGGAGAGATGCTGCCCAATTTGGCACTGCCATACACTGCTTCTTGAGCCACTTGTTTCACCCTCACCCAGCTACACACTGTCTAACTCCCATACAGTTGCTGCTGTTCATTTCTCAAGCCAGTACCTCTCTAATCTTGAACCCCCCTACATTTCTGGCGACTTCACTGGGGAGGCTGCTTTGTTGATGGTTCACACCTGCAGTGGATTACATACTTCACTGGAAAAGATGGCTGAGGAAGAAGTTCAACAACCCCCACGGCAACAAGGCTCTTCTAATGGCAGAGCAGCACATGTGGAAGACCATAACCACAGTATCGTGGTTGAGGCAGTTCGATTACTACAAGATACGCAGAGGGAGATCCTGGTTGCTTTGCAAACTCTCACTGAGGCCATTGTGGCCATGGCTTCTAAGCCAGTTCCAGTGCAAGCACCCCCGCCTGTAGCAGTCCCAAACCCAACACCTAACTTGTGCCCTGAGGTTCGGGCTCTGATCCAGGTGCCTCTGGTGGTACCTCAGGCGAACGGTACAACCGCTGATTCAGCTACCCAGGAGTAGACTGGACCATTCCAACCCACTCACTTTGTTACTCTAGCCGATGTACAAGCCATGCTCAAGCAAGAGCACAGCAAGAAACAACTGTCATCTCTCCCAGACCCAGATGTGAAGTCCCCATACTCTCAAGAGATATTAGCCATGCCCTACCCAACTGGGTATACGGTGCCCAAGTTTATTAAGTTTGATGGAAAACAAGGCAATGCCAGAGAACACGTGGTCAAGTTCATTGAAACTCTCAGTGTCCATGGCAGTGACCACTCTCTGCGCCTTCGGGAGTTCTCCAAATCACTTACTGAAAGAGCCTACAGTTGGTATGTGAACTTGGCTCCTAACTCGATCAAGAGTTGGGAGGAAATGGTGAATAAGTTCCACACGAAGTTCTTCCAAGTCCAGGAGAAAGTTTCAACCCTTACACTTGGGCGAGACGTCCAAAAAGAAGGCAAAGATATACTGGACTATGTTAGCGGTTCCAAGATAAGGCAATTGACTATCACGAACCAGTGGATGAAGCTCACTTAGTCAGCATATGTGTGGAGGGTGCCATACTTGAGTATAAGATTTTCTTGGTGAATCATAATGCCTACCTTTTTCGCCTTGATTGAGGCAGCTAGAAATCTTAGTACCACTAGTCCTTTACACAGATCTCGTGACGGCCACCGCTAGTCTCGTAGTAGTAGAGTTTCTGTGGTAACCTCCATAGGAGGGAGCCGCTCAGAAGCAGAGCTTCCTCCTCTCGAAAGAGGAAGAGTTATGAAGATAGGAATCCATATCCTTGTGGCCTTGAGAATGTTAAGGCCTTGGTTAAAGAATGGATCGCTGATGGCGAACTTACTTTACCTCTGGTTGATGTTACTTCGACCAAGAAGGACAAAGAAAGCCTAGATTACTGTGTTTATCACAGAACCACCAGACACCCTACTAGGGACTATTGGACGTTAAAAAATATCTTCAAGAAGAAAGTTGCCGTGAACGAGCTGAAGTTCAAAGACGCCGGTAATCGTGACATACGGAAAGACCCTTATCCTAATCACAAAGAAAAGGGGAAGAATGTACACATGATTGGCTATCTTGGGCCTGTGTGCGATCAAGTGCACATGGCGTCTTACTATGATGAGTTAGAAGAAATTGCAACTGGCCAGCTCCCTGAAACAGCACCTGCAGAGGCAAAATTCGCAGAGGATACTCACGCTCAAGCCTTGCAAAATTCTGTTAAGTTTTGCACCTTCTTTGACCAATTGGGGCTGAGCCAAGCCGCCAAGATGGAAGCAACAAAGGCTCTCATCAACATCTCTGAAGTACACCATGCTGAAGTTACTGAGGCCAAAGAATGTGTGCCTCAGTGTATCCAGGAAGATTATGGGGCCATTACCTTTTTGGAGGCAGACAGAGCATACCCATTTCCTTATAACCGCCATCTTTTCATCACAGCCTATATCAATGATGTGGAGTTCAAGCGTGCCTTCCTTGATGGTGGGGCGTCCATAAACGTCATTACCGCTGACACCTTCGCAAAGGCTGGCATCCCGGAGTCTAGAATGGTTTGCCAACCCATTACTGTAACTAGTTTTGGTGGTGAGAAAAAGGTCACTAAAGGCCATGTGGTATGGACTTGGCAGTTGGCGAGATCCATTCCGCGACCAAATTCCATGTGATTGAAACAGATACAAACTACCACATGATACTTGGCAGAGCCTGGATGCACCGATATGGGGCTATACCGTCCAACTATCACCAATGTGTGAAGGCGAAGTTAGGAAGGTGCACAGTTACCATAAATGTGTCTGAAAAGCCATTTGGAATGGAAGATGCACACTATTCAGATGCAGTTTTCTTTACTGAGTTGCCAACGGATGAAGCTCCAAGGACTGGTAAAATTGCAGGGGTAAAATTGCGAAAGTGGGAAAACATTCAAGATGCAGAGGCTGCTCCAGAAAGCAGTGGACAGAAAAGGAGCAGCGGATCCACAAGCCCTCCACCCAAGATTGTTAAGATGTGCGAGGGCGGCAAGACAGTTTACTACCTATGATAGTCTTGGGGGCCAAACTTCATACCCTGGGAGGATGGCCTCGAGGCAAATAAATGTGACGGAAGTGATTCCCAAGAAGGGTTGGTGGAGACGCCTAAGCCTGCCCCTGAGTGCATGCAAGATAGCCCCAAACCCCAGCATGAGGTACTTGTTGAGGTTAACCTCAGTGACTTACCAGGGCAGAGTAAGCCAGTGTTTGTTAGTGATACAATGGTCTTGGCAGCTAAGGCAAACTTGATAACACTGCTAAAGCAATATAGTGATGTCTTTGCTTGGACATATGATGAGATGCCTAGTCTTGACCCATCCCTTGTCACTCATCATCTGGACACTTTTCCCAACTCTAAACCGATCAAGCAGCACGCTCGAAAGTATCACCCTGATCTTGAAGCAAAAATTAAAGCAGAGGTAGAGAAGTTGCAGAGGGCCAAGTTCATTGAGCCTATACAATATACTACTTGGCTAGTGTAGACACCCCATTTTTGACCGCCCTTAAGACTTGGGCACTACTGATTGCTTACTTAGTGATGCAGGCTATGCTATGCAAATGGTCTATTTCTTTGCAAGGAGAGCGTCAAATCCAAACCTCACACTCCTTTTTTGGACCAAAACTATTTTGAATGGTTTTTAGTCGTTAAAACCCTCTCTTTCAAAACATTTTTGAAAATGCTTCTACGATGTTCTGAGGCTCACATTTCGTCAAATGTTGCGCTTTTCGGTAAACCGAGCAAGGACAAAGTGGAAATGAATAAAAGAGAGATGAAATCTTTGAAACGTCTTTCAAAACACCTTGTTTAGGGGTTTGGAGTTGAAGAAAAGAGGAGAAGAGGGAATAAACCAAGTTGGGGAAGAAGATGGGCATGAACCATCAAGAGAGAGTCGAGCATCCCTCGCTAAATCAGGCCTATCCTTTTGAATACTTGGATTTCAGATATGAGGCCACCACCGTTGGAAAGAAGACTTCTGAGGCTTCATTTTGCACTTAAGAATCTCCTAAAGCCGTGTCCGGATGAGGGAGATATGGCTGGTTGAAGTTGGACATCAATCCAATTGAGCTGAAACTGAGCAGTCTTCACTAAAAGAGGGATATCTCTTAGAACACTTGGAATTTTGATGTGAGGCTGCCACCATTGGAAAGCTTAATTTCGGGGCTTCAATTTTCATAAGAATGACCTGAAAAGGCATCCAGATGAAGGAGTTAGGCTTGCTTCAAGTTGGGGACCAGGACTGATTTTTACTGCCGACCACTAAGGGGGTGTGCTGACCACAAATGGAGCATGCCGACCATATGCCAACCAAAAATGATCCTTGCCGACCAGAAAAAGTGGTTGGTCGACCAGTTGAGGTGGTCGATCGGCCAGAAATTTCCAGAAAGCCCAGAATCTGCAGATATTTTGCTCCAGCTATTCTAGGCTGTCCTGGATATTTCTGAATTGAGATATTTCGACCAATGCTCATATATTGCTATATATTGAGCTATATCTCATATTTTTGAAGGGTTGGCAAGTTTGGAGAGCCTCTCTCTCTAAAGTCTCTCTCTCTAGAATTTTGAAGAGCAAAAATTCCAGCCCCTCCCTCTAGAAGCCTCTCTCTTCTTGTTTTAAGCCTTAAGCTTAGAATCCTCTACACTTTTGCAAAGAGACCCTTGATCAAACTTAACCACCATTGGGCTGAGGTTCTTTGAGGATCATTTGGAGCTCCTAAGGTGGTTTTAGCTCAGAATTTGGACCTGTTTTGTAGCTGTGCTTCAAGGGTAAGAACTCTCTCCCTTTTAACTTATTTTGCATGCTTGCTTCACCATCCTTTTTCCATTGTTTTGGACTATTTTGGGGCTGGTTTTGAACTGTTAGAAATTCTATTTTTGAGACATAAAAATGGTGGTTTAAGCCTTGTTTGGCTAGGGGGTGTTTCCTCTCTTTTGCTCCTTGGCTTGTAAAGCCTTTTGAGCTATCTTTCAAGCTTTTCAAACAACTTCCTTTTGGCCTTAAAACCACTGAATTCCAGAGGAATTTCAGTGGTGGAAAGGTAGTTTTGAGGCCCAAAATGGGAGGGGGTGGTCCCCCGTCCTCTTGTCTTGTTAGCATGTGTTGTTGGCCTATCAAATGAGCATGTATTTCTCCCTTCTTGAGGCTTAGTTTGAGCATGTTTTTGTGACTTTTTGGGCCTTCTCTAACTCTGTTTTAGGCTGGTTTGGTTGTTGCTTGCATGTTTCATACACTTGTAGTGTAATCCTACTCACTAGCCTAACATGCTTCATGTCTTAGCCTTTAATTCTAGCATGTATTGGCTCCACTCTAGCATGTTTTTGGCCATCATTTAACATGCTTCAACTCTGATTTTAGTTGGTTGGATCACCTCTTACTTGGTTCTTGCACTTGTAGTGCAATCATGCTCCTTAACCTAGTGTACTTGGTGTTTTGGCCTCTCATTCTAGCTTGTCTTGGCTATACTCCATGCATGTTTTGGTACTATTTTGACATGCTTTTGGACTTTTTTGAGTGTTCTTGGCCTTTTAGGGCTTGCTTTGTATAGCTATAGTGTAAATGGCTTCACTAGTCTTGAGTTTTGAGGCCCCTACCATGCTATACTTGTGATGTTTGCATGCCTTGGCATCATTTGGCATGGTATTTCAGAGCTTATATCTTTGCCATATTCTCATGTTTATCACTCTTTAATTGTGTTTAAGAGTTGTGCCTTTATGCCTTGTTTATGAGCCATCATATGAGCATTCATTTCTAGCTTCTTGTGCCCAAGTTTCAGGATGTTTTGGCCTCTGTTTTGGGATGGTTTAGGTCTTTCCATAGTTAGTTTAGTCATTTAGGCTTGGTATTGCATGCCTCTTGTGAAATGCTCTTTACTAGCTTTGATGTCTTTGGCCTTCAACATGTTATGCTTGCATTGTTTGCATGCTTTAAGGTCTTTAGCATCCTTTTTCAATGTTGAAATGTATGCCATTGCATGCCATCTTTCATTTGTTATATCGCTTTGAAAGAGGTCTTAAGCCCTTTGTTGGTTTGAGTGTGAAATCGAGGCTTTCATGCCTAATGGTTTTAGCCTTCTTTTGAAGGTTTGTACTAACCAATGGCATGATGCTTCTTTCATGCTCAAGAAGCTTATGGCTTGGTCCGTCTTTCCAATTAGAGGACTTCTCACTTTTGGACTTAACCAATTAAAGGATGGATTGGTAATCTAAAATGAGTAAACAAAATCAATCAAGTAAAACGTGTCAAGATAAGCATGTTGCATGTGTGCATTGCATTGTATTCAACCAGACGTTATGTTGAACACAAGGTGGATTGGTCCACTTCATACTCGAAGTGATGAAAGTGAGCCAATCCCTTTTGTCTCCGTTGCCTTTGATCATCCATGATGAGGTAGCAGATTTAGAGTCTTGTTTGCATTGCATTTATTGAATTTGTACAAATTGGACCTTTGGCCATTATGCATTAAGATGCTTGATTGATGGTTTTGGATCCAACGGTGCCTCTCCCTTGATGTTTTGAGATGATAAGGAGTGGCACAATACATACATGCCCTAGGGAGACCCTCTCATTCCACTGTCTTGTGCTCTGTTGCAGTTTGGTGTCACAGCACACCAGTGGCCAGCAGTGCTTTACAGATGGCCGGCACTGCTTCATCCTTGGCCGGGAGTGGTCCATCTTTGGCCGGCAGGGGGGCCGGCAGTAGCTCCTCATGGCCGGCAAGCCACTGGTGTACTCCCCAGCCTTGATTTGGTAAGGTTCAGCAGGAATTCCTTGGAGACACCCTACAAACAGAGCCTTTAAAGAGCAAACCGGAGAGCTTTTCGGGGTGAGAAACCGAGGCATGCATATCTAACTTCTTCAAATAGAGCTGAGGCGATGGTGTTTAATGCTTTTCTTATTAGTTAACATTGAATTTGTAATTTAATTAATTAATTAGTATAATTAGTTGTAGCTAGTTATTCAATTTGGTTGTGTAATAATTAGTCTAATTAGATTATTAGATTAGTTAGATAAGCTTAGCGTAACTAGCTTAGCGTATTCATTTGGACCCTCCTTCGCGAGGGCAATGTTGTAATAAGTGTGCGTGTGTGTGCGCATGTCTTCCAACCCCACGTCTTTCTCCCTTTTACTTAACCGCTTTCGATGGTTAGTTCATGGCATATTTTAATTAGCATACCTTATGCTTTGCATGTTTGCATCCGTTCATCTGTATTGCATGCACCGGGCTCGGCGCATCATTCAAACTGCATCGTATTTCAATACTTATTTGAATACATGTATCAAGTGTAGCATTCATATGCCATCTTAGATAGCCGAGCCTATTTTAGTTGCATTTTTGCATGCATTGCATTAGGCATCTTGTATAGTTAGGATCATGCATGATTTCTAATTAGCTTCTTTTTTGGCTCGAAGTACACTGTAAATGTTTATGCTTTAGCATCCTTGCATGTGTGTAAGTGACTGCCATGATAGCATGCTTGCCATGAGGCTAATTGCTTAGTTGATAAACTGCATGAATGCCTGTGGGTGGAGGCTTGATTGCCTGAATTAGGACAATTCATCAAAATGTGAGTTTTAAAGCCCACTTGAAGTGGCAAATCATGTTTAAGCCCACTTGAGGGTGGCAAATCCGCATTTTAGCCCACTTGCGAGTGGCAAATCCAAACCATTTTCAAAAAACAAACATGAGATGTTTTGTTCCAAATTGAGTGATCTAGTCTATACTTGTGTGTTGTGCGCATCACATAGTAAGCTAGCTAATAAATCAGAATAAGAACACACATGTTTTCAAAAACAACATATCATGTTTAGTAGAGGCCGATCCTTTGATCGGGCGAGCGGGGGTGCTCATTTCAGGACCTTCCCCTCTCGTACCTAAGTTCTCGAGCCGAGGCAACTTTGGTGATGACGGACACGTGGCCTTAGGCACGAGTCAGGGTTTCCTAAATTTCCCAAAATAAAATATTTAGGTGGTGACTCTGAAATCTGGCAAAGCAGTCCATGTTTGGCGCTTTTTGATTAAAATCGATTTTCCAAAACGATTTGCCGGATTTGGACTCTTTGGTGATTTATCGGTCTTACATTGGACTTTGTGAGATTAGATTCAGAACCGTGACAGGAATCCGAACTGTAGTAGCTAGAACTACAATTCGCGCATTCGCGTGCGGAGCGAGTTCGGGCGGTCTACAGCTAGCGAATATTGTTCCTGTGCAGAAGAAGAATGGTCAGATCAGGGTCTGCGTAGACTTTCGCGACTTGAATAAGGCTTGCCCGAAAGATGAGTTCCCATTACCCCATGTCGACACACTTGTCGATTCAACTGCGGGCCATCAGATGTTCTCTTTTATGGATGGGTTCAGTGGTTATAACTAGATCAAAATGGCACCAGAAGATGCAGAAAAGACGGCTTTCAGAACACCCTTGGGAAATTTTTTCTATACGGTGATGCCCTTCGATTTGAAAAACGCGGGGGCAACCTACCAACGGGCTATGACTGTAGTGTTCCATGACATGTTGCACCACAAAGTGGAAGTATACGTAGATGATTTGATGGTCAAGTCTACTAAGGCAAACCGCCACCTCTGCTACTTGGAAAAGGTTTTTCAGCGTTGCCGCAAATTTTGCCTCAAGATAAACCCTCTCAAGTGTGCCTTTGGAGTTACCGCTGGCAAGTTCCTTGGCTTCCTTGTACACCGGCGGGGGATCGAAGTAGATGGGGATAATATCAAGTCAATCATGGAAATGCCTCCGCCACATTCTAAAAAAGCTCTGAAGAAATTCCTAGGCAAGGTGTCATACCTTAGGAGTTTTATTCCAGCCCTTGCTGCAATAACCTTTCCCTTTGGGACACTGCTGAAAGGGAATCACAAGTTTGAATGGTTGCAAGAGCACCAATGGGCATTTGATACGGTAAAGAAGGCACTTACCTTACCACTTACAATGATCGCCCCACAGCCTAAACAGCCTCTACTACTGTACCTCACCTCTACTCCTCGGTCTATTGGAGCCCTACTTGTCCAAGACATAGATGGAATTGAGAAGCCAATCTATTACATAAGTTGCAAAGTCAATGGTGCCAAGTCGCGATATACTCCAATTGAGAGGAATTATTTAGCCTTAATCTTCACAGCGCAGAAATTGCGCCACTACTTCTTGGCACACCCGATTCAGGTCGTGACCCAGAGTGATCCAGTCCGCTACTTGCTGAGCAAGCCCGCTCTGACTGGGAGAATGGCAAGATGGCTCTTGGCTCTGGCAGAATATGATATCGTTTGTGTCACACCCAAGGCTATTAAGAGCCAAGCACTCGCAGACCTACTGGCACAATTCCCATCTAGTGAACATGAACCTGCAGAGGTACCTTTACCAGGTGAGTTCCATGTCTCAGCGGCTGCAATTGAGACTTATTGGGACTTGAAGTTTGACGGAGCTTCCGGAGCTGGGAAAGGTGGAGCTAGGGTCACACTAACCAGTCAAGAAGGAGAGAAGTTCCATCTATCATATAAGCTTGATTTTGAGTGTTCAAACAACGAGACTGAATGTGAAGCGTTGATACTGGGCCTGATAGCTGGCCAAAATAAAGGTCTCCGGAAGTTGAGAATCTGGGGCGACTCCAAGTTAGTTGTCAAACAAACAATGGGTGATTTCGCCTTGAAGGAGCCTCTACTAGCCCCATACCGCACTGTAGTCCAAAAGTTGCTTGCTCAGTTTGATGATGTCTAAATCCAACATACCCCTTGAGCGCATAACTGTTTTCCCGATGCCTTGGCTACACTGGGGGCAAAGGTAGAGATACCAGACGATAATATAGCCATCGTCATCGAGAAAAGGACAACACCATCAGTGCTAACTGAAGAGCATGCAGAGCAAGATGCTGAGGGGTGGAAAGCAGATATAATCCAGCAGCTGAAAACTGGCCAGGGAGCAATCAGAGCAGTAGAACTCGCACCATTTCTGCTCCTCAGGGGAGAGTTGTATTTTCGCGGCCCCAACAACTTACTAGCAAGGTGCGTCGGTAGGCAAGAAGCAACTGACAAACTTAAGCAGATTCAAGCTAAGTCTTGTGGAGATGGAGATATCAGCCTATACCGACGGATACAAAGGCAAGGGTACTACTGCCCAGAGATGGAAAAGGAAAGCATTGAATTACAGAGGCAATATGCAAAATGTCAGTCCCATCCTAAGGAAGAGGAAGCCAATTTCTTAAGCAGTGAAGAATGGAGGCATCCATATATTGACTACCTCGAGAATGGCACATTGCCTGAAAATAAAGCCGATACAATCAGAGTCAAAAGGCGAGCCCTCCGCTTCTTCCTTGACCAAGGCAAGCTATACCGAAGAAGCTTTGAAGGGGAACCTTTAGCATGCTTATCAAAAGATGAGACAAACGAGGTGCTGTGGGAAGCCCACAAGACGGAGCATCAAGGAGGACAGCGGTTATATGGACACCTCATTCACCTCGGCTACTACTGGCCAATAATGGAAGAAGATGCTAAAAACTTTGTGAAGAGATGCCAATCCTGTCAAAAGTTTGGGAATCTGATACATGCACCAACGGTTGAACTGCACAACATCAAGACTCCTTATCTGTTCCATACTTGGGCATTTGACTTGGTAGGCCCTATAGCGCAGCAGTCCAAAGGATACAGATAGATACTTGCAGCAACCGAAGTTAGCACCAAGTGGGTAGAAGCTATACCAATAAGGAAGGCAGATGGGGCAGGGGTAGCCAACTTCATCAGAGAGAACATAATCTGCAGGTTTGGCATACCCGAAGTGATGCTGTCTGACAATGGAACTCCTTTTGTAAATCGCCATGTGGAGAGACTGTTGGATGCCTACCAGATTAAGTATCATAAGTCTAGTCTATATTATCCCCAAGGGAACGGACAAGCTAAGGTGACCAACAAAACCCTCATCCGAATACTGAGTAAGATGATGGATGAAGCAGGAGGCACATGGTCTGAGCAACTCCCCGTAGCACTTTGGGCGTATAGAACGTCAAAGAGGAAGCCAACTCAGGCAACCCCATTTTCCTTAGTATATGGGTCTGAAGCTGTGTTACTAGTTAAGTTGGCAGTACCTTCAGCAAGAATGGTTATGTTAGCGCACTTAGTTCCACACAGCAGGAAAAATGACATAGAGGCAGCTGAAGAAAGAAGAGATCGGGCCTCGCGGGCAATGGAAAAGTATCATCAATCCATGGCCTTCGCCTACAATCAATCTGTTCAACACAGAAAGTTCAAGGAAGGAGACTTAGTATGGAAAACAGTGGATGCAATCATGCGGGGGCAACCAATCCCCAAGTTCTCACACAGATGGGAAGGCCCCTACAAAGTTGCTTAGGCAAGCAGCAGCGGGTATTACAAGTTGGCAAGAGTAGATGATGGATTCAGAACTGGCCCTATCAATGCCAAGTATGTCAAAGAATATTTTCCTTAATTTCTTTTGAAAAGAGTTGTAAGTTTCTTTGTTAATACTTCTAAAGCAAAGTGTAAAGAAAGGGTCATACACTTAGTAAACACATTACTCTCATATACATTTAGTGTGAGAAAGGTTTTCCAGACTTAGTGAAAGTTTATCCTTGTGAAAGCTTAGTTGTAATGAAATTTTGCACTTGTAAAGAGCTTGCCTTATCTTTAGAAGCTATGTGAAAGCAATGTAAGAAGCTATGTGAAAGCAATGTAAGTGAAGCAATGAAATGAAACTCAAGAGTATTACCAAGCATCCATAGTTTTCCATTAAAGTCAAACTTCCAGAACATGATTACAGTGTTTGAAAAAGAAGTTATGACGGAGAAAAGAGAAGAAAAGACGCACCAAGTGTGATGCAGCAACAAAAATAAAAAAATAAAAAAAGAATAAACGACAAACAGAAGAAACCATAATGAAGTCACAAAGTCAAATCAAATCAAACCCTTCAAAAGGGAGTCTATCAGAGTCACATCTAAGGCAACTGGGAAACCAATGCCAAATCCTTCTCCTTGAGTCGAGCCAAGTTCTGTGGGTGCTGCTCCAGGGCACCCTCACATTCCTTAATGGTCTCCTCCAGAGACGCGATAATCGCCACGTTGTCGGCATGCTTGAGGAAGCCATCAACTATCTGAAGCCTGGCCTTCATCCATGACAGGTTAAAACCACTCCTCTCAAAGCCACTCAAATTGGCCTCGACACTCTCCACTAACTTGCTGGGAGTGGTCAGGATCTGCTTGGTGGCTAGATCATGAACAAAGCCAGCAAGTGACTCCAGCAGTGCCATCTGAACTATTGACCCAGGGATATTAAAGGCGGTAAAGGTGTCCGGATGCAGTGTCTGGATACGAGCAAGGGTTGCAGCAGCTTCGGAGGAAACCCAGTAACTTAGGAAGGATACTTTCTCTGGGGGCCGGGGAGACTCTCTTACACCACCGCCCGCTTCAATCACTGAAGAAAGGCTGACGGAGCGACCGAAGGTCTGAGGGCGGTGCACCTCCCTTGAAGATGACTGCCCAGCGGCAATGAAGTGAGTAGACGCTGGCTGACAACCGGGTGAACTAGCCTCACGAGAAAGACCAAAACTGCCTGCACCGTTGCGTCGCTCCAAAAAAAGGTCGTCCATCTGGTAATCCCCAACATTCAGGTCTGGAACAACAGTGATGTCCATCCCAGTATAAAAATCACGAGACATCCCAAGGTCAGCTGACACCTCTGGAAAATGAGTGGGGTACAAGTTTGCCAGCTGTTCAGAAGTTGCCGAAGTAATTGGGTCAGAGGCCCTAGCAGTAGTAGTAATAGTGTGGGTGGCTAAAGTGACAGCTACCTCTGCAAGTCTGTCTAAGTCCAGAGGGGTCACAGCAGGGATAGTAGAAGCAGTCGCTGCACTTGCACTCTCTCCAGCCGCTTGAATGTCTGGAAGTAGAGCTTGCTGAATTAGTGAAGACTCAGTAGATTGGGAGAAACCACCAGATGCAGCTCCAAGGGTAGGTGGCACAACTTCCAGCGGCTCTCTCAAGCCACGACCTTCTCTAAGGGTCTCAGGTACAAAGTCATCCCCGCCAACAGCGGAGCGGCTAGAGTGCATAGAGTTAGAAGGATGCAGAGGCTCCGAACCCTCAGCGGCTATATCACCCGCTGCAACTTCTGTAGCAGGGGGAACTTGCACATTGTCTGTAGTCTCCACAACTGGCTCTGCCTCGGCCTCAGCAGTCAGATCACCTCCCATAATTGGTTCCTCTTCAACATCTGGAAGAACTGCCCTGTAAGTCCTGGATTTTGTTACTCTAGTCGCAATGGGGAGGTTGTCATCGTCGTCTGAGTCTGAAGAAAGGCCAATGGTAGTAGAAGAACCCCTTAGACCGAAGGGCAGTGTGCTCCGTAGCCCCTAAAAAGAAGAAGAAGATCATGCGGTTATTGTAATAAACATGATGAGTACAAGGAGATTAAATAATACTTGTCTAAATATGCATACCTTTCGGAGCCTCTTTCTGCTGGGCGAGGCATGTGCCTCGGGAATCAACGCCGCCACTGCTTGGGCTGTCCTTAGCCTAGAACGGGTCATGCGTACTGTTGCACTCACTTCAGGGGGAGTAGTTTGCAAGGGTTGAACAGATATTGCCCCAGAAGGATGAGGCTTCTCCACAACGTGCGAGGACAGAAGTTTGAAGCGGCAGAATATACTGGATTGTTTCCCTCGGTCAGAAGGTAGTCGAAGGGACAAGTCTGGCTGTGAAATAGGTTCTACTACGGGGACAACCGGGGCACTGTTGCAAAAATTGAAGAAAGAATTGAGATTGCACTACCAAAACAACCTATTGTCAGGAGTACAGACACCCTCTCTCCCAAGTGAGGGAAGCTCCATGACTCCAAGGCCCTCCACAAGTAAAGTAGTGTAGTCATGAACGAATCGCTGAAAACTCCCATGGAAATCAGTTTGAGGCGGAGGAGTATCTGGCACGCCCTGATCCATCCTGAATTGCATAAGGACCCTGTCCGGTCTGTAAACGACACTGGACGCACCTTCTTCATTCCACACGGGCAAGAATCCAGGGCGAATCATGGCAGTAATAAGGAGAGAATTAGCCTGGATGCTGTCGAGAGAAAAGTCAACGTGGTGGGCTTCTAAAAAATAAAAGGGACAACAGAAACGCCTGGTAGAGGCTGAGTGAAAGGGCGGAAGACGCACTACGTCATATGGTCAACATAGTCCAAAAAGGGCCTGTTGGTGCCAAGGCCAGACCACCGAAAGATGCGTGGAAAGGACTGACGCACTTGCCTCGTGACAGGTTGACCCTCTGCATCTAGGACGGGGTGGCCCTCTGCATCAAAGATTTCATCAGTAATGAAGGGCTCGTGTTCTCTAGGGATGGGGCCCATGGCAGGGAATCTCTCATAAAAGAAGGCAGTCAGGAACAGGGTATGCACAAAACTACACACGTCATAGCGGCCCATGGATCGCTCCATGTCCGAATGGATGAGGTCAAGACGGAAATATAAGTTGCCCAAAAAGAGTGGAGCCAGAGGAATTTGATTACCGCTGCAAAGCTTCACAGCTAAGGGAAATACCAGAGGATTGATGCTTTTGGCGGGGTTACTAGGCAAGACAAAGAAGGAAATGAAATAACTCACAAATGCAACCAAGTACAAGTCACCTCGGTAGCCCGGCCCAACTAAGGAGTCGCGATTCTCCTCAGTAACGTCACCTACCACTGGCTGCAGGTCCTCGAAGAAGTGCTTCAACCAAGAGAGATGGTGGTCTTATCCCTCTTGGGCCTCTCTTGGAGTAGTTCCCTGGTTCTAAGATCATACCATGAGCCAAACTTCCGCGCCTCCCGAAAGGCGATTTGAAGAGCAGTGACGGTGACTTGCTCTGCAGGGGTCAGAGACGCTTGGTCAAAGGGCTGATCTCCACGGGTGCTGAGGCGCAAGAGAACAGCGACGTCTTCCAACGTTGGGGTTGTCTCCCTCCATGCTAAAACAAAAGTGTGGGTGTCATGACTCCAACAGGAGACAATCATGTCAGTGTTGGTTTGCACCTTACGCACCGACAACTCCCTCGAGATCAAGATGGCATTGAATAGGCGAACATCACGCAGGCACTGCTCGAAACCACCATCTGCCATAACCTCGTCGACCCAAAGGGACCAATCTGCTGGAGGGCCCGAATGAGTACGATAATAAATGTAAGAATGCGGAAAGTCGCCATGCTCCACACGAAACCGCAGCGCAGAAACCGGGTTCACCATGCCCGCGTCTTCCAAGGTGGCCTCCCCGAAAGGAAGCAGAGGCTCTTCTAGAGAAGGGGTTTCAGGAACAAAGGAATCAATCGTCTTCCAGAAGGGGTCGGCCAACCCTCCGAAGTAAGGGGCCCGCCTCCACTCAGTAGTGGGTGGGACAGCCCTGTCAGCAAGAAACCTCGTGCTGGCCATGAAAGAAATAAAGAAAGTCAAAAGCCTTGGGAAGAGGAGGCAAAGGAGAGAAGAAGACAAAGGAGACAGAAAGGTGTGTTGGGAAGAAGGGGGGGACTGGTGGACCCAAGGGGCGTTATTTATAAAGAAAATCAGAAAAAGGGTGCTAGCACGTTGCCCTAGGTCCATTATGACCTAGCAGTCAAAAGGGCACCTTTTCAGAGCCGACGCAACTTCTGACCCAACCAATGCAACCTTTGGGCTGCCCGCTGACGTCATGCCCGCGCGGGAAACAAGGAGCGTGTCTCCCACGCGCACAGGGGGCAAAATGTAGAGGGTCAGAAATTGAACCCCAAACTAAGTATGGACTCAAGCGCTAAGATCGCCCTGAGAAGGCGACCAGGGATAAAAGAAGTGTGTGGACCAAAGCCCAAGGGAAGTGGGCCAACAAGTGGGCCGAGGCAGGTCCGAACCACCAAGGCTCCAGATGGACTTAGTGAGGAAAAATGCCCAAGTCAAGTTGCAGAGCCCACATCTACAGCGGTGAAGTTGCTGAGGCACTTTGTCTCAGCGCCGCCATTCCTATTAACTTCGGCTCTGTCACCATTGGAAGTTGCCAAGGGAACATGTGCAGCGGCAGAGTTGCTGAGGCACTTCGTCTTAGCACCGCCATTCTAAGTATGTTCGGTGCCGCCGCCGTTCAAGTAATGTTGGTGTCACGATCACCTGGAGTTGCCGAGGGAAAGGGATGACTGAGGCAACTAAGTTGCTGAGGCAATAATTGCAGCCCCCAAGTTGCAGAGGCATTATGTTAGCGCCGCCATCTCTAATATCTTCGGTCATGCCATTTGAACTTGCCACGGGAAATGACTACCGCAGTAAATACTACCGCGGCAACTAAGTTGCAGATGGAATATCCTGCTAAGGTGATAGTAGTCTTTGAGGGAGGCTTCCCTCTGCAAGTAGAGGCTAATGCTTGGCGCCGATGGTAGGCCCTAAGACATTACTAGCCTAGGGCTAATAGCAAGCCCCACAATTTATTAACTTGGCGCTGATAGCAGGCCTTAAGACTTACTGGTTGGAGCTGATAGCAGGCCTAGAAATACTAGTTTACCGCGGCAACCCCGCGAAGATGGGAGCAGGGTAGCCCGAACATAAGGGACACCATTTCCATCACCCAGGTCATGGACCTGCCTTAGTCACACAGGTAGGACTAAGGAAGCCCCCCTTGGGCTTGGTGTTGAGGCACAACATGGCTGATAGGAGGCTTGGCTGTGGCCTTTGCCCTGGAAAGCTGGGGAGTTTGTGGTTAGGTGGCTAAGGGTGGAGGTTTCGCTGAGGTGAGCACGAACGTAGTCGATAGCAGACTAATGGAGTCCTAAGAATGCTTGTACTGGCCAAGTAGAACTGAGAAGGCAAGTGCAACGGCAAGGTTCACCATTGCAAGTGCACTTGTTGAGGTTCAAGTTGAGAAGGCAAGTGCAGAGGCAAGTACTCCCGCTGTAACTGCACTTGCTGAGGCTCAAAAGGGAGTTGCAGTGCCAAAACACTCCCGTTGCAACTACACTTGCTGAGGTTCAAAAAAGGTAGTTGCAGAGGCAAATAGATAGTACACAGTACATGTAGAGGGAGACGTGGCACCTTCAGCCTGGTGGCTCAAGGCAGAATATTCCATATGATCCTCTGGGACACATGTCTTCTCTCGATTTGGCCACTTGGTGTCTTCTTGGCACGAAGGAAAAGCCTATAAATAGGACCCATTTCCCAAGGTTCAACAAGAGGAATTTTGGGGATTTGGGAGAGATGCTGCCCAATTTGGCACTGCCATACACTGCTTCTTGAGCCACTTGCTTTATCCTCACCCAGCTACACACTCTCCAACTCCCATACAATTACTGCTGTTCATTTCTCAAGCCATTACCATCCTCAGTGGACCATTAGCATAGTTTTGTCTCTCTAATCACTTCTCTAATCTTGAACCCCCCTACAATAAGTAATGAAGGAGATTCATTTTTTTTATTGCAATACACAAATCCACCTCATCTGCTTCTCTCAGATTTGTAATGCCAATACTCTTGAGATGCGTCATGTTCCTCAGTCGCTTCATCAAGTCTGATTCTGCTTCTACGCATGCTAAAACTTGCAAGTTTGTTAGCTTGCAAATATTAGCTGGTGCTATTGTACCATAAACATAATCAAACTCATTGCCATCTCCATGCTTGTTGCAGCGGTACATAATTAGAGGCCGCAATTTCTTCAACTTTGTGATTCCAGTTGGGAGAACTTGTATTTTGGAATCCCTAATGTCTAAAGTTTCAAGGTTGCAAAGTCTTCCAATGGATTTTGGAAGTTCCTTCACCATTGTTCTTTTCAAGTTCACGTACCTTAAATTGAAAAGATCCATAAGCTCATTTGGTAATTTTTCGATTGGTACATCCTGCAGATCCAAGACTGTTAACAGTCGTAAGCCTCGTGGAAATGATATCTCATCATCATAAAATACAAGAAGAGACCGAAGCTGCTGCAGCATGCCCTTCCATGATTGCAATTCTACACCATTTGTTTGAATCGATAAGCGACGTGCTCTGGTTCCACTTTCTTCCTTAGCTTCTTTGCCATCATATACAACACAAAACTTCTCAGTTTCTGACGTGGAATGGGCAATTTCTCGCACAAAATCGTGCATCTTACATTCTTTCGGCCTACCTGATGGGTTTCTCCTTATGACTGGAAGCATGCTTCGACAAACTAGATCCATAAGGTAGCTATCTGCTACTTCCTCTACTGTAACCCCTTTCTCTTTTCTACAAATCCTTCTGCCATCCAAAGTCTAATGAGCCTCTTCCGTCGAATCGGATAATCTTCTGGGAAAAGGCAACAATATAAGAAGCAATGCTTTAGTTGGTATGGAAAATCATCAAAGCTATACAACAAGATAGTTTTCGCTGCTTCTAGCTCAGGACTATTGCTCAACTCCCAGCTCAAGCTATTATAAGATTTTCTCCAATCCGATTCCATATGTTTGGTGGACATGACACCACCCAAAGCTGCAATTGCAAGAGGTAGTCCTTTACATTTTGCAACAAGGTCGTGAGCCAAGGATTCAAGCTCTTTAGGACAACATCTACTACGGTTGCTCGAAAAACCTTTCATACAAAAGAGATCCCATGTGTCATCCATACTCAAAGGGTTCATACGATGAACATGACGTTCAACCCCAAAGTTAAAGGAAGCTATGTCTTCCTTTCGGGTTGTAAGGATGACCCGACTTCCTTTTCCTTTATCTGGAAGTGATACACTTATCTGCTACTAGAGGTTACGACTCCATACATCATCCAAGACAACTACATACCTTTTTGATTTTAAATAGTTGCAAATCATCTCGAGCAACTCTTTGTGGCTCTTACTACTTAAATCCAATGGAACTGCTTCCTTGGTGGCAAGGTAAAATTCCTTAATCATGCTTCTAAGTAAGTCATCAACTGCATAAGTTTGAGACACGGTTATCCATGCATAGCAGTGGAAATGTTGCTTGATAGTTTGGTTGTTATAAGCCTTGGCAACTAGAGTGGTCTTGCCTGAACCACCCATTCCGACAACAGAAATAACAGTGCGATGTAGTTCTTTGTCCGTCAACCAGCCCAGTAGTTGTCGCTTTCCATCTTCAATCCCCACTAGATCATCATCTTTAACAAATATAGTGTCCTCAGTGTTGTTTGGCTTTGGTCCCTGATGATCATTAGAGCTGAAGCCTGAGCCTGAGCCTGAGTTTTCTCCTCCTATACGATCGACCCCATAACGTTGGTTTCTTTCTGGGATGGCTTTGATCGTGTTGTTGATCTCCTGTAACTGTGTGGCTATTCGATGTCTTACCCACAGATTCTTTGGTGCATAGACTATCTGACAGAGGAACCTTCTGGATTTACCTTGAACTTCTTGTTTGTTCATGTGATACATGAACTCGTCTATGATATTTTCAGCCTTGTAGGTCAAGTCTCTAACATTGTCCACCCAGGTCTTCTCTCCTTCTGTCTGGGCCGTCGTTCTATCAGTGTAACGCCCTCAAAAAATAATACATAATCCCATCATCTAATAGTTCTATATGCATGATAGATAAATCGCATTTCCATACATACATCAGAGTTAATATTACAAAAAAGGTATTTCATATAAGTTCCAAACTTTTTACAACATAATAAAATGCCCTACGGGCTTATATCTTTCCAAGTATTAACTTGGTTACAAAAAGAAGAGTACTAAGTCTTTTACAAGTAAAGCCCTTGGCTTGTATTTACTTGTGATCAACAAAACAAATAACAAAAAACAGAGTCTTCAACTCCTAAACCTCCTAAGCTAAGATCTTGGAGGCGGCATGTCACCTGTACCTGAAAATGGTGTCCTAAGAAGGGTGAGCCAAACCCAATAAAGACATGCTAAACCCAATATGAGAAATAACTAAAACATTAGCATTCGATAAATGGTTAACACTTAAAAGCCAATTTACACCCTTTACAAAGTCAACAACAAGTACATCCATATTTATAATCCACTTCTATTCATTTACCCAAGTTAATTCATAAGCATGGGTCATTATTCACTCAAATAATTCAAAATGAGACTACAACTCATGTTATCAACACTTCAATCATTTAACAATTCGAAATGAGACTACAACTCATATTATCAACACTTCAACCATCAACGTCATTCAAACGTATATAAGATTTCGGGACTTTCACCCTGGACACTCTGGCCAACTTAATTATCAGTGGAGTACATCCCCTATCTCTTTCCAAACAGTGAAGTATATCCCCTATCTCCTCCCAAACAAATATACATATGCAATGTATTTAAACACTTCATCATATACAATGATCAATTAAAGCACATATTCAATGTGTTAATCCAATCGTCATATTCAATGACATAATCCCGTTGATTAGTTTCAATTTAACTAATCATCATGCAGTTCTACAACAATCATTGCTATTCTGCACCGATAGCTCAAAACAATTATCTCTAAACAGGTAAATAAATCTATCAAACAGATAAATTATTACATTTTCCATGGGTGAGTGATTTATCAATCCAACTACACCACTTAATAACAATTTCCTCCAATTTCATAATTCTCAATTCAATTTCATATTTATACCAAATAATTTATTTAATTTCCAATTAGGGCAAAACTTCCCATTTTCAAACATCAAGTCCCAAATACTCAATTTCATCAATTATACACAAATGGACTCAACCTCAAGACCTCTCATACACAATGGAGCCCAAAGACATTAAAACCTCTCTTTTATAATTTCATAACAAACCCTAACTTTACCCAAAAGTCCCAAACACCACCATCTATACAAAATAACCAACATTTATGTTAAAACTCATAGTAAGGAGTAGTTTATCCCTACCTCGAAGTTAGGAGTCCAAAAGAGAAGAAGAAGAACTTGAAAGTGCTCCAAATCCACACTTTTTCGAATCAAAAGATAGCCCACGAGGTACTCTAGCTTTTTAACAAAGGGAGTAGGGTAGAAACCCTCTAGATCAAGTGTATTTGTAGAGAGAAGGAGTGTGTAGAGAGAGAGAGAGTCAGATCTAGGGTTTGGAGTGAAAAAGGGGATGAAAAAGTGATTAAAATCACGCTGCTGCGATCTAATATATTCGAGGCTCGCTCGAGCTAAGGAGTGGTCACTCGAGCGACCAGACACAAAAGAACCTCGCTTGAGCGCAAGAAGCGTCGCTCGAGCGAACAATGCAAAGCTTCAGGTTTGCAACGCAGAAGCACGCTCGAGTGCAAGAGTTCTCGCTCGAGCGAAGAAACTCAAAACATAGGGCTCGCTCGCTCGAGTGCATGAAAGCTCGCTCGAGCGAAGAATACCAACCTTCAAGTCCAATCTAGACGTAGACGCATGCTCGAGCGCAAAAGTGCTCGCTCGAGTGAAGAGACACATCACAGAAAGCTCGCTTGAGCGCAAGAACCTTCGCTCGAGCAAAGAAGCAAAAACCTAAGGCTCGCTCGAGCGCAAAAAGCCTTGCTTGAGCGAAGATGCCAAATTCTGGATAGCAACCATTTGTTCCAACACCTAACCAACCTGTTCCAAACTTACCCAACACATCCCGCAACTCAAATACAAAGAATTAAAGGATGGAAACAAGATATAGACAACAACAACCAACCACGGAACCGAGTCCGAAATACAATAAATAATGGAGGAAAACCAGGATCGCTATAACCTTTCTCCCTTAAAGAATTTCGTCCCTGAAATTTTATACGAGTTTCAAAAAAATTGTGATTATTCAATTCCCAACAAGATTATAGTTCAACTTTCACCAACATGACCCACCACCGGTCATTCCATCTCTTCTCAAGAGAACAACTTACCAATATATAGCTCAATATACATTATCAATATGCATCCTTTTGAAATTCAACAAATTTCAATACACATATTCCATAATTCCATAACATATTCAATGTTAATAACATATTTGCATTTCTACAACACATTCAACATATACAATGTTAAATTTAATTCACATTTCCGAAACATATTTAACAATTTCAATACTTCCATAATCCAAAACATATACAATGTTCTTAGAGTTTATCAACAAAACAAAATTCTCAATACATGGTCAAACATTAACAAACAAGTCCGGATATTTCTCTCGGACCTCCAATTCACGTTCCCAAGTTGCTTCCTCAACACCGTGATGTTTCCACAGTACTTTGACCAAGGAAATCATCTTGCCTCGCAAAACTTGATCCCGCCTATCCAAGACCCTCACCAATCTCTCCTCATATGAAGCCTCCTCGTCTACTTCTAAGTCGGTCCAATCCAACACATGTGATGGATCCAGCTCATATTTCTGAAGCATACTAACATGAAACACGTCATGCACTCCGGACAACTGCGGTGATAAAGCTAGACGGTAGGCAACCTCCTCAATCCGCTCAAGGATCTCAAAAGGGCCAATAAACTGATGGGACAACTTCCTACTCTTCCCAAACCTCATTAAACCCCGCCTAGGTGATATTTTCAGAAAGACAAGATTACCCACCTCAAACGACAAAGGTCTCCTTCTACGGTCGGCATAACTCTTTTGGCGACTCTAGGCTGTAACAAGTCTCTTACGAATAAGTGCCACTTTCTCCGTCGTTTCCCGAACCAACTCTGGACCCAACAGAGGTGCATCACCCACCTCGGCCCAACACATTGGAGATCTACACGGTCGACCATACAAGGCCTCAAACGGTGCCATACCAATACTCGATTGGAAGCTGTTGTTGTAGGCAAATTCCACTAAGGGTAAGTGTCTCTCCCACGACCCTTTAAAGTCAAGGACACAGCCTCGAAGCATATCCTCAAGGATCTGAATGGTGCGCTCTGACTACCCTTCAGTTTGAGGATGGTAAGCTGTGCTAAAAGTCAATCTAGTGCCCAAGGCACTCTGCAAACTCTGCCACAACCTAGCAGTAAAACGCGGGTCTCCATCTGAGACAATCGACACTGGGACCCCGTGCAACCTCACTATGTCCCGAATATACAAGTCGGTAAGGTGATCTACTGAATCTCTCACATGTATCGGAATAAAGTGTGCCGACTTAGTCAACCAGTCGATTACCACCCAAATGGCATCACTACCCCGTTGAGTCCTCGGAAGACCTACAATGAAGTCCATCGTGACGTGCTCCCATTTCCACTCAGCTATAAACAAGGGTTGCAACAAACCCGCTGGTCTCTGATGCTCGGCCTTTACTTGTTGACAAGTAAGGCACTTTGACACAAACACCACCATAGCCTTCTTCAGACCTCTCCACCAAAACTGGCGACTCAGATCGTAATACATCTTCGTGCCTCCCGGATGCACCGCAAGGCGTGAATAGTGAAACTCTCGGAGTACTTCCTCTCGGCAAGACTCCGGCACAAATAAGCGGTCTCGGTACCTCACACTCAGGTCGGGATACACAGTTAAACCCTTCTCTACCTTCCCACTGGATATTTTACCCCAGAGAGATTCTACCTTAAGGTCACCTTTCTGTGCCTCTAACACTCGATTCACAAGTGTAGGTTGTACAACTACAGAAAACAAGGCCATAGATTTAACAGACTCGCCCAAATGCAAGTCAAATTCCCCAAGAGTACCCAACATCTCCCATTCCCGGATAGCAATACCAGCTACATCACTAATGGACTTCCTACTAAGGGCATCGGCCACAACATTGGCCTTTTCCGGATGATAATGCAACTCAAAGTCACAATCTTCTATGAACTTCATCTATCTCCTCTGCCTCAAATTCAAGTCTTTCTATGTAAACAAATACTTCAGACTCTTATGATCCGAGAACACTTCGAATCTCTCACCATACAGATAGTGCCTCCAAATCTTTAAGGCAAATATCACAGCTGCTAACTCTAAGTCGTGAGTAGGGTAATTCCTCTCGTGTGTTTTCAACTGCCGGGAGCCATAGGCTACTACTTTTCCTTCTTGCATCAATACACAAACCAAACCCTCTCGTGAGGCATCACAATACATTGCATAACCCAAACCCCTCTCCGGAATAATCAAGACTGGAGCGGTGGTAAGTCTAACCTTATGTTCTTGGAACGACTTTTCATAAGTCTCACTCCATACAAATTTGACCCCTTTCTGCGTCAATCTAGTCAAAGGCGAAGCTAGCCTGGAGAAATCTTTCACAAACCGATGGTAATACCCGGCCAATCCTAGAAAACTACGGATCTCAAAGGCATTCTTAGGTTGTGCCCAATCCTACACTGCCTCTATCTTGGATGAATCTACAGTCACCCCTTCCCCGGATACCACATGGCCTAAGAATTTAACCTCTCTTAGCCAGAACTCACACTTCCCAAACTTAGCATACAGCTTATGGGCCCTAAGCAACTCAAGCACCACTCGCAAATGTTCCTCGTGCTCCCCCTCAGAAGGTGAATAAACCAGAATGTCGTCCACAACAATGACTACGAAGCGGTCTAAGAACTCCCGAAAAATTTGATTCATCAGATCCATAAACACAACAAGTGCATTGGTAAGCCCAAAAGGCATCACCAGAAACTCATAATGGCCATATCGCGTACGGAATGCCATCTTCGAGATATCCTCCTTCCTGACCCTCAACTAATGGTAACCCGATCTCAAGTCTATCTTAGAGAAATAGCGGGATCCTTTCAAATGATCAAACAGATCATCAATACGAGGCATAGGGTACTTGTTCTTAACCGTAGCCGGGTTCAATTTTCAGTAATCGATGCAAAGTCTCAAAGCCCCATCTTTCTTTTTAGCAAAGAGGGCTGGTGCTCCCCACGGCGAAGTACTAAGGCGAATAAAACCCTTATCTAGCAACTCCTGGAGTTGAATCTTCAACTCACTCAACTCGGCTGGGGCAAAACGATACGGTGCCATGGAAATCGGTGCCGTACCAGACACTAAATCAATAGAGAACTCAATCTCTCGATGGGGTGGTAAACTAATAAGATCCTCGGGAAAGACGTCCGAGTACTCACAAACCACTCTTGGCAACTCAGTTCGGGTCGCATCACACTCACTACTCATAAAGCTAGCGAGAAGACAACTAAGCTCACTCCGCCCTCGCGAATCATACACCGGTGGTAAAACCCTACCAACCCGATCTCCCAAGAAATGAAAACAGTCACTACTTAAGGTACATACAATAACCCTCTGACGGTAGCAATCTATAACAGCCCGGTATGAAGATAACCAGTCCATACCCAAAATCACATCAAACCCAGACATATCCATCAATACAAAGGAAAAAGGAAGCTAATGATCGGCAACCTCTATATCACAGCCCCGACACCCCTGCTTCAGAACTACCTCACCTACAATGGGTGATACAACACAAATAGGAGATGCTAACTGCGCTAACTCCAACCCCAAAACAGATGCAAATGCAGAAGATATAAAAGAGTGGGATGCACCCGTATCAATTAACACATTAGCAACCGAGTTGCAAAACAAAAAGGTACCTCCCACAACTAATGGAGCTGGTACAAGATCTGGCACTGTAACAGCATACACGCGCCCTGTAGGTCTCTGATCTACCTGCTCACCTGTCAGAGCATAAGACTGTTGCATAGACTGAGCCAAAGAGGCTCCCTAATTGGCCCTCGAGGCCTGAACTAACTGAGCTGGCTGATGGCTCTATGTCTGTCTCGAACCAGACGCACCAGATGTGCCACCCAACTGCCAGCAAAACCTCTTCAGGTGCCCCGCCTGCCCACACAGATAACAAGTGAGCGGCTGGCCTCTGCCCTGACTCTGGCCCTGAGAACGAGCCGAAGATGATGCTACACGCTGCCCTCCTTCCCTCAGCGGGCAAGATGGAGACTTGTGGCCCAACTGACCACATTTGTAATAGGTGATGTCTCCCTGACCGCCTCTCCCAGAATCTGAACTCAGTACTGGAAAGGTAGATCTAGAATGTGTTCCCTGGGACTGCTGAGGGTTAGAACCCCTCTGTCTCTTACCGTCCCCTGACCATCCTGACTCCTCCTTGAGCCCCTCATCCTCTCCTCCTCAACATGCATAATAGTCTCAAGATGGGCTGCAGCCTCCACAAGGCGCCCATACTCCCTAATCATGGACCCGACCACTCGAAACATGAGTCTGGTTCTCAATTTCTTCTCGAACTCCAAACATCTACGCTCCTCGGTCGCCACTAACTCTGGTGCAAACCTCGATAAGCTAGTAAAAGCCGCTTTAAACTCTGCCACAGGTGTATTCAGCGGCTTGAGCTGACAGAACTGATCCCTCAACTTCTCCCTAACAGAGGGAGGCAAAAACTTCTCCTGGAAGGCGTCAACAAAAGCCTCCCAAGTCCCTCCAATACGCCCTCGAACAAACTTCCTCCATTGACCTGCGTCTCCCTTCAACTGGAAGGATGCCAAGGTCACCTTCAAACCTCCGTCTTCGATGCCAAGTATCTCAAACGTCTTCTTCATCTGTTCCAACCACTCATCAGCATTCAGTGGCTCTTTAGGGTCACCCAAAAACTCATCCGGATTCAACCGGAAGAACTCTCTCTTCAAAAAGGACGGCCCTGCCTCAGCTACATGGGCCTGGACTTGATTCTCAGCCCTGAGAATGTCCATGGATTCCCTCAATGCTCCTGCCATCTCGCGGGCTAAGGCGCCCATGGCCTGCTGACCCACTGGTTCGGCCGCGTTGGCCTGACCAATTCCCTCCTCCTGCACTAGAATTTCATCTGGTATAGGCATTTCCTGCCTCCTAGGCCTACCACGCCTACCACCACGTCCTCGTCCTGACATCAGAATAAAGGTAACAAAGACATTAGCACATTCACATATGTGCCAAAGCTATTTCACTCGCAGCCTAATACAATGGACAACTGTAATTCACTCCATAAAAGCACATAACCACATTAGCACCTACGAATTTCATTTCCAGATAATGACCGTCTCATGGCATTACTAGAGTTCCAGTTAGAAACGGCAGTGATCAAGTGCCTTTCCAACAGGACTCCCAAAAACCCATAGACCCGATCAACATCCTAGAAATTAAATCCCATACCCACATAGTCACATAAGCATGTTATCATATAAACACATAACATCATACATAAGTCTCTAACAAGCGAGACAAACCCATTGTGGTACTAACCACTTCCCACGTACCCAAAGTATTCAAACTCGGTATGCTCTGATACTAAGTTGTAACGCCCTAAAAAAATAATACATAATCCCATCATCTAATAGTTCTATATACATGATAAATAAATCGCATTTCCATACATACATCAGAGTTGATATTACAAAAAGGGTATTTCATATAAGTTCCAAACTTTTTACAACATAATAAAATGCCCTACGGGCTTACATCTTTCCAAGTATTAACTTGGTTACAAAAAGAAGAGTACTAACTCTTTTACAAGTAAAGCCCTTGGCTTGCATTTACATGTGATAAACAAAACAAATAACAAAAAGCAGAGTCTTCAACTCCTAAACCTCCTAAGCTAAGATCTTGGAGGCGGCATGTCACCTGTACCTGAAAATGGTGTCCTAAGAAGGGTGAGCCAAACCCAGTAGAGACATGCTAAACCCAATATGAGAAATAACTAAAACATTAGCATTCGATAAATGGTTAACACTTAAAAGCCAATTTACACCCTTTACAAAGTCAACAACACAAGTACATCCATATTTGTAATCCACTTCTATTCATTTACCCAAGTTAATTCACAAGCATGGGTCATTATTCACTCAAATAATTCAAAATGAGACTACAACTCATGTTATCAACACTTCAATCATTTAACAATTCGAAATGAGACTACAACTCATATTATCAACACTTCAACCATCAACGTCATTCAAACGTATATAAGATTTCGGGACTTTCACCCTGGACACTCTGGCCAACTTAATTATCAGTGGAGTACATCCCCTATCTCTTTCCAAACAGTGAAGTATATCCCCTATCTCCTCCCAAACAAATATACATATGCAATGTATTTAAACACTTCATCATATACAATGATCAATTAAAGCACATATTCAATGTGTTAATCCAATCGTCATATTCAATGACATAATCCCGTTGATTAGTTTCAATTTAACTAATCATCATGCAGTTCTACAACAATCATTGCTATTCTGCACCGATAGCTCAAAACAATTATCTCTAAACAGGTAAATAAATCTATCAAACAGATAAATTATTACATTTTCCATGGGTGAGTGATTTATCAATCCAACTACACCACTTAATAACAATTTCCTCCAATTTCATAATTCTCAATTCAATTTCATATTTATACCAAATAATTTATTTAATTTTCAATTAGGGCAAAACTTCCCCTTTTCAAACATCAAGTCCCAAATACTCAATTTCATCAATTATACACAAATGGACTCAACCTCAAGACCTCTCATACACAATGGAGCCCAAAGACATGAAAACCTCTCTTTTATAATTTCATAACAAACCCTAACTTTACCCAAAAGTCCCAAATACCACCATCTATACAAAATAACCAACATTTATGTTAAAACTCATAGTAAGGAGTAGTTTATCCCTACCTCGAAGTTAGGAGTCCAAAAGAGAAGAAGAAGAACTTGAAAGTGCTCCAAATCCACACTTTTTCGGATCAAAAGATAGCCCACGAGGTACTCTAGCTTTTTAACAAAGGGAGTAGGGTAGAAACCCTCTAGATCAAGTGTATTTGTAGAGAGAAGGAATGTGTAAAGAGAGAGAGAGAGAGTCGGACCTAGGGTTTGGAGTGAAAAAGGGGATGAAAAAGTGATTAAAATCACGTTGCTGTGATCTGATATATTCGATGCTCGCTCGAGCGAAAGAGTGGTCGCTTGAGTGACCAGACACAAAAGAACCTCGCTCGAGCATAGGAAGCGTCGCTCGAGCGAACAATGCAAAGCTTCAGGTCTGCAACACAGAAGCACGCTCGAGCGCAAGAGTTCTCGCTTGAGCGAAGAAACTCAAAACATAGGGCTCGCTCGCTCGAGCGCAAGAAAGCTCGCTCGAGCGAAGAATACCAACCTTCAGGTCCAATCTAGACGTAGACGCATGCTCGAGTGCAAGAGTGCTCGCTCGAGTGAAGAGACACATCATAGAAAGCTCGCTCGAGCGCAAGAACCTTCACTCGAGCGAAGAAGGCAAAACCCAAGGCTCGCTCGAGCGCAAAAAGCCTCGCTCGAGCAAAGATGCCAAATTCTGGATAGCAACCATTTGTTCCAACACCCAACCAACCTGTTCCAAACTTACCCAACACATCCCCGAACTCAAATACAAAGAATTAAAGGACGGAAACAAGACATAGACAATAACAACCAACCACGGAACCGAGTCCAAAATACAATAAATAATGGAGGAAAACTGAGATTGCTATAATCGGCATCCTTTAGAAAAGTTCTTATGCTTGATAACTCCTGCTGGAGTTGGTTGAGTTCATCACGAACTCCTCCAATCAACGATGCTTCGCTTTCAAGTGCGAAAACTATCCTCCCAATCAAATGGTCCACCCTTGGCTGTGAGGCCACTTTTGCAATCTATTACCACCTTCTCCACTGTTTCACTACTTCTTGACACCCAGCACTTTTAAGTTTGAGTTAGTTCTTCTATAGTTTTAGAGTGAAGCACCAATTGTGGAATTCGTCATCGAGGACTCTTCCTTCCATTGATTGTGGATTTGCTTGGATTTAGGCTTCGTTTACCACCCAATTGTAACTTTTTCGATATGCTTAAAATATAGATTCTCTCCTATAATTTGAAAAATTATAAGTGCAATGTTAAGGATTATAAAAAAAAATTATTAAAATAATCATGATACATTCTTCATTTCTAAATTACACATATAATAAAATACCACATTTTAATCAAATGATGAGAAATCTTTATGATATTTTTTTCATAATTCCTAATATTATTCAAATTATAAATACCTTGAAAGAATTTTTTTATTTAACAAAATTAATTACAAAAATAAAATTTATAATTACTCTCCTATACAATACTAAATTTTTTGAATTATTAATTGAAATATATTTCTGACATAATTAAAATCTGTTAATAGGCTTGATGATTTGTTGATAAAATGAGTCATTTGTTATGAAATTAAAAAACTTCGAAAGTCAGGATGTAATTTCTAGAACTATAAGAGCAAATCGTATTTTAAGTAAATTTGAGGGGTGTATTTATAATTTATCTTAACTTTTTATTAGGATGAAATACAAATATATCTCTTACTATTTGCTTATGTATTGCCTTTTATGATTTTATAAATTACAAATATCCATTTATTCTAATTTTTTATTTAACAGAATTAATAGAAAAAATAAAATTTTTAACTACTCTTCTATACAATAATAAAAATATCTACATTATTAATTGAAATATATTTTTGATATCTTTAAAAAATGTGAATCGACATAATTATTTATTAATAAAAATAGGTCATTTGTTATGTAATTACAAACTTCAAGAGGTGGGATAAAATTTTCAAAACCATAAGAGGCAATCCTTATTTTAAGTAAACTTTAAGGGATGTATTTGTAATTTACACTTTTTGTTATTAGTATTTTTTTAAATTTGTATTAAAATTGTTCATTTTTCAATCTGTCTAGGATAGAAGGAAAAAAATATTGAAAAAATCCAAAATAAATTCACTAAAGACATATACACACAAAAAAGAAGGTAAGGAGGGAGAAAAAAATTCTAATTCTAATTTTAATTTTTTTTTTCTTTGTCTTTACTAGACATTTTTACATATTTTTATATTTTATGGTTTTTTTTTCTTTTTTTACTTTAGTGATTCATCTTGAGTTTTTGAAAAAAAAAAAGGATAAATTACTCAAAAAAAAAAAAGTTTCAGAGTTTTAACCTTATAACAAAATAAACATTGAGTTTTAATTTTGTCAATTTAAATTATAATCTTTTAATTTTTTTTAAATATAAACTATTTACTTATTTTCGTTAAGTGAATTGACGAAAAAAAAAACTATTTTTGTTATTAAACTCAATGTAGGTGTACAAAAAAATGTCTAAAATACATTTTTTCATTGAGTTTAGTGACTAAAATATCATATATATATTTGTCATTTTTACTTAATGACAATAGATTGATGATTTAAATTGAAAATAAAAAAAAAGGTTTAAATTAGTAAAATTAAAAATTCATTTTTTTATTGGTTGTTACAAGACTCAAATCTTAGGAGTTTATTTATTTATTGTAATTTTCCTAAAATTTTTAAAAAATAAGTTTACTGAAGACACCCCCCAAAAAAAAAATGACAAAAAATCATTAAAACAATCCCAAATGACAAATTAGTGTTATCAGAATACTATCTAATAGCCAAAATAATATCCGAGCGCACTTTCTAGATCTATTGTCTAAATTTAATGATACGTAAATGATATGATTGATTAATAATTAAAGAAAATATGAAAGGGAGTTTTATTTTAAATATCTTAGTTGATTATCATATCATTAAATTTAAAAAGTAGGTCTAATTTTTTACACTTGAAAATAGCAATGATGTATCTAATATTGTTTATGTGGAATTCTAAATCATATGTAGTGGAAAATTTTATGAGTGGTAACGATTGACTCAGGCTTTGTTTGGCTATCTAGCTGGGGTTAAAAAAGTATAAAAAATAAAATAGACTTAAGTGAATAAGACAAAATATCGCATTTAAACCATAATTATTTCATTTTTTCTCTCACAAAAGTTAAAAAAATCAATCCAAATGAACTTTTTAATCTCAAGCTAAAAAAGTCACAATCCAAAAAAAATTTAAAATTTTTTTGCCAAACGACAACTAAATTTTGTTAGGTAGTTATGAGATAAAGAATGAATCATTGTGTGTGTTGTAATTTTTTATTGGTAGAGAGTATTCATTGATACAACAATATTTTGAGAGTAATAATTTTTCATTGAAAGACATGCATAACATTTTTTTTTGTCAAAAATGTTAGATATCCACAATTTAAATTCCTGAATTTACTCACAATGATATTGTAATGGAGTCGGGTTCTTCATGGGTGTGTACTAAATTAACAATAATGATAGGGATTGTATATAGAATAACCAATAATGATAGGAATTGATTCTATCCAATGTCTCACATATATATATATATATAACCAATATGATGTGAGTGTCAAACTCATGTATAATTTTTTTGAGGGGATTGTGTAGAATAATATATAGACTATTTGGGACTCTAAAGACTTGTTTGAGAACCTTGATGTTTAGTCAGAAAAGTTAAGAAGTCAAGGTATCAAATCATTTATTATATATAAAAAAAATAAAAAAAATTCAACTATCAAACACCTCAGAGTATTATTCTATTTTAGGGTTTAAAGGATATTTAACTGAAAGCATATGACCACGAACTCTTAGTGAATGGTGAAAGTGACGATTTCGACAATCTGCCATGGTTGTAATTTGAGTTGCATACAAATCGAATTGAGCTGAGCTTTGCAGAATTTGAACTCGGCTTACTTATTTTTCAATCTCAATTATTCAGTTCGAGCTTGACTTGTTAACTAATTGAGTTCGAGCTCAGCTCGAAACTCAATAAAAAAAAAAATTTCTATTTTTAAAATTATTTAAATATATATATATATATGAGTTAAATACAAATATTATTTATATTATTTAACATATAAATAATTTATTTGTGCTATTATTTATACATATTTTTGTATTATTTAATATATAAATAATATATTATTCAATAATTTAAATAAAGATAATAAGCCAAGTTTGACGAATCAAGTTTATTCAGATTCAAGTTCAATTTGTCTATTAAATGAGCTAAAAATTTAAGTTCGAACTCATTTACTTAAAGAATTGAGCTAAGTCAAATTCTTAACGAATCGAGCAAAGTTGAACTCACAAAATGTAACGCCTCACTTTCCAGGCCGTTAATACATAAATCACCCTAAAAAATATACAATTATGCTCCCAAAAAATAATTACACAAAATATAATTTAGACAATCTCCAAATATAATAATAGTAGTGAGTCCCAAAATCTAACTCAAATAATCTCTTTGCTACTTCAACTCCAATTGCTATTAAGTTGCTCCACATCGAAAAAATAAATTAATTCGGAAAGTATATAATACGACAGGAATAACAAAACTTAAATAGAGAATAAATCGACTTAGATCCAACAATTTACAACATTGCACAACGTTCACTATAACAAGCAATTTACTAAATTGCACAAACAGGTCAGCTCAACATATGATAATTTATCAATGACCAAATATCCGGTCCTACTCAATACATGACCAGTAGACAAATTCACTCATCTACCCACCTCACCCAAGCATCACGCTTATTTGTGCATATTGGTATAAACAAATTAACATGGTCCACTCAATCTATGCATGTAATATTTTCACGTTATTCAGTTAGACAAATCACCATTTTTAACACAAAATGTTTTCACAAAATTTTACCAAATGACCAGAATAATCAACGAATCAACGACAAATAATTTCACAGAATTTATCAATGATCACAATAATCAAGAGGATTACAAGTTGGAAATAATTAAAATAGAACTTTTTGCAAAAAGATTTAAAATAAACATATTATTTACCACCCGAATTACCTCAAAATAATTTTTCCATCACCATAATTTGAAATTGCTCCATGATCCTCCAAAAATAACTCTATTCTCTTACATAAAATTATTAACTCTCAAACTAAATTTAAAATTTCTATCCTACACAATCTATAGGAGGGAGAGAGCCGAATACAAAGAGGATGAAGAAACGATAGAGAAAGAAGATGACATGGAGAAGTGAGCCTCACTGGCTCCACTTATAGAAAAATGAAGAAAGAAATAAGGATTAAGATAATGAAAAGAAAAAGAAAAGGAAAAGATGGAATGATATGGAATCCAAGAAAGGAAAAGATGGAATGATATGGGCGGCCACGTTTTTGTTTTGTTTTTTTTTTTTTTTTTTTTTTAATTTCTCTTCCACTGAAAGGTGATGGAAAATGTTGGGAAAAAGGGGATCAAATTTATTTTTACAAAGGGAATGATATAAATAAATAATTCAAATTAAATTTTTATCAAAAAATCTCGACTACTAAACTATTATAATAAACCAGTAAGAGGAGACGAGAGAGGGATCTGTTTTTCACTGAAGAACACGTGGCAATAGAAAAATGGCAGTTCAGAGGATTGTGACAGATAAATTGAAGATCTAAACTCCAACAATTCTTATAGGGCTGTAATTACCCAAAAAATTCTTATAGGGCAGAATTTGGATTTGGTCAGTAATCTTATAGTTATTACACCCTAAGAAAGATTTGAGCTAATAAAATAGTAATGACTTTTTTAGTTGTAATATAATTTTACTAATAAATTAACACCGTACAATCTTAACTCTAAAAAAAAAAAAAAAAATTCTATAAGACATGTTTGGTTACCTATTTATTAGTAGGATTATAAGTGAAGAAAACATGTGGGGTTCATTGAATTGTTAGTTCGATATTTGATTGTGAGAAAATAATGAAGAAATTTGAGGTGGAGAAAATATAAGTCCCACACGATAGTCCAATCCCATGTTTGTTTTGCATTATACTAAGCTCCGAAAAATTTTAGTGTTGATATGAAGGATTAAATAGAAAAAATGAGAGATCAAGTATTACCATAAGTAGTGTAATATTAGAAGAATGAGTCTCTCTCTGAATTATTATTTTTCTTCCTCTAATGGTTAAAAATAATTATATCATTTTATTTCATTCTAATCAAATATAATATTCCACACTTTTTGTCCAATCATTTATTTCAATTATTATCCCTTGATGTAACTGATTTCTATAATCCTATCCATAATCATATCATAAATCTAATAGTGTATTCATTTAATTTGATCAAAAAATAATTTAGCAATGGCTCCATAACAAGAGAGAGACATGAGGCGAGATAGGTTATAACAAGCTTCCATAAAGAGAAAGATATGAGGCTAGACAAGGATTTGCTTAAAAATTGGCTTATTTAGTGAATTTTTATAAAAAGACGTGTAAAAAAATAAAAAAAGAATAATTTTATTATTTATAATGACTTTTTAACTTTAGATTATATTTGGATAAGAATTTGAAAAGCTAAATGAAAAATATAAATAAAATGTAAGTATACTTCATGTAATTTTATTTTCTTTTTACTTTTTTTTTAAATCCTTACACAAATTTATAATTTGAACACCGTTTAAATGTTTGGTTGCCAAACATATAGCAATTATAATCTGCTCATGTGGAGTCTGCCACATGTTTTTTTTTTATTATTATTATTATAAAAAAAAAAAAAAGAAGCTTTTTGGGGCATCATTGCTTCAGTAGGTCCTGGCCTCGGGATAACCGATTACTAGTCAGATTTAACCCAACTCATATTATTGAGCACAAAATTTCGAATATATTTATCAGACCAAATAAAAAGACCATTTGAGATATGAAACTTAAAAGGATAACAAGTAGCCATATGACATAAGTAAAAGATTGAAAAAAGAAGAAAGAAAGAAAAGAATATAAGATATTTTTTATTAATTTTAATGTATTTTTATTAAAATTAATACAGAGGATGATTGACTTATAATTTACAAAAAGTGAATTTGTGGATCAATCAGTAACATATTTGCCCACTTGGCATGTTATTGTATTTTCAAAATTTTAGTTGTTTTGTATCAATTATGCTTGGAAAAAATGCACTAAGTATTTTTTTATTTGTTCTGTATTAGTCACGTTTGGAAAATACACTAACGGTTTTTATTTGTTCTATATTAGCTACGTTTGGAAAATACATTAAGTATTTTTTAATTTGTTCTGTATTAGACACGTTTAGAAAAATATAATATGCCTATTTCAGAAATCAAACACATTCTACATGTCACATTCTAAAAAAGTACATTAAAGGATTTTTATAGTCACATTACTGGTGTAAACAAACCACATTCAATCCACTCAAATGTAACATGGATTAACCACATTTGGAAAAGTACATTAAAGGCTTTTTTATTTGTTCTGTATTAACCACGTTTGGAAAATGTAAGAGCATCTCTAACCAAACCTTCAAAATTTGGTGTATGAAATCTTTTTGAAGGCTTAGGTGACAAATTGGCATATGTCAATTTGACATAGAAACTCTCTACCCGATATGTCAAATATATTATTATATTATTTTTAAAAAATAAAATCATTTTATTGGGTGAACTCAACATTTGACATCAACATGAAGTATGTCAAATTTGACATGTTGAGTTCATGTCAAATGCCAACTTAACATTTGACATACTGGGTGGGATTGATGCTTGACGTCAAAATATGACTATTAGAGTGCCACATCAAATTTGAAGTATTAGGTAGAGGTGCTCTATCATGCCTATTTTGAAAATCAAACCGCATTTCACAAGTCACATTTCAAAAAAGTAAACTAAAGGATTTTTATAGTTGCATTACTAGTTTGGGCAAATTACATTCTACATTCAATCCACCCAAATGTAACCTGCCCATTATGAAAATCAATCATTATGCTACAATTCAAAAATCACATTCAAATATATATATATATATATATGAAAAAAAAAATGAACCCAACAATCAATAAGAGCAAAAACATCTTAAAGTGACCCAATAATATATTAAATAGGATCTTATAGAAAATGTTTCTAAATGAACATGACCTATTAGTCCATATAAAAAAAAACGATTTCATGATATACAGATTTTTAAAGTGAAATTTTCAAGTAATTTTCCCCTTTTTAATAGAGAGATTTATTTTGAAATATATTTTCAAGTACTTGTATCCTAGTCCATAACATATTTTTGCGCTCTAATAAGTTCTATTATTTGGACATTTAATTCATTAAATCATAATTCTCATATTTAAAGTATTTTATGGATAATTTTATTCTTATAAATATTTTTTAAACACTTAGTAACTTAGTGATGTGAACATTCATATTTGATAATGTGAATGTTCACATTAATAGTGTGAATATTCATATTACCAATGTGAATATTATTATTAGAAATATTTTAAGAAGTATGTCACCCATATGTTAAGCAACCTCAGTTGCAGACTTCAACTTCAATACTGCCGAAGCAGTTGCATCAGCATGAGACTTCAATACTGCCGAAGCAGCTGCACCAGCATGACCAAACCAACTCCACCTCATCTGAAGTCAGTTAGATTAGTCAACACTAGTTAGTATTAACTATAGCAGTTGTAAAGTTGTTAGAACTATAGTTAATTGTAACTATAGTTAGGTAGAGTATATCAGTTTATAAAAACTGTACATGATCTAGATAGATGTGTAATTGATTGAAATGGTTTATGAATAAACAAATCTGTTTTGACTCTTCTTCATTTCTTGAATCTGCTTTACCATAGAAATTATTAAAATATAAAAAAATAATTTGATTAAGTGAAACATAAGTAAGTAAAAAAAATTATGAATAAATATTCATTTTTAATGTTTCTACATATTTTCGGATCATTTTATATATATATATATATATATTTTAATATCAAATCGTACTTAAGGACCACTAGTTAACATTTGCCAACTAAAAATTTATTTTCTCAATGATGCGTTCTCGTCATTTATTTGTAGGACACACAACTGTCTTTTGTCCATTGAAGTTGATACAAACGGACTACTCGATTGTCGTTACCAACAAATAGAGGCGTTTGGTTGGTTTGATTTGGATTGAAATTAAATTTGAAACTAATCTTAGATTGATTTTAAAATTTTAGATGCAACACAAAATTAATCATGCATCAAAATGAATCCAACCCAACTCAGGCCTCGTTTAGGAAGCAACGGGTTTAGCCAAAAAGTTAAAAAATTAAAAAGTTACTAAAAAAACTAAAAAGTCAACAACCCATACCAAAAAGTCAAAGATTCTCTTTTCTCTCTACTTTTTGCACATCTTTTCGTAAAAAGTCAAAAAGTTATCCCAAACATACTAGTTTTTTTTAGCTCATATTTTAGCCAAATAGCCAAAAAGTTACTAAATTAGCCTGTTCCCAAACGAGTTGTCAATATATAACTTGGGCGTGTTCGGATTACTTTTTTATCACACAAAAAATAAGTGAATCAAGAATTATTTTTATACAAACTCTTTAAATTATTGAAAAATATCATTTTGATTTCTTAAATTATTGATATGTTTCACTTTGATCCTTTCTGTAACGCCTCAATTTCTTAGCCTTTAATAAATCAACTCAACCTCAAATTTAAAATTCTAACTAATTAATAACCTCAAAAATACAAAATTATCTCCAAAATAATTACACAAATGTCTCCAAAATATAACTTATACAAATCTCTAAAAACAATATATAGTGGTGAGCTCAAAAATCCCTAACTCAATAGTCCTTTAAATTCTTCAACTCCAACCGCCACTAAATTTACTCCATACCAGAAAAATAGATTAATTCAGGAAGTATACAATACAACAGGAATAACAAAGCTCGGATAAAGAATAAATTCACAGAGATCCAATAATTACACAAACGATTCAATTCAAGATACCAAGCAATTTACCTAATTGCACAAACAAGTCAACTCGACATATGATAATTTATCCACGACAAAATACCTGATCATACTCAGTACATGACCAGTGACTAGCCTTACCCCCCTCACCCAAGCACAAGTGCTTATCCGGGCTATTGGCACAGAACATATTGATAAAGTCCACTCAATCCATGTACAGAGCATTTCCACATCATTTAGCTAGACAAATTAACATTTCCAACACAAAATAACTACACAGAGTTCATCAAATGACTAGAGTAATCGAAAGAATCAACAACGAATAATTCCACAAAATTTATCAAATTATCAAAATCATCAGGACGAGTGCAAATTGAAAGTGATTAAAATAACACTATTTGCAAAGAGATTTAAAGGAAGCATATTGTATACCACCCGAATTATCTCAAATCAATCTCCTCCGTCGCCAATATTCTAATCTCGATATTTCTCTATGGATCTGTAAAAATAACTCTAATCTTACTTTGATAAAATCTATAACTCTCATCTACTATATCACTAAGGCGAAACAAAATTTTCAGATTCAAAACCACTTAAAGATTGAAATTAAAAGGGCCATTTCAGATTTTTACCGAGCCCGGCCCATCTATGGTTCGTAGAGAATTTTATCTAGTTTTCAGAACAATTTTCAGAAATGAAATAGCTTTTCCAAAGTTTTAGTTATTTTAGAAATATTCCAACTTTGTCCAGATTCGTTGACCATTACGAAAATCGGATTATCTCACAAATTGCTCATTCGTTTTCAATGAAACCAAATTTCCTTGAAAGCTCACTCTTTAAGGAAGATTTTGACATAAAATGGAGGTCCAGAAGATTTTTCTACATTTTTCTAAAATTTTGAAAGCTGGCTGTAAAACAGATTTCTCTAGCACAATTCTTGAAATAAGAAAGTTGGTAAGAAAAGAGGTCAACTAGGGAAAATTTTTCACTTTTCTTGTGATGAAAACATGCTAAATAATATGTATATTCATATTGACAGTCAACTGGAGCGTTTAAGGCTGCATCTCGTCTAGCAAGTGCCACTCCACCTCCTGCTCGTGTTATGTAGACACCCCATTTTGACCGGCCATAAGACTTGGGCATGTTATTTTGACCACCCTCACTAAAAAAATCAAATTGAAATGTTAAATTCCAAACCTCACCCATTTTGGCCATCACTAGTATTTTTGTTAATTTGTTGTGTTTTATAATGTGTGTGTACATATTACATTAGGTGTGTGCATATCGTTTAAGTGTGTTTTAATTGATAACTAAATTGAAAACAAAAACAAATATATATATATATAAAAAATAAAAAAAAGGAGAAAATAATAAAACAAAAAAATAGAAAAATAGAAAAAAAAAATGATGATGAAGAAAAGAAATGGGGCGGTGGCTTTACTAAAAGAAAGAAAAAAAAAAAGGGATGGTGGTGGATGATGATTTGCAAAAGAGAGATATAAGAAATACTTTTAAAAAGAATGATAATTTCATGAAGTGGGTTTCAACAGGTGGTTGGGATAATATGTTTAAAAAAAAAAAAGGGGAGTTAGTGATCTAATAAAAAAGAAATGGAGTGAGTAGCATTTTATGATTAAAAGAGGACAACCCAGAAAAGAGGCTCGGCAGTGGAGAGAGGACCCAGCACACACATCAAAACTTTGTTCGTCTGTTTGGAGTAAGAAGAAGAGGTGGTGCATCTCTCTCCCTCAATGTCTAAAAAGATGGGTCTCTCTTTTAGAGAGAGAGAGAGAGAGCAAGAGAGCCCGAAAACTTAGAGAACTGCGAGAGAGTGGGTTTGGTCCAATGCTCCCTCCCTAAAGCCGTGGGTGTGTTGCAGATCATCCCTCATGTGCATGTGTGCGTTGTGGGTTGGGTTTAGAGAGAGGAGAGAGAGAATGGCTGTGGGTGTGGTGTGGTGAATGTGTGATGGCCAAGGTGGTGGTGCTGTGAGGTACCGTGAGCTTGCCGTGTGTGTCTAGGTGGTGGTCTGTGGATGCGGAGGTGTCATGCATGGGTGGGAGAGTGGTGAGTGTGTGTCCCGTGTGCGTTAGTGTGTTGTGCTGGGTGTGTGTTGGGTGGTGTCAAGGGTGTGTGAGAGAGAAGTGGAATGTTGTTGGTCGAAGAATTGGTGTTGTGTGATCGAAAGTGGCGATTTTGGTGAAGAAATGATGAAGACTTTGATCTATAGACTGTAACTGTACATGGTGGTCATGGGTGCGAGGAAGGAGAGGGAGATAGTATATGTGATCCGTGTGTGTGCCCTCTGTGTTGTCGTGTGTGTTTAGTGTGAGAGGTGTATCGGTGTGTGTCTTGGGTGTGTGATGCACTGGGTGTGCGTCTTTGTTATAGAGAGAGAGAGATGGTTCCTTGGTCCTCTGTCCCGTGTGTCTCGTGTATGAGCATGTGGGGGGTGTGAGTGTGTGCACCGTGTGTCACCTTCCTCACCCGTGTATCATGTGCATTCCTCTGTTAAGTGTCATGTGTCCTTCTGTGTATTGGTCTGTGAGATGGCCGAGGGAGAGGGAGCCGAGAAGAGAAACCTGGGTGGTGTTGTTATTGAAGTTGGCTTTTGCTTGAAAATTCTAGTAAAGGAAATTTGCACATCATCCAATAGTGATTTCCTTATAAGCCATGTTGGTCAGATTTCAAATCCGTTCCTTGGTTTGCCGCTTGAATCCAGAAAATGTGAATCATGCGATGTTGCGGAACCCGGGACATGCGAAAAGGAGTGACATGTGCCAGTGATGAAGTTGTTTATTTTATTTTTATTTTGAGTGTTTTGTGAGGTTTTATTTTATTTTATTATTTCTCTCTCGTCTTTTCTTCGGATTTGTAATAATTCAAGTATTGTAATAATTCCCCCACCCCACTTCCTTCTATCCCATTCTTTTATCACTTTCCCTAACTGTGTGTATGTATATATCTGACATGCCATGCATATCCATGTTTTACATTTATGTCTCATGCATTAAGATTCGGCTACATTTATATGTGTGGATTTAATCAATTCTTCTGTGATTCTATGCGCTACCTCATGTTTTTGAGACAATTCACATGCCATAATTTAGAAGCCGAATTTTTAGTGCATCTCATGAGTGAATTGCATTAGGATTCTGTATATAAGATCATGCATATTTTACTAACTTTTGTTTTGTAGTTGTTCGAGGGACGTCGGTAAATCTATGAATTTTTATGCTTTAGCATCCCATTTGTGTGTGATTCTCTTATTATGTTTCGTATCCTACCATGTGGCTATTTGTTTAAGTGATAAACTGTTTGAATGCCTGTGGATGAAGGCTTGTTGCTTGAATTGGAATAATTCAATAAATGCACGTCTTAAGCCCACTTTGTCAAGTGGCAAATTCAAACCCTTTTCGACAAACAAACATGAAATTGAATTGTTCCAATTTGAGCAAACTAGTCTCTACTTGTATGCTTCACATAGTAAATTTTAGGATTTACTAAAATAATCAGAACATAAACATATAAAGAAAATAAAAGTCATATCATGGTTTAGTAGAGGCCGATCTTTTGATCGGGTGAGCGGGGGTGCTCATTATTGACCTTCCCCTCTCATACCTAAGGTTCCGAGCCAAGCATCCTTGGTTACGACGAACAGTGGCCTTGGCACCGAGTCATGGGTTTCCTAATCTCCCAAAATATTAGGTGGCGACTCTGAGTTCTGATGACGCAGTCCATTTTTGACAAAATTGCAATAAAATGGATTTTCAATAAAAGTTGCCAAATCTGGACTCTCATTTATGTTTCACATTGCACTCGTGAAACTTGAGATCAAAGAGATCTCGGGAGTCCGAACTGTTTAACGCGCGCGGGTACCCCCCGGGCATGTTACAGTTATTAGCTGTGGTATTAGTTGGCAGGTCTGCAAACTACACAAATCTTGAAATTTGGTGAAATAAAAAATAATTTGGTATTTGGTAAAAAGAAAAATAATTAACTCGTAATTCATGTTGCAATATATTGACACAGAACTTCATCATGTAGGGAATTGGGATCCTTTTCAATGGACGTTTTGGGACAGTTACAGGATCTACAGTTTTTATGTAAGTACTAACAGAGACTCTTCTATTCAATCCTTTGCTCTTGAACACTGTTCTGGTTGGAAATGGATGCTAACAATTTTATTTTGAAAAAAACCAGAGAAAATGTAGGTCTTCTTCAAACGGCTCGTGTTGGAAGCCGCAGGGTCGTACAAATTTCTTTTTTCCATTTAGCTTCTACTTCATTTCTCTTTTCCATTTCCTTCTTTTTGGGCATTTCACTTTGTGTTCCCAGAGCCTCAGACCTTGTTATTTTCTTTGATTTCTTGGTTCTTTTAATTTTTGGTGAGAGCAATTTCAAGAGTGTGGTTTGAAATTGAATTTTTAGTGATTTTTTTTTTACCAAATCACAGATTGTACATACTATTGATCTTATATACAGGTAGTTAAATTCTCAAGCTTTTTTCTTAGTTAAATTCTTTGGCCCAGTGTTATGTCATATTTTGGTTAAATTGTTTGGTTGTGCTATGCTATATTTTAGTTAAATTATTTGGTGTGTTATGCTATATTTTAGTTACATTATTTAGCTGTGTTGTGCTAGGTTCAGAATCCCCCCCCCCAAAAAAAAAAAAAAAAGTGGCGTTTTTTAAAAAACGCCACTAAATGACGTCATCATGATGTCATGTGACGGAAAGGTAGCAGACGTCAATGTTTTTGCGACGTTTTTTAAAACGCCGCCTGATGTTTTTAGCAACGTTTTTAAAACGTTGTAAAGCTATTACGGCAGTCGTATCAGCGACGGAAATATTAAACGTCGTTGTAACTTATGACGGTGTTTTTGAGACCTATAGCGGCGTTTTTGAAACGCCGCTAAAAATCAATTTTCCTGTAGTGGTTTAGACGTTGAGTGATGGTTATTGCAGTATCCAAACTAAAACTAGCTGGGTTGCTAGTCTATCATGTCCGATTTTTGTTGTTTTACTTTTACCATGTTGTTGGGGGATCTGATGTTCTTACTTTTTTCCGATTCTTTTTCCATTTTTTATTAAACCTCTAATATAATGTCAACTTAGAGGATCAATTACTACCACTTAAATGTATATATGTTAAACATTGAGGGGCATGTAATGATAACTATGCTTTATTTCTTAGATTCCCAATGCATATGAACTTTCTGATTGATCTAAAGTATTGTCTTATGGCAGGTGACCCTGTGGGATGGTATTATACCTTCCAAAGACCATGCAAAATTCTGGATTCATACAACAAACAAGTATTGTTTCGCTGATCAGGTAAGCTTCTTTGGTGATGAATTCTCCCAGTTGCCGATGAATATTTGACCCCTTTTTTTTTCCTCCTTCTGCTCTGTGGTTGATTGGGCTTTATATCATCTTTTTTCCTTGTGCAGGGAAGCAATCTCCAGGGAAAAGAATTCAACTTGACTTTGCACTGGCATGTCATGCCCAAAACTGGCAAGATGTTTGCTGATAAAATAGTTATGTCCGGTTTCAGTTTGCTAGTGGAATATAGATGAGGACTTTTTGTTGTATAGGACTTGACTGTAACTTTATCCTTGCCTTATTCAAGGTGGAATTGGGGGGGGGGGAAGGGGGAGAAAATCCATGTTTGAGAATGTTAGAACAAGTGATTTAGTGGCTCCTTTAAATTAATGGAACTTAATCCAACTTTTGGATTCTCAATGTTGCTTTGGAGGAGATTTACCATGTTTCTGTTTATGCAGTCATTTTTAAGTTTTAGAAACACTATTTTTGTCCAATTAACATAATCGAATATAACCCAGGGGTGGGTGGCCTTGTGGTAAGAACATGGGAATTAAGCCCCTAGGTCATGAGTTCAAATCCCTCCTGGGCCAATCTCTTGGACGTAGCACAATTGGTTAGGAGGTTGGACCTCAAGTTGTCTAACCAGCACTTGGTGTGGGTTCAATGCTCCCCCGCTGTGCGAGTCCTGACTTAAGCGAAGCTTGTCTTGGGAGGTCAAGGCAAGTTTCTAGGTTATAGTCTCCTCGCTCGGAACGGCTAACAGGACACCTTGGTGATCTCTACAAAAGGGTGCTGCCTTGGACCTGCGGGAGAGTAGGGAGGATTTTCCTGTAACAAAAAAAAAACATAATCAAATATGATTAATAGTTGCATTAACATGCTTTACCAAAAAAGTGAATGAGCTCACACAATTTTAAAGGAAACATCCAAAAGGAGATTGATTATTCACAGTAAACAGAGTCATTGTAATATTATTATTTTTATTAGGTAGCAAAGGAGGATCCTCCAATTCTAGAATTAGAGAGAAGCCAAACTTGTAAGTTTTAGGGTGTTTGGCAATAAGTTTTTTTGACTTTTTGGGCTAAAATAATATTAAAAGATAAAATAGGTTAAAAGAGCTAATAAGATAAAATGTTATATCAAATTTATAATTATTTTACTCTTTTTTTTTCTCATAAATATCATATCTATTTACAAAAAAAAATTAACCCTCTTTCTAAACACAATTATTTTAACTTATTAAAATAATCAAAAATTAAAATAGTCTACTAAAATTGCTCACTTTCCAAACATAGAGTAAATGTTTTTATATAACAGTAATATCATGTGACAGTTTTATCAATTTAATGAGGAATTTACTTTTTATGATAAGAAATATAGCATATCTAAATTAGTGAGAGAAACACTTGTACACATCTAATTTGATTGAAATGATACATTATAATTTGAGATTGAAAGCCTAAGGAGTTTGATTGTTATGATTTAAAAATAAAGGAGTATTTATACATAAGTTTCAATTTATGAATTATATTTCATTAAATCCTAATTAAAATTTTTTAGATCTTTAAGTCCCATTAAATTTTTAATAGTAGGGATTACTTTTCAAGCAATGATGATTCATCATTTATGATTATTTATAAAGGAATATAATGATTTGACATTTATTTTGATTTTCAAAATGTTAAAATATCAACTTTCAAATTGAAAAAAAATGATGTGCAACGTTTTTTTTTTTTTTTTTTTTTTGAAAAAATTGAAAAAACTAATTTTTTTTTTTTTTTTTGGTGCAAAACTAAAAGTTGTGTCTATAAAGGAGCATGATGACAGAACATTGATATGTAAAATTGAAAAAAAAAAAAAACTTTTAAAAATGAAAAATTTGATATTGTTCTCAGTTTTAAAATTGGAAAAAATTGATAATGTTTTCAATTTTATTAGATAGTTGAATCAAACCAATAAGTAGAAAGACAAAAAACGTTTAATCTCATGCTCTATTTTTTTTTTTATCAATTAGTGAAACAATTATCTAGAATATTACTATGCAAAATTAATAATGTTCTTAGTTTTAAAAATTAAGAAAAACTGATAATATTCTCAATTTTATTAAATAAAACTTATTGGTTCAAAAAACCTTAGATAGCATCTGAACTATCATAATATTTGTAAGTATAATTTTTAGGTAATTAACTCAAAAATAAAAACCTGAACTATTTAACAATAAATAAATAAATAAAAGATTGAAGCGATATTTAGTGTAAAATGAAGTGAAATAAAATGTAACTTACTTTTTTATTCTAAAACTTGGAAGGGCTTCCATTTAGACCACAAAACGGTCATGTTTGGCGGAGCTTTTCTTAAGTTAAAAGCTGATAATTATAAAGTAAAAAGTAAAAAGTACTTCTACCTTAACTTTTAAATAATCAATTTTTTTTAGCTTATTTAAGATATTTCTGTCTAATAAGTTATAAGCAGAAACTGCATGAAATATTTTAGTACAGACTCTCAAATCAAAATAAAATTATAATCACTCCCAAAAACTATAACAAACAGTCCCAACATCTCATTGCATTCCTCATTTTTTATTTTTATATTACAATTTAAATCTTACATAAAACTCTTGAAATTCTAAAATTTTAAAATTTTAACTCCTCTACCCACCCAATCTTTTGTTTGGGAATATGCTAATTTAGTAATTTTTTGGCTATTTGACTAAAATATGAGCTAAAAAAAACTAATATGTTTGGGATGACTTTTTGGATTTTTACGAAAAGATGTGCAAAAAGTAGAGAGAAAAGAGAATCTTTGACTTTTTGGTATAGATTGTTAACTTTTTGATTTTTTTAGTAATTTTTTGACTTTTTAACTAAAAAAATCACTTGCCAAACGAGGCCTCACTACGTTTCATCTATATTCAACATCGCTCCACCTAAGTTACACCCTCTTTCACGTTTCTCTTCACCACCCTTCACTTATTTACACAACATCATTACTCGCCACTTTTTTTTCTTTTCTCTTTTTCTTTCTTTATTTCTTTCTTTCTTTTATTTATTTATTTTTTTTATTTTTTATTTTTAGATTTGCTACTCTCAACCCCTCACTTTTCTCCTCTATCACCCCTTTACCAGATCCAGCATGAAATCTCTTTTTACTTTCATGGCCTTTTACTATTTTTTTTTTCCTTCTAAATCTGAATACTGTAAATCTATTTCTTTCTGTCACATGCGTTCAGTGGCGGAGTCAGAAAATTAAATCAAGAGGGACACTTATTAATTACAGTTTCTTTTTTTTTTTATAATCAACAATAAGAAGATAATAATAATTTTTTAATTAATATTAAGTACAAAAAATTAAATAAATTGTTACAAAAGTATTTCATATAAAATTTTATAATTAACTTCGAATAAAATCAAAAAGAAAATATTGCGTGTAACTAGTGTATCATGGACAATGTAAAAAAGTCATATATTAAGTCGTAAAATAAATTATATAATGGTAAAATAAATTAAATTTTTACAAAATTTAAGTGAAAATTTCATATAATATATCATGTCATTATTGATATATGATATCAACAACCAATAGTAAAGCAACATATGAAAGGTGAACTCTACATGCAAATATAATTAATACTCTAGTAATTTTTACATATATATAGTGAGATTAATTATATTTGCATATCAATAATGAAGGATATTACCTTTATATTGAGATTTTTTCACAAAATTTTTATACATAAAAATATAATTTGTTGTAGTCACTTCATTTTCAATAAAAACAATCACTATTGTTTTCATAAATTTAAAAATGCCCTTAATATTTTATTCTAAATATTATTTTTGTTTAAAATTTTATTTATATACATATGTATAAAAAAAAATGAAAAATCCAAGAGGCACGTGACCCCCTAATTCCTATGTGCTCCGCCACTGCATGCCATGGTGAAGTTATGAAGTGGTTGGTTGACAGTGGTAGAGGTTGAGAAAGGGTCTATCATGGTAGAGAAGGCTATAGCAATTGGCAGGTGGTGATGGTGGAATAGATGAGACTGGAGGTGTAAAGAAAATATTGAATGTTAAGGATGAGATTGTATTTGGAATTATGAAGAACGTAATAAGATAATTTTTTTTTTTTTTTTTTTTTACGGAAATTACAATCACTTTTTTAAAACTAAAAAAATATAATTAATTTTACACTTTTAACATAATTATACTGACTTCTTTTAAGGTTTCAATTTACATGACAATTAGATCATTTTTTTTATTATTAATAATTTATTCGTTATATGAATAAAAAATCATATTATAATCTATTTTTTATTAAAATATATATTTATCTTTATTCATTTGAATGTATGTCTATTATATTAAATGTAGCACTATGTGCTTCCTGCTATGTTGGAACTATATTGGACTCTTTGTTTATCTTGATTGAGAACCTTCTTAGTTAATAGTTGAGTCTTGGTTGAGGTGTTACCATAGTGGTTGGGAGAGATTGAATTAGAAACTTTAAATTCGAATAATTATTATTGAGTAGTTTTCACTCTTTCATCATTTTCTCTCTCCATACTTTGAATCTTGATGTAAGGCTAGAGCCATTGGAAAGCTTACTTCCGGGACTTCAATTTAGACACAAGAACGACCCTAAATGGAGTGCGAACGAGAGAGTTATACATGTTTGAATTTTGCGTTTCTGTGCTGGAAGCATGCTCGCTCGAGCGAGCTTTTCTTCGCTCGAGCGAACTACGTGATTTTTAGAGATTCTGGCAGCTTCTTTTGTATGCTCGAGTCAAACTTCCTTCGTTCGAGCGACCACGTCGCTAACAAACATTATAATTTGGCTCTAAAACTTTATTTTTCTACCTCTCTTCTCTTCCCATCCTCCAAACCCGAAACCCTAACCTTCCAAACTTTTGATTTCTCTTCTCTTTACCCAAGATTCATCCCAAATCTTTCAAGAATGTTGAAGAGCAAGCATAGATCAAAACTTCTACCGATTGTTTTGCGATTTCATTGGAGTTTCAAGTTGGGTCTTCATCTTTAGCTTCAAATCTTGAGCTTCAAATCTTGCTCCTTTTCAATACCTCATCTATAGATGGATATGTGGTAGATTTTATTACATTAAAATCATATTCATTATGGATTTCTTTGAAAATCATGAAAAGGGGATCTAGGGTTTGTCATTTGGGAATGAGTTTATCAAATTGATTGTTGTTTGGGTTAATTGGGGAGTAATCTAGCATGTTTATGTTGAAACAAGAAAAAATCTTAATTTAATGTTTTGACTTGGCAAATTAAAAATGGGTAAAGTTGAATAATGTTTGTAAATTGTTATTATGGTTTGTGTAAATGTGTTAATAGCTAAAAAGGAGAATTAACTATAGCATTGGAATTATTTTGGATTGATTATATTAAGTTGAGTTGGGTTGTGGCTTTGATATCCATGGATTTAATTTTGTGAAATGAAAAGAATGGATTGGGATAAAGGGTGGATATGTTGACTTAGAAAATAAGATAATTGATTTTTGAAATGGAAGAATGATATGATAACACTATGTGAATTTTAACTTGAGGTTGGATTATGAATATTTTATTTTACTATTGTTGTTGTTGGATTTAAAATCTCATGAGAGTTGGATTATTATAATATGTATGTTGAATACATACATTTAGAGGTTTTGTCCTTGGTCATCGATGAAGGATAACATTGTTGTGTTGAATAGTTTATGTGTATGCATTACACTTGTTGGTTGTACTTTGTCATGTTGTGATGATTAATAACGTATACTACCCTAAGAATCAGAGGTACCATTATCTTCCAGCTAGTACCTGGAGAATTGGCTACGCTTAGAATGAGAGGTACAAGTACCTTCCAGCTAGCATCTGGAGAACTTGGCAGAGGTACCATTACCTTCTAGCCGGTGTCTGGTGAATTGGCATTTCATTGTGAAAAAGTGTATCATTGGCTTACAATGCTTAAGGTAGGTAGAGCAGAACTTATTTATCATTATTGTCTAAGTGTATCTAGGTATATTATGGTTATGATGGTTATGGATTTGGAAGGCCGAGTTTGCTCATTTGTTGAGTAGATAGTTGTTGGTTGCTTGTTGTTTCCTTTTGTACTAGAGGTATACATGTATAGATATGAATGTGTTGGAAACGAGCGTAAGTACTATATTGAGATTGTGAATAATGTGAAGGATATCGGATGCTTGTGAATATGTTTTGAAAAGGCAAATCAGGTGTAAGTCCGGAAAAGTGAGAGAAAACGTAATAGGCTTGGTGAAATTGTTTTTCAGGAATTTGTTATTGTCATATGAATTTTGAAAAGGGGTAACAAGAAGAAAGAAAAGTGAATTGCTTACGTCATTGAATGAAATGAATGATTTTGAGAAAAGTTCTTAAATATGTATATTTTTGTATAAACCGTCGCATTATTTATATAGTATATAACTATCTGTAAGTTGTTATTGTTTAGGATCATGTTGAGATTCCTACTGGACTTTGGGCCCATTTGGTAGAGCTGTGGAAAAGTGATTATAGATTACAACTTAAAAAATTATGACTTATAGCTGTGAACATAAGCTGTTAACCTGTTTGGTGCAGCTGTGGAATTATGGATTTAAGCAGCAGAGTAGCGTTTGGTTAATAAGCTGTAAAATAGTTTTTTACTGTATAATTGTCCTTTCTATCCTTATATGATATAAAAATGATTATTTTGTCATTTTTTTCAGCTTTAATTTTAAAAAAATATATTTCATTAATAAAAGTTAATATAAGTAGTATTAATTAGTATCAATTAATATAAAAATGGATACATTTGCTAAAAATGTAATGGAAGTATTATTGTCACAATTATTTTCCATTATAAATTAATTAGTATCAATTAATTGCTTAATTAGTATCAATTAATACTAAAATTATTAATTAGTATCAATTAATGGCTTAATTAGTCTCAATTAATATTAAAATTATTAATTAGTATAGATTAATATTAATATTTAATTTTTATTAGTATCATTTAATTTTAATAATCAACAATTGTTATTAATTAGTATCAATTAATAATTAATTCATTACAAAAGTATACAATATTAATTTATTAATAATTAATACCAATCAATATTGATTTTTTTTAATTAATATTGATTTTTTTCTTTTTCTTCAGAAATATACAGTTTTTTATTTTTTAATTAATATAAAAATATACAATATGAATTTATTAATAATTAATACCAATTAATATTTATTTTTCAATTAATATTGATTTTTTTCTTTTTCTTCATAAATATACAATTTTTTATTTTTTAATTAATATTAATTAATAATATTAATATTTGGGTATTGACGAAGGCATTTAAGTAATTTCAGCCCCCCAACACCAGCTGCGCGCTTAAGTAAAAAATTTAAGCACCCTCTGACCAGCTTTTGAGATAAGCTGATAAATAGTTTAATTTAAGCTATAAGCTGGTTAACTTAAGCTGCAACAAACACAATATTTTAGCTTAAATTCAGCTAAAAGCTGAAATAAACAGCTTATAAGCTTTACCAAACAGGCCTTTTATGTTCATCCCACGTTGCTAATCCTTTTTCAAGTAAACGTCGAGAAGTGTTTCAAGATCATGGATTTTCTTTACTTGTTGGCCACGGGACTTTTTCTTTGTGGGTGGAATGCCATCGATGTAAAAGAGTTACCCTTTCTCTTAATTTAAAAGATATAAGCCTACGGGCAATTTATTTGATTATAACTCCTGTGGCATTCATGTTGTACCCAGATGAGAGAATATTTATTCATATGTTCTTGTAAATATAAAGAGTTTCCGTATGTTATCTCTGAAATTGAATTTATAATAATGATTTGGTGATGGAATCCGAGTAATAAAAAGGCGGGGTGTTACATTAAAATGGAGATAAGTGTAACTATATTGAAATGGTAGATTAACTGTGTTTGATTTCAATTTTGTAGAAATTGAATTTTTTATTTTTCGTATTTTTTCTGTTTTTAGTGAATATTTTTAAAATTTATTTATTTATTTTTACTTTTTTAGATGCACCTTACTTAGATGTATTTAAAAAGTAAAATATTTTTTTAAAAAATCAATAAAAAGAATATGAAAAATGTACTAAATTTTCACACACACACACACACACACATATATATATTTTGTATTTTTGATATTTAGTGAGTTTTTTAAAGATTTTTTTTCACAAATATTATATTTTTTAAGTGTATTTACGTTAGGTGTATTTAAAAAAATAAAAAATTTTAATGAAAACAAAAAAATAAAAAAATTTAATTTTCTGAAAAATAAATTTAGAAAACTCAAACCAAACAAGCTGATTCATTGTATTTTTTTCAAATATAAAAGAATTAAGTATAATTTACCTTATTTATTTATGGAAAAATTAGTCTAAGGTCCCTCTCCCACTTTTAATAATGGAAGAGATCCACAACATTATTTTATGATGTCTAAAGTCCTTCAACTCCAAACTCATATATCACAGAGAAATTTAAGAAGAAACGAAAGGGCTTCAAAAACTGAGTTTGGTCTTGTCACGACCCAAACCCGCCCCTATGGGTTTAGCACCGTAACCGGCCAGTAATCCTAGATTACCGAAGGCCTGCTTAGCAGTAATACAGTAAAACAGAGTACAGGGGCTTGGCGGAAGCCAATACAGTAAATAAACAATGCCCAATGAGCTGTGACAGTCTGTATGCCAAAAAGATTTTCATATAATTATACAGCACAGTACAAAACAGTATGCATATCATATACAACCAGTCAGAAACAGGGACTTAATCCCTACTAAACAGTACAGTACAGTCTATACGGTATTACAAAACGGTACAGAGACAGACGGGGAAGTAAAAACACCCCTAAGCCTTGGCTTGGCAGGCTCGGAACCTCGCAGTGAGGCACATAGGTTGGCTTGACAAAACTGGAGTTTACCCCGACGCCTCTAGCATTGGTCCGGTGCCTGTACACCTACATATATATATGAGCAGTGAGCTAAAGCCCAGTGAATAACATAAAGCGTAAAGAGGTTTAGAATGAATGTCCTTATAGTAATGAAAACAGTTCATTTTAATCAGTATAACAGTTGTTCAGTACAGCACACAGTCATATGTGGTACATCCATCAGCATAACAGTAACAGTAGGTCTTAAAAGACCGAACAGTAATGATGGCCATCAGTCAGTAAACAGTGGTGGTTCCACGAGGGAACCGATAGAGATCTCTGTAACAGTAACAGTAAACAGTAGGTGCTAAGGATGCCACAGTACAGTTCAGAAATAAAGGACATACATTCATTCAGTAATCAATATCAGTTTAGTAAACAGTTCAGTTCAGTATTCAAAAGATAATCATTTGAACATATCTTTACACAATAGTTACTCACAGAGTTCTGGGCTACAGTGAACTAGAGCGTCTCCTCGGAAAGCCAACCCTACACAGTTTACAGATTGAACACACACTAAGCTACACAGTTGGGAAAGATAAGAACTTAATCCCTAATTTGCCTCGGTGTGGTTCTACATCTATATTCTCTTTAAGATGCCTTAAATATGCCCTAGGAATGCCTAGGATGGAAAAAGGATGCAAAGATGCACTTTTGAACACTTTACAAAATTTGCTGAAAACAGGGGTCTCTCTCAAGCGTGGCTTTCTACGCTCGAACGGACATGCAAACAAAGGAGCTCCGCTCGAGCGTCAATTCCGTCGCTCAAGCGGACTGTGTGCTATAGTAAAAATGCTGGATGCTCCAATTTTACGCTCGATGGACGCTCGACCCTCGCTCGAGCGTAAGACACAAGTCCTCGCTTGAGCGTGAGTTTCCTCGCTCTAGCGGACTGTGAATTCATGCAAAGTACTGGATGCTTGCATTTCACGCTCGAGTGTAACTTTTCTCGCTCGAGCGGAAGGCAGAATCACAGAGTGTACGCTCGAGCGTGGACTTCCTCGCTCGAGCGTAGGCCCAAAATCTGGAAATTCCAGATTTGAGTCCTAAGCTCAAAATCAAGTTTAAAAGCAAAATTTTTGATCCTCTTGGGCTAAAAACCTGGAAAAACACTTGTAAACACATAACATTATGTATTTCAAAGATCAATTTGGTAAATCAAAGCCCAAGGGTGTTTAATTCGAACTCAATTTCAAACCAATTTTCATGAACATGAAGAACATGCAAACATGCATGAATTCAAACCATTTCAAAACTTCAAAACATGCTCCAATGAGCTCATTCTTTTCAAAACAAGTTGAACACATGGACTTAAGCTTAATTATGAACATGCATGTGACAATTTGCCATGAAATCAACTCAAAATTCCTCAATACACACATTCATGCATGAATTCTAACACGATCCAACATGTATGAATTAAAACATGACTTAGCTCTACAATTGACATGAATCATGCAAGAATTAACTTAAATACACAATAAAGAAGGTGAATCTCCTTACCTAAGTCTTGTAGTTCAAGCCTAGAAGCTTAATACGGCAATTTCTAACAAAATCTCCAAGCCTCCAAGCAAAACAAGAATAAAACACAACTCTCTCTCCCTCTCTCTCTCTAAATTCGGCTATGCTCTCAAAATGGGCTGAGGAAAAGTTTGATCAAGTGTTGTATCTAGTGTAAAGAGCTCACAAAAAGCTCCATGTAGTGGGCCACTAAGTGGCATTATGGTAATTAAGCCTAACTTATGTGTTTAGCTTATTTTAATCTAATTTAGTCGTCCTAAATCACTTTTTCAATAAATATACTATAAAATCACATAAATTCCACTAATCATGGAACATCAATCAATTTTGGGTTCGGCCGCCGATAAGGCCTTCAAATAACAGTTTAAACAAAACGAACTGGACAGATAATTAAACAGTCAACAGACAAAATGCAATTCAAACAGACACAAGCAATTAATTCAGTTTCAGTTTTCAATCCGTCAGTTCAGTAATCCAGTAATTCTATTATCGATCAGAATCAGTCTCTATTTATCAGTAATCAGTAGTGAATTCAGTAATTTATCGGTAAACTGTATGAGGGTTGTTACAGGTCTCTCTCTTCTCCCTCTCTCTCTCTCTCTCTCTCTCTCTCTCTCCATTAACCCCAAACCCTAGCTTCTTCCTTCATCCTCGTGAGATTTCTCAGAGCTCCAGACTCTTGAGCTTCATAACGGACTCTTCGTCCTCAGGTTGAATCGGGAAAAAAAAATGTGCAGAAAATCTTACGCATAGGAAAAGGTCAAATTGAATCGGGAATCGCAGAAGGTCAAACAAGTGACGGTGTGATTGGTAGTAGGATCAACGAAGCAACTACCTCCTCTTGAGCAATTTTCACAGAGAATGTTGACCCATGAAAGCTCAAATCCAGAGGCCAGCTGTGCGTGGAATTCCATGAAGTTACTGGAAAAGTTACGATTTGGAGACCACAAGGCAGTTGCAACTATCTCATCTATGATAATGGGTTTGTGAAGAAGACTTGATAATAATGGGTTTGTGAAGAATTCTCCACTATACCAGAAAGTAAGAATAATAATAATGGGTTTGTGAAGAAGACTTGACTGTTTTATTAATACAACTAGTATAAGCACTACTATTGGTGTTCATGTATAGTGGAGAATTCACTGGATTTTCACATTCCATCAACACTGCTACAACTTCAAGACAGGGAAACTCCCATGGGCATGGCCATTCACCTGAACTAAATTTTCTTTGGGTTGAAACCACAGAAATTCTCTGGTTTTTTAACTGAATTTTCTCTGGGTTGGTCCAGAGAAATTCTTTGGTTTCAAGCTGGAACTTGAAATGCTTAATTTGTATAAAACCCATAATTTGCTTGACACCAAGAGTGAAGGCAAGCAAAGCAGCAAATCACAGAGTTATTTGTGAGAAAATTAGAGAAAATTCAACCATAAAGAAATTTCAAAATATAGAAAATCAAAAAAATTGAACAAACGAGAGAAATTTCAAATTTCTCTGGTTTGAAATTTCTCTAGATGGAATTTCTCTGGGTTGAAATTTCTCTGGATCAAATTGAGGGACCTTAGACATTAAGGCTTTTGGTAAATGTATTTGGACCCTTCATTCTATTTTGGGAACCTTTGGTGTGTTTGTTGGAAGTCCCACATCGGTTTGGGAACCTTTGGTGTGTTTGTTGGAAGTCCCACATCGGTTACAAGACACATTTTAAGGTGGAAAAACTTCTATATATAGGTGCAAGTGCATAGGGTTAGCTTATCAACTTCTATGGTTCTTTCTTGGTTTAATGAGCCATTACGAACCGAGCTTGAGTTATAAATTTTAGTTGCGCCGAGCTGGATTTTGGCCATAGTTCCATTGGGATTTTGGCCATCGTTCCTTCGCCAAAGTTGTGTTATTTCTCGAGGGCTTTGTGGTGTGTGGTGGAGATCGAGTTTCAACTCTTTTCATTTTCTCCGTTTGAGCTTCGAATTTGAGGTAGGGATAACCTACTCCTCTTTATGAGCTTTGTCTTTAAATTTTAGCATTTTGATATGTTGGGGGTTGTTGTGTAATTTTGGAAAAGTTTGGGGCTTTTGTGCAATTTTACAAAAGTTGGGGTTTTATTTATAATAAACATATATGCATGTTTAGCATAGAGAAATGTTGGAATTGGGAATGTATGGGGTTAAAGGATGTAGCGGGGCAATTTACTGCTCACCTAGTTGAAATGTTGATTTTATATGCATTTCGTGCATTTATTTTCTGTTTAGAAATAACTCTTTTGGGCTATCGGTGGAGGATAGTCTTGATTGTTGTAGACAATGCATGATGATTAGGCAAACTAAAACTAATCACTAGAATGTGTCATTGAGTATGACGATTGAAATAATACATTAACTTTATGTATTGATTGATGATGTGTATAATAATTGTTTATATGCATTGTGTTGTGTTGGAGGAGATAGGGGATGTACTCCACGGTTTAGGGGAAGATAGGGGATGGACCTCTAAACCGGGTGTTGTGTGGGAGGAGATAGGGGATGAACTCCGTAGATACAGCTCATATGCTTGTCTATTGATGTGATGATACAGCTCATATGCTTATCTTTAGAAGTGTTGATATAGCTCATATGCTTATCTGTTGCTGTGTTGATATAGCTAGTATGCTTATCTATTATGAAATGAGGAAATGTTTAATATGAATTATTGTCTCATATCGGTTATTTGGTCAGGTTCTGAACTATGGTTATAAATTGAGAATTGTAAAGGAATGAAAAATGAAACTGTAATGTGTTATGAAAGAATGTAAAAGTGTTAACCATCTATCAAACTGTTAATCTTTTAGTCATTGTTCATAGCTGGTTTAGTGTATTTCTACTGGGCTGTTAGCTCACCCTATACGGGAATATCATTTTCAGGTACAGGTAGCATGCCACCTCCAAGGATATAGCTTGGGAGGCTTAAGGCAGGCAAACTTTATTGTCTTTCTTTCTTTTGATGTATTACATGTGGATTCAAGCCAAGGGCTTAATGTGTAATTGAGTTAGTACTCTCTTTTTGTAACCAAGTGTTAACTTGGAAAGTTGTAAACCCGTAGGGCATTTGTCTGTTGTTAACATGTAATACATTTTGTAATGGAATACTCTGATGAATAGAAGAATGAGGGTCTTTTATATATCAATGCATGTTAAAAGTGATGGGTTTTATGTATTATTTTGAGGGCGTGACAACTTGGTATCAGAGCGTACCGGGTTTGAATACTTTGGGTATGTGAGAAGTGATTAGGATCACAATGGGTTTGTCTCACTTGATAGAGACTTCTGTGTAGTGTCATATGCTATGTGTTTAATTGATAACATGCTTATGTGATTATGTGGGTATGGGATTTAATTTCTAGGATGTTGATTGGATCCTTGGGTTTCTGTGAGTCTTGTTAGAAAAGCACTTGATCAATGCTGTTTCTAACCGGAACTCTAGTAACGCTTCGGGACTATCATTATCCGGAAAGGAAATTCGTAAGTGCTTATGTGTTTATATACTTACATGGAGTGAATTAAAGTTGTCCATGCATTAGGACGTGAGTGTTTAGTTTCGACACGTTTATGAATATGCTAATATTCTTCGTTTCCTTTATTAGGATGTCAGGATGGGGACGAGGACGTGGTAGGCGTGGTAGGCCTGGGAGGCGGGAGGTGCCTATACCGGATGAGATTCCGACAGTACAAGAGGGAGTTGGCCAGGCCAATGTGGCCGAGCCAGCGGGTCAGCAGGCTATGGGTGCCTTGGCCAGAGAGATAGCACGAGCTTTGGGTATTCTCAGAGCTGAAAATCAGGTTACAGAGGCAGGACCTTCTTTCTTAAAGAGGGAGTTCTTCCGGTCTAATCCAGATGAGTTTATTGGGGACCCAAGGGAGCCACTTAAGGCAGATGAGTGGTTAGAACAAATGAGTAAGACGTTCGAGATGCTTGGCATTGAGGACGGAGCACTGAAGGCGACCTTGGCATCCTTCCAGCTGAAGGGAGATGCGGGTCAATGGTGGAAGTTCGAGAAGGTCCGTGTTGGTGGTGCATGGGAGGCTTTTGTAGGGGCTTTCCAGGAGAGATTCTTATCTTCAGCTGCTAGGGAGAAGCTGAGGGATCAGTTTAGTTGGCTTAAACAGCAGGGTATGTCTGTGGCCGAGTTTGAGGCTACCTTTACTAACTTGTCCAGGTTTGCACCTGAACTCGTGGCGTCCGACAAATGTCGTTGTTCTGAGTTTGAGAAGAGATTGAGGCGTGGCCTCAAGTTGAGGATTGGAGGACCTTTTTATCGAGAGTATAGACGTTTAGTGGATGCTGCTGCTCATATGGAGATTATGATGCAGGAGGAGGATGATGAGAAGCATCAAGGTTCCAAGAGGAGCCAAGATGGACAGAGTGATGGTAGGAGACAGAAGGGTTTTAACCCACAGTAGTCTCAGGGTAGCTTTACTAGATTGACCTTTCCAGTGCCGAGTGCAGGCTCGGGGAAAGGCAATCAGGGGGAGTTCACCTGCTACAAGTGTGGCTAACTGGGTCACAAGGCTTCGATTTGCCCACAGAAGGGCGGAGGACAGAGAGCAGCGTCATCTTCAGCTCGATCTCAGAGCCAGAGTCAGGGTAGAGACCAGCAGTTCTCGTGTTATCAGTGTGGTCAGGCAAGGCACATGAAGAGGTTTTGCCCGCAGTTGAGTGGCACATCTAGTGCATCTGGTTTGAGGCAGACTCAGAGTCATCAGCCAGCTCAGTCAGTTCAGGCCTCGAAGGCCAATCAGGGGGCTTCATCGTCCCAGTCTGTGCAGCAGTCTTATGCTCCTAGAGGTGAGCAAGTGGATCAGGGGACTACAGGGCGCGTGTATGCTGTTACCGCGCAAGATCTAGTACCGGCTCCGTCAGTTGTGAGAGGTACCTTTCTATTTTGCAATTCAGTTGCTAGTGTGTTGATTGATACGGGTGCATCTCATTCTTTTGTATCTGCTGCATTTGCATCTGTGTTGGAGTTAGAGTTAGCACTATTGGCATCTCCTATTTATGTTGTGTCACCTATCGGGGGTGAGTTGATTTTGAAACACGGATGTAGAGGTTGTGATATAGAGGTCGCCGATCATAGGCTTCCGTTTCCTTTTGTGGTTATGCCCATGAAGGGCTTTGATGTTATTTTAGGTATGGACTGGTTATCGTCATACCGGGCAGTTATTGATTGCTACCGCCAGAGGGTCACTTGTTGTACCGTGAGCGGTGAGTGTTTCCATTTCTTGGGGGACCGGGTTGGTAGTGTTTTGCCACCGGGGTATGATCCGCGAGGGCGGAGTGAGCTTAGTGGTCTACTTGCTGGCTTTGAGAGTGGCGAGTGTAATGAGGCCCAGATTGTATTGCCGAGGGTAGTTTGTGAGTATTCGGATGTCTTTCCCGAGGACCTCATTGATTTGCCACCTCACCGAGATATTGAGTTCTCTATTGATTTGGTGCTTGGCACGGCGCCGATTTCTATGGCACCTTACCGTTTTGCTCTAGCAGAGTTGGTTGAGTTGAAAGTTCAGCTCCAGGAAATGTTAGATAAGGGATTCATTCGCCCTAGTGTTTCGCCATGGGGAGCACCGGTCCTCTTTGCTAAAAAGAAAGATGGTGCCTTGAGATTGTGTATCGACTACCGGAAGTTGAATCGGGCTACGGTTAAGAATAAGTATCCTATGCCTCGTATAGATGATTTGTTTGATCAATTGAAGGGTTCCCGTTGTTTCTCTAAGATAGATTTGAGATCGGGTTACCACCAGTTGAGGGTCAGGGAGGAGGATATTCCGAAGACGGCATTCCGTACGCGGTATGGCTATTATGAGTTTCTGGTGATGCCATTTGGACTTACCAATGCACCGGCAGTCTTTATGGACTTGATGAACCGGATCTTCCGGGAATTCTTAGACCGTTTTGTGGTCGTTTTCGTGGACGACATTCTGATCTATTCACCTTCAGAGGAGGAGCACGAGGAACACTTGAGAGTGGTGCTTAAGTTACTTAGAGCCCATAGGCTGTATGCCAAGTTTGGGAAGTGTGAGTTCTGGCTTGCGGAAGTCAAGTTCTTAGGCCATGTGGTATCCGGGAAAGGGGTGTCTGTTGATACATCCAAGACTGAGGCAGTGCAGGATTGGGCACAGCCTAAGAGTGTGTTTGAGATCCGCAGTTTTCTGGGATTAGCTGGGTATTACCGCCGGTTTGTGAAAGATTTCTCCAGATTAGCTTCATCGTTGACTAGACTGACTCGGAAGGGAGTCCAATTTGTATGGAGTGAGACTTGTGAAAAGTCGTTCCAAGAGTTGAAGGTTAGATTGACCACCGCTCCGATTTTGATTATTCCGGAGAGAGGGTTGAGTTATGCGGTTTATTGTGATGCCTCACGAGAGTGTTTGGGTTGTGTGTTGATGCAGGAAGGGAAAGTGGTAGCTTATGGCTCACGTCAGTTGAAAATACACGAGAAGAATTACCCTATACATGACCTAGAGTTAGCAGCTGTGATCTTTGCCTTGAAAATCTGGAGGCACTACCTTTATGGTGAGAGATTCGAGGTGTTCTCGGATCATAAGAGTCTGAAATATCTGTTTACACAGAAAGACTTGAACTTGAGGCAGAGGAGGTGGATGGAGTTTATTGAGGACTATGACTTTGAGTTGCATTATCATCCGGGAAAGGCCAATGTTGTGGCCGATGCCCTTAGCAGAAAATCCATTAGTGATGTAGCTTGTGTAGCCATCCAGGAGTGGGAGATGTTGGGGGCACTTGGCGAGTTTGATTTGCATCTGGGCAAATCTGTTGAGGCTGCGGCCTTGTTTTCTGTTGTTGCGCAGCCTACACTTGTGACTCGAGTGTTGGAGGCACAGAGAGGTGACCTTGAGGTAGAATCCCTCCGAGAGAAGATCTCCAGTGAGAAAGTTGAGAAGGGTTTGACGGTGTATCCCGACCTGAGTGTGAGATACCGAGACCGTCTGTTTGTGCCGGAGTCTTGCCGAAAGGAGGTACTCCGAGAGTTTCACCATTCGCGCCTTACGGTGCATCCGGGAGGCACCAAGATGTATCGGGATTTGGGTCGCCAGTTTTGGTGGCGGGGTATGAAGAGAGATGTGGCAGTTTTCGTGTCTAAGTGTCTTACTTGTCAGCAAGTGAAGGCCAAGCATCAGAGGCTAGCGAGTTTGTTGCAACCCTTGCCTATTGCCGAGTGGAAGTGGGAGCATGTCACTATGGACTTCGTTGTAGGTCTTCCGAGGACTCAGCGGGGTAGTGATGCTATTTGGGTGGTTGTAGACCGGTTGACTAAGTCGGCGCACTTTATTCCTATGCCCGTGAGAGATTCGGTAGATCATCTTGCCGACTTGTATATTCGGGACATAGTGAGGTTACACGGAGTCCCAGTGACGATCGTCTCAGATAGAGATCCTCGTTTTACTGCAAGGTTGTGGCAAAGTTTGCAGAGTGCCTTGGGCACTAAGTTGACCTTTAGTACAGCTTACCATCCTCAGACTAACGGGCAGTCCGAGCGTACTATTCAGATCCTTGAGGATATGCTTCGGGGTTGTGTCCTTGACTTTAGTGGGACGTGGGAGAGGCACTTGCCATTGGTGGAGTTTGCCTACAACAACAGTTTCCAGTCTAGCATCGGTATGGCACCGTTTGAGGCCTTGTATGGCCGACCGTGTAGGTCTCCAGTTTGTTGGGCTGAGGTGGGTGATGCACCTTTGTTGGGTCCAGAGTTGGTGAGGGAAACAACGGAGAAGATTGAGCTTATCCGTAGGAGGCTTGTTACAGCCCAGAGTCGTTAGAAGTCATATGCTGACTGTAGGAGAAGACTTTTGGTATTTGAGATGGGTGATCATGTCTTTCTAAAGATATCACCTAGACGGGGATTGATGAGGTTTGGGAAGAGTGGGAAGTTGTCCCCACGATTTATTGACCCTTTTGAGATCCTTGAGAGGATTGGTGAGGTTGCCTATCGTTTGGCTTTGCCGCCGCAGTTGTCCGGAGTTCATGACATGTTTCATGTGAATATGCTTCGGAAGTATGAGCCGGATCCATCACATGTATTGGATTGGACCGACTTAGAGGTAGATGAGGATGCCTCGTATGAGGAGAGACCGGTTCGGGTCTTGGATAGGCGGGATCAAGTCCTGCGTGGCAAGACCATTCCTTTGGTAAAGGTTTTGTGGAAACATCACGGAGTGGAGGAGGCCACTTGGGAACGTGAGTTGGAGGTCCAAGAGAAATATCCGGACCTATTTGTGGATGTTTGAACGTATGTTATATATGTATTGTTGTATTGTTGGACTTTAAGATCATTAAGTATGTCTTAAGTTGTAAAACATTGTAAATGTTTTGGTTTATGGAAATATTGTAGAACTGCCTTGATATGGGAGTTGATTGTAATATTGCATATATTGGCCATATTATAGAACTGGAGATGTATCATGCAAATTGTTTATGATATGAAATTGTGAACCATGTATGTTGAAAATGGTTGAGAAGGAAAGGAAATGCATGATGAAATGTATTTGTTATGTCTCTAGACACGAGATGGAATGACCGGTAATGGGTTGAGTTATTAAATGTTGAAATTTAACATTGTTTAAAAACGGAGAAAAACTTATTTTTCAAAAACTTGTCCTTAATTTCGGGGACGAAATTTCCTAAAGTGGGGAGGTTGTAGCACTTGTGCCTTTTAAGGCTTTTGGTAAATGTATTTGGACCCTTCATTCTATTTTGGGAACCTTTCGTGTGTTTGTTGGAAGTCCCACATCGGTTTGGGAACCTTTGGTGTGTTTGTTGGAAGTCCCACATCGGTTACAAGACACATTTTAAGGTGGACAAACTTCTATATATAGGTGCAAGTGCATAGGGTTAGCTAATCAACTTCCATGGTTCTTTCTTGGTTTAATGAGCCATTACGAACCGAGCTTGAGTTATAAATTTTAGTTGCGCCGAGCTGGATTTTGGCCATAGTTCCATCGGGATTTTGGCCATCGTTCCTTCGCCAAAGTTGTGTTATTTCTCGAGGGCTTTGTGGTGTATGGTTGAGATCGAGTTTCAACTCTTTTCATCTTCTCCGTTTGAGCTTCGAATTTGAGGTAGGGATAACCTACTCCTCTTTATGAGCTTTGTCTTTAAATTTTAGCATTTTGATATGTTGGAGGTTGTTGTGTAATTTTGGAAAAGTTTGGGGCTTTTGTGTGTAGACACCCCATTTTTGACCGACCATAAGACTCAGACGTCACCAATTGAGCGCTCGGTGATGTTGCATGCTGTGCTCGTTCAGAAGTCTCAGAGTTGCGGCCGTGCGCCCCGCCTCCGAACTTCCGAATCCCTTTCTGTGCCTTGTCTCGGTTTGCGAACCAGGCTCGGTTTTCTCTGTTTTCTTTCCCGCGGGAAGGGAGTGGTCCTGTAGACTATCTCCCGGTGGCCGTGTGTTACTTTTCGTGGCCGCAGGCCATTTTGCCCATTTCGGAGCCCGGTTCCCGGTTTTCGGAGCCGTCAGGCCGTGTGCCTCGGTTCGGGACCGCCCAACCAGCTCCGATTTCTCTGGTTCTTGGCTGGTACCTCTGTTTTATCATTCCGAGGAACATTGGGGCCCCTGATGCCCACTTCGTGGCCGTATGCCACTTTCGGTGCCTACAGCCGGTTTTCGGGACCCCGAACTGCGTGATTTGGGCCCCGAGCATTCATTTTGCATCGGTTTTCTCTGATTTTTGACAAGGACCTCTGTTTCATCATACCGAGGGACACTGGGGTCGCAGATACCCACTTCGCTGCTGAACGCCACTTCCGGCACCTGTAGCCCATTTTCGGGATCCCGAATTGCCCGGTTTTGGCCCCGAGCGTTCATTTCTCATTAGTTTTTGTTCAAATTTGGCAGGTACCTCTGTTTCAACACCAGGAAGATCACTGGGGGGTGGGAGGCCAACAATTATCCCAGATAACCAGTTTCGCTCCTCCGGCGCCCGTTTTGCTCACTTCCGGGCCAATGTTGAACACCCTGGGGATATTTTCTTCCAACCAAAGCTACATATTTGTGATCAGGGGACATGGGAGGACCCTAAAAACTACTGGTCGGCCAGCAATTGTGGATTTCATTTTTGAGCCTCTCCTTCAAGCTCTATGTTGTGGCTCCTGCTTCAGTGTTGCCAATTTCCGACCTTGGAACCTTGTTCTACACATCTGGGAGGACCCTAAAAGTTGGTGGTCGGCCAGCAATTGTTGTTTTCATTTTTGAGCCTCTCCTTCAAGCTCTATGTTGTGACTTCTGCTTCAGAGTTGCCAGATTCCGACCTTGGGGCCTTATTCTACACACATGGGAGGACACCATTGCATGGTGGTCGGCCAGAAAATTTGCACTTCATTTTTGGGCCATGGCCGGCCGGCCAGGGTGAGTGGCTGGCCGACCAGGTAGGGTGGCCGGCCGGCCACCTCCCAGAAAGTTACCTGGCCGGCCAGCTTTCTGCTTTTGGGCTCCTTACAGCTGTCCAGCTGCTTTTCAAAATATCTCCCCCATCCGGGGGATATTTTGGGAGGGAAAGCTTGGGTGCTTTTCCCTCCCCTTTTACACCTTTTCTTGTCTACTTAAAGGGCTAGATAGCCCCTTTGTTAGGGTTACAAAATTTGACCTTAAGAGCTCTCCTTCAAAAACCTCCATTTTCCTATCCAAAAACCCTAAAAAATTTCAAGTTCCTAGCTCAATCCTTCACCAACCCTAAGCTCTACCATCCCCACTTCCATTTCAGCAGCAAGGAAGTGTTCTTCAGAGGCTAAGAGTCAACAATTTCAAGCCTAGAGGCCACCAAAATTGGATCTTCAAGGGTAAGTCTCTAAATCCCTTTTTCTAGCAAAATTTTGAGTCATTTCTTTACCCTATTTTATTTCAGTTTTTGGGATCCGACCCCTACTGGTTTTAGGCTTATTTTGAGCCCCTCTACAACTTTGTAGAAGGGCTCAACCTCATTTGGTGTCCCCATGATATACTTCTTTCAATACCACTCTTTATGCCATAAAATTGCATGCTTTGTTTAGCTTTTGAGTGATCTGATTTCGAGTATACTATATACTGTGAGTGGGCTTATTTTGAGCCCCTCTTCAACATTGAAGAAGGGCTCAACCATGTTTGACTTCTCTATCATGCACTTCCTTTGAAATGCTTCCATTTTACCGTAAAATTGCATGATGGTTTTGGCTTATTTTTAATCTGATTTGGAGTATTGCATAAACTGATATTGTGCTTATTTTGAGCCCCTCTTCAACACTTAAGAAGGGCTCAACCTGGTTTGCTTGCTCTACATGTCACTTTCCTTGAATTCATGGTTTGCTCCCATTTTGCATGCCTTTATAGGCTCATCATGCTTCGGATTTTGGCCTTCATCAGGCCTAGAGAGTGCCTTATTTTTGTCCATTTTTCATGCTTTGTTAAGGGCCTTAAGCCATTTGATGATTGGTTTTGGTACTTGTTTTGTAATCCTCCATATTTCCCATAAAATTGCATCCTTTGTTAGGCTTGCTTAGCTTCGGATTTCAGCCTTCATCAGGCTTAGAGAATGTCTTATTTTGGTCCATTCTACATATTTTGTCAAGGGTCTTAAGTTTTTTGGTGCATATTTATGATACCTCTCTTTATTCTCCTCTTTTTCCCCATTTTTGCATGCTATTGTTGCCATATCTATGCTCACAATTTGGCCATGTTTTGTACTAAAAAGATGATATTTTTGGGGCTGCCTTGCTACTGTTTTTGCTTTCATGTACCAATTTTGCATGTTTAGCATAGCCGTAGGCCATTTCGGGTACTCAAAATCACATTTCGGGATGATTTCATGCATTGATTGTCATTTCATATCATTCCGGGGCTGTTTTCCCCTTTATTTAGCTGCTGAAATTTAGTTTGCATGCTTGCATATCATTTCCCATGTCATTTCATGCCTTAGTGCATTGCCTCGGTTTGCGTGCCCGTGTGCACGCATTTCGAGGCAACTCTTTTTTTTCTCTATCGGCATCCTATGTGAGTGCGGCTGAGGCCCTCTCATGTTGGTGTAAGCCCAATTTGCATTTTACATGTCATTCCGTATTGCCTCGGTTTGCGTGCCCGTGGGCACGCATTTCGAGGCACTTCATCTTCATCTTCCGGCAGCCTACATGAGTATAGCTGAGGCTCTCTCATGTTGGCGTAAGCCCAAATTGGCATTTCCATCTCATTTTATCATTGCCTCGGTTTGCGTGCCCGTGTGCACGCATTTCGAGGCACTTCGATTTTATCCGATTTCCATTTCATCATCGCCTCGGTTTGCGTGCCCTTGTATACGCATTTCGAGGCACTTCGGTTTTATCTGATTTCCATTTCATCATCGCCTCGGTTTGTGTGCCCGTGTGCACGCATTTCGAGGCACTTCGGTTTTATCCGATTTGCATTTCATGTCACCACCTCGGTTTGCGTGCCCATGGGCACGTATCTCGAGGTATCTCATTTTAGTCCCATTGTACATCATTCTGCATGTCATTTCATGTTTTTATGCTATCACCTCGGTTTGCGTGCCCGTAGGCACGCATTTCGAGACATCTCATTTGCATAGCATTGTGCATCCTAAGATATATGTTAGTTGCATTTCATGCATATCATGCATATTGCATCGTGTTTGGGATAGGCGTTAGCCCGGGTACGGGAAACGAGGCACGTTTCGTACTCCGAGTGACGGAACGGGTCTCAATTCCCAAGTCACCGACACTCCGGATTACCCATGATGGAGTTAGGTTTTTGTTGTAGCATTCATGCATTCATCCTATATTGAGTTGTGCAAATCGGCTCCTCGGCCATCATGCATCGAGATGCGTGATTGGTGGCACGAGGATCGAGGCATGCATATATTTGTGAAATACATTACTATGCCCTTTTCCTGCTCTCTGGTGCAGCAAATTGAAGAATCAGCAAATTTTCGGAACCCGACACGCATTTCGAGAAACAGTGCAAACAGAGGCTAATTGGGGCATCCCAGTGGATTTCCGCGCTAGGCAGCCCAACATGCATCATCCATCAGAAGCAAGGCAGTCCCTGGCTTGCATGCCAGTTTTACAACTTTCTTAATTAATTTGTTAAATAATTAGAAATTTGTATATTATTCGGACTGTAATATTTCGGACTGTACTATTCTTTTATTCTTTTCATTCGGACTGTATTATTTATTCGGACCGTATTATTTATTCGGACCCTCTGTGCGAGGGCATAATTGTAATAAGTGTGGATGAGTGTGATGTATGTCTTCCAACCCCACGTCTTTCTTCCCTTTTATTTATCCGCTTACGATGGCTAGATATAGGGCATATTTCGATTAGCATACAGTATGACAGCATGTTTGCATCATTCATCTGTTTTGCATGCACCGGGCTCAGCGCATCATACAAACTGCATCTGTATTTCAATTCCAAATTGAATACTTGATAGTTATTGCATTTCACATGCTATCTTTAGAATAGCCGAGCCTGCTATAGTTTGCATCTTTGAATGTGTTGCATTAGGCATTCTGTATACTTAGGATCATGCATGATTTCTAATGAGCTTCTTTTTTGACTTGGAGTACTCGGTAAGTGGTTATGCTTTAGCATCCTTACATGCGTGTGAGTGTTGCCATGAATAGCATACTTGCCATAAGGCTAAATGCTTATGTGATATAACTGCCTTGAATGCCTGTGGGTGGAGGTTGAGTTATCTGAATTGGGACAATTCATCAAATGTTTGTTTTAAGCCCACTAGATAGTGGCAAAATCATGTTTTCTAAGCCCACCCGAGGGTGGCAAATCCGCGTCTTAGCCTACTTGCGAGTAGCACCATCAAACCATTTTCAAACAAACAAACGTGAAGTGTTTTGTTCCAATTCAGGCGATTCAGTCTATACTTGTTTGCTGCGAGCATCACATAGTAACCTAGGCTAATAACCGGAATAAGAACTCACAAAGTTTTCAAAAACAGATATCATGGTTAGTAGAGGCCGGTCTTTGACCGGGCGAGCGGGGGTGCTCACGATGTGACCTTCTCCAATCGTACCCAAGTTCCCGAGCCGAGGCAACTTTGGTGATGACGGACACGTGGCCTTTGGCACGAGTCAGGGTTTCCTAAATTTCCCATTAAAAAATATTTAGGTGGCGACTCTGTTATCTGGCAAAGCAGTCCATGTTTGGCACTTCTTTCAAAAAATCTGTTTTTCTTCAAAACGATTTGCCAGAGTTGGACTCTTTGGTTCAGATTTAGAACCGCAACAAAAATCGAGTCCGAACTGTAGCGAGGTCCCTCGCGGGCTTGTTACATTGTGCAATTTTACAAAAGTTGGGGTTTTATTTATAATAAACATATATGCATGTTTAGCATAGAGAAATGTTGGAATTGGGAATGTATGGGGTTAAAGGATGTAGTGGGGCAATTTACTGCTTACCTAGTTGAAATTTTGATTTTATATGCATTTCGTGCATTTATTTTCTGTTTAGAAATAACTGTTTTGGGCTATCAGTAGAGGATAGTCTTGATTGTTGTAGACAATGCATGATGATTAGGCAAACTAAAACTAATCACTAGAATGTGTCATTGAGTATGACGATTGAAATAATACATTAACTTTATGTATTGATTGATGATGTGTATAATAATTGTTTATATGCATTGTGTTGTGTTGGAGGAGATAGGGGATGTACTCCACGGTTTAGGGGAAGATAGGGGATGGACCTCTAAACCGGGTGTTGTGTGGGAGGAGATAGGGGATGAACTCCGTAGATACAGCTCATATGCTTGTCTATTGATGTGATGATACAGCTCATATGCTTATCTTTGGAAGTGTTGATATAGCTCATATGCTTATCTGTTGCTGTGTTGATATAGCTAGTATGCTTATCTATTATGAAATGAGGAAATGTTTAATATGAATTACTGTCTCATATCGGTTATTTGGTCAGGTTCTGAACCATGGTTATAAATTGAGAATTGTAAAGGAATGGAAAATGAAACTGTAATGTGTTATGAAAGAATGTAAAAGTGTTAACCATCTATCAAACTGTTAATCTTTTAGTCATTGTTCATAGCTGGTTTAGTGTATTTCTACTGGGCTGTTAGCTCACCCTATACGGGAATATCATTTTCAGGTACAGGTAGCATGCCACCTCCAAGGATATAGCTTGGGAGGCTTAAGGCGGGCAGACTTTATTGTCTTTCTTTCTTTTGATGTATTATATGTGGATTTAAGCCAAGGGCTTAATGTGTAATTGAGTTAGTACTCTCTTTTTGTAACCAAGTGTTAACTTGGAAAGTTGTAAGCCCGTAGAGCATTTGTTTGTTGTTAACATGTAATACATTTTGTAATGAAATACTTTGATGAATAGAAGAATGAGGGTCTTTTATATATCAATGCATGTTAAAAGTGATGAATTTTATGTATTATTTTGAGGGCGTGACAAAAAAAATCAAAAATCCTTTACAAACCAAACTTCTACCAAAAAAAAAAAAAAAAAAAAAAAAAAAAAAAAAAAAAAAAAAAAAGAAGTCAAAAAAAACTAAAAAGCCAACCCAGACCAACCCAAAGTGAGTGCCTTCACTGGCCATTTGTGTCTTGGGCCATTATCACACTTCTCAGTTCTCACTACTCCGGCCGATACATCGGTTATACTCCACCTATTTGGAACCGAACTCCAGGTACTGAAACCCTAATCTCGCCTCTCTCTCTCTCTCTTGGTAGGGTTTCTTCTTTCTTTTATTTGTCAAGTATTTAAATTCTTATTCATTTTGTTGTTGTTTTTTTTTTTTTTTTTTGCCTGAATTCTATTCTCAAGCTCACCTCAATGGTTTTTCTGTTGTTATTTTTAATTTTTAGATTTTTATCTCTAAACAGAGATTAGACGAAAGCTGCATGACAAGTAATTGGGTATAAGAATCAATTCTGGAATGATGATGATGCCCTAACTTGGTTCTATAGATGTTCCTAATTATTTGTATATACTCTTTCTGTTTATACTGACTGTGGGCAGCCTTGAGATATGATCTTTTCTTTGTTGCTGTTTCTCTTTGTTATTAACTCGTGGAATTTAATCTATTGCTCTCTCCTTCTTTTCGTAGTTGGCATTTCTTCAGTGTTCATCTCATTTTGATGCACAGCTTTTCTGATTATGTATCGTGCTACGTGTAATTGATACAAGTTTCTGATTCTATATTAACATGCCTAAGGCCTTGTTTCACTTGGGTTCTGAATGAAACAACTCTGCATTTTGAGCTATAGTTGTGAATATGTTTTTTTTTTTTCATTTAATCCTACGTTGGATTTTACATTTTGTGCTATGATCTTGAAAATGAATCTATCCTGAAGTAGTTTGCTGGTTGGGATTTTGGCCCTAAAAACACCTCTTCCCAACTTTTAAATAAGCAGCTTTTTTCAGCTTATTTAAGTTATTTCTGCCTAATAAGACATAAGCATAAACTGCACCAAACCGTCTCACGCAAGACTCTTAGAATAAGCTATAATCACTTCTTAGAATCTATACCAAATAGAGTCCTGATTCTAATAGTTATATACATATATACATATATATAATTGTAGTTACTTTTTGTTCATTGATATTCTGACTCCAATCCTTGTCATCTTTAGAGTTCTTTTGCTTGTTTTCTCTTTTAAAGAAAATGAAATAAAAAATTCTCTTTGCCCATAAAAAATACAGAAAAGTTAATTTTTATTTAGAGTTTTGTGGACTTTGAAAAAAGTGAATGTTTATATCTTTAATGATAACATTAGAGATCTCCAATGGTATATAACATATTCAAAAGGGAGGGGCGGGGGGAGTGAGAAAGGCGGAATATATATGTATATAGTTTAACCATGACGGCCTTAAATTTTTGTTTATGAGGGGGGAAAGCTAAAAATAAATAAATTATGGTTGCTGAGAAAGCTAAAAAAAAAAAATTCTTTTATGATTGTTGAGATTTAAAACCACCTGAATTGCATGAATCGGTGATGAATCGCCAATCATGAGATTCTCTAAACATTCATGTAGATTTAATTAGATTACCTACAATATGATATTTGACCTAGCAATTTAAATCAAATCTTAAGATCTATGAAGTACTGACACTTCAAAACAAGTGCCATAGGGGTGTCGGACACAAGGACAAGGCGGCGGTGTCAATTGACCACATCAAACACTTCTTAAAATATTTTTAAAAAATGAAACATTATTATTCATTGTCATAAAAGAAAATAATTTGATCTAAATTTGACCCCATGCTTAAAAGATTGAACCCACTTTACTAGTAAACTTAACAACTTTATAGTTATATTATTGATATGATATACACTCCAACAATGAGTTTTTAGAACTAAAGAGAATTGGAGATTTTAGTACAAAGTGGGGGAGAAGGAGATATATATTGTATATTGATTGTGTTGTTTGCAATAAAAAATAAAACACTAAATTATACCCTAATTCAGTAAAATAATGGTAAGTTCAGGTATCGATTCTCAGGGACTGAAAGGCTGAGTTACTTTAAATGTAAAAATTTGTTCTTAAATTAATTCTAAAGATATTGAGATTTTATATAATAAAATATGAAAACTAATTAAAAGCAAAAGTTAAATTCAATATGAAAAGACTTGGGGATTTGAATTCACCACTAACTACATAACAATAATCATTGTATCAATTCGGGAATTGATTGCTTAATACTATAGTGATCTGTTATGGCTACAAGCCCTAACGTTGTCTTCGAGAGAATTCATGGATTTAAGAATCATGCATAACTTATCTTCAATTAGTATGAAATGTTTACACTAAACAAGCGTTGCAAGACGTCTCGTCTTCTACAGGCAATAGTTATCTTAACTCTCAAATACATGCAAAAAGATTACCACGGTGTACCCATGTATTTAAAATCACATAAATTAAATATATCAAAGAGGATTGGAAGAATGAATTCAATTGAATAGAAAATTGTCTCAAAATTACACAATCATTGTATTAATAATGAATTCCAAAGTAAAATACAACAAACCAAAGTTACTTGGCTAGGGTTTCATCTACACCCTAAATAAGGAATAAGATTAGTTGCCCATGGAGAAGATGAAGAACGTCATGGATGTGGAGAACTCTGTCCTTGGAACTTTGGGTTTCCTTCCTCTTGCCTCTTGCCTCTTGTGCCATCTTTCAATGATTGAAGATCCCTTTTCTTGAAGGCTAAGTTATCCTTTTATAGTTTTATACCAATCAGGGTTCGAAAGGGCTCAAAACGAGCATAAAAACTTAAATTTTCAAACTTTTTAGTGCGTTGTGCACCCGGGCTCACTCGGACAATAGCTTCACTACTATGCGCCCGGGCGCACCATGAACTACGCTCAGGCACACCTCAACATTCAGCACTCTCCTTCTTGCTTTGTTTGGTCCCCTCTCGCGGACCTTCAATCTTCTCATTTAAGCTCACTTTCTTTGCAAGGACTTGAATAACCTGCACAACACACCAATCCATTATTACGGACTTAACAAGTGTAGTTTAGGGAGCCTGAATGTATACATTTCGGTACCTATCATATATCCATTGGTCTACTTGGTTGTGAAATTAACATTAGTTTTTCTAGGTCACATTGAAAACAATAGAAAGATCTTTTTTAACAATAAAATTTATAGAGTCGATTTCGTAATTGAATAAAAAATTAGTGAATGAATGATTATTTATTTGGTGATATACATTGCAAAAGATATATTTTATTATATTGGTAATGAGGTTATTACCCATTGATTCTAAAATATAGGACTTTGTTGTGAACAATTGTAGAAGTACATAATTTGTGTTTTTTGGTGAAAAACAAAGCATCAATGTATTATTATTATTATTTTTCATTTTTTTTTATAATAATTTTTATGATGTGAGAATTTGAGTTTAAGTTTTAACTTGATCCCATCAACAAAAATTTCTGGAGCCACCACTGTGGAGCACAAGAGAATAAAGATATCAAATAAACCAATATAACAAATAGAGTATACATAATAGGTCCCAATGAGGTGAGTAGGTGACTATGGGTGTAGTATGAGAGATTTTTTCATGATCTATTTAAAAACTGCATCAAAATTGTCGAGTTATTCCTGTTCAACTTTATGTGTATGCAGTAGGTTTGAATTTTGGTATATGATTTCAGGCTCAGTGTAAGATTCAACTAATCTAGATTGATTAGTTTAATCTATGATTAAGAATTCATGTTATCTATTTATTGATGAAGTGTTGACTTAGTCTCACATCACAAAATTCTGACTAATTTCCCTTATTGTTAGCTAAGCTCATTTTGCTTATCATTGAAGGTTTTATAGGTTACTTGTCTTTGAGTTGTTTATTGCAATGCTACCTAAGAATTACATTTATTGAAGACACGATATATCATATGTCAACGGTTTTGAAGAATTAATGTTGATATTATGTCATTAATGATGATGATATTAGCTTGAACTTGTCTCTTTTACACATTCTTAGATGCATTGTGAACAATATTTTTTTGAATAATAGTTTTGAGGTTTTTAAGTAATAGTATGGTCTTTTGTGGCCTGGGTTTTTGTAACCTTCATTCTAGAAATTTTGACGTCATGATTAGTGGTTTGTAGACCTATTCTGTACATATAAGAAGCATTATATGTTTAAACAACGTAACAGTTATGATTATTGCTTCAGTTTCTTGGTGAAGGAATGGGTTGCCAAACACCCATGAGCAGTGAGCGTTTAAGAGCATATTGGACTCCAGCAATGGAACGCTACTTTATTGATCTTATGTTAGATCATATGCATAGGGGTAACAGAGTTGGACATACTTTCAACAAACAAGCATGGGCTGATATGCTTAGCATGTTCAGTGCAAAATTTGGAACTCAGTATGATAAAGATATTTTGAAGAATCGTTACAGTACTTTGTGGAAACAATTTAATGATGTCAAGAATCTTCTTGACCAGAGTGGATTTTCGTGGGATGATACTCAGCAAATGGTAGTAGCCGAGGATTATGTTTGGGATACTTATACTAAGGTACATTGTCTCTTTGTTTTAATTTATCTGCCGTTGCTGGCTAGTAATATAACTTGATTGGATGCAGGCCCATTCAGATGCACAATATTACAGGAATAAGCCTCTTATGAACTTCAGTGATTTGTGCTTGATATATGCATATGCAACTGCAGATGGAAGACACAGTAGTTCAAGTCATGATATAGACTTTGATGATGAAATCCAAGGACTAAATATTGGTTTGTTTCTATCCCTATCATGGGCATGATATAAGGTTTCAATTGTGAATGAATTGCCGTTGTCAATTGAAATGCATTTATTGGTTTAGTTTGTCAATTCATTAGGTTTGACAACCTCAACTGTGATAATGTTTCATTTTATTGTTTATTTAATCAATTTTTATTGTTATTAATGACCATATTAACTATTTATGACCTGATCACAAATTGACAGAATTCATTTCCCTATCAAGTTCTTCAATTTTGAACAAATATGAAATCACATTATGTCCACAATTTAGGACTCACAACGTTATGCAGAATATGTAGTCAATTGTGAAAGAAGACAATCTCGAAGATGACATCTTAGAAGCTATTGTTGATGTGGTATATGTCACCAAGTTAACATTAGTTTAAATCTGGGATGATAATGTGGTGCCCTGTAGTTGCTTTAATAACTGGCAAGACTGAGGTCTGTCACATGATGTAACAATAGCTTTGAATGAACTGTGAACTTTTGTACAGTGATCATCTGCTTTGTTATGCTTGATATAATGATATTCTATGGCTTTATCATAAATGTGTCCACCGTTCTAGTTGACTTAAATTTTATATTCTGGAGAAATTAGTCATGCTAGATTTTTATTTTATTTTATTTTGATAAATATGATTCTATAATAAGAAAGAGTGCCTTAGAGGGGGCTAACATTCTACCCTCACACAGCTACATACATCAACTAGCCAAGCAAAAACATATTTTAACGCTATACATCCATTGGGATATATAAGTCACCTATGAACTGCACAAAAGACAAAATCGAGAAATGGTAGTTTTGTCTCATCCAAAATAATAGAGAAAGGAACACAGATCCCATCAAGGTATGAATAGGAAGTTTGGTGTCCTCAAAAGACCTTCTATTTTGTTCCCTCTAGATTGTTCATAGCATACATGACACAATAGTCTGTGAATCTGTTTTCTCTAACCTCTTGGGATAGTATGAATTCCAACTAGCAAGAACATCCACGATTGAACATGGTTGTCACCCAAATAGCCCTAAAAATCAAGCTAAGCTAATCAAGCTCTATAATTCGTTCTCCCGAGGCCTACAGGACAATGAAGAAGGAGATGGTCGATACTTTTCCTTTCATTCTTGAACATTCATGATCAATCAACCATCACTTTTGAGTCTCTATCTGAGGTTGTCAATGGTTAAAATACCCTCACGAGCAGTTGACGACTGAGGTTTTCATAGTTATTCGAATAAATGTATACTACAAGTAGAACTATGAAATCAGTTGCAAAGTTAATATCTTCATTTAAAATGTTAGTCTAAATGAATTTCTTGCTGGTACAATATATATGTATATATACAGGCAAAATCCACTTTACACCCCTATGGTTCGGTAGCACCTTATCCCCTTTATTTTTTAAAAAAGCCATACACCCCCTGTGTGGTTTTAGACTAAAGTGCTACCGTTATATTGTCCGTCCAAATAGACAGAAATTGAGATACATGGCTGTGTAGAGGGGAATTTTTTTTAGTCAAAGATAAATTTCAATACATAAAGACTAAATTACCCTTCTCTTCATCTTCTTTCTTTTTTTTTTTTTTTTGATAAGTCTTCTCTTCATCTTCTTTTTATACCTTCAAACCCTATCCAAAACCCAAACCCTAACTCACCTACTCCTTCCACCACCCCCACCCACCCCCTCCTGTCACTTCCCAACCAACTCTCTGCCCCCTTCCCCAAACTCCCCTGACACTGCCTCCCTCATCACCAACCCCGACCCCGTCCCCTCCCCCTTCCCCTTCCCCTCCCCCACCCCCCACCCCCCACCCCCTCTCACTTTTTTGGTATATGAGAACAAACCTGGGACATGGACTTCCCTGCCTTCACATCCGAACCCCATTAGGAATCCACTGCACCATTTGTGCACTGGCCACACTTTACGCTTCATAAATTTGCAGATCCTGTACAATTGCCTCACCAGTCAGAGGTAAAGACTCTGTCACCAACTGGGATGATGACATAAATAGGTATACACTGGAAATGGCATTGAAATGAACAGATCACCTTTTTGTTATATGAGAAATTCTCGTAAGCTGAGTTTTTTGAATGTATTAAATAGTTGGCTGTTATACTACTCCATCAATAGCACATGTAAATGGACTTAATAAATCTTCGTCTTGTATCATAGGTAGGATTTTGAAGGATTTCAAGCATTATTAATAATTATGCCAGTTATTTTGGGATTCACTCTGTGTGATTATTGTGTTTACTTCATGATAGTTTTTTCAGCAGGAAGGTTATTTTATTTATTTGTTATTATTATTATTATTATTTTTTCTTTTTGTAGGGGGAAGAGTGAGATGGAAGTTTTAAAATCTAAACCAAAAATGGATCTTGTTTAACATGTTTTCTACACTGGTGTCTAAGATGTTAACTAACACAGTTTTGGCACAATTTTGGAACCAACTGCACTATATTTTTGCTTGCAATTATCTTGACAGTAAATGTTGGCAAAAACATAAGATGCATTAGAAGCTTTATCATTATGCCACGGGGGCAAATAAAGTTTTTAATTGATATTTAATTTAGGATTTTTATTTTTTTATTTTTTTTTAAAGTTTGGCTTGGTTATTTGTGATTATGGAGATCAATTTGATTTCTTTTTTTATGAAGACAATGAGAAGTAGAGAAAGAAGGATAAGGGTTTGTCTTTTTATCACTACCGTTAATGGAGTTAGTGTTGCAATTTGGTCTAAAATCACATGGGGCGACATGTGACTATTTTTCGAAGAAAAGGGAATAAAAGTACTCCGGGCTGCTGCCACAAGTGATAAAATGGATTTTGCCCTATGTATATATATATATATTATGAGACAAAGAATGGCCTCACGAATGAATAATTAATCATCTACACGTCTTTTATTTATCTAGGTGAAGGAAAGGAGGCCCAGGTTCCCAGTTTCAGCAACTGTACAAGGACATATTGGACACTACCCATGGACCATTATCTTATTGACTTATTACTGGACCAGGTGCTACGAGGGAATAAAATTGGGCATGCATTCATAACTCAGGCTTGGAATGAAATGGTGAAGTCATTCAATTCAAAATTTGGATCTCACTATGACAAAGAGGTCTTGAAAAGTTGCTATAAACATTTGACGGAGCAATATAATGACTTAAAGATTCTTCTTGATCACAATGGGTTTTCTTGGGATGAAACCCAAGAAATGGTTACTGCTGAAGAGTATGGTTGGGACTCTTATACCAAGGTGAACCACCATTCACATGCTTCTTGTTACTGAGTTGTGTTTTGTTTGATAGTTCATTGCTTATGTTTTACAGTGCAGGCATATCCTGATGCTCAATTGTATAAATTTAAAACTGTCCCAAGCTTCCACAAATTACGTGTCATATATGGCGAGGAAGGTTCTAATGGAAAACCTAGCAATATGGCTCATAGTGAAGACCTCGATGGTATAGATCCAGTTTTGATGGTTGTTAATTGGCATCTTGTTATTCTCTGATACTGAACATATTGCTTATATCATCTGAATTATTAACAAATCTCACAAAAGGCATTTTTTTGCGGGGTTCAGGAAAAAGAAGGAATTGTTGCCATAGTTTTTCCATACTTCTCAAACACTGGCTCCTCAACCACATCTAATGCTGAATTACCAATTTTCTCACTAAGTTGAAAATCTATTGGCTAAAGCTAAATGAAGCTAATTCATGTAACTTTAGCTTGTATGATTGGCAGTAGGTTCATGCCTGCAATCATTGTGAATTAAATTGATCTATCATTGTATTTTCATATCAGGGTCTCTGATTTAAAAGAAAGGACATTTTTGTAATGCAGATAGTGATTGTTCAAGGACAGATTGGACACCTTCAATGGACCGCTGTCTCATTGACCTTCTGTTAAAGCAAGTGCATAAAGGGCAAATCATTAATCACATATTCGATGAACAAGTATGGATAGATATTGTGGCAGCATTCAATGATAGATTTGGATCACAGCCTGACAAATATGTTTTGAAGGGTCAGTATAAAAGTTCGAAGAAGTTATATCATGATATGAAGAATCTGCTTGAACTGGGTGAATTTTCTTGGGATGAATCAAGGCAAATGGTCACGGGGACCTGATGATGTTTGGGATGCTTATACCAAGGTGAATTGCTTATTCCTTTGGGTCTTACTCTTACATGTGAGTTCCAATTGCTAGTGGCTTACATATGTTGTTTATAGGAGAACCCAGATGGAACATCATTCAGAACAAAAACAATGCCAAATTATAATGATTTATGCTTGGTTTATGGAAATTTGACTTCTAAAGGAAGATGGTGTTAGCATATTCAATAATCACCGAAAGTTGCATTATAGTAGTGGTTGTATTATTCTATGCCCTCAAGGGCCCTTCTTGTCTCTCTTGTAAACCCTAATTTCATCTATAAATAAGGGATGATTTTATATCATACCCTAAGCTGATTATTCAAGCTTCATGGTATCAGAGCCTCTAAGGTTCGAAATTTACCTCTGCTCCGTCTTCCTCAGCCTTTGTCGACCTTCCTCAGTCGCCGTCGTCTCTACATCGACCTTCCGCAGCCTTCGTCGAGCTCCTCCTGCAGTTCATCAGCCTTTGTCAGTCGCCTTCCTCAGCTCATCGACCTTCCTCCGCTCGTCGAGCTCCTCCAGCAGGTCGTCAGTCTTCATCGACCTCCGTCGAGCCTTCGTCAGCCCTCGTCAGCCTTCGTCAGCCCTCGTCGAGCCTTCTCTCATCTCGGTTGGTACTCTAGTCCTATATTGTGTTGTATCTATACACAGTACTAATACATATATCTATACACCGTACTAATACATATATATATATATATATATATATAAATGAATACCTAAAACATTAAAAAAAACAAAAAAAAAACAAAAAAAACTTTATGGTTTCTTAATTTTGTTATGCCTTCATAGTGGTCATTGTGCCACCATCTTCCGGGTTTGTGATCGCTACTAGTTTTGTTGAGGGTTCTGTAGTATCGTATCCATGGAAGATTCCACCAGTGTGTCCCCTACTTCTCAAACACCGAGGAGTGAGAATCTTATTATACCTACTACCATGACTGAGAGCCCCAACCCTAGTTTAAAAATCACCACCTCTCTATTTAATGGTCAGAACTATCTCGCATGGTCTCAAAGTTTGACTCTATTTTTGAAGAGCAGAGGGAAGATGGGGTATGTTGATGGCAGGATACAGGCACCTAGTACCACTGACTCGGGTTATGCCCAATGGGAGATTACCAACTCTGTGATTATGGGTTGGCTTATTCATTCGATGGTTCCTAAACTTGGTGAGGGCTACTTGTCTATGGAGACTGCCCAGGATGTTTGGGATGCTGTGGCTGCCACCTATTCTCGCAAAGGGAATTTCTCACATGCCTTTGAGTTGCGCCGCTCTATTGAGAGCTCACTTCAGGGGGAGCAGACTATCCTGCAATATTTCACCTTCCTCACTAACGGCTGGAAACGCCTTGACCACCTGGAAGACTATAAGCCCGTTTGCCCTGCGGATTCTGTCGGGTACAAGAAGTTCCTCGCACGGGAACGGGTCTTTAAATTTCTGGTCGGCCTAAATGTGGAGTATGATCCAGTTAGGGGTCGAGTTCTGGGTATGGACACTCTTCCTTCACTTCAGGAGGCATTTGCCTATGTACAGAATGAGGAGAGTCGTCGGTCTGTTATGATGTCCCCTGTCTCTACTGACCGCTCAGCATTACTGTCTACTCCTCGAGATGGCCTCAGCCTGGCTCCCATCCCTCCGTCTGCTACTAAGGAGTCTGTAGTCTGTGATTACTGCAAGAAGCCGCGGCACACTCGTGAGACGTGTTGGAAGCTTCATGGGACTCCATCCGGGGGTCGAGGTGATCGGTCTGGTTCTCGAGGCGGTCGGTCAGGCCAATCTAGAGGACGTGGTTCCTATTCCCGGGCTCATCAGACTAATGCCGTTGATCCACTTGATTCTAATTCTGCTTCTGTTGGCCTAACTTCTGATACTGAGCTGGAGGATGCTTTGCGCCAATTGTTGGACCGCCGGTCTTCTTCTGCTCCCAGTACAGCTTCCTCGTCCTTTGCCCGCTCAGGTAACTTAGCCTCTTCTCCTTGTGCTTTCCTGTGTCATAAGTCTTTGCCTTGGATCATTGATTTTGGTGCCTTAGATCATATGTCTGGCTCCTCTAATCTTTTCTCTGTCTATAAGCCCTCTTCAGGTCAAGACAAAGTTAGGATTGCCGATGGTACTGTTTCTTCCATTTCTGGAAAAGGTTTAGTCCACGTCACTCCTGCCATACATCTGTCTTCTGTTCTCCATGTTCCCAATTTTTCTGTTAATTTGTTATCCTTGAGTCGTCTCATCCAGGATTTGAATTGTAGTGTGACGTTTTTTCCTGATCATTGTCTTTTTTAGGACCTTGTCACGAGGAGGACGATTGGCAGTGGTAGTGCAGAAAATGGTCTCTACTTCCTAGATCAACCGGACAAACTTGCTTATTCTTCCACCACATCTTCTACTACCCCCGCTGATTTATGGTTGTGGCATCGGCGTCTTGGGCATCCTTCATTTCATTTACTTAAGCATTTATTTCCTTCTAGTTTCGCCAATCATCATGTGTCTGACTTTCTTTGTGAGTCTTGTCAACTCGAAAAACAGCACAGAGCTTCTTTTGCTCCCAGTTTGAATAAAAGTTTCGTTCCTTTTTCCTTAATACATTCTGATGTTTGGGGTCCCTCTCGTGTCATGTCTGTGAAAGGTCATCGATGGTTTGTTACATTTATTGATGATTTTTCTCGTACTACTTGAGTGTATCTCATGAAAGATAAGAGTGAGGTTTTCTCTGTGTTTCGCACTTTTTATAAGATGATATATACTCAGTTTGGGGCCACTGTCAAACTCTTTCGTTCTGATAATGGCGGGGAATACATAGATTCTGGGTTAGGACAATATTTCTCTACTCATGGCATTATCTATCAGACCTCTTGCACCAATACCCCTCAACAAAATGGGGTGGCGGAACGCAAGAATCGGCATCTTCTTGACATGGCTCGGCGCATGTGTTTTTCTATGAATGTGCCTCGGCCCTATTGGGGCGACGCTGTTCTCACCGCTGCCCATCTTATTAATCGTCTCCCTACCCAAGTCTTGCAAAAACAGGCTCCTCTTCACGTCCTCCTAGGTTCTCAGTCCTTGTTTTCTATTCCCCCCAAAATTTTTGGTTATGTCTGTTTTGTTCATAATCACTTTCCCTCTCGTGGTAAGTTGGATCCTCGCTCCCTCATGTGTGTTTTCCTTGGTTACTCTCCTACTCAAAAGGGGTATAAATGTTACCACCCTTCTTCTCGTAAGTGGTTTGTGTCCATGGATGTTACCTTCTTTGAGTCCCAGTCCTATTTCTTGTCCTCTCCGGTATCACCGTCCTCATTTCAGGGAGAGCCTTGGTGTGAAGTGAGTCCTGTGCTTCCTACGGTGGGCCCAATTGCTCTTGCACCACCCTCTTCTACTGTGCTCCCTATGGTGGAACCAGTTGTTCTTGCACCACCCTCTTCTACTGGGACTATAGAACCCACTGCCACCAAGGATAAGGTCGGGCATGTTTATGTCCGGGACATAGACAGACAACACTGGATACAAGGGACCACTTCTGCTACTCCACTACCATCTCCTGCTTCTGATGAGAGTCTAGGTAACTTTGAATCTCTTGAATCCATTGATCTTGATGTTCCTATTGCCAAGAGAAAGGGTGTGAGATCTTGTACTCAACATCCTATCTCACAGTTTGTGTCATACTCTCATTTGTCATCCTCATATAGAGCATTTGTGTCCAATATTTCCTCTGTTAGCATTCCTAACTATTTTCAGGATGCTCTTGCTACCTCTGAGTGGAAACTAGCCATGATTGAGGAAATGAAAGCACTTAGGAAGAATGGCACTTGGGAATTGACTGAGTTACCTACGGGCAAACGACCTGTGGGATGTAAATGGGTATATACTGTGAAACACAAAGCATATGGGTCTATTGAGTGTTACAAGGCAAGACTTGTGGCAAAAGGGTTTACTCAGACATATGGCATTGATTATCAGGAGACCTTCGCACCCGTGGCTAAGATGAATTCTGTCAGAGTACTTCTCTCTCTAGCAGCTAATCTTGATTGGCCACTTTATCAGTTTGATGTCAAGAATGCCTTTCTCCATGGTGACCTCGAAGAAGAGGTATATATGGGCATTCCTCCTGGTTTTGAGAATCATCAGACAGAAGGCAAAGTATGCAAGCTTCGGAAGTCATTATATGGTCTCAAACAGTCTCCAAGGGCTTGGTTTGAGAGATTCACTCAGGCTATGTTTAAATATGGCTTCAAACAAAGTCAGGCAGATCACACATTGTTTGTGAAACATTCCTCACGTGGTAAGACTACAACACTTATTGTTTATGTAGATGACATAGTTCTTACAGGCAATGATAGTGAGGAAATACCTCTGTTGAAGAAATATTTAGCTAATGAGTTTGAAATCAAAGACTTGGGAAGCTTGAAGTATTTTCTGGGAATTGAAGTTGCTCGCTCTAAGGATGGGATATTTATCTCACAGAGAAAATATGTGCTTGACCTGTTGAAGGAAACTGGGATGCTTGGCTGCAAGGCATGTGCCACTCCACTGGAACCTAATCAGAAATTGGGGGATGATGAAGGAGGAGAAGTTGTTGATAGGGGGAGCTATCAGCGATTAGTGGAAAAACTCATTTACCTATCTCACTCCCGTCCTGATATTGCTGTTGTTGTTAGTGTGGTTAGTCAGTTTATGCATGCTCCTCATCAGATTCACCTTGAGGCTGTCATGAGAATCTTGAGGTACTTGAAGTCTGCCCCTGGTAAGGGTCTTTATTTTTCAAAGTATGATCATCTTCGTGTGGAAGCCTATACAGATGCTGACTGGGCTAGATCAGTAACTGATAGGAGATCGACTTCAGGGTATTGTACATTTGTTGGAGGCAACCTAGTTACTTGGAGGAGTAAGAAACAGAATGTGGTTGCCAGGTCAAGCGCAGAAGCTGAGTTTAGAGTTATGGCACAAGGTGTGTATGAACTTTTATGGATCAAGTTATTGTTGAGTGATCTAGGTATCGATCAGAAGGACTCCATGCGGTTATACTGTGATAATAAGGCCGCCATCAACATCGCTCACAATCCAGTTCAACATGACAGGACCAAACATGTTGAGATTGATCGCCACTTCATTAAGGAGAAACTCACTAGTGGTACCATTTGTACTCCTTTTGTCCAGTCTGGTGAACAACTTGCTGACATTTTCACCAAGGGGGTTGGGAATAAACCATTTCATGACATATTAGGCAAGCTGGGCATGAGAGATATCTTCGCACCAGCTTGAGGGAGAGTGTTAGCATATTCAATAATCACCGAAAGTGTTCCTTTTCTTTAATCACTAAAAGTTGCATTATAGTAGTGGTTGTATTATTCTATGCCCTCAAGGGCCCTTCTTGTCTCTCTTGTAAACCCTAATTTCATCTATAAATAAGGGATGATTTTATATCATACCCCAAGCTGATTATTCAAGCTTCAGATGGAACCAATCAGATCCATATGTGGGCTTCAATGGTGATGGTTAGTTTGTATTCTGATGCGATTTAAGGAATTATTATTATTATTATTATTATTATTATTATTATTATTATTATTATTTTTTATCACTATTGTGTCAACATGATTTAGTGAAAAATGTTCTCAGGATTGGACAACTTTGGAACCTGTGAGTAATAATTTAAATTGCATAGATTGCCCTAAATGAATTATGCATGATGCATATAGTTTTTCTTTGTGAAATAAAAGTTCAATTGGTTTTGATGAATATATTCTATTATTGTTATCTCATGTTCTTCTTTAATTTGTTGAAGGAAGGGATTTTCAAGCATCCCAAAACGGCAGTTGTCTGAGGTCTGGTTGGACAGCACCTGTGGACCGATATTTTATTGATTTAATGCTAGAGCAGATCCGTAAAGGGAATATGATTGATCAAAATTTCAACAAACAAGCTTGGGGTGATATGGTGGCGAAGTTTGTCGCAAAATTTGGGTCTCAGCACCACAAAGATGTTCTAGAAAGTCGTTTTGAGAAAATGAGGAATCTATTCCATGATATGAGAACTCTTATTGATCAGAGTGGGTTTGCATGGGATGAAATGCAACAGACGGTGACGGCTAGTGATGATATCTGGGATGCTTATATCAAGGTGCATATTTCAGTATAGTTCTCTAATAATATTCATAACATGTAAGATTTTAGTGTGCAGTAGCTTACATTCTTCATAACCAGGAGTGTCCTGATGCACAATCATTCCGAAGTAGAACTCTCCCAAACTATAATGATTTGTTTCTGACATTTGGAAATACAAGCACTAATGGAAGGAGTGACCATGCAAGTCATTGTACCAATCTTGATGATGGTGCCCTAAAAGTAAACATTTGTGAGCTCTCTCTCTCTCTCTCTCTCTCTCTCTCTCTCTCTCCTTGCTTGATTTGTGTGAACCACAGCTGTAGTCTTTATATTGGTGAACCATGATGAGAATGGTGGCAATGATCATAAATATGGACTATAGCTCTGTCTTTATGCTTTAAGCACAAGTGTGATTATTGTTTATTTGCCAGTATGATTGATCAAATTGTTTATCTTGGAAGGTGCATGTGAATGATACATATATATAATATTGGTATTACAATGTCTTTCTAATCTTAGTAATGTGATTGGTTATGTTGTATTTATTTGGAATTTATTACATAGTTGAGTGATGAGCAAAGGGAATTGATCCCATCTAAGAAGCACAGACACGGGGCACGGTAATTTCAAAAAAAATGGAGATATGGATACGGCGGCAACACGACAATAAAATAATTTTTCATATATTTTTATTTCCTATGTAGATTAATATTACATCCACAAACAATTAAAATTAACAAAAGCTAATTCTTTTTTATAGATGATCTATTAAGTATTTAAATCTAAGCAAAAAAAAATAAAAAATTCCAACATCCATCAAAAGCACTAAAGAATGGGGAGAAAAAAAACTAGTTGGCGTGTCCCCGGCGTAATTCATGAAAAAAAAAGAATTAAAGGGACACGCCACGTGGCGTGTTCCATACATGTCCCCACCATGTCCCCGCCGTTTCCGCATGTCGGATATGACTATGACACTATTTGAAGTGTTGGTGCTTCATAATATCCCATCTAGACTTTTTTGGATTTTGTAAAGAATTTGGAATCTTTTAGCTCTATAGGCGCATAGAGTTTTGTTCTATAAATTGTGTGTACTCGAGTTGTTTCATCTTTTCATGATATTCTATTTACTGATATTCCCTCCCTTTCTTTCCGTGCATGAAAAAAAAAAGGGAAAATGAAAATAAAGAAAGAAAAAAAGAATTCCGCAGGATGTAGGAAAAATGGACTTATCTATATTGCTATATTATGCATAATGCAAATATTCATGGTATCCAAGGCACCTATATGGCGTCTTGTGACTGATTGTTTTCTCAATGTGTAGATCAGGAAGATGACCAATCCTCTTCTGGTAGTGATACTTCGAACATTGCTTGGACAAAGCCAATGGACAGATATTTCATTGACCTCATGTTAGGACAGGTGTTTGAAGGGAATAGAGTTGAAAATACCTTCAATAAGCAAGCTTGGGTCTGCATGATCACATCATTCAATGAGAAATTTGGACTTCAGTTTGACAAATGTGTACTGGAAAATCGGTACCTAAGCTTGATGAAACAGTATGACAACATCAGCACTCTTCTCAACAAGAATGTCTTTGCATGGGACGAAATCGAACAAAAAGTCACAGCTGACGATGATTATTGGGAAGCTTATATTGAGGTGAATTTCTTTCATGTGTATGACTGAATCGGCAAATCAAAGGCTGTTTCCTCGTTTTATTGTTCATGTAATTATTAATGACTTCAACTCAAAATAACATGGACCTTAGTTGCAGGAAGCAGGGTTGGGAGAGTTAGGGAATATAGAAGATTCTAAGGTTGGGAGTGCCTATGGGAGCATATATATTTTATATATTGAATAGATTTTAACAATTTTTTTTTTTCTTTTTTTCCCTACATAGTTGTGATAAGTGTTAGAATATGAATAAACATTAGAGATGGATGTCAACTACAAATTATCTTTGTTAAGTATAAGTAAATATCTAAATAGGAACTACTAAGTTTGAGTTGTTTTTCTTTTATTTATGTGAGATTTATATGTTTGAGAGGTTTTATCTTAGCTGGGATCGAGTTTCTTACAAGTTTTTTACTTGGGGAGCGTGGAATCACGTTTCTAAGTAAGAAACGTAACCCAAGTACAGCTTTCCTGCTACTACAACATGGACCTTGTATATTATTTGAAAAGTACCTTTACTTTCAATGAATTGCTGATGATGCACCATCTAACAAAGAGTGATTTACTGATGCCTGTTCTGTGAAGTAGGGTATTAGAAACACCCATTCCAATTGCTTGGACTTTATGTTGTTAATTGATAGCTAATTTGTCACTATGATGATTTGCAGGAACATCCCGCTGCTGTAGCATACAAAGATATAATATTGGAGAATTACTGTGATCTGAGCATTATTTTTGGAGACGAGATCCATGATGGAACGTCAAGTTATCTGTGCCCAGAAATGAATATTGATGATAATGCCCTGGAAATGGGGATGGATGGCATATTTGGAGCTCTAAAGTCCCCAGCTATTGATAATGAACTGTCTAATGGGAGAAAAAGACGCCAATCCACCACACCGTTAAGTTCAACACGTGGGAGAAAAATCAAGAGAACCAGGGAGGAGTTACAAGAAGCAGGTAGAAGTAATACAGTGGACAGGAACTATAGCTCAATAGAAAGCATTGTTGATGCACTTCAAGCTGTACCTGACATGGATGATGAACTCTTCTTGGATGCTTGTGATCTTTTGGAAGATGAGAAAAAAGCGAAGGCGTTTGTGAAGATGGACATCCTGCATCGAAAGAAGTGGTTGTTGCGAAATTTCCGTGCATAACTTAGGAAACTGTTTTTGGTTATCTGCAGTGTAGATATGATCATAATGTGTATATGAAGTATTAAGACAGAATGTACAAGTGGAAACAGTTCTCAATCAGCTTCCCATTCCTTTCTATCCTCTTCAATATCCACAGTTTCACTTGATGTTCATCTTGGTAGAAGAAGAATGAGTTCACCTTCTTGTTGATTCCTATTTTTTCTTCGCGCGTGTACTTTGTAGTTTGTACAAGTGCACGTTGTTGTCAATCGGCAATGGGCTACACAACAATATGTGACTAACCTTCTGATCATAACTCTCCTAATCTGGATGAACTAGAGTCCAGAAGAGGGATCTGTCTCAAATTCATCTGATCTTCTATTTCAAAACATTCATAACCATGAAATTATTTTTTTGATATTCTTGTATTTTGAAATTTTTATATGATTTAACAGTTATGAGTATTTTGAAAGAGAAATTTTGGAACAAAACCATTAGTATACTAAGGGACATTTTATTAGTTAGGGCTGGTTTGGCATGTTTAAAAAAAAGTTAAAAAGTCAAAAAGTCACTATTCTATTTAAGGGTTGGTTTGGGATGTTATAAAAAAGTGCACTTTTTGACTTATTGGCTTATATGGGTTGGGTTTGGGTTGTGTTTGATGTGATGTGTTAGAGAGGTGATGTGATTTAAATAAGATGATATGACTTAAATAAGATAGTGACTTTTTGACTTTTTGTATTATTTAGTTTATGCCAAACTAACCCTAAGTCACATTATCTTATTTAAGTCACATTACCTCTTTAACACATCATTTCAAACCAAACCCAAATCAAACTCATATTTTGTAAAAAGTCAAAAAGTGTACTTATTTAGATCATCCCAAAAATCATGAAATTATGTTTTGATAGTTTTGTGCTTTAAAATTTTTCTATGATTTAACAGTTAAGAATATTTTAAGACAGAAAAGAGCGATTTTGGGACAAAACTGTTAGTCTACTAGCGTTTTGTTTGGGACGTTAGATATTTTAGTTGGTTATTTGATTTTTTAGTTTTAAATAGTTATGTTTGGGAAGTTGAGGTTTTTTTTTTTTTTTAGTTAATTTGCTAATTGTGAGAGAAAAAGTGAAATGATTATGAGTTGAATGTGACATTTTTTTTATTAATTATTTTAGTCTATTTTGTCTCTTAATAAACTATTTTAGTCCAACCCTCTTCCCAAACACCCCTTAAGAGACTTTATTAGTTAGACTAATAACACCATCAATTTTCACAAATTTCTATAATAATGAATTAAAATTCTGAAAATATGTATATATATGTATATGTTATTAATAGTATGGTTTTGGTGAATTCCAAATTCATTTGTTACAAGACCAGTGCAAGACCAGTGCAAATGAGTGCTCATTGTTGGCTGCTATATAGAAGATGATGTACTATGATTAACAGTAAAAAAATGTGGCAGTAATCCTGATGAATACTGTCATAAATATGAAGTCAGACATAATTATATTTTGTAAGCCCAAATGATGGAAACATCTTAATTAATGTCATTCAAAAGTTTATTACATTAATTTGTCATTACAAAAGAATATATATATATATATATATTTTATAGACTTTTCTTAAGTGTGCAATTTACACCTTACACTTACGCCTTTTGTGTTTACTGTCCTGTTTTATGTTTATACCTTCCACTTATGCCTTTTGTGTTGGTTGCATATGGTAAAGGGTTGCACACCATAACAGGACCCATATTTTATACAATCGCGATTGGGAGCTCGAATTTGAGCTCCCCCGAATGCCCCGAATTCCATTTTTTTTTTTTTTTCAGAGCAGAAGAAGGAAGAAGAGGGAGGAGGAGGAGGAGGAGGAGGAGGAGGAGGAGTGGATTGGAGGGGGGCCATACCAGTGGGAGGAGGCGGAGGCGGGGCCGGAGGCGACAGCGGTGGTGCTGCGACGATCGGCGGTGGTGAGCAGACGATCGGCGGCGGCAAGGCAACGGCGGTGGTGAGCAGACGACTCTCCTCCTCTCTCCCTCTCCCTCTTTCTCTCTCTCTCCCTCTCCCTCTGCTCAGTCGACTGCGTGAAGAAGAAGAAGGGAAAAAAAAAAAAAAAAAATAGAATGTCCAAAACGACGTCGTTTTGGGCATTCGGGGCATACGGGGGAAAGAAATTCGAGGCACAAATCTTTTCCTATTTTATATGTACTAGAATAGAAGGAATAAATGAAATGAAATCAATGATAATTTTTCTTAATCAATCCAGATGTTTAGCAATTCAGCTCACTCTAATCAAGTGCCACTGTCACACTGTGAATTATGATGGTATTGTTTAAAATTTATTAATTTTTTTGTTTAAAGATACTTGTTTGGAGATAATATACTTTAGTTAAAAGATTAAAAAATCATTATAAATTATCATAGTGCCTCTACTTTTCTATATATATTTTTGTAAAAAATTAAAAAATTATTAAAATAATCTATTCCTAAATGAAAATAATCTGAGATAATTACTAGTCAGGAATGATAGTCGAATGTGATTGTTAAACACTAAAAGTGATTTTTAGTGATTTTCAACAATAACAATGATACATCTATCTAAATTAATGAGTTATAATGACATGAAAAATCAAAAAAAAAAAAAAAACAAACAAACAAACATTATTATCACAATAGGACACATATCCCATTAGAGCTATTAGAATTTCTTTATTAGAACTCCAAAATATTTTTGTTTCAACAATAATTGATGACTAATAGCATTATAAGATGGATGTGTTAGTGAAGGTAGTGATAGTGGCAAAGAGAAAATTGCCAACAAACAATTACAATTAGAGATAGAGGTGACCAGCAGTGATAATGATTTATTTTTGAAACAAATAAAACTAACTCCCCTTTTTTTAATTACAAAAAATATATAAAAAATTACAAGTTATTAATAATTTTCTTAAAATAAAAGGAAAATGTTTGAGAGCTCGAAACTTGCCCCCCCTAATCCCCCTAATGCCCAAAACGACGTCGTTTTGGGCATTAGGCTCTTCTTTTTTTTTTTTTTTTTTTTTTTTTTTTTCCACCATTTTCAACCATTTTCGAGCTCAAACGCAGGGGGAAGAGGGGGAGAGAGAGAGAGAGGGAGAGCGAGGGAGAGAAGAGAGAAGAGGGAATGGAGACACACACACACAGAGGCCCTTGCATTCCGGCCGATCGTCCGATCGTCGCAGCTCCGCCCGGCCGCCGTCGCCTCCGCCTCTGCCTTCTTCCCTTCTTCTTCTCTTCTTCTTTCTTTCTTCTTCTCTTCTTCCCTTCGTCTGCTTCTTCTTCTCTGATTGAACCGGAAAAAAAAAAAAAAAAAATCAAAAACGTCGAAACGACGTCGTTTCTCATTTCGGAGGATTAGGGGGGACGCTCTTTCAAACTACGTAGCACGGCTCAAAATAAAATTAAACACCAAGCAAATTTTTATTTACACTTGCCAAAAAGCCCCAAACTCTCATGTTTTTTAATGGAAAAAATAAAACTTCAATTACAGGTTGCAGGTGCTGAGAAAGCAACGAAAACGTGTCAAGATGCAAGAGAAAAAAAAAAAGGAAAGCTTGCTTGGTTTCATTTTTCTCAGAACATTTTTTAAAAAATTCTACTTTCTTATTTTTTGTATTTTTTTATTTTTATTGAATTTTTTTAATATTTTAATTAATTTTTTTTACTTTTTAAACATATCTAACATAAATATACTTAAAAAGTAAAAAATTTGTGCAAAAAACCTTTTAAAATTCACTAAATATCAAAAATATAAAAAAAATACGAAAATTCAGTACATTTTTTATATTTTTATATATTCATTAATTTTTTAAAATATTTTTTCACAAATTTTTTAATTTTTAGATACATCTAACTAAAGTACATCTAAAAAAATTTTAAAAAAAATTCAAAATTTTAAAAATATTACTAAAAAAAAAACAACAATGGTAGGGCCCAAATTTTGTGGCTCAAAAGTGGCTCAAATGGCCAAAACGACGTCGTTTTGAGTACAAAACAACATTTAAATGGCCAAAACGACATCGTTTTGGCTATTTGAGCCACTTTTGAGTCACAAAATTAGGACCTCCAAACATTATTAAAAAAAAAAAAAAAAAACACAAAAACCAAAAAATTCCAATTTTCAAAAAAACTTTCCAGAACACTCAAACCAAACCGACTGAATACTCATCACTCCAATCTCACCCAAGAGAGAGAGAGAGAGAGAGCGCTTAAACCTTGTTTGGATTGGAATGGCATGGCCTTCTCTCTCTTCCCTTCTTCCCTCAAAACCCCAACAATCTCACTCATCCTTCTCTCCACTCTCCTCTTCTCCTTCCTCCTCAATCCATCCCCAAACTACCCCTCCACAAACCCATTAATCCCCCACAGGTCCCTCCACAACACCACCACCACCACCACCACCACCACCACCACCACTACTTCCCTCTCCTGCTCTTCCATCCTCCAAACCCCACCTCACAATCGCTGCTCTTTCTCTCTCCTCCACTGCAATGGCGACTCTAACAGCCTCATCAACTACTTCTCTCTCCATTTCTGCATCTTCCACCAAAACCCATTTGCCTCTGTCCCCTTTCTCTTCCTCACTATCCTCTTCCAGTTCTATGTCCTCGTCAAGACCGCTCAGGATCAATTCTCTGTTGTGGTCACCAAGCTCGTTACCCATCTCAATTTGTCACCCAGTACTGGGGCTGTGACTCTTCTTGCACTCGGCAATGGTGCCCCCGATGTGTTCGCATCGGTCGCTGCGGTCCGCGGAGGCCATCCAAGGACTGGGTTAGGCGCGATTTTGTCGGCCGGGACGTTTGTTTCGGCATTGGTTGTTGGGTTTGTGGCGATTTATGCAGCACCCTTTTCTGTGGACCCTGTGCCTTTTGTGAGGGACGTGTTGTTTTACTTGACTGCAGCTTTGTTCTTGTTCTATGTGTATCTTAGTGCTGAGATTTTTCTGTGGCAGGCTATTGGGTTTGTTGGGTTTTATCTTTTCTTTGTTGGGTTTGTGTTTTGGATGGATTTGGGGATGGATGGTGGGAAAAGAAAAGTTGGGGTTGAGGTGGGTGGTGGTTTGGTTGGGGATGTTGAGGTTCAGAAAGATTTGATTGCGCTGGATTATGAAAATGAAGAATTGTTGGGGAAAGTAGAGGGAGGGAAGCCGGGATTTCATTTTCGACAAGTTGGTAGGCAGGTATGTTTTGGGTTACAATTTTACAATTCTGATATCTTGCATTGTTTATGATCTATCTGTGTATTATCTCATCGTATTAATAGTGTGAAAGTTGTGATTGCCTGGTTAGTATTGCAATTGGTTTAACTAAGTACAGCTATCATGTATCAATAATAATGTGTGATTGAAACTTAGATCTAATTCTGCAGTCTGAGTAGGGATCTAATACTTGAAATGTTGATTACTGGACCAGTGGGGACTATTAGAGATAGTAAAAATTTGCTTGACATGAAATGACTAAGAATGTAATGGATGCCTTCTTTCCCAATGTAATATCTTGTTATGAGCTACAGTTCCGATGATATGTTTGGATTCTCTATGGCACTACTACTCACCTCTGCACCTTAGCTATTTGTTGGAGCATCATTATGCTTAGTTTTTTCTACTAATGCAGTTGCATAATTCACTGAATATTCATTTATACTCAATTGAATGTGCACACTATGAGGATGAATAGGAAACCATTATAGAAATATATACTACTATCATTCCTCTTTTGTGCATCCTAGAAATGACACCGTACATGCTTGCCTAATACTTCAGTTTTGGGATCGCCATGTGTTTGCTATCATGGGACACTTGTTCAATCTCATTGACCAATCTCAAGACGATGGAACTTAGTACATGCCTCAATCTCAGTCTAGGTGATATCTTCTGTCTCTTCACCAAGGCCAAGAGGGGAGACCTACACATGCCGAACAACTTAGCATGCACTACGACGCTTTGGGGTCTATTGGCTGGAGATGAAGGTTCACTGCAATGTGTTACTTTGTGTAGGTCTAGCTACCTTAGGTAGGTCGATTAAGAGAGAGACTTCTCCAGACCCAGGCTTCTCCTAAAATCTTCTAGATGCTTGGTTTATCTGCCTCAAAGATATGGGGCTTGTTTGGTTTGTTTTTCTGAAAAAATTTTGGAAAAAATTCTCTATAAACAAAGTTTCAAGAGTAATCAAGCCAAACAAATTTTTTCAAAAAAAATCTCAAATTTTGTTTGGCTATCTATTTTCTAAAATCACTCTCTCTCTCATACACATCAAATCAATCACTTTTTTTAAAACTCTCTCTCCCAAAACAATTTTCTAAAACCATTTTTGAAAAATGGCAAACCAAACAAGTTTTCGTACTTTTTATCTAAAAAACTACTCTACAAACACAAACCAAACACACCCATGATTTCTTGCAAAAAGTAAGCACATGGAGTCTAATTTATTTCCTTAGTAAACTCCTAAATTCATGTGACGTAATTGTGCAAACAAACACTCTACCCTTGGGTAAAGGTATAAGATATTTGTCCGACATGTCTAGTTGAGCATGTGCCAGTAGAAACCATGTCTAGTAATTGAGTTTACTGTTTGATGGTACATAAAACTCTCACGCTATGCATAAAATGCTCTATGTTACTTTTGAGATACCATTTAACCCCAGAAAATCGAAGAAGAATATTATGAAATATGAATGTCTAGTTGTATATTCGTGCTTTTAGACACAGGAATTTGAAGAATCTGGCTTAGACTCATGTTGGCACTTGAAACCCATACACTAGTCCATGAAACATAGCTTATTACCTGATGTTATTCAATATAAAACTCTCACTTTACGCATAAAATGCTCTATGTTACTTTTGAGAAACCATTTTACCCCAGAAAACTGAATATTATGAAATATGAATGTCTAGCCATGTCTTTGTACTTTTAGACGTTCTTTTAGACAGGAATTTGAAGAATCTGGCTTAGACTCTAAATCGCACCTGACACCCATACATGAGTCCGTGAATCATAGCTTATGATCTGATGCAATTCAACAATGGATTTGCAACATATAGCTGGTTTATAATTTTGTACACAACTTAGGTTTCAGCACTGGACTCAGCACTGACCGCTTGCATGAGTGTGGAACAAAAAACATAATTATTAATATGGGCAGAATTGAAGAAACTAAATATTTTTTGCTAAAACTGGCTTGAGGAATAGTCAATTGTTAGCAAATTGGAAGGCACCTAATGAAAATGATAATAAATTTCAGCTCAATTTGTTTTAAAGTTATTGAGTATCAGGAGCCAACTAAATAAGGGGCACAATCCTATACACATAATTATACAACAATAACAGAACTATGAATCTCATACACTTTTCCAACATGTCTTCGTGGATATACATTTCCTTCAAAAAGTCAACAAAAGAGAGGCAGAAAAAAATTTCTTTCTAAGCCAGAAATTTATAGAGATAAGCATGGTTCTTTTTAAACAAATAATCAATCTGTACACCTTCAAAAGTTCCCATATTTCTCTCTCTAGATGCACCATATAATTTTTATATTTTCCCCTATGACATCCCTTTCCCAATAATTTTATATTTTCCCCTACAACATCCCTGTCCCCTCCTTAACTGACTCTGACATCACGCACTCAACTCCAAACACAGAGTGCAATTGAAGATAAATCATACTCTTCCTCGTGTTCTGGAGCACATGCAAGACCAATGTAACACAAATTGGCACCTCTTTCTCAGATTATTTGTCATTAGGATAACTTCTCGAGTTGCCATCTAAGGAGCTTTTGAGTGTCAAGTCACTTTCTAAGGAAAGCCTTCATCCCCTACCCAAACTTCCGATAAAAAGGAAACCACTTAAAAAAGTGTTGTTCTTGGACTCTCTTCATACCAAAGGATCTTCCATTCGTGCTTGCACCCTCTTGACCCAAAACACCCTTTCTGAAAAAGTCTCTCTAGAAGATCAGATTCTGTAGCACTCCCATGGTAGATAAGGTCCGACAATCTTTCATTCAGATTTAAGATTTAACCGCAATTTCATAAAGGTCTAGAAAACCTTATTTAACTACCTTTTGACCACACTAGGGATCCTACCACAATTGCACTCTACGATCCTTCCCCAGCAATGAAGCCCTTCAAAAGAAAGAAATATTTTTTATGATTTTTCAAGTTCCCACATCATATTACCCCTTATATTAAGTGTACCAATCCCCCAACCATGACCATATTTTCCACTAATCATTGTTCACATCTCTTCCTCTTCCATGTAAAGCTCCACATCCATTTCCTCTAACCAGGCTTTGTTGAACACCTCTAACCTACAAATCCCCAAGCCTCCTTTCGAAGGTAAACAAACCTTGTCCTAGTATACAAGATGATACTTCAACTTCACTTCAATCCCTTCCCCCCATCCCCCCAAGAAAGTTCCTCATCAATTTCTCCAACCTTTTCACAACTTAGATAGGGATAGTTAAAATAGACCACAGAACATAGAAAGGCTGGAAATGGTGCTTTTGATGAGAGTAAGCCTGCCCCCCTCAGATGGGTATTGTCTCTTCAATTTAGCTAGCCACTTCTCACACCTTTCCACCACTACATCCTTAGGAGCCTTGTTTTTGAAGGACAAGTCAATGGAAGCTCCAGGTTGGTTGAAGACAGATACCAACCTACGTTCCAAATCAGTTGCCAAAATATCCGCATCATCTACCACACCAATCATAATGATGTCACTCCTTTTCATGTGAACCCTAGGGCCCAACACTATTTCAAAACAAAGTAATACATATCTCAAAGTTCTCAATTCCTTCTTCTTCTTCTTTTTTTTTTTTTTTTAGCAAAACAAATAGAAAATGAAACTCTAATACGATCTCATCACCTCTATTACCCACCTTGTGTCCAAAGTATCTCACTATCAAAACCATCCTCTGAATCATATGATTAAGCACCTCTAAAAGGATGAAAAAGAGTAGCAGTTGAGCGTCACAAGCCCTAGAGCTCTAAAACGGCTCTTATCTTCCCCCTTTACTATCGGAAAAAAACTTTACAGAAGAGATGCTGAAGCTTATCTACCTACAACACCTCACCCCGAAGCCCATCCTCTCTAGTAAATTGATTAAGAAATCTCAGCATACATGATCATATGCCTTCTCAATATCTAGCTTGCAAAGAATGTTTCCCTCTATTGTAGAGCTCACACACTTTTTAGCCACCAGTAGTACATCAAGGAGTTGTCTTCCTTCCACAAAGACATTATAGACTTTATGAACACTGCTAGTCAAGCTAGTCGACTTATAATCTTTGATATCATCCACAGCACAATATGTTGGCACTAGAACAATAAAGGAGGTGTTTAGGTTCCTCTCAAACTCTTTAGTCTCATAGGAGTGTATGTGATGGCTTGACCTTTGACTGAATGGAAGCTCATTATCATCTTTGGAAGTTTGGGGTGAAGCCTGTGTGGGTCCATTACATGGACCAAAGCCGTTTTGATCCCACAAATGTAATTGATATATTATTATTATTATTATTATTAATATTTAGTTATATTTAAATCCATAAATTTAGTAAGATATTTTTAATTTAATTAGGATTATTAGCCTATAAATAATGGGTTTCTCAGCGTATTAGGGAGTTTCTGGCTTAACAATATTGTGAGTGTGTTAGGGATGTGGCCTCTTCAGTGATTCGGTCTCTTTCCCTTTTGTACATCAATATGACTGCTATCATAACACTACAATGGGTTCAGTTGTTAGCGTGACTAGTCTGCAATTTCAGGCCTCCTCTTGCTATTGAATGAAAAATCGTTGCTTGCATTTGAAAGCCTACCATAAACAAGTGAAGTATTCTCATGTACTCGCAATTTCAGTCCTCCTCTTGCCATTGAAAAACCGTTGCTTGCATTTGAAAGCCTACCATAAACAACTGAAGGCTTGTCATGTACTTGTTCAAGGAAGGGGTCCATATAGCTACACGCCCAAACAAATGAGGCCTACCATATACAATGTCTCACATTCAGATGTGGCACTGAGTTTTTCAACGTTTAAACATATGATTAGTTAATTCTATTTCCTGATGGAGAGTTAGAAAAGTCATATAACTTAGCAGTAGAGTGTCACCTTGACGTCGTGGTATTTTATATTTTTCTTTAAATTTAACAGCACTGTTGGAAGAAAATTATAGAGGATCCGCCAGGCCATAAGCCTTATCTCCATTGAGACTCTTCAAGGCCGCAATCACTTCCTCCATAGATCATTCTCTCTAGCCAAGTTCTTTCCTCATCTTGAATAGAATCCAACTCCAAGACATCAATAAGATGTCTTCTCAAATCTGACTCAAAGTATAATCTCTTGTAGAAGTCCACAATGTCCATGGAAGTAGCCTCCTGCTGCATCAAATCCTCACCATTAATCTTCGTCTATCCTATATGCTTAGCTCTTCTATGAGCAGAGGCCATCCTAAGCAAGAATTTGTTGTTCTCTCTCTCTCTCTCTCTCTCTCTTAAGGCCAGCTTATTTCTTCAGAAATCGCGAGCCCTTCCACCTTACCTTTTGATGGGTTGTTAAGCACACCAAAAATAAAGACTAAACTATATCTAATTTCTGTAGAATAATGGCAAGTTTAGGTATCGATTCATAGGAACTAATGTGAAATTAAACTATTTTAAATGCGAAATTTGATGGGAATGGTTGATGGCTAAGATATTGAAACGAGAATTAAACTGAAAATGAGAAACTAAATTAACAATAAATAATAGGGTTTGAGGAATTGAGTTGGGGAAAATCCTAGGGCAATGAATCCACCACTAGATACATAAATAGGGTTTAAAGTTGAAAATTGATTGCGTTACTGTTTGAACTACCCAATGCTTCACAACTACAAGCTCGAAGTATTGATCAAGAGAATTGTCGCGTTTAACTTATAGGCATGAATCATCTCAAGTAGTATGAGTTGTTCGCTCTAAACTAAGATAGCAGCACGACTCATCTCTTGTAGCATGACTCGTCTCATACTTTGAATACGAATGAAATGATAACAATTGTATGGAAAGAATTCAACAATCACAAAAAGAAGAACACTTTGAGAAAATAATAGAAAATGTATTGAAAAACTTCTAAACAATACAATACAACTCATTCAAACCATTACACAAGTCAGAAACCTAAGAAAACCTATTTACATGGCTAGGGTTTCATCAAAATCCTAGAAATTGGAGAACTAGACACTCATGGAGGAGTGGGAAGATGAAGAGGATGAAGCCACCATGAAAGAGCACCTTCAACCTTGAAGTCCCAAGTTTTCTATCTTCCAAAAATCCTAACCTCTCTTTTTCTTTACGAAAATAATCGAACCCTTCTTCAGCCTTTCTTTCCCCTTTTATACTTTTCCAACAAAACAGGTGACTTTCAGAATTTTGGCATGCATCTCGAGTCGTGCTGCACGTGCGGGAAATACCCTTTGCACGTGCGGATTACTGCAACTGTTTTTGGCCTTGAGAAAGGGGGTTGCTGATGGGTCGTTTCACACCAAAAATAAGCATTAAACTATATCAAATTCCTTAGAATAACGGTAAGTCTAGGTATCGATCCATGGGGACAAACGGGAAATTAAATTTAATTGTTAAATTTCTAAATTAATTTTGATAAAAAAGATGGTTGTTCATAACCTAATGATAATTAAATTAAACAAAGCGATTAAACTAGCGATTAAAAATGAAATTGGAATTACTGATTGTGGAAAAACCTAGGGTAATGAATTCACACTAGTTACATAAATAAGGTTTCAATTTGAAAATCAATTATGTTACGGTTCGAACTAAATAGTACTTCGCAATTACAAGTTCAAAGTATTGATCAAGAGAATTATCATGTTCAATGTATAGGCATGAACCATCTCAAGTAATACGAGTTGTTCGCTCTAAATTAGGGTAGCAAAATGATTTGTCCCTTGTAGTATGGCTCGTCTCATACCTTGAATATGAAAGAAAAGAAAACCATTGCATGGAAAGTATTCAATAATCACAGAAAGAAGAATACTTAAAGAGATAATGGAAAAAATATATTTGAAACTTCTTAAACACCATACAACTTGTTCAAACCTTTACATAATCAAAAAGCAAAAAGAAAACGTTATTTATTTGGCTAGGGTTTCATCAAAACCTTATAAATAGGAGCCTAGCCATTTATGGAGGAGTGAAAGAAATAGAGGGGGAAGAAACCACCATGGGAGACATTCTTCAGACTTCAAGTTCTTTTTCTTCCAAACCCTAACCTCTCTCTCCCTTTGCAAATTAGCAAAACCCTAATCCAGCATTTTTTCTGTCTTTTTATACCTCTGCTATTTTTTTCCAAATTCAAAACATCAGGCATGTTTCCCGATGTAGGGCCGCACGTGCGGGAAATTCCACCACACGTGCGGGAATGAGCCTCCGCACGTGCAATTTTTTCAGGCTCTGTTTGGCTGCGATGAATGGGCCGCACGTGCGGGAATAGTCCTCCGCACGTGCAGGAACGTGCGGAAAGCATTTTTCTCTCTAATTTTTGCATTTTTGCTCATTTTATGCTCCCGCTGTGTCCAACCTAATTGGCATTAAACATACATAAAATATATAATTTGACAAGCAAGTAGGGTTAAGAGATCCTAATTATCGGCCTTAGTGTTGCACAATTCGGCCTCAATCACCTACACATGCAGGAATGGCCCTCCGCACGTGTGGTGCATACTGCTTGGTTAATGTTCCACTTTGGACTTGTTTTGCACTTTAGACGCATCCAACCTGATCTTCCTTCTTCATGAACACCTGCAAACAAACCCTTAAGAGTACATTGATGGTTGTCCTTCTCATGGGCCCTCCAATGATCAAGTGAGTTTTGTGCACGAGGAAGATGACAATGGAGAATTAGGGTAGAATAGATAGTGTATCTTTCATAGAAGAGTTGGGTGTATATACATAGACTTACCTCTAACGGTTGTGCTCCAAAGAATAATTCTGTTAGTCTTTCCTCTACTTGAGTAGTGCCACGTAGACTTCCATCATTCCAGAAGGTTAAGGCTACGAAATACGTCCTTCTACTAGCTAGTGTAGTTGCAGGTGGAGAGGATCACTTGACATCATGCCATGTGTACCTTGATGTTGTAACCTTAAACCCCGTGTTCTTGCCCAAGTTGGGACGATGAATTGCCTTGATGAACTTGTTGAATATAAGACTATATTGTTAAAGATTTCAGAAGATATGGAAGATATCAAAATATATGAAGATCTCATGATTCCATATATTCTGATATGAGATAGAAGGTATCTGTGTCTAGCAGTGTGGAGGACTATGAAGCACATATACTTTTAAAAAGGCAATGTATTCGTATCGTATCTGTATTGGATACCGATACTCCTTGTATACTCAATACGTATCGGATAATTCCCAAAAGTATCGGATACTTCTTAATTAATTTTTTATTAATTTTGAAATATTGGATAATCCAAGTCACATATTACCTTTACGAAATTAGATTTGCAGCATTTATTGCATAGCATTATAATATAATATAATATAATTGCGAGGATAAATACAAGAATATTTTTTCAATATTTTGCTTAGTTCTTTGATAAGAAGAACATAGCAAATTAAAGTAATATAATTTGTCAAATTGTTGTGTCATGCACGTCCCTTATAGCTACATAGGAAGTAAAATTAAATTAAATATCTTTGGTAATATTGAAATGAAATATTTATAAGACCTATTAAAAATTAAAAGAAGTAAACTAGGTACCAACTTAAATTAATACCTAATAATTAAAGATTAGTATTTTGCATTATAAAATAACAATATGGTTTCTCAACATTATTGAGCTCATATGTACCTGACTACCTATAATTTTTAAAAATATCTTTTTCAAAAACGTATCCTAGTTGTACCCGTATCCTATTTTTTTAGATTTTTTCGTATTGCCGTATTCGTATCGTATCGTATCATCTCTGTATCTCGTATCCATATCTATGCTTCCTAGGTGGAGGATAAAATGTCTTTTAACTTGTATAAATAAATTTATGTATGTAGAAAGTACCTTTCTCATAAAAATATATATAATGCCTTCCAACTATATAGAAGCATTTATAAATGTCTTGTACTGGTGAAGGCAAGGAGACATAGTATATCAAAATGTGCAGTACATAAGTCCATAACATGGTTAATTTTCAATGCTCTATGACATGATCAAATTTCCTATTACTATGAATAGGATTGTAACCCATCTTGTACATAACATGGTAATGTCTTGGGGTAAGGGGAATGGTGAACTCAGGCCATCCACTTCCTGAGGGAGATTCCACTGCATGTCATATGGTCTTTGGGGTTTGTTAGGGTTATTCAAATTGGGAACTTTTTAGATTTTTGCACGCCTCTCTCCCAACTTGACCTTTACAACTTTTCTTTGGATTTCTTGCTAAACCTATTAATGTTTCTGTTGTCTTTACCTGCCCAGAACAGGAACAGGAAATTGTAATTCTAAAATCACTAATTTGAATCATAAAGTTTTCCCCTAGTTCATTTTTGAAAATGATGTTCCTCATTTTGGGTAGAGTAATTGGATTTTTATAATGTGAAATATCAGAGGTATATAGCAGAAAGATATGATGAACGATATTGTTGTCTTCACTTTTAGGCAGTTGATTATCACTTTTTGGCTGTTGATTAGCACAATTGCAAATGAAAATGCTTCCGGATGTCCCTAAGTTGCTTAAAGGGAAGCACTAAAGAATTCCTGCTTGGAAATTTTTCTGGCAGCCACTGTTCAGAAGGGGACTGAATCTGGATGTGGTCAAATTTTATGAAATGAAGTATTTGATTATAAAAAATGCCATTTTTGATATTTTATTATTATTATTTTTTTTTGAAGGGTTATTGATGCAGTCAAAATCTTAAGAAAATTATATTTATATTTTATTATTTTAAAATAATATTTAATTAGAAATATTCTAATTTACTATAGAATAGACTAGAATTATCCTGTGTGTTTGGTTTGAGTTTTTTGGATTAAGTTTTTTGAAAACTGATTTTTTTTTTTTTTTTTTTTTTTTTTGTGTTTTTAGTGAATATTTTTAAAATTTTAAGCATTTTTTTTTTTTAGATGCACCTTACTTAGATGTATCTAAAAAGTAAAAAATTTGTGAAAAAATATTTTAAAAAATTAATAAATACATAAAAATATGAAAAATATATTGAATTCTCGTATTTTTTTATTTTTATTTTTTGTATTTTTGGTTTTTAGTGAATTTTTAAAATATTTTTTTTCACAAAAATTATACTTTTTATGTGTATTTATGTTAGGTGTGTCTAAAAATTAAAATAATTTTTTAAAATATTAAAAAAATTCAGTAAAAACAAAAAAATATGGAAAACAATAAAGTATAATTTTCTGAAAAGTGTTTTTGGAAAATCAAAAACTAGCAAAGTAAAATTTTCCTGATTTGGGATTATTTAGTTTTCCAATTCTATTAGTTTTTATTTTATTTCCTATTTTATTAGTTTCTTGTTCTATATGAATTAGGCGAATTATAAATAAAGATGCAAGTCTTGGGGCAACACAGTTTTGATGATTAATATAATTCAAGTTCATACTCTTTTGTTATAACCTTGGGTATATCTTTTAGAATCAACCATTGTTGAGCCTTTTACTCCCAATCAAGGTTTTAAAAAGCAGCCGCAACCGTTACGTAACGCCGTTACGTAACGGTTTTGGCAGTTACCGCCACCCGTTACGGCCGCTTTTACAGTGATTAAGATTCACAGGTGTATCGACCGTAGCGGTTGCTGTAGCGGTCGTAGCGGTGCCGTAACAACTGTAACGGCCTGTTACGCACCGTTATGTAACGGTTCCAAACTGTTTCTTTCGAAAAAACACACAAAAAAATGCTAAAAATGGGAGAAGTGGGATAGAGAGAAAATGGAAGATAAAGAGAGAAAATGGAGGAGCAAGAGATAGAGAGAGAGAAGAGGGAAGATGAATAACATGTTATTGATTTGTTGAAACTGTAAGACCTATGCTATTCTATTCAGCTGCTATCACTAAACCATTTTGTTTGTGTGCGTCTATCTATATATTGTTTGAAAATAATAATAATAATAATAAGTGTGGTCATTATTTATTTGGTTTGGTTAAAATATGTATATATATATATATATAGGCTCTTATTTATTCTCTTACTTTTGTCATTGTTTATCTTATATATAATAGTTAGTGATTGATTTTTTGTATAATATAAAGTCATTAATACTTAGAAAATATGAGGAAGAAGAACTCAGAAAATATGAGGAAGAAGGAATATATTACTGTTATATTCAAAACTTCTTATATGTGAAGAGAAAACTACACTTCTTATATAGGAGAGAACAAGAGCTACTATTTGTGCCACTAAGATCCACTATCACCACTAAGAGATCCACTATCACCACTAAGAGCCACTACCTATCTCCTTACATAATATATACATCCATTATAGCCACTATCTAGATCACTAACATAGTGTATATAGACATTATCATAACCCACTAACAGCCACTAACAATAATAATAACAGCCACTAACAATAATAATCAGATTTCCAGCACTCCCCCTCAAGCTGGTTTGAAGATATCTTCCATAGCCAGCTTGCTAGTCAGCTTATCAAATTGCTTCTTGTGTAGTCCCTTCGTTAGCACATCAGCTAATTGTTCACCTGTTGGAAGGTAGGTCATACAGATTATGCCAGCATTGATTTTCTCCTTGATGAAATGTTTATCCACTTCTATATGTTTTGTGCGATCATGTAGAACTGGATTATGAGCTATAGATATAGCTGCTTTGTTGTCACAATAGACCTTCATAGGTGTCGGGTGAGAAAGCTTTAATTCTTCAAGAATTCTTTTAATCCACATTACTTCACAGATTCCATGGGCAACAGCTCTGAACTCTGCTTCTGCACTACTTCTAGCTACCACATTCTGTTTTTTACTCCGCCATGTAACTAGGTTCCCACCTACAAAGGAGCAGTATCCGGATGTTGATCTCCTGTCTGTAACACTTCCTGCCCAGTCTGCATCTGTGTATACTTCAACTTGAAGATGTCCATGTTTCTTGAACAGTAAGCCTCTCCCTAGAGTTCCTTTCAAATATCTTAAGATCTTATAAACGGCCTCAAAGTGCTCTGCCCCTGGTGAGTGCATGAACTGACTTACCATGCTGACTGCAAAGGCAATATCAGGCCGCGTATGAGACAAGTAAATCAATTTCCCTACAAGTCGCTGATATTGTTCCCTCTCTTTGACTTCTTCAGCCTTAGCAGTTTGTAACTTCAAGTTAGGCTCGATCGGAGTCTCCACCATCTTACAACCAAGCATACCTGTTTCTCCAAGGAGATCAAGAACATATTTTCTCTGATTAACGAATATACCTTCCTTGGATCTTGCAAATTCCATTCCGAGGAAATACTTGAGGGCTCCCAGATCCTTAATGTGAAATTCTTTTGCGAGTTTCTCTTTGAGGGCTGCTAACTCTGCTTCATCATTACCAGTTAAAATGATGTCATCAACATAAACTTGCAATTTTACTGTCTTTTGAATGTTTATAAAATATTGTGTGATCTGCTTGACTCTGCGAGAAGCCACAACTGATAACTGCCTTCCCAAAGCGTTCAAACCACGCTCTTGGTGATTGTTTGAGTCCGTATAATGACTTGTTCAATCTGCATACTTTGTCGCTACCAAGTCTCTGCTCAAATCCCGGCGGTAGGCTCATGAACACCTCCTCTTCAAGATCACCATTGAGAAATGCATTTTTAATGTCAAGTTGATGTAGGGGCCAATCTGAATTTACTGCAAGAGATAACAGTACTCTGATGGAATTTATTTTAGCAACAGGAGCAAACGTCTCCTGATAGTCGATCCCATAAGTTTGAGTGAAGCCTTTAGCCACCAGTCTCGCCTTGTATCTCTCAACGCTTCCATCTGCGTTACATTTTATCGTAAACACCCATTTACACCCAACTGTTTTCTTGTCTTTGGGTAGATCAACTATCTCCCAAGTACCACTTCTCCTTAAAGCATTCATCTCCTCCATGACTGCTAATTTCCAATTCGGATCATCCAATGCTTCCTGTATATTCCTTGGAACAAACAAGTGTGAAATCCTAGATGTGAAAGCTCTATGGTTTTTAGACAGTTTTTGATAGGAGAGGTAATTTGCAATAGGATGTTTAATGCAATTTCGGACACCTTTCCTAATTGCTATAGGAACATCAAGGTCGGAAATAGAAGGAATAGGATTACCTAAAATTTCGATGCCAGAACTCGGGTGGACATTCGGGTCATTAGGATGGACATTCGGGTCATTATTCCTCAGATGAAATCGCTTCCTAGTATAAACCTGAAGCTCAGAATTTAGATCATTTGGTAGTACTTCTCCCCCTAAACAAGAATCTTCTTGACTAGGCACCATAGAACTTGGTTCTCCTAAGTGATCATTATCAGACAGATGTGGTTTTTGTGAAGGATAAATGACATTGGGGAGCGGGATAGAAATATCCCAAAAATTGTCTTCTACTCCACTTGTCTCCCCCTGAAGAGAAGTGTTGGGGAAATAGGATTTTGTTTCCACAAATGACACATCCATACTCACATGAAATTTCTTGGGTTGAGGATCGAAACACTTATACCCCTTTTTGTTTGAGGAATAACCTAAAAAAACACATTTTATAACACCGGGGTCAAGTTTTGAACGAAATTGACTGGGAACATGAACATAGGCAGTACATCCAAAAACTTTGGCGGGTAAATCAGAAAACAACCTCGTGTCAGGAAAAAAAGTTTTGAGACAATCAAAAGGTGTTTTGTATGTTAACACCTTTGTAGGCATCCTGTTTATCAAATAAGAGGCTGTTAAAATTGCTTCACCCCATAAATATTTAAGAACATGCATGTAAAACATTATAGCACGTGCTATTTCAAGTAAATGTTTATTTTTTCGTTCTGCAATGCCATTTTGTTGAGGGGTATCCCGACATGTAGATTGATGAAAAATCCCCTTTTTTGCCAAAAACTCACCCAACTGCTCATTGAAATATTCTGTTCCATTATCAGAATGTAAAATACCAATTTTGGTTTGAAATTGGTTTTCAATCATATTGTAAAAATTTGTGAATAAATTTTTCACGTCAGATTTTTTATTCATCAAATAAATCCAATATAAGCGGGTATGGTCATCAATAAATGTAACAAACCATCTTTTACCAGAAAGAGTAGTGATTTTAGAAGGGCCCCAAACATCACTATGAATCAAATAAAAAGGTTTGGAAGCCTGGTAAGGTTTTGGCAAATAAGTAGAGCGATGAAATTTTGCAAAAATGCAACTTTCACAATGAAAAGAAGAACAATCAATCCCTTTAAATAATTCTGGAAATAAATGTTTCAGATAAAGAAAACTAGGATGTCCTAGCCTATAGTGCCATAGCATTATTTTTTCTTGAACAGAGATTGAACTAGTACTATTAAAGCTCTGAGCTTTTTTATTACTAACAGGTACTTCATCAAAGTAGTAAAGACCTTCAAGCATCCTAGCACGCCCAATCATCATCCCCGAGTTCTGGTCTTGAAATTCACAATGGGATTCAAAAAATGTAATACGACAATTAGAATCCTTAGATAGTTTACTGACAGACAAAAGGTTACAGGCTAAGTTTGGGACGTGAAGAACAGCATTGAGATTAATTTTCTCAGTTAGTTTAATAAATCCTTTTCCTGCAATAGGTGAAAAACTACCATCGGCTATTCTGATTTTGTCATGACCAGAACAAGGGAAATAGGTACTAAATAAATGGGAAAAACTAGTCATGTGATCGGAGGCACCGGAATCTATGATCCACGGAGAGAAGTTTAGGCAAGAGAAGGCTTTAGGATTTCTACCTGTTTGTGCCAAAAAATCACTAGGAGTACCGGATGAGGAGTTGGATTTTATCAGCTTTAAGAGTTGATCAATCTGCTCTTTGTTGAAGGGACCTGAATCGGCTTCATTAGCAGTAGGAAAGCCACGATTCTTCTCTCCTTGTTTGCTGCTTTTCCAGTTGACAGGTTTGCCATGGATCTTCCAACACGTTTCGCGTGTATGGCGAGGCTTGTTGCAAAAATCACACCAGACCCGTGGCTTATCATCAAACCTGCGCTGGTAATTTGCAGCCTTGTTAGCCGCAGCATCGCTAATTAAAGTAGAAATTTCGGACGTGACTTCCGACATGGCTATGACGGTTTTAGGGCTGCTGTGTTTTTATTGCTCTGATACCAACTTAGAAAATATGAGGAAGAAGAACTCAGAAAATATGAGGAAGAAGGAATATATTACTGTTATATTCAAAACTTCTTATATGTGAAGAGAAAACTACACTTCTTATATAGGAGAGAACAAGAGCTACTATTTGTGCCACTAAGATCCACTATCACCACTAAGAGATCCACTATCACCACTAAGAGCCACTACCTATCTCCTTACATAATATATACATCCATTATAGCCACTATCTAGATCACTAACATAGTGTATATAGACATTATCATAACCCACTAATAGCCACTAACAATAATAATAACAGCCACTAACAATAATAATCAGATTTCTAGCATTAATTATTAAAATAATATGTAAAAAACTCAATTTATAGTGATTTAAAAATATGAAATATATTGGATCATACTTAAAAATTTACAAAAATTGATCAATATTTATTTTTAACCCAATAAATATGATCATGGAAAAAAAAATATGCGTATCGATAAGTTTTTTTCAAATTGTGCGAAAAATAAAAAAATTCACGGTTCCGGTTACAGCAACTACAGCCTTTACACCCTGCAACCGCAACCGCGTCACCGCCACCGTTACGGCGACCGCAACCGCTTTTTAGAACCTTGCTCCCAATATTCTGTGTGAATCAACATGTTTAGAGAAGGATCTTAGAATCTTGTTTGCAGGTATTCATTTTTGAATCAACGGACCCTAAAATCATCACTATCACACATTTCCACTACATCAAGTATGAATGTGTGAAATTGAGTATATTGCTTATATTTGGGCTACACATGCTTTAAGGTATAGAATGCTGGGATAAATAGGGGTTAGGTTGTATTTTTTGATAACTGGGTGTCCAGACCAGCTTACATGCATCTTTACTAATCCAAGGGCCTTGAAATTACCTCCAGTGACCCCTTGGAGTGACTTGAACTCGACATCTTGTATTTTCTCCTTAAATCTTTACTACTCGGCCAACCCCTTGGAGTTGGGGTTAGGTTGTATTTGATCTTAGCTTGTAGCAGTGAACAAAAACTCGATGCATATAAGTGAAGAAGCTATGATCATCAATAGAGCTTAATGCTGAATGTTTTTGTGTCCTTGCAAAACTAGTGTGTTAGGTTATGTTGAGTTCACTTTGTTTCTCAGTAATACATAAATATGTTTTCAGTGTGAACAAACAGTGATTCCATATATAGAGTCCAAATCACCCATTAGCATTAAATCTCACATAGTTGTGTCTTACATTGTATATGATAATGGGCATATTATGATTTCATGAAGTGACATTTTTCCTGTTGATGAACCGTTGTTTGTAGCTTGAGTGTTCCATTTACTGGAATGGCTCTATGGGATGGACTTTGCCTTTAAACGCTATAGAGAACAAAATTGCGATCTTTGGGTTCATGTGGCAGCCTCTCTTTATAGAGAGGAACAAAGAGGGACAAATAATGGCTCCTTCACACACCCTGATGTATTCTGATCTAGAGGTTCCCGGCCTTAGTTGCAGGAACCTTCTATTCAAGTGGCATTTCTTACTAAGAAATGTGATTCCGTGTTTTCAAGTAAGAAACCCAACTGAGATAGAAACTTCTCAAACATATAAACCTTATAGAAACAAAAGAAAAATAATTCAAACTTATTCTAGTAGTTTCTATTTATATAGTATTTATTTATACATAATAAAGATAATTTATAATTGACATAAATCTCTAATATTTATTCATATTTTAATACATATATTACAACTAAGCAGTAAAAATAATTGTTAGAATATTTTTATATATTTAATAAATAAATATATACATGCTCCCATAAGTGGTCCCAACCTAAGAAACTTTTATATATGCCCTCGCTCCTCAGCTCCCGCCCCCATCCCCACCTCGGCTTTCTGCAACTGAGTTCCCAGCTGCTAATTCAGGTTTCAGTCGGTTAGGTTTTAGTCGCTTGGCAAAGGGGGAATGCCTATTTTTACTATTTTCAGAGGCTTCCCTGATTATCAATCCAGCATATTGCTCTTATCTTTGGATTCACTAATTTATATTGTAAAAAACAAGAAAGAAAAAAGAAAAAAAGTTACATTAATTTTAATGATGTCATGGAACTTAATGCTGTTGATTAGAAGTAATTTTAGAAGTAGCCCATTTGGAGTTGAACTATATGCATGATGTGACTTTGCTTTGTACTCGCTTCAACTGTAATGTTTCTTTAGAATGTGCATCATCAGCTCATCTGTCTACTGTAATAGTATAAATGAGTACTACTCTTCTTTTGACTAATTCTCTTTTTCTTTGTTTGCAGATCTCGAAAGTGTGGGAGCTTCCAGTCTCAATTCTTCTAAAACTCACTATCCCCCAGACTTCTCCTTCTCAATGGAACAGATTCTATCGATCTGCCAACATTGTTCTTTGCCCACTTGCCCTTCTATACTCTTGTAACTCATTCATGGCACTAAATCATCCCATCAGTTTTCTCCTTCCGAATTCCCATTTTCCTTTCTGGCTAGTAGTACTCTTTGCATGCTCCTCTCTAGCAGTTCTTCACTACATAGTCCAAAAAGAGCCCCCCAAAACCGAGGAAATTCCCGTAGTGCTCATAGCATTTGTAATGAGCGTATTTTGGATCTCTGTCATGGCCGGGGAACTCCTAAACTGCCTTGCAGCTCTCGGAGCACTTCTTGAGTTGCCTCCTGCACTACTTGGGCTGACAGTACTTGCATGGGAAAACTCAGTGGGTGATCTTGTTGCTGATGTGGCAGTCGCTAAAGCGGGCCAGCCAGTGCTGGCCATGGCTGCTTGCTTTGCCGGGCCTATGTTTAACATGCTTTTTGGGCTTGGCACGGCTTTGGTAATACAGACTGCCAATGTGTATGCAAAAGCTTACGAACTCCATTTCCATGTCAGTATTGTGGTTGCGCTTGTGTTCTTGCTTCTAAGCCTGATGGGCTTTCTATTAGTAATAACTTGGTATAGGTTTCGGGTACCTAGATTTTGGGGATTTTGCCTTGTTGGTCTCTATGTTTCTTTTATAGCAGTGAGCTTAGTTATTGCCAAGTTTACTGTGTGATTTTTTCCACATGCCTGGAGAGCATTTTATCTGATAATTGCTGAACCAGCAGTGGTGATCACGGGAAGATTACATGGCAAATTCAGTGTTTAGGGTTATAGCTGCTCATGAAATGCTTATATCATTCATCATAAGAAGATAGTTTGCTGTATCTTCCCTTGTCTGCCCAAAGTTGAGGTCATGGATACATCCCATTTTCAGTTTGAAGACATGGAGCATACATCTTGTATCATTTTTTTATTCTTTCAGAAAATATACTTCTGTTCAGTTTTCCTGCTTTATTCACACGGGGCGAGATATTTATTATTTAGCTGACAATCACCAAATATTAAAAGTGATTTAATTTGTCGTGGACGTGTTGTAGTCATGGCAAGAAGATTTAGCATTTTATATTTGACCAGTCTATTTTCAAGATTTTGTTACACTTTGTGGGAATTTTACTGGTTTCATATAGGCATTCTGAGCTGATTGCTCATTAAAATCTGATTTTGATTGAGGAATGAATACCTTTGCTAGTTTCTGTGATATAGTGAACCCTCGTTAGACCAAGCTTTTGCGTGCGTTCATGATTCCCCCTCCCCCTCTGCCTGAATCATTGTACTCATGGTAACTGGTCCTTGCTCAGGCTGGCATGACAGTGACATTGTGCTGGGCTCTGTCATGACTGATCTTTGAAGTGTGTTTGTATTCTCAGTCAAGTTGGAAGAAAGCATGATCTCAATTTAATAAAATTCTTAGTTGACACTTTTTTTTTTTTTTTGGTTTGGATATTAATTATCGAAAAAAAATCAATGATTTAGATATCAGTTATTAAAAAAAAGAAAAAGAAAAAGAAAAAACAGTTCTATACTTAATATTCACACAAACAAAATAGTGTGAACTAAAAAAAGATTGGTATGCAAATAGAAGCGCCCGACTTCTCGTTTTAATTGAAGAGAGGTATCTCAAACATTAAAGTAGATCACCAATTGGGTTAGTTCAGTTGATCAATCATTGTCAATTGAATTTTAAATGATTAATTATTGCCATAGATAAAAATTAATTACTTACTTTCTTTTAGAACACTTTTTGTTTAGTTGTTTATTTCTTTCTTATTATCCGTTCTTTCTTATATTGGTTGTTGGTATTATTATTATAAAAATAATAATATTAAATTAGATAATTAATTTTATAAAAAAATTCAATAATACAAATGGTAAGTCTATGTGATTAAGATTTGTTTGTCAAAGCGAGAAATCTTGATATTGTAAGAGAAGGGGTATTAGGTCAAAATTATAAATGGGTTGAGTTAGTGTTAAAATAATTCTGACACAATTCCGAAATAACACAATTGAACACATATAGATAAAATGTTTGAATTAGTGGTCATGGACAAATTTTTCAAAGCATTTTCTTATGCTGAAGCACTCTTTATTGCATAATACAAAACAGGACATTTTGAATCTACAATCAGTTTAGAGCTGTAATCTAAATTGGAACTTGCGTGAGTCTCCTACTTTTCTTTATTCAAACCATGCAAGTGAATTTATCTTTACTAATTTTCAAATTATTTATTTGAATTTTTGAAAAGTTAGTTAAAATTTCAACCTAATCATATTGGAGGAAAAGGAACTTTCGTCCCCAAATTTGTTTAGTATTTTTAGATTTTCGAGGTAGAAAGACTCGAGCATCATAGAGAAAATGTATGCTCTTAGAATTAGAAGAGGTCATAACCTATATCAACAACATCACAAATCCCAGTTGGTTAGGATACCAAATTCCAGACAAGAAAAACAGTTGGACAAAATCTTAAAAACCAGCAAAAAATCCCAAAAGTTCACTGGTATTGTGAAGGAGATTCAATGGTGACAAACACACCTCAGATTTTGCCTTTACCCATGAAACAATTCACTTTCACTAATTTGATTATATTCTCCCAATCGATTTCCTCCTTGTTAAATGTCAGCGTATTCCTGCTTAACCACAGAAACCACATGATAGTGGAAAATAATATCTCCCAAATTAATTTTGTCAGATCACAATACCTTGAAGTAACCGAGCTAGCTCAATAGTATAGGCAACTTAGCAGTTTGCCCAAGCCGCACCAATAAATTCTTTCTTGCCAAAGGCCCCAACTGTCCAAGGCCCTAGAGCCAAAGGCCTCATTTTGATGTTTGGCCTAGGGCTCAAAAAACCTTAGGCAACTACTGTGAAGTAAACCACCAATTCATCAAGCTTTGTAAGTTTCCTGGGAAAACTTGCATGACTGATTACACAGTAACAACAAATGAACTGTTGTTTCAACCTCAGAATCACCACAAAAAAAAAAAAAAACCCTACTACTACTACTACTACTACTACTACTACTACTAACGGACAATGGTAAGGTATGTTAATCAATTAAAAGATCCTTAGTAGAAGTGCTTGCCAACAAAAAATTTGGATCCTTGGAGGAGCTAGACTTGTCCCGATTGTCCTTATAGGGTCGAAGCTCAATCCCAAAGCTCTTCTAATAACAGATGCAAAAAGAGTTTACTGAAAATTAATAGCCCATTCTTTTCGCCTTTTTAGTGAATACCATCCTCCTTAGGAATGTCTATTTCACATTGTCTAAAATTCTCTGCGGTTCTTTCAAACAATCCTCCTCCCATACAAATAGCTGTCTCCTAAATTCCAATCTCCACCTCTTACTTTCACAGTCATGAATAAACACTCCCACTCCAGCTACACTGTCAAGTTTTCCATTGAAAGTGAAATAACCTAGGAAAATTCTGCTTTAATGATTTGTCACCAGCCCAAATATTAGTCCAGAACTTGCAATTTAATCCATCTCCTATCTTCAACGGCATATTACTCATAAATTTTAATATCTTCAGTACTAATAATGATTCCTTTTCTTTCCCAAACCTCCACCACCATTTTGACAGTAAGGCAACATTTTTTATTCTGATGTCACCACTAGCCTCCAAACTCCATTATTAGTAGAAATCTTTTTCCAATTCACCAAGTAAACTTTCCTTTTTTTCGGAATAAAGGGAAGTTATGGTTTGTTAATCAAATGCTTGGGTTCATTTACTTTTTAATGTACCGGACAGCAGAGATGGATGCCAAGATAGTGTAAACTTTCAACTCCTTAGAAATAGAAATCTAAATCAACATGTTGTACATGTCCTACTAGCTGAGCAATGTCAGCTTCATTCAGTTTTCAAACTATAGTGAAACAATTTTTTGTTTATTGTATTGTGACTGTAAATTATAATCTTGATAGAATTATGTAATCTATATTTCATAATGATTGTTGCACTGAACTAAAATCCTCCGTGTTGTACTGTACAGGTGACTAAACAAGGGAAAATGGCTTACTTTACACTATTTTCTATTGAAAAATAAATAGAATTATTCAGTAAGATAAACTGAAAACAATCAACATAAAACATGCTCATGGATTGGTGGTACTTCCCACTATTCCCTAATCAAATGAATTAAAAAGACAAAAAAAGAAAAAAAGAAGAAGACGAAAACTCTTATTGACAATTGACATGCAGAAGTAATGTAGATGATCAAGAGTAAAGCTTTATGAAGGTTGAAGTAGATAAAGCATTAACAACAAAAACAATGCCAATTAAATCTGCTGTTGAAACAATATCAACAACATTATCGGTTATAGTAGTAAAGAAACGACCACATCACTCCACAACAACAGATACATACTTCTTAATTATGTTATAGAACACCAAATGTTCTTTTTTTTAAAGGCAAAATAAAATATTTTATTGATGAATATTGTAGTACAAGAAGTACATCGAAATTACATCAATAAAAGATGCACATTCCAACTAGAACAGCATATGCATCAAGCAAAACATAAACCAAACTCAAGCAGTACAACGAAATTACATCAATAAAAGATGCACATTCCAACTAGAACGGCATATGCATCAAGCAAAACATAAACCAAACTCAGGCCAAGCCAAACAAACTTGGCAAGACAACACCCAAACACCCCTTCTAAAGACAAGGCGAATTGCCAAACAAAATGAACCCCTCTCCAACAGCAAGCCACAACACAGCAAAAAGAACACAAATACATACAAGAAAATTTCAGCAATTCCAAACAACACTCGAGCAACTCTAACCATCACTCAAGACAACATTCACTACAAGAAATCAACTTTTTAGGGACAAATTTACTCCGTCCCTAAAAGTGTAATATTTGTTAGAAAAAACTTTAACCAACTAATTTCTTCCGTCAAACGCCAAAAAATGACTTTCAGAGACAATTTTGCATTTGTTACTATAAATAGACTTTTAGAGACAAAAATATGTAGTTGCAAAAAGGTTTGATTTTGAGACAACCAAACTTTGTCTCTCTAAGTCTAATTATAGTCCAGTTTTAATTTTTGGGACAAATGAAAGTGGTCTCTAAAAGTTTTATTTTTTTGGGACAAATGAAAGTGGTGGCTAAAAGGTTTAGTTTTGTAGGTGTGAAGGTTAAATTTTTTTTGAGACAACTAAAATTGGTCTCTAAAAGTTTGATATTTTTTTTTTTTTTTTTTTTTCTCTTTTTATTTTGTAACAATTATTCTAAAAATACTAGTTTGAATATCAACTTATATTCCTTTCTTGATTTCTCAACAACCAAATAGAAAATATCAAACGTATCACCAGACCATCTGCTCATCTCCAAATTAAAATTCAACTACACCAAAAAAAAAAAAAAAAATGCTCATCGCATTCAATAACAAACAAATACCATGCTCTGATTCATTAGTGCATAATATCTTGATCGTATATCATAAACTGACAAAGAATTCAAAAGTATCATTTCCAATTTTTAAGGCTAGTGCCATAAGTATTGTTTGTAGCATTCAACTATTCAATGAACAGATTGTAATTGGAGTTATATCTACCTACATAACAAAACAACTTATCGCATCTTCTTTTCAAGGACTTCGTTGAAATGGCATTCAAAATCTAGCAGAGAGCTCCCAAGCTTCAAATCGACGCATGCAGGACCTGTATAGAACTGAGTCTTAGACCAAACTTGCAGGACATGATAACAAGAAACATCGAAGACATAATGCTTCCTCAAACCCCCACTCCCAAAAAAAAAGAGAGAGAGCAGTGAAGAAATTTAAAAAGAAAAACACCCCCAAGCTAAAAGATTAAGAATAAAGATTTATAAAATAAAAAATATGGATTCCTCAAACATCTAATCACAATTGCCAAAGATGAATATAGCTCTCCACCTAATCTAACTATGTCATGACGATACATGGATATTTATTGATAACAAAAAAGATAACAAAGAAAGGTAATTCAGGAAATTCCACCTCAATTCTGCACTTTTTTCCAACAAGTCAGGGAACCTTCTCCAGGTGATTTTCTCATTTATATGATTCAGAATCTTCTCATCCGAGAACTTTTATATTTCTTTCTCACTGTGTCCAATAATATCAACTAGACTAAAAGTACTTGGAAATTGGAATGCAAATAGATAATAAAGAATTAACCTTGACACACTGTTTGTTTCGGCTAAAAATATTTTTCAAAAAACAAGCTTATTTTGTATAAAGACCAGTTCTAATGCCTAGGAATTTGTACTGGTGGCAGCTTATGCATGGTTGAAGTGTGAAAGGGAAGAAGATGAAGACTGTTACGCAGTCCTCCGAGCAGCAAACATCATTGGCCGCAAGGGTACAAGGTTTGGTGTCAAAAATTGCCATGTTTGGCTCAGCCTCCTCAAAAGCCAAAATGACTTTGAGTTATTACTGAACCGATTAAGAAAATTGGTCTCCGAGAAAGATGGTGCTAAAATCATGTGAATTGTGAAGAATGAAGATCATAATCAATCATCTGTTGATTGTAAAACAGAATAATTTTTTCAAGTCATTTTATATTATTGTTGTCGACATCCTAAGAAAGGGTCATGTCTATTGACCATTTTTTCAAAACAATGTTCATCTCTAATCTCATGCTGGCACCAAAAATTAGAGGTCTCTTTGTATAATAATCTCCTTTGCTTCCAAATATACAGGATGCTCAGGCTATTTGGTGTGTATTCATCCTTTTGCTTTCAAATATAAAGGATGCTCAGGTCTATTCGGTGTATATTCATTCTTAAGTACCAACGAACTCGGAGCACTTGTAATGAGTGAGGACCAAACCCAGTCGGTTCCACAGCAATTTCTTAAGACTGATTCAACTCATATAACAATTTAAGAAATAACAGGATAGATTTAACAACTGAGATGATAATCTGATCAAATCATTTTCAAATTAAGGAGATCATTTGTATGGAGCAATTAAGCAATAATGAAACAGGCAATATGCATTTACAGAATGCTGTGTGTTAAAAGCGTCTTATGTCTTAATGCCAAAGGTATACAACTAATGTCATGTTCTTTCACTCTATATGATGTGCTATAGTAAGAATATAAAACTGCATAGTACTAGAAAACAATGAGGCTATTCGATTCTCACCATAATAGTACGTGGACAAAATGGTGATGCGCTCAGTTGGCTGAAATAAAACAACAATCAGTTTAGTGCAGAAAATGGTGTGATCAAACCAAAAATCCTAGATAATAATTTATAAATATTGGAACTTAGAGCACAATGAGATATCAAAAGTATAGGTTGCTCTCAAAGAAAACTCAACTAAAACAAGAACAGGCTATATAGTAGGCTACACAAGGGAGCATAAACAGATGAAGTAACAGTCAGAGATGTTGGTTAGAATCCAATCCATTTTGCTGCAAACAGCAAATCTAAATTCTAATCAAACCTGTCCAGGTAAGAAAAACCATGGATCTAGATCAGATGATTACACAGTAAATTATATAAAAAAATGAAAAACACACCACCCAAAGGAGTGTTAGGCACATTGGTAGAACACAAGAAGTGCATGTCTCCAGTTCCACATGAATCTGACATGCATCTCAACATAATGCAGGAGGTAAGAGCAAATATAGTTTGTTTTTGACTCCTTCGTGGTATGAGTTTTGCTCAGTATAGTACTGTTATAGATTGTATCCTGTGATATGAAGGAAGATCAAGAATAGAGTACAGCCAATATCAATGAGGTACAAGTTTTAAGATATAAGCAAAAAAATGAAAGGATTACTCAGAATTACCCCTCCTCATTATTCATAATGTAGTCTCAATTCAAGGACATAATCCTAACTTCTCTTTTCTAGTGACACAAACCAACCAAAATCTGTACACCTTTTAACTTTTTACAAAAATATGTGTAGAAAAATAGAAAGGTTATGTGATCCAAAAAATATAAAAAAATAAAAATTGTGCTTATATAGCACACCCCAAACAAACTCCTAATCACACAAGAAACACTAGAGATTAGTAGATGTAAAAGTAAATAAATAAAATAAAACAAAGGGTTGATAGCTTGATTACAGAGGAGGGCCCGTAACCATAATTATATAAAAGTACTCTCATGTTAAAGGAAATTATCAGAATGAGATATTTATCAAAGTGGACATTATGATGAAATTTTGTCACTCCGATGAATGAAGCACGCGTACATTAGAAGAGTTCAAACTTTGGATGAATGCATCCAAATTTTTTAACATGTTATGAGAGCTGATTGTTAGGTGGTCTCAAGTACCAAATCTCCACCTCACGATTGTTTCTCTTGTTGTCTAAATACATCTCCCTCTATTGTCAATTGATTTTGGGTTGAATATCTCCAAAAGTTTACGGTCTCACGATGCCATTAAAGAGAGGAAACAAATCATGCTAAGGGAGCAGATAATAAGCAGCACAAACTCTGTTAGTGTGGTAGTAGAATAAAGGTTCTATCCTATTTTGTGATTTTTTAAATGATTGATATTTAGGCCAAGTTTGGGGTATGTAAAAAAAGTCAAAAAGTTATTCAAAAAGTTAAAAAGTTAATACTATTCACCAAAACTCAACAATTACGGCTGTATAACTCTCAATCCTAATTTTTCTTAACAAACCAATTTTTACAATTTTTTATTACACATTTTTTTATGAAAAGTCAAAAAGTTAACCCAAACATCCATATTTTTTCCCTCAACTTTTTAGTCTAAAAAAACAAAAAGTGCACTTATTTAAGACACCCCAAACAACCCCCTATTCTATCAAAGTTGAAGGTACAATAATCATTTTATTTTCCAACTCTCAAAGCCTCACCTTATCACTCTAATAAAAATCACTCTTGAACAAAATCCTTAAAATCTGTCTATTTCTTTATCTGCAAACTTATTCGGTAACAGCTCTAATGCAGTAATTAATCACTGTGGATGCTTTTAGACCTGGTAAATGAGGGTCAATCACCAAATCTAAGCCTAATCAATCACTATATATAAATATATAAGAACTAGCGTATGCCTGTGCCTGAAGGCACGGTGTAAATAATGTTAGGATTATAATATAATTGTAATCGCAACACTATTGAAATTTAAGATTAAAATGCAATTATAAAAATCTAACCCAACACATTGAAAAATAAAATGGAACATTTCCAAAAAAAAAAAAAAAAATGGAACAAACAATCCCAAATTTATAATGCAAAATGAAAAGAATACAATCGATTGAGGTGCCTTTGGAAGGCATATATAGTTAGAAAGAAAACTGGCTATACAGTGTGTTCTCAATCGATTGTATGACTTGGTGGAAATAACACACATTAACTACAAAATTTTAGATATTTTTATTATTCCAATTTATGGTAAAATTGCACATTTTATAATTAATATTATTAAACTTCATGATAGTTACACATTTTTGTGATAGTATATACCCTAAAGAAGTACGCACCATAAAATTTCCCGTTAAAGTATACCCATGACAAAAATGAGTCCCATTAAGATTGTAGATGTGTGGATAAATCTAGCGTGTGTGCTCTACAATAGACAAATTAGCAACTCATCAACTGAGTTATCAGACCCCTCCAACCCACATAAATTGCTTTTTGGTTTTTTTCCTCATTCATCATAAATTGCTTCAAAACTCTAGCCAAATTGTAAAAAATAAAAAATAAAAAAAATGATGTAATATTTCTTTGGTTTGCCATCATTGAAAATACCAAATTTGAAAAAATAAACTAATTTGAGCAAATGAAACTTCAACTCAAAAACCAATTTTTGATGAAATCTACAAAGTAAACTTAGAACATTTGAAGTCCCCAAAAAGATTTTCTTCTGTTTATTCCAAAGATATATGTCTTGCACAACCACGGTTCATTCACACAAACACCAAAATAAAAATAAAAAATGACAGACATGTCAACATTAAAGCAACTTTGAAGGCATGGAATAACATAGATAATGACATAACAACAATTCCATCACCAATTTTAAAAATCTAAACTGACAATAAATTCATAAAAAGAAAATTCTGATAAGCAATCTCTCATCAAAAATAAGAGAAAAAAAATCTCCAGGAACCATTTAAGAGATCATAATTTGCTGCAAACAGTTTAGGAAAAAACATACTTGTAATGCTATATGCCTGTAAACTGAGTGGATCAAATCTTCAGTGGGTACAGAGACTATAAGAATACCAAGTATATATTGTTTCTACCAAGAAAAATCTAGTTACATTTAGAATCATTGCAAATGCAAAAGGCCTGGCATAACATTCCCTATTCACAACCAGTTGATTATTAAAAATTATAAAGTGTGAGAGAGAGTCGAACAATGAGATTTGTGGAACAATGAGATTTGAGTCCACTCAGGCTGTCTCTCTCTCATCTCTGATCTCCATATCTCACCATCTACTCTTACTTTTTACATGTGTTCCTCAAAACTTTCCCCTTTCATTCAATGCTAGTATATCAATTTCTTCCTAAAGTAAGGAGAAGTCCCTGGTTCTCCCATAAAATAGAACCTTTAAATTTTTTAAATATTATTTTAGAGGTCAACAAATGGGTAGTCCAAACAGTTACACACATCTGAGAAAGCAGATTTATGAAAACAAAGCACATTAGACCAAAATGAAAACATAAAGCAAAAAAATGGAAACACAACCAAAAAAATTTGCAGATTTGAATGCACTGTCCACTTCTTTTATTTCCTCTGCTGATTTGAATTTCTTAACAATTGCAAGCAATAAAAAAAAACCAAGTAAAAATAAGAGAAACCCAATTCATAATAGCGAAAAAAAATGAGTACCACTTCAAGGAATCTGATCTGAATTCTGGGTTCACAAACACACTCTACAATATAACTATGGAATTTGATGCTATAAACCATCTAGAATCAGAACTTGATGGCAATACCTGTGTCGACCACCAGCATTAACTGCAGAAATTTAGCTACACTGTCCACTTCTTTTATTTCCTCTGCTAATAAAAAAAAAATCAAGTAAAAATAAAGTAAAAAAATGAGTACCACTGCAAGGAATCTGGGTTCATTGTTCTTCTCAATAGGAGAAGAATCGATCAAAACTGGTGGTTGGAGTTTAAGCGACATTCAAAAATAGCACACTCTAATGCACATGTCAAAAAACTGAAGCAAAATTAATTAGAATCCAAACAATCCTAATTCCAGTGATATTTGAACCCAGATTCTCAAAAATCTCATAATGAAACCGGTTCTCTGAGTACCCAACCACTGAGATTGACAGCCATAAAACAACATTAATAAATGCCTAACACATTTCATCTCATGCAAACCAGGCAACCTCTGAAATCTGAAAGTCTCCCCTCTGCAAATTCCCATAATAATGTAAAGCCAAAACTTAAGGTCTAAAGTTTTGTTTCGTTCATCAAGTAATGCAAATTCCCATAATAATATTTTTATTCATCAAGTAAAATAGAAAGAAAAACAGAAAATATTTCAAATTCCCTAAACACATTTCCTAACACATTTCCTAACACATTTCTTTCTATTCACAGTATCAAGTTCTGTTTTTCTAACACATTTCCTAACACATTAATAAATATTCATTAGGCTTTAAGTTCTGTTTTTCTAACACTAATTTGCAGAACTTTTCAGAGGGAATAACACATTTTGTTGCAGGAAATCTTAAAGTTCTGCAAATTCCCTCTGAAATCTTAAAGTTCTGTTTTTCTTTCTATATACAGCAAAGTTTTTTTTTTTCAGTAGGCTGCAGTACATATATTAAAATATTTTAAAAAATGTAAAGCCAAAACTTAAGGTCTGAATAAAAATAATAAATATGAATTATCAAATATCCAATATTTCAAACTAATTCATTAAGCTTTCAAAAATATTCTGCACAAACTTAAAGTGAAAGATAAAAATAGAACTTCCACTCTGCAAATTCCCTATGAAGTATTTGGTGCCAACCTGTGGAACAATGTGCTGCATTGCCCACTCTGGACCAAATTCTTCTGCAAGCCGCTTTAAATTATTAGCAGCAGCATCACGGATAGAGTAAACCTGCACAAAATACACAAAACAATAAGCTAAAAATAAGTTCGAAAAGTCTGAGAGTGAGACCCAGTAAGAGAATCGAAACTGACAATTTCACAAACAGTTGGTGGTGTTTGTGAAAGAACAAACTGATTTAAATTTAATAGAACAAAACCAGACCCATTGAATATGAATAGGAGGAAGAATCAAAATCTGATCCAAAAAACTGATTGATTCACTTAAAATCTGATCCCATTTAATCTGTTCAACCGTAAAGCATAACCCACAAACAAAGCATAACCCACAAACAGTTGGTGGTGTTTGTGAAAGAACAAACTAATTTAAATTTAATAGAACAAACTGATTTAAATTTAATAGAACAAAACCAGACCCATTGAATATGAAAAGGAGGAAGAATCAAAATCTGATCCAGAAACTGATTGATTCACTTAAAATCATACAACAGAGAGAGGGAGGAGGACATGAATACCTTGTGATGAAGAGAAGAGGAGCGTCGGTTACAATCTGATGAGAACAGAGAAGGGAGGGATAAAGGGAGGGGAGACGTGGGCAAGCAGGAAGGGGAGTAGAGAGAGATAGGGATAGAATAGAGGAGAGACGTGGGAGAGGAGGAAATTGACTCTTTCTTTGGGCGGGAAGTATGTGTAGGGATAATCTGAGCCATCTATGTAAATAAACAAATGAATCTTCACCATTCAAATGTCCTAGTAGGATATAAATTCAAAAACAGTCCTCCCTTATTATATAGATATTATATTCATGAGTTTTATCAAGTCGAACTTAAAACTACTCAAACTCAGCTCAATTAATAAACAAACTTAAAAATCAAGTTTAAACTCGTTTGTTTAGGCCTTGTTTGGCATGATTTAAAAAAATTAAAAAGTCAAAAAATCACTATCTTATTTAAGTTACATCATCTTATTTAAGTCACATCACCTCTCTAACACATCACTTCAAACCTAACTCATACCCAACCCATATTTCATAAAAAGTAAAAAAGTACACTTATTTAGATCTAAGCCAAGCTAACAATTAGATTTATTTGTTTTTTTTTTTGGTACATCGAAAAGGGAACAATTAGATTTATTTGTACCACTACTTTTATGTAATAGATTCCACAACTTGTTTATATTCAAGGTAATACTAACAATACATATTAAATAATAAGACGTGATAAGTGTAAATTATTACTTATTAGAACATAAATCAAAAAATAATGTGTATTCAAAACAAAGACCGATCTCCTAATAAGTCTTTCATTATTATTTTACAAATCAAAGGCACAAAAAAACAGTTTATATGTAAAATAGTGATGAAAACTTATTATATTTGTACCCCTAATATCTAAATTAACGACTTATTTTGAGGTCTATCTTTGTAATTATTCATAACACACCTTGTATTTAATAATTTATTTTTTGGATTAAAAATATTGGGCCATTGACTCATAAAATAAATCTTACAATATTGATGTTGTGGACCCATTGATTGGCACACGCTAATTTAAAAAACGCCACTAACTCTTTTTGTGACGTTTAGTACAAAATGTCGAAAACGCAACCGTCGCTATAGCATTATACAACGCTTTAGTATAGGCGGCGTTTTTAAAAACTCCGCCGCTAAATGTGACGGTTTTAAAAACGCTACTAAATGTGATAAATAACATCATCAAATATTTAGTGACGTTTTAAAAACGCCGCAATAGATTTTTTCCTATTTAAAAAATATAACCGTTGGTACTCTAGTGGCATTTGAGAAAACGCCGTTATAGCTTCTCTTTTTTTTGTTTTTTTTTCTGCTTATTCTACTAGATTTAACTAAAGCTTATACACAGTTGCTGATGAAATTATTGCCAATCCAGAATAAATCAATGAATTATACATTTTAAGTGGGAGAACAAAGGAATATATACATGAAGATGGAACAGAGAAAAACTTATGCCCAGAAAAAGATAATTCAGAAAGAATTTAACCATCTGGAGCTTCACTAGCCTTCACCAACGTGTGCGGGTATGGGTACAAGTGCAGGTACGCAAAACTCAAAAAAATTATGATACGGGTACAGCTACGGTACGCCGATATTTTTTTTTTTTAATATAATTATGGTTAAAGGACCCAACTTATAAATTAAAATTAAATATCAAAACTAAAAAGAGAACTACTTATTTTCCTAAACCATTAAACGTTAAAAATAATATTTGCGAAATCTCACTTTGACATGTTATGCATCGTGAATTTGTGATCATAATTTATTTTTAAAATCTTTCTTTTTGCTCATCAATTTGCTATTTTTATAGGGTGAGACCAAAGAAAGATTTAAAGTTAATTGCCAACAGTAAAGGAAAAAAAAATCTCCATTGGGGCAGGTTGTCAATTGCAATTTGCATAATACATAAAATTGCATCATTCCCAACCATTACTAATCAACTAACACAGTATCAATTTTTAATATTTTGTACATAAAAAAAAAAGTTTGTTATAATTAAAGATTTTATAAAGAAATTCTAGGAGGATCTGAATCAAAAGCATAATGCATAGTGACACACAGAACTACCCTTTATAGGCCTTGTTATTTTTTTTTTGTTCAAATCGCTTTTTAAAAACATCAAAATCATTTGTTGATATGTTATACAATTCATACAGACAGACAGGACAATAGAGAAACATCAAAATTACTAATCTGCAAGGGCACAAAAAAAAAAAAAAAATTGCTGATCTGCAAGGGCATAAAAAAGAAAAAGAAAAAGAAAAAAAAATGGCTCTGGCGTACCCTAAACGTACCAACGGCGTACCCATGGCATACCCACGCCGTACCCATGGTGTACCCACGCCGTACCCGAATGAACCGAACGTACCGTACCCTCTTTTTCCGTACTCGGTACGCGTACCCGTGCTTCATAGGCCTTCACAAATTGACCCTTAACTCGGTTCCTCGTATCTGCTCTCGCCTTTCTCGACTTGTACCGGATGTGCTTATCATATCTATTTATGATATATAAGTATTAAGAAGTTACAAATTTCGACTTTCTATAGTAACACTGTAAATCAAATGAAACATGGTAAAAGAGGAATGACAGTACTATGTACCTTCGGTATTTTTTCTACTCTTTGTAACGCTGCATGGCATTGCCTCTGTTTTGCGCAAGCTGCTCCATGTCAGCCTTCGTTATTGCTGCCGTTGGGGTCTCACCTCTCACCAGAGCTGAGCTTTCTGTAAAGCTGAACCTGATGAGGGCCGTCCTATAGGTAAATTGTTGCTCTCTGGTGTTGCAGGCCCATGGCTTGCTGTTGGATTATTTGGGTTATTCTCATTAGTAGAACAAATGAATATTCACTGGGCCAATAAAATACGTTAGGACACAGAATGCAAAATTCCTATCCAAATCAAATCAGAAGAACACTTACCTAACTCTACTAATCATACTAGCAAATGGTGATCTCCACCCTTCCATAAGTGTCGCACACTTCAACATGCCATTAACCGTCAATGGGGTCTGCCTGACAAATACTATTCCTCTCATTCCATTATAGTACTCTCAAGTATTGATATCTCTTCGTAATCAAACATGGCAATCATTTTGGTGACCAATTTAATATTCATGAATCACTTTATAAATCTCTCACTAAAGGCTACCAGTAATTGATCATTGTATGTGACACCAGCAACACAACAACCATCTGCACTCACCAGAAAGAAAATATCAGATTGTGGCTGTGATTGGTTTCTCCGTTGTTCCTTTTAAAAATGGAAGAAGAATTTTGGGAGCAGCAGCTGTTTCTTCCCTTTTAGAATATAATGCTTGGTTACAGAAGTATAAACCTGCACAAAAAAAAAAAAAACACTGACAAATTAAGCCCTAAAAGCAACAGGAATCAACAAATTGTGATGATCATAAACATAGGAGCACAATTGGGCACAATAGAAAATCAAAATTAGTTTCTATTGTTTCCTAGATTCAGCTTTTTAATTTAGTTCACTCATCATTCCTAACCATAGAGTTAAACTTGGATTTTCAGCCATCACAAATATAGTCGATATCCACATATCACCTCCCATGCAGTAAACATATTTAGAATCACAGAGAAAACAGTGGAGCATGCCTCCATAACAAGAGATGGCCCTATAATCCTCAAGTACCTTAGTCAGGTAAAGCAGTTCCTCTGTCAAGGTTATTCTTCATCTCCAGCGTGTATCTCCCAAAGGCTCGCTCAATCTTTTTATTGAAATGTTCATTGCGGTCATTGATCGAATCAATATCTTTCTCATCATGAAACCTTCTCCTCCTGCTTCTCATCTCTGTCCTTGAGTTCCTTCACCATCCTTTCAATCTTGTCCTCTGCAACTTTTGGTGCCTGTCAAATATGAGTAGATTTCTTTTGTTTTGTTCAACTTTCTCTAAATTGAACCATTTTAGCCAGAAACACATAGGGCTTGTTTGGTTTGTATCTCAAGATATAATTTTTGAGAAATTTTTTAAAATTTTGTTTGGTTCACATTTTTTGAATTTTTTTTTTTTCCCAAAATCACTCTCTCTTACATATCAATCAACCACTTTTTCTGTCTCCTCTCTCATTCTCAATCATTTTTTCTCTCACACACATCTACTCAACTACAATAAAATATCAAATCATCTCAAACTCCCAAACTCTAAAACTATTTTCAAAATGTACAACCAAACAAATTAAAAAAAATTCTAATCTCTCTCTCTAAATTTTTTTTTGAAAATTTATCTCAAATCAGAAACGAAACACACCCATTTGTAAATGTAGGGTTACTGACTCTATTATAAGTTTTTTAAGTTCCCTGTGTTGTGATAATAATATGTCATTCAGGTGCCCTATATTGTTGTAATTTTCCTTGAATTGCCTAACGTCTTTCTAGACACTATCAGGAGAAATTCAGGCTACTGGTGTTCAGGTTTATCACAGTTCAGTTGCTGCTGTTCCTGATTCACATGAAGATTTACATGATGAAATATATGATCGTGAAGATCATCCGAACGGGGACAATGATACTCTTGCTGAGGAGAATGTGCAGGTTGACTTCACCAAACTCACAGGGAGGCAGAAAAAAATGTTCGAGTCAAGGCTAAAGACGGTAAGAGTGAATCAGTATTTGCCCTCATCTTTACCAGATCAGTTGTATGACAATTAAATTAGCCTTATTTGTTACATTATTTTTATCTTCTTGTCATTATCATTTTCCTAATCCCATATAGGTCTATGGTTCTCTGCATGCAGAATGAGGCTAGAAAAGCCAATCAAACTGCCATGGTGGCGGAGAAGAAGAGAATGGAAGCTCTGCCAGAGTCTAAGGGTGTTTCTAAAGAAAAATGGATTGAGGAGAGGAAGAAAAAAATTGGCAAGCTTTTGGACGCGAATGGTTTGGACGTGACTAAGGCATATATGCTGGTCAATAGGGGTTAAAAAGAGCCTGTTCCGTTTGGTTGGGATGGTATGATTAGTTCTTTTTGGTTATGTAATTATATAATTCACGTTGTGTGTCGTGCGTAACTTAATTCATTTTCTTAAATATTATGTGCACATACATTTTCAACTTTGGAATGCAGCTAAACTCAACGAAAGTCTTTGTCCTAATTACTTGGGGTTAACTATGGGGATCCATTTCCACCAGTCCTATCAATTTGTATCTGGGAGATTGGGAACGGAATGTCATTCTTCCCTGAACTGCATGAACTTTGATTAACTCATCGCTTACTTGCACGAGCACTATAACAAACCATATCTTCTTGGAAGAGAACTTTTTAGTTGGTTGGATAAAATGAAAGAATAATTGTTGTTACATGGTCAAATAAACAGCATAATACAGTGTTGAATTATTGGTATAGTACATATCCTAGTATATGTCTGCATTCTCATGGGTTCAAGCTATTTTACATATATTGTGCTTGGAAGGCTGGAAATAGATATTTTGTTCAAAACTTCTTTAATTCTCCAAGATAAAGATAAGCTTAAGTTACCTTATTTTGTTTTTTTCCCCACCTTCTTTGAACCATTCAGCATTGACATTTGATACCTTATATGTATGTACTGAAATACATTGCCTTGCTTGAACAGTTTTTAATCAGAAAACATTGTACAATGCATACAAGAAACGGTCAAAGAACATTGAGATTGAGATCGAAGAGTACAATAAAATGAAAGAAGCTGATCCAGAATTCTACAGAGAAGCTTCAAGCCTCCAATATGGAAAGGTAAGCGTTTTAATTGAGGAAATTATGTGTAGTAGGAAAAATAAATTGGAGAACTCTATGAAAATAGAGGTCAGCCAACCAAAATTCAGCAAGCACATTTCCAAACAACTGGATAAACCAAGACAACATTTCAGCTATGTAATATGTGAAGATAATAGAAAATAGTACCACTCAGTGAAAACTAAATTCAACCGCTTTCAAGTTACAATTTGGGTAACAAAAGTTTGTAGCAAAGAGGAAACTAAAGCAACCTTTCTTACGTAAACTTAAAAATTAATATTGATTAAAGAAGGTAACAAGGGAGCACCAACCATGTACAAAAGCAAAAAAAAAAAGAAAAAAAAGCAATAAGTTACCTTGTTCATTTTTATCCATCAGCGCCTTAGCTTCAGCAATTACTCTAAAGCAATAGTCACTACATTGATGATAAGGGTTTGATGCATTTCTGCAATCTGGATGCACTCTTCCTTCTTCATTCACATTTTATGCCTCTATATTGCTCTTATTGCCTGAAGAAAGCAATCCAAATATGAAAGAACAGTTAGATTGTAAACTTAGGTTCCGTAACCAAATATCATACATGCATGCATGTGAACACACAATCAATTGAAGCTCAATCTAAAATTTACTCAAACTAAAACCCATAATCTATATCTATTTATTTATTTATTTATCAATCCTGCATAAATCCTGGTAGCCTTTAGTGAGAGATTTATAAAGGCTACCAGTGATTTATCAATTTCATAAATCCTGCATCGCTTGCACCATATCCCATTTCCAATGGACTGGATTCATCATGACCCCTTAACCGGCCTAAATTGAAATCCCACATCTGTATAGACAAAGCAACAATGAAAACCAGTACAGTGCATCCACTTGGACCAATTGCTTCATAAAGTCATAATCAAGTAATAAAAAAAGCAGAAGAAAAAATGGGGAAGTTGAGATTGAAAATGAGTAATTAGGAAAAGTCCCACTTATTATACACATCTAAGTTCTAACTAAAGCTTCTTGGCTGCTTAAATACAGTTAACATGATTCTAAAGACATAATTTGAAGAAATTCACTTTTAAAACAGAATATGGCACATCACAACAAGTAAACCAGACATTCATTATATTCAGATAAAAAAGAAGGTTGATATGTGCACCTGTGACCAAAACATAACACCAGCCAAAAATGCAAGGGTGTGCATTATTTCATTCTCTGCGTTGAGATCCACGTACACAAGGAAGTCTCCTGATCTCTGGAGTAAAGAAGAAAAATTAGATACAGAGAATAGTGTTGCAGCACAACCAATCCATAATCTAACAACAAACCACTCACCTTCCAAAACCAAGGCAATACCCCAAAAAACAAAATTGCAGAGTCCATCAGTATAGTTACAAACTCATGAACAAAATGGAAGTGGATGAAAGTTAAGAAAGGCAAATCAGAGCACAACCAAAATAACTATATTAGTGAGTAGCAAACTATGAGAGGCTCCAGAAAACTTTAACCCATGACAACATGTCCCATGGACTAAAAAATATCCTATACAACATAGCACAACATAGTTAGGACACCCAGTCAATCATGTCACCTTCTGCGACCATCCAACAGTACGATACAAATCTTGCTACAACAATCATGGTGCTCCAAACCCATCTTTTATCAAATACTAACACAGTCCATAATAGTAGGTCAACAATTGGTCGTATACCAGGAAAGAGATCTGTTGCATATTAGCCATCTCTCCTCACTAGTAGAACCGATGTAGCAAGTAGGTAACTATTAATTTTTTGGATTGATAAGTAGGTAACCAGAAAAATTACTAAGCAACATAATCCATATACGGATATACATTTAATTTGGATTTGAAGATTTAGTAGAATCTTATGAGATTTATTTTCACAAAGCCTTCTAAATAAGAGCCTCAAGACAAGAATCCAAGAATAGGGCTAATTTTTTGAGTGGGGATCAAATTTAAAAATAGAAAATAACCACCTTCTTATGAATTCCATGCAATTAGAGAATTATCTTTCAGGAACTAGGCTAAACTACAGAGAACAGAAGTTTGGTGACAGGTGAAAAGAAACAAAATGGTTTGGTAAGGCCTTTTTGGCTATGAAAGAAAAGAGAAAGAGATGCATCCAAAAAAATTAAAAAAATTAAAAATTAAATTTTTACCCAAAAAAATAAAAATAAAAATAAATATAAATATGAACATAACCCAGCTCAGAAATCAGGGGAAAAAACAAAAACAAAAACAACAACTTGCCCAAAATTTCTCACTCCAAAACCCAGGAAAAAAAGGGGCAAAAAAAAAAAAGAAATCTAACAGAGAACAAGAAAGGGAGAACTGCAACTTGAGCTTGGCATATAAACAAACATGTAATATACACAAATAAATCCAAATATACATACACACAAGATTTGAAGGTAGAGAAACTGAAGAGATTGGAGATCTGTACCTCAAGCTAAAGAGAATCTGGAAAAAGGAAAGTAAATGTATATATGGGATTGTAAATGGGTAAGTGTATATTCAGAGATCTTTCAACTTTTTCAACATAACAGATCAGAAAAGGATGTGTTCAAACACAAATCAACACCTCCTCCTCCTCCTGCTCTATCTCTCTCTCTCTCTCTCTCTCTCTCTCACACACACACACACACACACACACACACATACGGACTTGAAGCAAAGACTTAAATCTAGTTCAACGAAGCAGACAGCGAAGAAAAGAAGAAAAGGATGTGTTCAGACACAAATCAACTTGTAGTTTCTTGCTTACAATTTCAATTTCAAGATTCAATAACCATATCGAGAGAGACGGGAAGGAAGAGCTTGAGAGAGAGAGAGAGAGATCGATACCTCGCTGGTGCAGATGGCGGTGGCGGTGGAGCTTCGAAATCGAAATCAGAGAAATCGAACCGGTGCAGACTGAGGGATTTGGAGAAAAAAAAAAAAAAAAAAAAAAAAAAAAAAAAAAGAGAGAAATGTATTTCTCTTCTTTATTTGGTTATCTTAAATGGAGAAAAATATAAAGAAATGGAGAGAAACTCATTTCTCTCATAACTCTTATTTTTAATCTTCTCAAAAATAGAGAGATTGGGAGAGAAAAGAAACTTACAAATGTTCATATTTTTTTTTTTTTTTTTGGTTCACCACCCGGTATCCGACCCTTAGGCCGACTAATCCGGATTCGGGGAGTAGTTTTGGATGGTTAGACTCAAATCCCCTCCCAATTGGCGATGCGGGGAATCGAACCGTGGTCCTTCCTACCAAGTCAAGCTCCAATCGCCACTTGACCACCAACCAATTGGTCAAATGTTCATATTTTCATAATACCAATTTTACTCCTATAAAAATAAAAGAAATAAAATGATTGAAAATATAAAAAAGTTATTTTGGTAATATAACATAAAATAATTTCTTTTTTTTTCTCTTAATGAAATCTATCTTTTATTTCTTACTTATCCAAACAAAAATGAGAGAAATTACAATCATTTTTTTTTTCTTTTCTTTTCTCTTATTACTTAAGTAATCATTTCTTTTCTTTTCTCTCCTAAGTTACCAAACATAGCGTGAATCTCAAAGATGAATCTGTGAGAATGATAAGGGTTTAGAGAGGGTTAAGAGAGAGGCGAGATTTAAAGGCGTGAGGATTCAAAATAAGGGTTTACAAAGGCTTTAACAATTATTCTCAAATTCAAAATAGGCCTCGAAATTGAGAGAGAGAATCACCGAAACATAGAGAACTTCGAAATCAAAATCGAAATCGCCAAGATAAATCACCGAGATTGTATCATTCTGAGATGAATCAACGAGAGATGAATCGATCCTTTGAGAGAGAGAGAGAGAGAGAGAGAAAAAGAGAGAACGAGAGACTGAGTCAGTGAGTAAGAGATTAGGGCTACGAAATATTATAGATTTCCCTCAGGGTATTCACCAGCTCGCCCATTTGAGAGAGAGAGAGAGAGAGAGAGGGGGGGGGCATTTGGAGGCGCTTTTAAACGCCTTCCTTTAATGAGAGGTGCCGTTTTAATTTTTAAAAAAAGAGACGTTCAAAAACGTCATTAAATATTATAAAATGTGACGTTAATAAAACGTCGTTAAATAAACGTCGCCAAAACTCATATTTCCCGTAGTGACAGTAGATATTTCGTCATTGATTTCCCCTTTATTCGTTTTTTTTTTTTAAAAATTTTTTTTTTACATAATTTTTTTTTATTTTAGTTTTTTTAATTTTAAAGTTGATGTTTTAAAATTTTGAAAATCAAAATAAATATCAAATCATCATCTTCATTTATATATAATCATAAATGATGAACAATTATTTTTGATCAATAATTCCGATTATTAAAAATTTAATATGACGTGAAGATTCAAAAAATCTTAATTAAAACTTAATGGAGTGTAAATTCATAAATTATGACTCGGGTGTAAATGCCCTAAATTTTATCAATGTAGATTTGAACAAACACCAAACACAAATAAAAAAATTAAATAAATTATGAAAATTTATTTAATAAATTATTAAAAATAAATATTTTTATTTTTATATTCATGAGCTTTCTCGAACTTGCAACTACTTAAACTCAGCTCAATTAATAAACAAACTTAAAAAACAAGTTTAAAATCGTTTGTTTAGTAAGGCTAGCTAACATTTAGATTTACTTGCACATCTACTTTCACGTAATAGATTCCACTACTTATTTACATTTAAGATAATATTAACAATACATATTAAATAATAACACGTGATAAGTATAGATTATTACTTATTAGAACATAAATAATAAAATATTGCATATTCAAAACAAAGACCGATCTCCTAATAAGTCTTTCATTATTATTTTACAAATCGAAGGCACAAGCAAACAGTTTATATATAAAATAGTGATGAAGACTTATTATATTTGTGTCCCTAATTTTTAAATTAACGACTTAGTTTGAGGTCTATCTTTGTAATTTTTTACAACCACTCCTTGTATTTAATAATTTTATTTTTTAAATTAAAAATATTGGCCATTGACTCATAAAATAGATCTTTCATTATTGATGTTGTGGACCCATTGATTTTCACAATAGATATTTCATCATTGTTTCCCCTTTGTTCGGTTTTTTTTTTTTTTTTTTTTTTGGGGGTTTTTTTTTTTTTTTTTACATAATTTTTTCAATTCGAAAGTTGATAATTTAAAGTTTTAAAAATCAAAATAAATGTCAAATCATCATATTCCTTTATATATAATCATAAATGATAAACAATTATTGTTTGATGGGTAATTCTGATTATTGAAAATTTAATGGGACTTTAAGGTCAAAATTTGTTTAATTAGAGCTTAATGGAGTATAAGATCATAAATGAAGACTCGTGTATAAATGTCCCTAAATTTTGTCAATGTATATTTAATCAAACACCAAACACAAATAGAAAAATAAAATAAATTTTGAAAATTTATTTTTTTTATATTCATGAGCTTTATCGAATTGAACTTAAAGCTACTCTGAGGCCTCGTTAGGGAATAAGTTATTTTAATATTTTTTTGACTTTTTGGTTAAAATATGAGGTAAAAGAAAATTAGTATGTTTAGAATGACTTTTTTACGAAAAGATGTGTAAAAAGTAGAGAGAAAATGAAATTTTTGACTTTTTTATATATGTTATAGACTTTTTAATTTTTTTTAATAACTTTTTGACTTTTAAATTAAAACAGTAAATTCCCAACGAGGCCTCAAACTCAGGCCAATTAATAAACAAACTTAAAAATCAAGTTCAAAGTCGTTTGTTTAGTAAGCCGAGCTAACAATTACATTTATTTGCACCTCCAATTTTATATAATAGATTCCACTACTAATATATATCTAAGGTAATACTAATACATATTAAATAAGAAAATGTGATAAGTGTAGATTATTATTTATTAGAACATAAATCATAAAATAGTGTGTATTCAAAACAAAGACCGATCTCCTAATAAGTCTTTCATTATTATTTTACAAATTGAGGGCACAAACAAACAGTTTATATATAAAATAGTGATGAAGACTTAGGAGTGGTTTGGGATGATCTAAATAAGTGCACTTTTTGACCTTTTATGAAATATAGGTTGGGTATGGGCATGGGTTGGGTTTGAAGTGATGTGGTAGAGAGGTGATGTGACTTAAATAAAATGATGTGACTTAAATAAGATAATGACTTTTTGACTTTTTTATGATACCCCAAACAAGGCCTTAGTATATTTGTATTCCTAAACTCGCCAAGTTTGGCATCTTCCCAAAAAGTTAAAAAGTCAAAAAATTACTCAAAAAGTTAAAAAGTTATCATTATTCATCAAAAAAAATATTAAAAAATTAATTTTTCACACATCCATACAATTCAGCAATCATGAAAAGCTGGCGCTGCCCCCAAAATTGTACAGTTTTGGTGCAATTTTCACACACTGCTATTCGGCCTGTAGGGGCCCATCGCGGGTCCCGTTTTGATAATCTGAACCGTTAATATGTAGAACTCGTTGAATACTATATGTCTGCAAAAAATTACATTGATCGGATATCGATAATTATGTGATCAAATCAGTTTTATATATAAAAAAAAAATGGATGGTGTTATAATTAACGATTGAAAAAAAATAAATCTGATCAGATAGCTATCGATATCCGATCAATGTGATTTCTTATAGACATATAGTACTTGACGAGTTTTACACATTGAATGGTTCAGATTATCAAAATGAGACCCGTGATGGCCATCACGGGCCGAACAAAACCATCCAGTGCAATGCCCGAAAAGTAGCCAATAATTTTTTACCATCAATTCGACTTGCAGATTATACGGCTGTCATACACATCTCCAATCTTTTCCTACACACTTCTTTATACAATTTTTAATACACATTTTTTCATAAAAAGTCAAAAAGTTAACCCAAACATTCATATTTTTTTCCTCAATTTTTTAGTCCAAAAAGATAAAAAATGCATTTATTTAGGACACCTAAAATAACCCCACTTATTTTGAGATCTATCTTTGTAATTATTCACAACCACTCCATGTATTTAATAATTTTATTTTTTAAATTAAAAATATTAGCCAATTGACTCATAAAATAAATCTTACATTATTGATGTTGTGGACCCATTGATTGACACAAAGTATTTCACTACTGTTTTCCCCTTTGTACGGTTTTTTTATTTACATAATTTTAATTTTTGAATTTGAAAGTTGACGTTTTAAAATTTTAAAAATCAAAATAAATGTCTAATTAACATGTTAATTTATATATAATCATAAATGATGAACAATTATTGTTTGAAAAGTAATTCTTACCATCAAAAGTTTAATGGGACTTAAAGGTCCAAAATTTTTTAGTTAAGACATAATGGAGTATAAGTTCATAAATTTAAACTCGTGTGTAAATACCCCTAAATTTTATCAATGTAAATTTAAACAAACACCAAACATAAATAGAAAAATAAAATAAATTATAAAAATTTATTTAATATATTATTGAAATAAATATTAATTAATTATTTTTATTTTTTTATTTTTTTTTAATATATTCATGAGCTTTATCGAGTTGAACTTAAAACTACTTAAACTTAACTCAATTAATAAACAAACTTAAAAATCAAGTTCAAACTCGTTTGTTTAGTAAGCTGAGTTAACAGTTAGATTTATTTGCACTTCTACTTTTATGTAATAGATTCCACTACTTATTTATATCTAAGGTAATACTAACAATACATATTAAATAATAAGACGTGATAAGTGTAGATTATAACAATACATTTTAAATAATAAGACGTTAAAAGTGTAGATTATTACGTATTAGACCATAAATAAAAAAATAATTCGTATTCAAAACAAAGACCGATCTCTTAATAAGTCTTTTATTATTGTTTTACAAATCGAAGGCACAAACAAACAGTTTATATATAAAATAGTGATGAAGACTTATTATAGTTGTACCTCTAATTTTTAAATTAACGACTTATTTTGAGGTTTGACTTTGTAACTATTCACAACTACTCCTTGTATTTAATAATTTTATTTTTTAAATTAAAAATATTGGCCCATTGACTCATAAAATAAATCTAGCATTATTGATGTTGTGGACCCATTGATTGAATATTTCATTATTGTTTGCGCCTTTATTTGGTGTTTTTTTGGGTGAATATCCTTTTGTTCGGTTTGGATACTTATTGAGGACAGAAAAGAAAACAGAAGGAAAGACAAAATGAAGTCAGTCAAGTTAAACTTTTCTTTATTTTATTTGATTGGATTATTAAAACGAGAACAAAATGAATGTGCATTATTTTTACCTTTTTAAATTTTGAATGGCATAACCAATAATTTCTGTTTTTAATATTAATTGAATTAATAATTTTTAATAATATTATAAAAATATTTTAATTAATAATTTTATTATTTCATAGGAGGGTAGGTATATTTGTAATGGGAGCTCTTTGTCTCTAATCTGAGATCAGACTGGACGGTGTTGTTAGACCCGTAGGGGCCCACACTACTACAAATATAGATAAAGATCACACTTTTTTTGTGTGATGTATGTTTTTTAATCACACCTTTTAAATTTTATTAAAATGTGGTCTTTAGGAGTGTGATTAAAAATGGTCATTTTTAATCACACTTTTTAAGTGTGATTAATAATATTTCGATCACACCTTTTAAGTGTGATTAAAAACTTTTAGATCACACCTTTTAAGTGTGGTTAAAAACTTTAGATCACACCTTTTAAGTGTGATTAAAAACTTTATATCACACCTTTTAAGTGTGGTTAAAAACTTTTAGATCACACCTTTTAAATGTGGTTAAAAACTTCTGATCACACCTTTTAAGTGTGATTAAAAACTTTATATCACACCTTTTAAGTGTGATTAAAAACTTTTAGATCACACCTTTTAAGTGTGGTTAAAAACTTCTGATCACACCTTTTAAGTGTGATTAAAAACTTTAGATCACACCTTTTAAGTGTGATTAATAACTAATAAAACCTGTGATAAAAAAAAATTGACATATTTAAAGAATAATCAATATTATTTTTGTACGCGCATTTGAAGAATGTAATACACACTATATATTATATTTTGAATCACAACCATATATTAAATGAAATAACGTCATATATTTCATACATGAAAGTTAAATGTTTAAAAGTATATACAAAGAAATTAATAAAAAAAATTTAACTGTGATTACATATATTAAAAAAAAAAAAAAAAAACTTGAAAAAACGAAGTTGTTGAATTCTTTGACCATATTTTGCATCTCTCCAAGAAATTTCTGACCTGAAAATAAAAAAACAAATTAATTTAAAAACCGCTAGAAACATAGGAATACATTTACTAATTAATTTATAAACTTACATTTAGATCACACCAAAAATAATGTAATTTATCAAGTTGTTAAACTGCCCCAATCCTTTCCCCACAGCCACCAAAAATGACATAATTATTTTGATTCTCCACACAAATATCAGTAAAACAACACCACAAAAGAAGACACTGTTTCTGACATAATTATTTTGCTTGTCTTGACTGAAAAAACAGAAAGAAGACTTGTTTTAGTATGCTTAAAATATAAATTCAAGTTCACATCTGAATAAAATGAATAAAACAACAAACTTTCACACACTCGGCTAATGATCCCATATGTCAGGCAAATTGACATTTTAACCCAAAATAAGTTTACCAACCTATGAAGTTAATAAGGCCATGAATTCAGTAGCTGAATCATTAAGTTATTCTCAATACATCTAGAATTCTAGCCTCGACCCTACCTGACTTTATTGGGTATGAGTTGCGGTTAATCGAGGTTGGGGATTAATAAAACTAATCTGGTCAAGGTCGGAAATAGGGCATCCCCTCCCTGAACCTTTATATATTGATTGTCAACATACCCCCTTAATATATGTTTATTATGTTCACTACGTATTAGTTATTTGACTAAGCAAGTAACCTCATGGACTTCACTTCATCCAAGGGCAGCAAGGATGTCCTGTTAGGGAAAATCGATGAATCCCCCACAAGTAAATCAATCAATGGGAATATAAACTAATGCGGAAAAATTAAATCAAAGGCAACACAAGAATTTTTACGTGGTTCCCTCAATGTGAGGTACATCCACGGGATCGAAATCCGATTCCACTATCAACCAAATAGGTTCCAAACGATTACAAACGAGACACTAATGGTCTCACAAAACCACCCTTAGGTGAATTCCAAATAATCACAAATAAACAAGAGGAAAGACCTCACCAAATAGAAGAACCAAAATCTTCAGAACCAAAGTTGAAGAAGATCCAAAATAACGAACCAAATACCAACCGAAGATGCCCCAAAAATTGAGCTTCCAGAAAACCGAAATTGAATCAATCTCATAATCTTTGGCACTGTCACCCAAACCAAAAATCACCAAAACTTGTTTGACCAAGTCAAACAAGAGCAAAACAAAAACACCAATTGAATGTTCAATTCTTTTAGCCACTGCCGCCACACCCTGTTCTTAGGGAAAAACAATACCAAAAATGTATTATGAAACTAGGGTTTTGTAATCAAACCCTAATTGTATCCCAATTGGATTGGGCCTCCACAAATATAATATATAAAAATATATTATAACTAAACCAAGCCCAATTAAAACTCTTTTTCCAAAATCAATTGGGTCCCACACTCCAATAAGGAGGTATACCCAATATGTCCATCTCTCTTACTTGATCCGATTAATTCTCAAATAAATAACTTATAGATATAAGTTCTACTTTTCTCACAATGAACTTCACTTTGAGCCAAAAATCATTTGTCACCAAATTCATGTCTCCCTATCTCAAAACACTCTACTTGGGGCAGATTCTCTGTTTTCACGCTGTCCAAAAAACAAACAAACAAACTCACAAGCTCAAATAACTTGTCTACTAGCCACTGTTTCTGACTACATGTTCACAATCTCACATAACCATTTCATCAAACAACTGATAAACATATTATCAAACCCCTCCTATCCAAACAAGAAGCTAGTTACAGAAATATGACTCTGAAATGCCCATAATAATGCAAGATTAAAATCCTTAGCATAACAAGAAGTTTCAGGAAAATGTGTGATTCACAAGTGTAAAAGACTATATACTATATACAGTTGAAGTTTACCTATATAGAAATAGTACAACAAATGACTGACACAGAATTGTATTAATTTGAATTCTTCACAAAAATACAGTAGCCCATGTTGCAAAAAAATCGGCACTAGCAAGGTCGTCAATGTTGGAAAATCATTGTTGGTGCTTGAAAGTTGAAACTTCTTACCAGCTTCTGAGTTATTGGAGCAATCTTTAGTGTAGATGTTAAAATTGTTGTTTGAAGTGTACATCTAAGTGTAAGTGACATGAGAGAGGGCTTTTAAAACTGAATAATTATATCACGTTACTAGAGGGAGACTTTAAACAACTAATTCCCAAGAACTTTCAAAATAAGGCATAACCTACCAAATAAGCAACACAGTAAATCCAAAATTCAAGACACATCTATAAATCCAAATCCATATCCATGTCAACCAAAATAAAATGCATATATATATTAGTAAATAAAAGAGCAAGGAGAAACAAATCTGGAGAGTAAATAAGAGAGCAAAGAGAAAGAGAAACTTATCAGTTACCAAAAATAAAAAGAAAAAGAAAAAATCAGTAAGAATAACCCAATCATGTAGAATAACCCAACCATCAACAAAATCTTTACCCAATCATGTACTTTTGTAAGAAAACCTAGAAGAATTGCATGAGATGCACGATAACGCTTTGAATGTGAATGCAATAGTTCCAAAGAAGTCACAGAAAGCCACACAAAATGTCTGAGCTACTTACCAATTCATGAGAGAGGGGATCAATGATTTGAAGGTGTAAATATATATATATATTCATTTGATGTCTTGCTCATGCTGCTTTCTTTGCTACTTGCTGAAGGTTTGTTGCTATGTAGTTACGGCATTTTATAGTTTTGGCTAGGTTGTTGTACATGTAGCAATTTTGGTTTTGTTAGTTATAAGATACGTGATTGGTTTTTGTTCTTAATTGATAACCCAAAGAAACAAGAAAGCAAACTAAAACCCCCCAAAATAGTAGCAGCAGCAGCCACAGAATCAAATTGACAGATAGCAGCAGCAGTAGCAGCCACAGAACCAAACCAGTAACCAAAATTGATAGCTCAACCACCTCAATCAACTACCAGCTCTTAACAACTTAAACTCCAACACAGATCAAAAAAAAGGAAAAGAGAAAGAAAAAAAACCCTTGCATTAGGACCAAACCAAAATTGAGAGTCACCGGGAACAGAATCTGACCTGATATAAATTAAAGATAATGTCATTCATTGAGAAGGGCAATCCTGTGTATGATGCTAAGCCCTGTCCTGCTAGTACTAGAAGTAGTGATATTGGTCGTGTTTGCAAAAATTAACGTTCATAACTTATTACCTTCCAAACCATAAAAAAATAGAGAAAGAAAAACATGACTCTTTCTACCCTTTCTAGCCATGTAAAACACATCCAATTTGAATGGGAATTTCTGGTTCACTAGTCTAACCAGCTAATCTGGAACTGGCAGCAGCAGCAAAAACTGGCGGCAACAGCAACTGGTTAGACTAGTGAACTGCCTAACTCACTTAGGTGGTCCAATTCTATACTTTGTTTTCATTTAGTTCATTTACCACTCGCATATATATATATATATATATATTTCTTTTGATGACCATCATCTTGAAAGTTTTTATGTTAACTATTTCATTAGAACTAGCAAAGTTGGATAAAACTGAAAGGAGATATGGTTGGATTAAGCGTCGGTTAAGAACAATTGAAGAAATCTGGAAAATATTTCCTCCTTCATGGCATGTTCCTTATTTACTGTGTATCCAGTTCTTTGAAACTCTTCGAGGAATCCTATCGCCCACTGTTGGTTAAATTAAAGAAATAGTTAAATGATTTCTTGATGGTAGACAATTTACCTTTCAATCAACTAAGGCCTATCGCCCACTGTTGGTTAAATTAAAGAAATAGTGGGTGCCAAGGACTGAGCACAAGCCTGACTAGATAATTATTGACATACAAAGCAACCAAACTCATATTCAACCCATGTCCTCACACTTGACAACCTAAACTTTCACCATTCAGAGCAAGCAATGGCCCCTCATTGGCCTGATAGGTAACTATGGTTTGAAAATGGGTATTATCCTTGATTGTTTACATTGTAGAGAGGTTGGCTCATTGGTTCACTTGTGAGATTTTGGTATCATTGGGTATAAAAATGGTATCAAAATCATTAGTGACATTGACAACACCACTTTCCGCTTGATATACATAGTGAACTGAATGAAAAATATGCCCAAAAATTCATGTTTCCAGTAAGCACCAAAACATCTAAAATTTCAAACTGAGTTAACCAATGCACCACAGACAGAGAGAGTTAGAAAGTGTCACAATGCAGTTTTGCTTTGAGAGAACTTCAAGCAAATAAAAGGGAAACGTTAGGTGTCTATACGAGACCAGTGCTAATAATTGCCATTTATATATGGAGTTGAAAGTTTTAATCATGGACCATTCATACATGTAACACTAGAAACATGAAAGTTAAAATACTGTAATTTTAAGAATTCCAAAGCAGGACTACTAGCCAAATTATCAGATCCAGCGGCACCCCCAACATAATGTAATAAGGTGATGGTTTGGAAAAAAAATAAAATGCACCATAATTGGCATATCGCTATTGCATAAAAAGTACAGGATCGATGAAGGTTCTTATTGAGTAAATTAAATGCATGTTTCCTACTTTGTAATAATACATGCAACTAGGGGTGGGCGCAAATCGGTTGCGGCCACGAAACCTCCAATCCGCCATCCGTCCGCCAAATTGGCGGATTGAAGAAAATCAATCCGCATCCGTCCGCCAATCCGGCGGATGTGGATTTGGCGGATTTGGCGGATGGATGCGAATCAGTTTGGCGGTTTGAAATTTTACAAATTTTCAAAAAAAAAAAAAAAAAAATTGTGCATAATTCAACATCTATTTATTCATTACAATGGGCAATGCAACCTGGGCATAATTCAAAATTCAAAATTCAAAATCATTTATTCATGGAAAACATTCACATCATAATTCAAAATCATTAATCAATGTATTTATTAATCAATCAAAAATACAAATTCATAGTTACTTTCGGCCACAATTAGACTTGTGTTTAATATAATTCATTGTAAAGTGTGTTTTTATGCGTGTGTGTGAAGAAGGATGATGGGGGAAGTGGGCATAGAATGGAACTCACAAATTAAACCTTTTGAAATCCCTAATATCATCATCGAAAGCAAAGAAAATAAAAAATTAAAAATAAATAAAAGAATTAATGTGAGAGTGAAAAGTGAGATTATTTTCTCGTAATCCAAACGAAAGAATAAGAATAAGAATAAGAATAAGATTATGAATATGAATATGAATATTCAAAGAATCAATTAGGCTGCATACTGGATTATAATAAAATAATAGCAATAATCAAGCATAAACACAGAGGGAGTGAGTGAGTTAGAAAATTGAAACAAATTAACAGATCCAATTTCCAAATAGAAACAAACTAACTTGTAGATAGAACAATTAAAAGAAAAGAAAAGAAAAGAAAAGAAAAGAAAAGAAGGGGTATGCATTAATAAATTAATTACTTACTTGGATAGGTTTAGTAAGGTGAGGAGGTTGGAAAGGAAGAAGGTGGAAGAAGTGATCCTTGTCGAGGAGGTCCAGCTCATTGGGAACCATTACCACTCCATATACATCTCCCCCTATCACGCAATACCTCTTCTTCTAAGATTCCGATTCCATATCCATTACAAAATTAATACACCAAATTTCCAACCTTAATAGTTTACCATTACAAAATTAATACACCAAATTTCCATCACGCAATACGCAATAACAGTTTACTTAATACATAACAGTTTACTCAAAAAAAAAAAAAAAAAAAAAACCAATCTTGTTATCTGTAAATCTTATATATGCCAAACCAATATATACATCAAACCCTCAATCAAGCTCAATATATACTGTTCAGAGGCCAATTACTCAATGACTTAACAAATCTTATATATACATCAAAACTCAATATATATTATATAAATCAAACCCTCAATCAAACAGAATTTCTAAACTCAATATATACATCAAACCCACAGAGGCCGATTACTCAACACACGAAGATTTTCATACGATCAACTCAATATATATACAGAGAGAGGTGTCTATAAATCTTCTATCGATCGAGAGAGAGAGAGAGAGATACCTCAGTGTATAGATCGATCGCCGTTTAGTGCAAGCAAATCGATCGCCGTTCAGTGCAAGCAACTCGATCGCCGTTCAGAAGTGTAGATCGTCGGTCGTTCAGTGTAGATCGTCGGCCGGAGGTTACCGTCGGACGATAGGTAGGGTAGAGAGAGAGAGAGAGTGTGTGTGTTCTTCTATTTGTTTGTTGGGTCTGTGAAGAAATTAGGGCAGAGCAAAGCAAACTCTAAAGAAAAGGGGCTGATTCGTATAATAAAATTGGGGGGGAAAAAAGGCGCGAATTGTATAATATATTTTGGCCCTGTTTGGCACAGCTTATAATCAGCTTATTCCAGCTTTCAGCTTAATTTAAGCTATTTTGATGTGTTTGGTTTAGCTTATAGCTTATAGCTTATAACTTTTTGGAAGTCAGAAATCAGCTTATTCTTTGAGTGGGGCAGGAGATGCTTTAAGAATAAGCTGGAAATCAGCTTAAGCTGAAAGTTATAAGTTATAAGCTGTTTAGGCATAAGCTATAAGCTGTTTCCCACAGCTCTACCAAACGGGGCTTTTATATAAAAATCAAATTAAAATGTTTTATACAATCATACTATTTAGGAGTGTGATTATATATATATATATATATTCACATTTAGAAATAAAGTGTGGAAAAGTGTGAATAAGAAATAAAAAATAAAAAATAAAAAATAATTATCATTTAAGAGTAAAAAATAATTATCATTTTAATTTTTGGGCAGGTTATATACATACGTATGACTGTTTCAATTAAATTTGTAAAAAATTATTTCTAACCACTCGAAGATAAAAATTATATTAAAATGATAATTATTTTTTATTTTTTATTTCTTAACCAAATTAATTTTTAATTTAAAAAAAAAAATTCTAAAAATCAAACTATACATAACCTAAGAATCTTTTGATAAGTCATTTCTTACGTTGGTAACTTATTTAATTATTTGTTAATTTTACGACATTTTTACCATCAAACCTGTTTGGTAACCATTTCGTTTTCAGTTTTCAATTTATATTTACAAAAATTTTAAAAACTGTAATAAAAACTTGTTTGACAATTTTTTTAGTTTATAAATGGTTGTCTCAGTTTGTAAATTTGAGGAAAAAATGTAAATTCAAAAAATGAGCTTACGTTGGTTTTTAAACATAAATTTAAAACCTTTACTAACAAATTTTTTTTTCAATTAATCTTTTTTTTCAAATAAATTTTTTCCAATTAATTTTTTTTTCAATAAATTTTTTTTCCAACTAATACTAACCAAGAGGGCAATTGGTAATGTTACTTTAAACCTTAGGGGGTGAAATGTAATTTCCAAAAGGTGAGGGAGAACTGTAATAAACATAAACCTCAGGGGAGATTAGTGTAATTTACCCAAAAAAAATTAATTGGAAAAAAAATTATTTGAAAAAAAATTAATTAAAAAAAATTTTGCTAGTAAAATTTTTAAATTTCTATTTAAAAACCAACGTAAACTTATTTTTTGAATTTACATTTTTTTCTCAAATTTACAAACTGAGACAATCATTTGTAAACCAAAAAATTATCAAACAAGTTTTTATGACAGTTTTTAAAATTTTTGTAAATATAAATTGGAAACTGAAAATAAAATGGTTACGGTCTGTTTGGTAACGTTTACGTTTTCAGTTTATATTTACAAAAATTTTATAAACTGGTTTTTGTTTATTTTTTTGCTTATTTTTAAAAAAACATAAATTACAAACGCGTTTGGTAATTGACAAAATGTTTTAAAAAATTTAAAAATATAAAAAAGAGTGAGAAATGGCAAGTGGTGGCAAGTGGCGGCGAAAAACGGTGGTGGAAAGTGGTGACGGTGGGTTGTGGGTAGCGGGTGGTGGTGGGTGGTGGCGAGTGGGTGGTGGTGGTAGATGGGTGGGTGATGGTGACGAATGGTGGGTGGTAGTGGTAGTGGTAGTGGCGGCGGGTGGTGGGCGATGGTGGGTGGCGGATGGCGGGTAGTGGTGGGTGGTGGCGGGCAGGCGGTGGCGGGTGGGTGGTGGTGGGTGGGTGACGGTGGCGGTAGTGGTGGTGGTGGTGGTAGACGGGTGGGTGACGGTGGCGGGTGGGTAGATGACGGTGGCGGGTGGTAGCGAGTGAGTGGCGGCGGCGGCGGTGGTGGTGGTGGTGGTGGTGGTGGTGGCGGCGGGTGGTGGTGACAGGTAGGTAGCGGATAGTGGCAGATGGGTGGTGGTGGCGGGTGGTGATGGTGGGTGGTGGATAGTGACAGATGGGTGGCGGGTGGTGGTGACGGGTGGTGGGTGGTGGTGGCAGGTGGGTGGCGGATGGCGGGTGGTGACCGGTGGTGGTGGTGGTGGGTGGGTGGGTGACGGTAGCAGGTAGTAGCGAGTAGGTGGTGGTGGTGGTGGGTGGTAGGTGGTGGTAGTGGGTGGGTGGGTGACGGTAGCAGGTGGTAGCGAGTGGGTGGTAATGGTGGTGGGTGATGGCAGGTGGGTGGCGGGTGGGTGGTAGATGGGTGGTGGTGGTGGTGGCGGGTGGGTGGCAGGTAGGTGGTGAGTGGTGGGTGGTGGTGGTGGGGGGGTGGTGGTAGATGGGTGCTGAGTGGTGGTAGCGGATAGGTGGCGGGCGGTGGATGGTAGTGGCAGGTGGTAGCGAGTGGGTGGTTGTGGTGGTGGGTGGTAGTGGCAGGTGGGTGGCAGATGGGTGGTAGGTGGTGGTGGTGATGGTGGGTGGTGGGTGGTGGTAGCGGGTGGGTGGCAGGTGGCTGGTGGTGGCGGGTGGTGGTTTTTAAACAGAAATTTAAAAATTTTACTAACAATTTTTTTTTCAAATATTTTTTTTTCAAATAATTTGTTTTCCAATTAATTTTTTTTCAATGAATTTTTTTCCAACTAATACGAACCGAGGGGACAATTGATAATGCTACTTTAAACCTTAGGGAGGGGATTGTAATTTCTAAAATGTAAGGGGTGTCAATGTAATTTACCCAGTAAGGGCAAAATTAGTATTTAAAAAAATTAAATTGCTAAGGGGGAATTTGTAATGAAACTTTAAACCTCAGGGAGGGAGATGTAATTTCCAAAACGTGAAGGGGGAACTGTAATAAACATAAACCTTAGGGGGTATCAGTGTAATTTACCCTCTAGATATATAATCACACTTAATTAGAAAGTGACATAAAAAATAAATATTATCACACTCAATCAGATTAAGTGTGATTAAAAATTTAGAAATTATATATTTTATATAAAAACCAATTTGAAATATTTTATACAATCACACCTATTTAGGAAGTGTGATTAAATATATATATATATATATATATATATAATCACACTTATTTAAAAAGTGTGATTAAAAAGTAGTAATGTATAAATAATCACACTTTAATTACATTGTGTGATTAAAAAATATATAAATAATCACACTTATTTAAAAAGTGTGATTAAAAAGTAATAGTGTATATATAATCACACTTTAATTAGAATGTGTGATTAAAATATATATATATATATATAATCACACTTATTTAAAAAGTGTGATTAAAAAGTAGTAATGTATATATAATCACACTTTAATTAGACGGTGTGATTAAAAAATATATAAATAATCACACTTTAATTAGACGGTGTGATTAAAAAATATATAAATAATCACACTTTAATTAGAATGTGTGATTAAAAAATATATATATAATCACACTTGTTTAAAAAATGTGATTAAAAAGTAGTAGTGTATATATAATCACACTTTAATTAGAAGGTGTGATTAAAAAATATATAAATAATCACACTTTAATTAGAATGTGTGATTAAAAAATATATATATAATCACACTTGTTTAAAAAGTGTGATTAAAAAGTAGTAGTGTATATATAATCACACTTTAATTAAAAGGTGTGATTAAAAAATATATAAATAATCACACTTTAATTAGAATGTGTGATTAAAAAATATATATATAATCACACTTGTTTAAAAAGTGTGATTAAAAAGTAGTAGTGTATATATAATCACACTTTAATTAGAAGGTGTGATTAAATATATATATATATATATAATCACACTTAATTGAAAAGTGACATAAAAAATAAATATTATCACACTAAATCAAATAAAGTGTGATTAAAATATCAATCTAATTTTTTTTATCACACTTCCAATAAAAGTGAGATCTTTTTTTTTGTCAAAGTGTGATCTTTAACTATTTTTGTAGTAGTGCCACCACGAATCTCGTTTTAATAATCCGAACCATTTAACGTGTAGAAATCGTTAAGTACTATATGCCTATAAAAAATCTCGTTGATTGGATATCGATAGCTATGTGATCAAATCAGTTTTTTATCAACCGTTTATTTGTTCACCGTACATTTTTTTTAATACAAAATTGATTATATCACATAACTATCGATATCTGATTAACGTGATTTTTTACAGGCATATAGTATTCAGCGAGTTCTACACATTGAACGATTCGGATTATCAAAACGGAATCCATGATAAGCCCCCCACAAGCCTAACAACACCGTCCAGTCCGATCTTAGACTGGAGGCAAGCTGCTCCTATTTATAATTTACTTAAAATGAATAAACATACAAGTGAAGGGAACGATTTTAAGAGCAGAGAGGCTATGAGAAGTTCAGAAAAGCCTAGCAGACAAGACTAAAGCCTAGCAAACAAGACTAAATCTCTTTGGTTTGGGCCGGTGGCTAAAGCCTTCTAAATAAGGGAACATCAACATAGCATTAGCTTCAAACGTTTATCATAAAAAAATAAAAATAAAAAAATTATTGAATTGTATAGGTAGCTAACCAGTCATACCCAACCAATAATATTCTACAGGAAAATAAACTTAAGACAAAAAATTTCAGGCTTTTGTAAAAATTTTTGATTTTTTTTTTGAAGATACTACTGTTATGGTTTTTAACCGTGTTGTATTTGAAGAATGAGGTCTCTCCTGATTATTCTTTTTTGTTCTTCCACCGGTGAAAAATAATTATATCCTTTTACTTTATTATAACAAAATATAATATATCACCATTTATATCCAATCATTTATCTAATCTATCATGGTATAATACATCACCATTTCTATCTAATCATGGTCAAACATTAATTTTTAATTTTTTTAAAAAAAATCTAAAATGACATTTTGAAAACTAAATCAAACATGGCTTGCCAAATTTGGGTCTAATATGAACTCACCATAGATTGATTTGTAATAAAACAATAAGAAATGACTTTACATGGCCAATGTGTCCACACCATCGGAGTCTAAAGAGAGAGAGTGAGAGCGAGAGAGAAAGAGAGAGAGAGAGAGAGCATGCATAGCCTCTTTCTCCAGGTGATTTCTGACGATGCTCCAGTGACACTCTGGCGACCCACCTTACACTTCTAAAGTGTAGATCTACACTCCTAGAGTATAGATCAACAGTTAGAGAGTTTTTTCCTCGTATTTCGACATAGATTTTTAGATTTTCGACACCCACAATAGTTCTCTCCTCTTTCATCCCTTCTTCCATACTATTTTGGGTGTACTTCCTTCTCAACTCGAACTTCTAGCAGTGTTCGATGTTCGACAGCAGCTGCGGTGACAACAACAGCATAGTTAGGCAACAGCGATGGGGACAACATGCTTTCAAGCATATCTTACTTTTCAGATCATATTTTTGAGAAGATTAGTGATTTTTCCTAACTCGTAGTTGTTTTTTTGGTGGATTTGTTTTTTATTTTTTGTTTGGTTGGGATAGCCTTTTGGGGTCTTGTGTATGTAATGTTGTTGTTTATTAATATAGTGTTTCCCATATTCTCAAAAAAAAGAAAAAAAAAATGCACCCACACCATCAAATCAATAATGAAAGGCTTATGTATGGTACGGAAAGGGGAAAAAAAAGGGTAAATTACCAATAGGTCTTACTTTTGAGACTTATTACTTATTAAGTCACATTAATAAATTTATTAGTTTCTCTTTTTTTTTTTTTTTTTATATATATGAATAAATTTACAATGATAAATTTATCGGTCAGGACTTGTAAGTAAATAAGTTTAGTCAATAGAACTAACTGGTAAAATAAAAGGCTTAGCATGCTTATCTCATCTTATTGTTTAATACATTATTTGTATGTAAAGGAAAAGTTATTATGTGTACCTAAAAAGAATTTATATGATATGTATAAATAAAGTATATTTTTTAGGACGCTTAGCTAAAAAGTCCAATTTTGAACTTTTTCGGTCTAACAGTCCACGCATTAAATTACTTTGTTCATACGGACATGTTTCTACCAAAAGACTAAACTAGCCATTCTCCATTAATACACATGCCTCCAAATCTCTCTCTACATATTCCACATACTAGCTGTTCAAATCGCATTTCTCCCAAACCCACTTTCTCTCTCTTTTTATTCATCATCTCTCTCTCTCTCTCTCTCTCTTCTCTTCTCTTTCTTTATCCCCAGATACACTGAAGTGGCCTGGGTCAAAACCCAACCCTCTTTACAAGTCTGTTTGGGTTAATTGTTTGTTCTTTTTGACCTTGACCTTATCTTGTTGAGATTGGACCTTGGAATGCCTTGGGTTACCTTCGGGATAGCAACCCAATACTTCTGATTTTGCTTGATCGCATCTATGGTCTTTGGGGTCACGCTCGCGATCATTTGAACCTCCCAGTATCTCCTATGTGCAATTCCTGGGGCCCGCGAGATGGCCCGTGACTAGGCTGGTCACGCCCATGATGATATGGTCACGGCCATAACGGTGGGCATCGCGTATGCGATGGTATGTCTATTTAAGTGCTTAGTATGTGTGAAAAAACATTTTTTATATATTTTTTTTCCCTCCTTTCTCTCTTAGTCTGCCATTTCTGAGCATTCAAGCTCTTTAACCCTTGGTTTCATCTTCTTAGGGTCAAAATCTCACTCTAGTCCTTTATACTAAAATGTAAAGCGTGGCGATGACTTCCTTTTGATTTAGTTGGATCATGATTTTGCTGCCAATGGATTTTCGAGTTTCTTCTCTCTACTTCAAGAGGTAGGGATTTCTTTGCTTTTCTTCAATACCTCGCTATAGATATATGTAGCAGTTTTTATTACACTAAAAAGCATGATTGCGATTTATGATTTCTAAAAGCATATGGGTGGGTTAGGGTTTTGAACTTATTAAGTTTAAATTTGTGATTGGGGTTGATTATGAAAATTGTGTGTTAATTGAGCATGCTTAGGATGCTAGAATTGGAAAGTCCAAATTTTAATCTATGATTATGAAAGATGAAAAGAGTTGATGTTGTCTGATCATTGAACCATGTGTTAATGTTAATGAATTGGTAATATGAAGATAAAAAGGGATAATGAAAGTTGATTATGAATAAAAGGCGAATGTTATTAGCATTGATAATGGGTTTTAATTGGTTTGGGTTTTGAAAATTAAAGAGATGATTATTCATGCTTATGTAAATTGAGAAATGAAAATGGGTTTATACCTTGGGGCAAATGTTGTTATTGTTGAGCTTATTTTTATGAAAATTGCATTGTTAGAGTTTTGTCCTTACCCATCGGTAGAGGATGGTATTGATTATTGTTAAATAGATTATATGTGCTAAATGTCATGTGTTAGATTGTATAATCTAGAATGATGTGTTATGTGATGAAATGGATGAAAAAAGTGCTATATAGAGGGTTCGTTCCCTTTTGGTTAACACCCAGTAAAATGTGGCACACTAACATAGGTTCTATATCCTTTCGGTTTGTACCCCTATAAAGCGTGGGTTGAGGTTTCGTTTACTTCTGGCTTGGGTTCTATAGCGATCCCAGTTCTGACCCGACACTCGTGGTAGTTCGGACTCGGGTATAGGTTTCTAGATGTTGTTCATTACCTTTTCTTTATTCCTCTTTAAATTTGGTTATTTGAATGTGTCGAGTGCGTTTGGAATAGGTTGGTTGCTTAGTTTTCAAACCTTGTGTTGCCTAGAATTTTGGTCCTCCGCTTGAGTGGCCTTTCTTGCGCTCAAGCGGGATTTGCAAACTCTTAGTACTTTGCACGTCTGCAAAAGTACTAGAGGGATGTTGTCCACGCTTGAGCCGTGTTTCCTACGCTTGAGCAGATGGGTACTCGAGCGGTCTTTCTTGCACTCGAGTGATTTATTTGTTGTCTACAAAAGTACTAGAGGTGTGCATTCTGCGCTCGAGCGGGACTTCTTGCGCTGAAGCAGAACAACTTATTGTGTCTGATAGGGGTGAGCAGCAGATATACCGATCCGCCAAAACCGACCGAACCGAACCGATCCGCCGCATTTTGGATGGATGCATGATGACGAGCGGACGGTTGCGGATTGATTTTCTCCAATCCGCCAATATAGCGGACGGATGGCGGATTTGAGATTCCTTTGGCCGCAACCGAACTGCCAAACCGCGAGCACCCCTAGTAATTTATAAGACTTTGTATTTTCAGTTTGTTTAAATATTCTGTTTGTGTTTTCAATTAAAAAAAGAATTTAAATATTCTGTTGAAAAGAAGTTTTCAACTTGAATATCTTTTTTGAATTGAAAAAAATAAACGTATTATTTATCTATATTTTTTGGTTTTTAAATCTATCTCTAAAAATAATAAATAGAAAATATGATATATGCTGGTTAATTTTTGTTTTTAAAAACAGATATAGATGTAACAATACAGAGACATACAATCTCTACTACTGCTCTGTTCATGGTTTTGGTGGTTTGAATTGTTTTTATATTTTAAGAACTACATATTGTAATACTTTATGTGGATGAGACATGCTGTGATTGTAGTATGTGGATGAGGTATGCAGTGATTGTGATATTCTAAAGTTTCATACTTTCTTACTTTGGATGAGACATGCAATGATTGTAATATTTTTTTAAGTCATTGGCTGTAATTTTTTTTTTTTTTTTGAGGAAGTGCACAAGTTGAATTATGTTGAAAATTTATAAAATTTTAAACCGCCAAACCAATTCGCATCTATCCGCCGAACCACCAATCTGCTCAATCCACATCCGCTGGATTGGCAGACAGATGCAGATTAATTTTCTCCAATCCACCAATCTGGCGGACGGATGGCAGATTAGAGGTTCCGTAGCCGCAACCAACCTGTGCCCACCCCTAGTGTCTGACGCTCGAGCGTCAACTTTTGCACTCGAGCAGACTCTGCGTATATCAGATCGTGAGAATGACTTTTTACGTCACTTTTTAGATCTAAATCCTTCTAAAACCCTAAAGTTGAGACTCTCTCTCTCTCTCTAAACTTGTCTTCTCTTTAGATTTTCATTTGGTTCCAGTAATTTCTCAACCTATTTACCTTTGTTAAAAAGAGTGAGCACTTCAAGATCTCCATTTTGATCTGAATAGACTTTGGTTTTGACATCTTTGAAGCTTCATCCTTGCTAGGCTCATCTTCTTTCTTTGAGGTACAGACTCTCTATACCTTAATATAGATTTTAACTTGGTTATAGGTTGTTGTGTGAAAGTAGTGAGATTTGAGGTGTTTTGAGCAAACCTAGGGTTTGGGTTCAAGTTTGAAAAGAGTGATTTCTATGTGGGGATTATACAAATGATTATGGGGTTTGGATATGAGGCCTTCTTGTGTTAAAATAATTGATTTTGAACTTTGGGTTAATATTTGGAAAATTGGGAGCTTTGCCCTAAAATGTCTTGAATAATAATTTTGTATAAATAATGAAATTGGTATGAAAAATGTGAAATTGGGAGGATGTATACATGAATAGTGATGTTGGATTTGTTTAATCACTCATCTATGGAAATTTGATGATTTATCTGTCATAGAGATTGTATATCTGTTTAGAAATATCTGCTTTAGGCTATCGGTAGAGGATAGCCGTGATTGTTGTAGACCTTGCATGTCGATTAGGCGAATTGAAACTAATCCCTTAAGCATTATCATTGAATATGATTATGGATGATATACATTGTATATGTATGATAATTGGGGGAAGAGAAAGGAGATGTACTCCATGTTTTGAGGAGAAGAAAGGGGATGGACTCCATTGAACTAAGTTGGCCTGTGTGTTTAGGGTGAAAGTCCTTAAAATCATTTGTATACATGGGTGCCGATTCTTGCGGACGAAATTTTCGTAAAATGGCAAATAAAAGTGAATGCATCGTATGATGATTTTATCTATTGGAAAACCATAAGGTGTATCCTCTGTTTGGTAGAATAAATGAAGTGGATGTATCTAATGAACCAAAATGAATGAATCGAGAAGCAAGTTTGGTATAACATGGCTTTGGAATAGAGTTATAAAGATTTTGTTGTTGGATAATGAACATGTGCATCATACTTATATCTTGTTAATTTCCATATACTGTGTTAGATTATTTCTACTAGGCTTTGGCTCACCCTACTTGGGAAACCATTTTCAGGTATAGGCGACATGCCTCCCCCAAGGACGTAGCTTGGGAGGACTCTATTTTGTTGTTTTGTACTTAGTGTTTATTCAAGCCGAGGGCTTTACATATATAGAGCTTATGACTCTCGTTTGTTATAACCAAGCAATGTCTTGGAAAGATGTGAGCCCGTAGGGTATTTATTTTGTTGATTTTTTTTAACTAGTATTACATGTTATAGATTCAGGATGAACATTTATGAATGTATATTGCATGTATTATCTTTTGTAATACGAACTCTGGTGAATGAAAGCATATCGTCCAGTTATTACTTCTCTTATGAGTTGGATCTATTGTATTATTTTTGGGGGCGTTATAGGTTTGGTAAAGCATGACACCTTGAGATAGGTTCTATTTCCTTCTAGTTTGCGCCCAGTAAAACGTGTGGACTGTTGGGCTATATGAAGGTTTCGTTTCCTTCTGGCTAGCCATCGATAAAGCGTGGCATTTTGAAACAGGTTAAATTTCCTTTTGGTTAGTGGCCAAGAAAGCATGTTGGAATGGCTTGACAAAGTCGAGTTGTCTTTATGCTAGTATTGTTTAGTTTATTTCAAATATGTGTTGCGTTGTGTAGTGAAAGGTGCACTATATGCCTTCCGTGCCAGTGGCTAGTAAAACATAGGAGTATGTGTTGATATTATAGTTGCTCACATTTAGGTAGATTCATCGTAGTGGGTTGTCATGCCCCGACTTTTATTACCAAATCCTTTATATTAATACCATTTTAAATCATTCCATCCATCTAGAAACATAAACAAGGAATAAATAATAATATTCCCTCACGACAATGATGACGATATATAAATAAGACATGGTATAATGCCCTTAGGCTTACATTGAATAACAATAAAATACAAACAAAAAGGGATTTACTTGTATACAATATATGACACTCGGCCAACAATAAAAAGGGCCCCAACAAATTAAAAGACTTCAAGTCCTGAACAATCTTCTAGCCTGGTACCTGAAAAGTTTGTCAACATGTGGGATGAGCACTATGCTCAGTAGAGATCCCAAAGATTCTAATCAATTACAACATATAGTTAGAAACGAACATGCATGCACCACGATATACCTTATAAGTAATGTGACAGTTAATATTTAAAAGTATACTTGTATAGATATGTTTTTTTCCAAAAAGTTCCTCTTGACACAACACAGTATAAAAACCATTTATTCTCTTTTGAATTCTCGTTTTGTTTCAAAAAAAATAAAAAAATAATAATAAAATAAAATTTCAAAACCCCATTCCTCTTTTAATAAAACATTCCACACTAACATAAATGAACCTCACTTAAGCATCCGTTCTAAAAAAAAAACCTACCCTACATCTTAATACACTTTACGCATCTACACATTAATACATCTACTCTCTTCCTTAGCCATAGGCTCAAGGGAAAAAGACAATCGTGACACGAAAATCGATAACACATATATCCAAAAATAAATAACCGAGAGTAATACATACTACCAATTCCATCTCCACCGACTCACAGCACAGATGGCAGGTTTCACAATACAGATAACACAACACTTTACCGGCCTCATCCGGAAGGGGGTGCCCCTTAAGTTATACTTTACCGGGCGCAAACTGGAAGCGACGAAGAACCTATTGCGAGGCGCTACGCTTTGCTCTCTTAATATGGCGAGAAACGGACCCCCTTTCACACTTTATCGGGTGTAAACCGAAAGAGATGCTGTAAGGTCTCGGTGTCCTATATCGAAAATGGAGGGGAAGTTCTTGGACTATAAAAGTAAAAACCTGGACCCTTATATAGCATCGAGGCCTTTTCCCGAGTAGTGAAATCCCTAGCAGAACTCCCCAGTTAAGTGTGCTTAGGCTGGAGTAGTTCTAGGATGGGTGACCTATTAGGAAGAACAAATCCGTGCGGGAGTGGCCGAAAGCAGATAATATCTATGACATGTGAAGGTTGTGGCGTTACAAATGGTATCAGAGTCAACTCTCTAGAGTACCGAGTGCGGGCCCTTAGTGTCTCTCAGTGCATGTGAGTAGGCTTGTAAGCTGGCAGGCTACTGCATATGGACGTACAACCTTAAGGAGGGTAGATTGTAGGGTTCCGGTGTCGCATATCGGGAATAAAGGGAGAGTTCTTGGGATATAAAAGTAAAAACCTAGACCCTTATATAACATCAAGGCCTTTTTCTTGAGTGGTGAAATCCCTAGCAGAACTCCCCAATTAAGCGTGCTTAGGCTAGAGTAGTTCTAGGATGGGTGACCCACTAGGAATAACAAATCCGTGCGGGCGTGGCCAAAGCAGATAAAATCGATGACATGTGAAGGGTCGAGGCATTACAAATGGTATCAGAGCTGACTCTCCAGAGTACTGAGTGTGGGCCCCTGGCGTCTCTTGGTGCATATGAGTGGGCTTGTGAGCTGGCAGGCTACTGCACAGGGACGCACAGCCTTAAGGGGAGTGGATTGTAAGGTCCTGGTGTCCCACATCGGGAATGGAGGGGGAGTCCCTAACCTGGACTCTTATATAGCATCGAGGCCTTTCCCGGGTAGTGAAATCCCTAGCAGAATTCCCCAATTAAGCGTACTTAGGCTAGAGTGGTTCTGGGATGGGTGACCCATTGGGAAGAACAAATCCATGCAGGTGTGGCCCAAAGCGGATAATATCGATGACATGTGAAGGGTTGGGGAGTTACAGATGAGGAAACCTCTGTCAAGCATAACATTGCTTTGCCGACTCAATACAGCGGGAAACGAACCCCTAAACAACATCACAATAAACGTATAACATGCTAACCAACATAAATAATACATGGGTGTAATAAATACACCTAATCCAATTGTCACAATCACTATAGCGACCTTGGTTTGAATCCGACCCATTTATGTTTTGGATCTGGGTTTCATTGCCTTTTTGGTTGTTCATGTCTTGCTTCCACTCATTGTTTATTGGGTTTGGTTATCGGAGTGTCTTGGTTGCATTGGGAACAAGTTGGTGACTTGTTTTCAAGCCATTGTTGCCCATAATTTTACTTCTACACTTGAGCGGTCATTGTGAACTTCCAGCACTTTTGTAGGTTTACAGAGATACTGGGAGTTGTTATTCTTCGCTCGAGCAAACATTTTTACGCTCGAGCGGTGTTCGCTCGAGTAGTATTTCTTGTGCTCGAGCGATGGTCACTTGTCTGTAAAACTTTTGAGAGTTTGTATTCTACATTTGAGCAACACTTCTTGCGATTGAGCTGTTACACTTTTTGTGTCTGAACGCTCGAGCATCACTTCTTGAGCTCGAGCAGACTGCGCGTCTATACAAGGCCGTAGTGTGCTGAAAAAGTCACTTTTTGCTTTTCTCTCTCTTCTCTCTCTTCCTTTTTCTAATCCTAGTCCTATAGATCAAAACTTAGAGGGTTGCGAGGGCTTCCTTTTGATCCAAGCGGATCGTGTTTTCGTCGCTAGTAGATATTCGGCTTCTCTTCCCTTCGCTCCAAGAGGTATGGATTTGTGAGCTTCTTTTCAATACCTCACTATAGATAGATTTGTGGTAATTTTTATGGCATTTAAAAACATAGTTTATTATTGAGTTTTGTTAAAAAGCATATGGGTGGATTTGGGTTTATTTGGTGAGTTCGTAGGTTGTGTATAATTGGTTGTGGGTTATAAGTCATGTTTACGATATAAATTGGAAAGGTTGGGTGTTTCGTTTATTGATTTGGAATATAAAAGCGAAGTTTAATGTTAAATAGAAATGCGGTTGTAATGTGGTTATTTATGAATAATTGGGGTTTTGGTTTAATGTTGGTGGACGTGGCTACTGTGGCGTTTTTTGGGATTTGGAGTAGTAAGGTTTTGTTTTCAACACAAAATGGAACTAATTACCCCTTTTTATAAAACTTGAGAGTTTGCGATGAACGGGAATGTGGAATTACCTAAGGGTGTATCTATTATCTTCGATTATGTAGTTGGCGTCTAGAGTTTTGTCCTTGGCCATCGGTGGAGGATGGTATTGATTGTTGTTAGATATATGCCATGTGTACTATTGTAGGATGAACTATGTGATATGAGACGATATGTTGTTGGTTGTAAGTGAACATTGTGAATATACAATTCTAGTGTTGAGTTATGGATTATGTTGTTAAAAAGGTAATTGGAATGTTTACAAATGTTGTTTCTATTATGAGGCTGTTGTTGAATAGCTATGGTTTTGAGGTGTAGTACTCCATGATGTATTTTGGGAATGTTTGAAATAAAGAAAAACCCGTGTGGAACAATGGTTCACGGAGTATATTTTAAAAGAAATAAGTTAATGTAATTAACGGATTGTAGCTATTATGATGATAATTGAACTAGGTGTATGTATTATACCCATGTAGCATTCTGTTATTAGCTCGTTATGCTTTTAATGTGATGTTGTTTGGGGGTCCGTTTCCTGTCGTATTTTAGCCGTCAAAGTGTGGCGCCTTGATAGAGGTTTTCTCGTCCCTTCCGATTTGTGCCCGGTAAAGTGTGAAGGGGGGTCCGTTTCCCGCAGTATCTTAGCTGGCAAAGCGTGGCGCCTTGTGATAGGTTCTTCATTCCCTTTCGGTTTATGCCCGATCAAGTATGACCTGAGGAGCACCTCCTTCTGGGTGAGGCTGGTAAAGTGTTATGTGGTATTGTTATTGTTTGATCTGCCATTCGTATTGTAGGCCGGTGGAGATGAGATTTGTAGTATGTATTACTTCAGTTATCCCGTTTTAGATATATATACCTGTTGTCAGTTTTCGTATTGTGGAGATGAGATTGGTAGTATGTATAACTTCAGTTATCTTGTTCAAATGTATACATGTGTTAACGGTTTCATACCGGCCACCTTTTTAAATCCTTGGGCCTATGGTCAGGAAAGGTTGTAGATATATATGTTCGGATATAAATGCTTATGGTGTATTGAGAGGTAAGATGGGGATTATGATTTGCATGTGGGGTTATATTTTCAGAATGGTGGTTCAAGTGAGATTCTTTTATGTTAACGTGAGAAGTTTTATCAAAGAAAGAGTGTGGTTTTAAAATATTTTCCTTTGGAAGTAATGATGGGAATGTGAAAGAGAAGAATTGATTTTATATTGAATTGTGTCAAGAGGAACGTTTTGAGAAAAATATAGTTATATGTGTATATTTTGGGTATTAAATGTCACACTATTTATATGGTATGTCTTGATGCATTCATGATCATTTTTATCTATATGTTGTGATTGGTAAGGATCTTTGGGGGCTCTATTGGGCTTAGTGCTCATCCTACATGTTGATAAAATTTTTCAGGTACAAGGCTGGAGGAATCGTGTATGACTTGAAGCCTTTTAATTGTTAGCCACGGGCCCTTTATTTGTTGGTCGTGTGCCATGTATTGTATAGGGGTAAATCCCTTCTGTTTTATTTATTATCATTCAATGTAAGCCTAAGGGCATTCTACCATATCTTATTTATATCATTATTGTTGTCATGAGAGAATGGTATTATTTATTCATGTTCATGTTCTCAACTAAATGGAATTATTATAATGGATTTGGTAATGGATTCGAATAATAAAAGTTGGGGCTTGACAATCACGACTATTAACAGTTAAATACATTAACCCACTTCTTTCAAAATGTGCTCTATGCACCACCATTCAACAACAGGTTTTTCCTACATTTTCAAAACGTTTACAAAACACAATACGAATTACTAAACGCCAAAACCATAACGATCCAATGACAATATCATAACGTGACCACATCCACAAGCATTCCCGTTCCTTTCTAACAACATAGACCATAACTCAACAATGGAATTCTCAATTCACAATGTCTATTTACAATAAAAAAATGCATCATTCTACCTTACATAGCTCATCCTGCAATAGTACTCACAGCATATATCTAGCAACAATAAATACCATCCTCCACTGATGGCCAAGGACAAAACTCTAGACGCTAATTACGTAATCAAAACAATACATACACCCGTAGATATTTCCATATTCCTGTTCATTCCAAACTCTCATGTTTTATAAAGGAGGTAATTAATCACACTTTGTTTTTAAAAAAACAAGTCCTCATGTAGACATCCTATTTTTGACCGCCCGTAAGACTTAGGCGCTTGGTTCGGAGCACTGGATGATGAAGTTGCGTTTTGTGTGATTTGAATTCTCTCAACGAAGGAATTTAAGTTTGAGGTCTCGAACCAATCCCAAACCTTTCATATTCATACTATTCTTACCCCAGAAATTCATTTCTAAACATTGTGCCACCCTACACTGAGTTTAAAACAAAGGAACACAGGAATACATTGGGAGCCGGCCGTACCATATTGGGAGCCGATCGTGGCAATTAGGAGTCGGCCGGCTCTCTTTGGCGAGAAATACTGTTTTGTGCGGGAAACAGCCAGTTGTCCCATTTTCAAGATATTTTTGACCTATTTTTCTCAAATTCTACAAATACGAGCCTCAGCGATTGTATGGAGGGTTAGAAAAATTTCAAAGAAGCTAAATCACCCTTGAGAGCTCCTTTTTATTGTGCAAGCTAACTTTGAGATATTTGATCATCCTTGAAACATATTCATACCTCACATACAACCTTAGAACTAAGCCTTAGAACCTTGGTTGAGCTTTGTGAAGCACAATTCACGCCTGAGAGTGTGCTTGAACCAAGTTTGTGTTACAGACAAGAGCTTGCCTTCTTTGAGAGGTATAGGTTTACCACCTTCTCTCTTGTTCTCTTTTCTATCTCTTGCTATCTATTTCTTATTTCTTTGTACTATCTTGAGTCCATTTCAAGTCCTTGAACTTGGGTTTGAAGAGTTACCAAAGGTAGAAAGGTTTAACACCCTTTCTAGCACCGTACTTCATAGCTCAAACCCTTGTTCTTACACTCCTTTATTTGGTCTTCAAACTGATTTTTTGAGTTTAAAAGAGGCTAAAAAACATGGTTCGAGGTCTCAAAAAATGGAGGGGTTAGCCACCCCTCCTTGTTCTTGTTTACTAGTCGTGTTTCCTGTCTTTTTGTTTAAACTTTTTGGGCTCTTTTCATGCACTTTGAGCCACTGTTTTTTACATAATAGGGGCTGTTTTGGGGCTGTCCTAGGTTATTTAATTAGTTCATGCTTTGATTAGTTTGCTTGTTGTATTGTAAGTCCTTATGTCTAGCTTGTTGTGTTGTGTCAACGATGCTTTGGTAGCTTTTCTTTGATTAATTTTCACGTCAAGAGTCTCATTTTAATAATCAATTTAGCATTCATTTCTGCAACCTCCCTCTTTTCTTCTTTTCTTCTTTTGTTTGAGAGTTACTTCAACTGATTGATGGTTGTTCAAAAAATGAAAAGGAGACCTATGCTTAATGGCTTAATCTCTACGGAAGTTCATTGTCAATGGCATGGTCTGTCTTTCATGTTTGGGATCACCTCTCGTTTGACGTTTCTTCTCATTTAGTGGATTTAATTCTCACTTTGGACAAATGAATTAAAGAATGGAAGGAACTAATGAAATTGGCTTAAAATTGGACCAACCAACATAAAGAAAATGAGTTATATTGCTTGGGTTTGGCAGGATATTATGCTGAGTTCATCGTGTCAAGGGTTGTCATACGTCGATTCATGGTGTTTTGATGACCCTTGAAGCGTCTCTACCTCCCTCTTTGAGCTCACTCAATGATAGGAGGGAGGGGTGGTTGTTATTCCTTGTATTCATTGATTTTTGTCCAAATCGTGCGCGAAATCATCAAGCAATCAACTTGCTCATTGATGGTTTTGGAAACGACTTCATCTTTCTCTTGAGGCTTTCCATGACAGAGAAGTGTAAAAGGGACAAACAGGACCTTGAAGGCTCTGTTTGCACTGTTCTCACCTCAGAGCACAAAAATAGATTTTTTCCAGAAATTTGGGGCCGGCTAGCAGTATTTGGACTCGGTCGAATTTCATTTGGAGTCGGCTGGCTCCCAATGTTTGGTAAGCAGTGACTTTTTGCAGAAATAGAGGGCAGTGGTTGGGGTGGAACAGAGAACTCTAGGCAGACAGAGTAGCTTCTGGGCACGGTGCATGCGATTATCGTGTCTCATTATTGCTTCTATTTTTGTAATGATTATTGTTGTACTTAATTGTTATCATGGTTAATTAGCCTTGTTGTAATTATTATTGTTTATTCATTCCTATCATAGCTAGTAAACTTAGATGGCTCGTTCATTTTTCATTATTATCCTTGTTGTAGTAAGGTAGTTAAGTTGTAAGTTTAGCTAGTCAGTTCTTTAATTCATTCATTCGAATTTGTAATAGTTGGTTTATTTGGACACTTAGACATTCATTTAGACCCTCTTGCATGAGAGCAAACACGTAATAATGGTGTATGTCTTCTAACCCCATTTCTTTCTCCTTTTTATTTCATTGCTTATGATGGAGAGCATGTTGCACCATGTTTATTTTAGCATTTCCTATGAATAAAGCATCCACTTGTCTCATACGCATTTGGGTTTGGCTTATCATGCTAACCAATGTCTTCACTTTCATTGCTTGAATATGTGATTTATTCCATGTCTTGAATTGAATCATATGCTATGCTTATAGCCGAGCCATTAACAATTAGACAATGTGTGCGTTGCATTAGTCATATGGCATTAAGTTAGGAGCATGCATGGTTTCTAACTAGCTTGCTTTGTTTGGGCTTGCTTTGGATTGCATTGCGTGTGCTTGTTGCCATGTCGAGTATGCTTTCCATGAGGCTAAGTGCTTAAGTGATATAACTCTTTGAATGCTGGTGGATGAAGGCTAATTGTTAAAATTGGGATAAATTGATTAATGTACATACAAACTCACCTTTTTCAAGTGATGCGTATTCAAAACAATTTTCAAACAAACATAAAATCAAAGTGTTCCAACTTTCGCAAATTAGTCTATACTTGTGTGCAACACATAGTAAAAAAAGATAATATTGAGAACAAGAGCATATATGTAAATAAAAATTACATCGTGATTAGTAGAGGCCGATCTTTGATCCGGTGAGAGAGGTGCTCAATTCATGACATTCCCCTCCCATACCTAAGTTCTCGAGCTGAGACACTTTGGTGATGACGGACTAATGGCCTTTGGCACGAGTCACGGGTTTCCTTAATTTTTCAAAAATATTTAGGTGGCGACTTTGAAAGCTGGCAAAGCAGTCCATTTTTGGCATTTGATTCAAACATCGATTTTCTAAAAGAATTGCTGGATTTGGACTCTTTTTGTGTTTTCATTGTTTCACATTACACTTGTGAAATCAGATTGAGAACCACGGGAGTCTGAGCTGTAGGGCTAGTCGTATCTGAAAGGAGCACGAAAAGCAAGCTACAGTTTCTGGCGACTCTGCTGGGGACTTAGAGAACTTGACTTGAAATTCATGATATGAAATTTTATCTACACTTATATGTTCTGTGCATTGCATTTGCATTGGTGCACTTAAGTCATTGTGTTCTCTATCTGCTATTTCTAGACGGTTTGCCGGAGGCTTGCCCAAAAGCTTGCCAAAAGGCTAACCGGTCATGGGCTTTTTTATGTTGGAAACATAACCCTTGGATCTGAACTACCGCTGTACCGCTTGATCCTCTTTTCACTTCTCGATGTTAGATGTGAGAGGTATATTAAGTAATCTTGCTGAGGCACCCCTTTTGACCAATCGACCTACTGCATATAGTAAAGCCATAGTGACTATTCCAAATTAGGATAGGATGCTACCCGTATGAAGGATGTTGTGAAACCCTTTGAATGAAATAATGAAATCTTAGTTCATGACAAAACTAGGACAGGGTAACCCTACCCTCTCATAGGGGTGTTTTGGTTATTTTACTTGGTATGTGCCTTTACAGTGAAACTGTACAGGATGGTTCATATCAATGAGGGAGTATCAGTTTGGAACACAGAGTTTAGTGGGGATTGCAGTTCTTCAAGTATGTGTTTTTATCTGTTGCAAATCGGGCCGAAGTATTGTCCGATCTTGATTGTTTTTATTTTCTTCCTTTTGCTAGGTAGTTTTCTATCATAGCTTCAGAAAGACCCAATATTCCCCAATTTATGTGGATTCACTTTGGCAGGCTTTGTAAAGCTCAAGACCTTATTGGTGGTCAGCTAGTGTTAGTCTTGCTTTCGCTAGTTGTTCGTCGAAGATAGAACAAACAGTTAGCAACGCCAGTACAAAGCACTCAGCAAACACCTATTCGTTCTCACCCCAGTATCTAACTCACCTAGACCAGCAATGGCATAGAACATAGAGAATGCCAAACAATTTGCTGCCATGATGGCAACTTTCTAGAGAACTATGGATACCGTGAACCAAAGGATGGCTGCACAGGATAAAATTATCGCTGATCTACGACGCACATCTGGGGCATCCGCGTCAACCATACATCTAATTCTGACTGTTTAGCCCAATCTTGATCCACTTCCACCAGTGGAAAATCCCCAAGTTTTAGATCCTCAGGAAATGTTTCCACTAACTCCGACTTATAGGCCTCCAGCGCAACCCCCTCTGGGAATCCTTCCCTTTGACATCAATGAAATTGATCCGGCTCTAATCAAGATTACCAGGTTAGAGAAAGCGCTAAAGAAATCCTAAGGCTTCAACTCTATTTTGGATATTGAAGATGGGCACACTAAAGCTTCGGTTAGGTTACCAGAGAAATTTAAGATGCCCTACATTGATAGATTCGATGGGAGTGAGGATCTGATTGTGCATGTTTACTTGTTTTCAGATGTACTGAGGCCGATGGACCTGTTCTAGGACTAAAAAATTATCATTGTTTGGAAGAACTTTGTTTGATGCAGCGGCCATCTGGTTCGTTAAACTGGAGGACTCTACAAAACAAAATTAGGAGGAGCTATCTGAGGCGTTTCTTAACCAATACTCATATAACACTCAGATAGAGGTAACCATCAGTGAGCTAGAGGCTACTACCAAGAACCCCAAAGAATCATTCGTTGACTTTGTTGCCAGATGGAGGGCGAAAGTAGCAAGAATGACCAATAGGCCATCTGAAATAGAGCAAGTTCGACTAGTGGTCCAGAATCTTGAGCCAGATATGCTGTAAAGAATGATAGTGGCATCGTTGTCCACATTTGCTCCCCTTCATGAGTTAGGGGTCCAGATCAAGAGTGCATTCAAAAAGGGGATGATCTACAGAACTAATGAACCTGTGAGCAGGTCATTCACCCAGAGTACCAATGCTAGTAATAGCACTATTCCACGGCTTGCAGATGCCAGTACTATTGTTACGGCAGCCAAAATGGCCGATCCTTTTGTTGCCACAACCTTTGCCACAAACTCATGATCCTCATAACCCACTGGCCCTGGCCTTGGCCCAAACTGGAATCAGAGAACCTTTACCTCACTTTATATGAGCCCAGCCCACGCCCTCAAACTGTTAATGGAAAAGGGACACTTCAAGCCTCTTGATGCTTGACCGCTCTCGGACTTATTACCGCCCAGACACGACCCTACCCAGTATTGCATCTTTCACCAATAACATGGTAACCCTACAAACCTATGCTACTGCTTACATCATGAGATCCAGGATCTTATTGACAACAAAATCATCGCTCCACCCGTCAAGCCAAATGTAATTACCAACCCACTTCCTGCTCACAACCAAGTCCCCCCGCCCAGAATTATTAACCAAATCCATACAATACTGCCCACCTTTAACCCCAGCGCATATATTATCCCATTCCACCTACCAAAACCCGAGGTGTTTATTCCGGAGGGAATAGATACGTGCATGATAGACATAACACCACAAACCTGACTTGAGCCTATGACAGTGGCAGAGGTGGAAAAAAAAGAGGATGCACTGGAACTGAGGTCATCTGACACCTGAGTCATAGAGAAAGGGGCCTCACTCTCAGAGGAGTATGACCCCAGTTTATACATCGTGGCCATTGATCAACCAAAGCCAGTGGTTATACTGCCGGACATCCTCAGTATCAATACTATCGGGGAGGTTGAACTAGGGCAACATCAAAATGATTGGCATGAACAAGGCCTCAATGACTTGGCCGAATTGGAAGAAGACCTGGCCGAGCTGGAAGAGGATCTAGACAACCTCTACTTCTTTGAAGAAGAGGATACAAGCAGTGTACAATTGGGGTGGTGGAATCCAAGCCAGCCAAAAATGAGCAATGGGTGGTTAAGTGAAGAGGAGTCTGATGTGGAAGAGCATATAGTAGAGACTGGGAAAGAAGAGAAAGTTGGTGGTAGCAGCAAGGTTGAGGCTGTACCTCTGACCGAGAAGGAATAGGAATTGGAATAGTTCCAAAGAGAAAGAGTAGAAGAAATCCAAAGGAAGATAGCCCTAGAGCAGGGAAAAGACAAAGGGAAAGATGAGGCTGAGCCAACAGAGGTAGATGTTTAGAGCACGGGCAAACTCGAGTGGGAGCCCAATCATAGAGAAAGAATGCCAAGAAAACTCAGGAAACATTGGAATGCAGAAACCAAGATTGTTGTAGAGGAGAAGTGGTATGATGATAGGGGGCGCGATGTGAACATGCTTCAGGTGGAACCCGATAATAGCCTAGTCATGGCTACAGGGAAGTGGTGAGAAGATAATGATTTAAGCCACGCTTACACAGATGAGGGATGGAAAGTTAAGACCCCTGATGATACCTGGTATACTAATGAGATTAATCGCATGACCTGGAGTAGTCAGTACTTCAAACCCATGGACTTAGATCAACCGGAGTTTGCCAACAAAGAGGCTGAAAAGTCAAAAGAGAAAGATGTTGAAAAAAACCTAGTCTTGAAATAGCTTAAGAAGATTCAGGTAGACATATCAATTTGGGGGCTGATAATGGTATCTCGGGAGCATAGGCAAGCACTGCTGGAGGTAATGAACCAAACCAAACTGCCTATTGACACCACCGCTGACCAATTGGTGTCGTTAGTCACATCTAGGGACGTTACACCAATGATATCCTTTACGAATAAAGAGTTGCCGCCTGAGGGTGCTAACCACAACCGATCCCTGTATGTGACCCTGAAAAGTCAGAAAAAGTGGATTTTGGTGGTATTAGTGGACACCGGCTCAGCGATCAACATGTGTCTGGCGAGAACCGTCTATGCCATAGGTTTGAGGTCGGCCGACTTTACGCCTACAACCCAGGCTATCCAGGCTTGTGACAATACCAACCGGGATGTCACGGGAACATTCAAAAGCCAAGTGCTAATTGGCCCGTCCAAACATGAGGTAGAATTCCATGTTATGGACGTCCTAGCCACTTTTAATCTACTGCTGGGTAGGCCTTGGCTACATCAGATGAAGGCTGTGTTGTCAACCATTCACCAGCTGGTGAAGTACCCCTTCAAAGGCGGGATTGCTACTGTGTATGGTAATGCTGCTATACACCATCCCCAGGGAACTACCACACCAGTGTTGGAGATCATACATGGGGAAGAAGATGTGTTCCTCTCTGGCTTCTCTCTGGCAAAGGCCCGGGTGGTCCAAACTATTATGGCGGAAGACGATGGGAGTTACGTAAGTGCCTAGTCTATCCATAGGATGAACAAACAGGGGCATATTCCTAGATTAGGACTAGGAAGAAGTGGCCGGCAGAGAGGTACTGTTGCCAAGGAGATGAGTCGCAACACTCACGCTTTCGGGATGGAATACAAACCTACTGCTGCAGACTGGCAAAGAAAAGAGGATGAGTTGAAAGGAAGAATTAAAGCAAAGAGGACTGGGAGGCAATATGAGTTAGTCCACAGGCCAATATAGGGAACCCTGAATGGACGCTTTGTCTGCCAAGGGGAAGATTTCCCTTTTTATGGATTTCTAAAGCTAAGCACCGGTGCAGATCAAGGCAGGGCTGTAAGCCTGGATATTAAAGAGAAAGAGCTATTAGGAAAAGCGCTAGCTGACCTACTAGCAAGTGCTACTGCTGAAGCTGAGCCCATCAACTTGGGGGATAGTTTTACTATCTCAATGATCGGGGATAAACCGATAGCGGATTTCTCCATTCTTATCATGGATGCGTCTGAGGCTTCACTCCTGGTCTAGAAGTTTGAGAAAGGCGTCATCAGTAGTTCTAAATCGGATACTGAGTCCGGATATGATTCCGCCGAGTCTGTGGAATCAGAATCAGATTCGAGTTCCTCTGAGTTTGGTATTTTCAGGAGTGGTAACCTGGATACCAAGGTTTTTTCTAGGTCGTCTTTCAGTTTCTCTTTTGAGTCCACTGTAACAGAGGATCCAGACTTTTTGAATGGAAATTCTGTGGATTTCAACTATTTTTCTGTGCCTTTGGTTTGTTGTACTAATCTTGATTTTCAAAATTTTGACTTAAACGAAGAGGAAGAAATTTCTCGGGCTTTGAAAAATTTGGTTGATCATGAGGAGGAGAGGCGTGTTAAGCCCTGTACGAATGAAATCATAGCAGTTAACATGGGCACTGAGGAGGAACCCCGCTTGGTCCAGATCAGGTCCATGTTCTCTTCGGAGGAACGCGAGCGTTTAATCGTTTTATTAAAAGATTTCAAAGATATTTTCACGTGGTCTTACTGTAGTTACCCCATTTTTGACTACCCTTATGACTTAGACGTCATCGCTTGCACAACCAATGATGAGTGTCTATGCTTGTCAAGTGCTCGAAGTCCTCAGCGGAATGCCACAACTTTGAGTCTTTCAAACCCTACACCCCTGTTGCCTTGTGTTTTGGACCAAAACCTTGGATTTTCAAGCCTGCAACCTCTGGTGGCCTGCTGGCCACTGCTATGGGCTGTTGGTCATTGCTTCTAGTTGCCGGCCACTGATGTGGCCTGCTGGCTACCAATGTGTTTTGCAGATATTTTTCTGCCAGTTGTGCCACCTGTAGGCATAGATGCATGCACCTCCTTACACGTGCATGTATAGATATTTCTGAGGGAGTTGCTTGATTTTCTATATATATGAGCCCTCCCCTTCCATTTTTAAGGTTAGATTTTTTGGAGCAAAAACTTCTCTCTCTCTCTCTCTACAATTCTCTCTCACTCTTGAAATTTCTTAGCTTTTTGCAAGCTTTTGCCTATACACTCTTAACCAAACCTCTCCATCTTTGAGCTGAGGTACCTTTGAGCCTTGTTGGAGCTCTTGAGGGTGTGTTTGTCTTTATTTGTTGCCTAGAATTGGTTCTCCTCTTCAAGAGGTATAAGTCTTAACTTGTTGCTTTGCTTTATTTGCTTTCTTTACACTATTTTTGTGCTGTTTAAAACCTATATTTTTGGGCTGAAACTTGGGTTTTAAGGCCAATAAAGGTTGAGGGGTGGTTCACCCTTCTTTACACCTTGCTTTCAAGGAATTTACCCTTGTGTTTCCCACTTTTACACTACCTTTTTTTGAACTTTTAAACACTGATTTTTAGAGTTATTTCTGTGGCTAAAATCACGTTTTGAAGTCCAAAATTGAAGGGGTTAGCCTCCTCTCCTTGTGTCTTGTTCACTAGCCTAGCAAGCTTTATGTTTTAGCTTATTGTTCTAGCCTTTTTTTTTGGTCTTAATTCTAGCATGTTTTAGGACTTATTTAAGACTGTTTTTGGTTGATAGTTGCATTTGAGCTTTGTTTTGCATGCTTGTAGTGTAATTGTCCTCATAAGCTTGGTGTTTTAGGACTTAGACACCAACTTATTTGAGTTGATAGCATTTATTTGGTGCTTTTCTCACTCATTTTCAGCTCTAATCATCTCTATAACCTCCCTCATTTCTTGGCTTTTTCTTTTCTTTGAAAGTGGTTAAAACTACTTGTTTATTTAAGCATGAGATTGAGGTGTCATGCTTAATGGTTTAATCTCTTCGGGGGTTCATTACCATTGGTATGATGTCTCTTTCATGCCCAAAGCAACACTTGGTTTGAGTCCTCTTTCCATTAGACGACTTAAACTCACTATTGGACTCAATTGATTAAAGAATTGAAAGGTAATTAAAGTGATGTAATAAAACTTGAGGCTAAAAATGATTCAAGATAATAACTTGTTTGGGTTCAATCGGACGTTAATTGAACCCTTGAGTCTTGAGTCATTTCATACTCATTAGTGATGTAAACGGCTCAAGGTTCATTGTCAACTACTCCCCTTGATCTTTCATGATAGGGTAGTGGTTTTGAGAGTCTTGTTTTGTTGCATTCATTGAACTTGCACACTTTGGTGCACAAGCCATCATGCAATGAAATTGCATTCGTTGATGGTTTGTGAGCCAAAATCATCACTCTTTTGAACTATTTGATGATCAGGAGGGGTGAGTTGTGCAAACAACCCTTGAGAATACCCTGTGCATGCTCTGTTTACTCTCTGTTGCAGCAAGATGAACCCCGCAGCAGTGGCCAGCAGGTTATCACTAGTGGATGGTAGGCCATCACTCCTGGCCGGCCAAACACCAATACAAAATTCAGCAGTGTGTTTTTGAAGCAGAGTAGAGTTGGTCTGGAAGTGGAAAGTAGTGTAAGTGTTCTCCTGTGTAACAAAGACAACTAGCAGCAGAACAACAGACTTTTTGGGTGGAAACCGCATTCATGCGTGAGCATTCCTCACATAGCGTGCCTGTTTAGTTTAAATACATAGCTTAAATATTTATTGTAATTAATTAGTTGTAGCTAATTAATTTTGGTGAAGTGTTGTAATTATTTAATTATCTGGAATAGTTAGTTAATTAATCATTTGTTATTGTAATAATTAGTCAAGTAGTTTAGCTAATTTATTCATTTGGGCTTGTAACAGTTAATTAATTAGCTTAGCTTAGCTAGTTAGTTTATTCGGACCCTCCTTTGTGAGGGCGCAATGTTGTAATAATGTGTATGTCTTCCAACCCCACATTTTTCTCCCTTTTATTTATCCACTTATGATGGTTAGATTAGAAGCATCATGTTTTGTTTAGCATGCTTCATGTTTGCATCCATTTGTATTGCATGCACCAAGGCTCGGTTCATCATGCTAACTTGCATTGTCATTTTTTTTACATACTTCGTTGAATACATGTTTAAAAACACATGTTATCAAATTGATTCATATGCCATATTAGTAGCCGAGTCTATTAGATTGCATATCGCATGTGTTGCATTAGCTATGTTGCATTAGTTAGGATCATGCATATTTTCTAACTCTTTTGTTTATTTTGGCTTAGAGTACTAGGTGAGTCTTTAGTGCTTTAGCATACTTGCATGAGTGTGAGTGTTGCCATGTCTAGCATGCTTGCCATGAGGCTAAGTGCTTAAGTGATAAACTGTTTGAATGCTTGTGGATGAAGGCTAGTTGCTTGAATTGGAATGTTTTGATCAAAATGTATATTTAAGCCCACTTTTCAAGTGGCACTTTCAAAAACTCTTTTCAAAAAACAAACATGAGATCAAATGTCCCAATTTTTGCAAATTATTCTATACTTGTGTGTGCGTCACATAGTAATATAGCTAATAATCGGAACATGAGCATATAATGTAAATAAAAATCACATCATTAATAGTAGAGGCCGATCTTTGATCGGGTGAGCGGGGGTGCTCAATTCATGATCTTCCCCTTTCGTACCTAAGTTCCCGAGTTGAGGCAACTTGGGTGATGACAGACATGTAGCCTTTGGCATGAGTCTCGGGTTTCCTAAATTTCTCAAAAATATTTAGGTAGCAACTTTGTACCTAACAAAGTAGTCCATTTTTTGGCAATTTGATTCAAAATTGATTTTCCAAAACGATTTGCCAAATTTGGACTCTTTGGTGTTTATCTATTTCACATTGCACTTGTGAGATTAGATTCAGAATCGCGGGAGTCTGATTCTGTAGGGCTATTCGTCTTTCTAAAGGGGTCACGAAAAGTCGAGCTACAGTTTCTGGCGACTCTGCTAGGGATTTAGAGAACTTGACTTGAAATTCATGATGCGAAATTTTATCTACACTTATATGTTCTTTAGAATGCATTTACATTGGTGCGCCTAAGTCACTGTGTTTGCCATCTGCTATTCCTGGACGGCTTGCCAAAGGCTTGCCCAAAGGCTTGCTAAAAGGCTGACTGGTCGTGGGTTCTGCCATGTTGGAAACACAACCCTTGGATCTGGGCTATCACTATACCTTTTGATCCTCCTTTCACTTCTCGGTGTTAGGTGTGAGAGGTATATTAGGTAGTCTTGCTAAGGTACCCTCTTTGACCATTTGGCCTAGTTGCATATCGGAAGCCATAGAGACTGTTCCAAACTAGGACAGGATGCTTACACGAATATAGGATTGTGTGAAATTGCTTTGCTTGAATAGTGAACCCTAGCTCCTGATGAAACTAGGACAGGGTAATCCTACCCCAGCATAGAGGTGTTTTGGCTCTTTTTAACTGGTATGTGCTTACAGGGAAATTGTTCAGAATGTGCATATCAGTTGTACAGTGGTATCTGTTTTGGAGGTAGAATTCAGTGTTGAATGCAGTTCTAGAGCTTTGATTACATCTATTGGTAACATCATTAGCTGAGGTACTGTGCGGTTTCTGATTACTACTTTCTTTTTGCTATATTTCTTTTTCTAGGTAGTTTAGCACCATAGCTTCAGAAAGTTCGAATATCCCCCAAGTACTTTGGACCCAAGTCAGAAGGATTTGCAAAGCTGGGGATCTTGTTGGGGGACAAACCGTGTTTACCTCACTCCCACCGGTTACAAGACGAAGGAGAATCAGGCAGACTTCACCGGTTCAGTTTTTACAGCAGTCACCACTTAGTTCACCTGTGTCCAGTCAGGTTTAAGGACAGTCTTCTACTTCTAGTCCAGCACGAGATCACTCGCCTATTCCGATGACACAGTACCCCTCGGTCAGTATGGAAGAATTGATACATCATCTACAGCAGACAGTTAAGACCCTATAGTAGGCGGCCCGTTAAGCTGAGGTCATAACCCGACTACAACAGCAGTAACCCCAACTGGCTGTGGCCTTTGCATCTCATGCACCTCTCCCAGTCATTCCGATACCTGGAGCTATCGCTCAGACTGCCAATGTTCAAGAAAATCAAGGTCCTCAGGCAGAACCAATTCCAGTGCAAGCATCTAAAGCCCTGGTTTATCAGACGGAGGCTCCATTTGAGTTTGAGGTGGACCCAATAGCGCTTAAAGTTAATAAGCTGGAGAAGCTATTTAAGAGAGCACAAGGTGTTAACTACATCCCAGACATAGAGGACGGGTATACCGACTCTGCAGTGACCTTGCCAGATCCGTTTAAAATGTCGCACTTAGACCGTTTCGATAGCTCTGGAGATCTAATGGTTCACCTGTGCCTGTTTTCAGATATCCTGTGGCCGATGGGCTTGACCAGATTACAAAAACTGTCTCTCTTTGGCCGTACCATGTCTGGTATAATGACTATTTGGTATGCGAAATTGGAGGATTCTATCAAGCAGAATTGGGAGGAGATGGCCGAAGCCTTTATTGCTCAGTTTCGTATAACATGAAAATCAAGGTCACAACTCGTGATCTCGAAGCAACATGCCAATAGCCAAAAGAGGGATTTTCTGAATTTGTGAGGAGGTGGAGGGCTAAGGCCTCAATGATGACTACAAGGCCGCCCAAGAAGGATTAGATTAGGATGGTAGTCCGCAATCTGCACGGGAAATTGTTGCAAAAAATGATTATCCTACCTTTGTTCACATTCATCGAACTCCACAAGATGGGAGTTCAAATTGAGGATGCCATGAAGCAACGGTTGATTACAGAAGAGAAAGAGCCGACAAAAAGGCCTTTTGTGCCCAGTTCCAATGCTACCACTAGTGGTAGCATAGCTGCGACGCCGTCAGATGTGAGTGTTGTCACCACCACAACCAAGATTGCTAATCATTTTGCTAACACAGCTCCACAAACCTCAGCCAACCCTACTCGAACTCAGAGAACCTTCACCCAACTCTACATGACTCTCTCAAGCCATGAAGGTGCTGGTCAAAAAAAGGCACCTCAAACCATTAGAACCCCGCCCACTGCCAGATCCTCTCCTACCTAAACACAACCCTACAAAATATTGCACATTTCACTATTAGCATGGTTATGATACTGACCAGTGCTTTTCGACCGCGTCATGAAATTCAAGATCTCATTGACAATAAGGTGATCGCTCCACCTCAAAAATCGAATGTAACCAAAAACCCACTCCCGGCCCATAATCAAGTTCCCCCACTTCGAAATCTAAACCTGATCCATACACTGGCCATCCCTTATGACCCCAGCGTATATATTACCCCTTTCCACCTACCTAGACTGGTGGTGTTCATTCCTGAAAGCACATATTTGTGCATGATGGACACGTCCACATTTCAACCTAAACCTGTGGTGGTGACAGTTGCAGTAGAAGGGAGATCGACTTTGGAGGAGGGTGCTAGTCCATTGCCAGAGTGTTTTGAGGACTCTGAGGAGGTGTATGACCTGGGTTGTTACATTGTGCCAATTTATCAAATCAAGCCGGAAGTGGTGTTGCCAATTGTGGTAGAGGTTAATGTGGTCAAAGAAGACGGTCTGAGCTAAGGGCTAGATGACTTGGTAGATCTTGAGGAAGACTTAGAAAACATGCAGTTCTTCGATGAACACGACTAGAGAGACATGCAGATTGGTTGGTTCAACCTGGAGGGGTCAATAGATAATACCGGATGGCTTAGTGATGAGCTGAATAAAGAAGAACTAAGATCGGGCCAGAGCAAAAGGAGTCAGGGGTAGCAGGAGTTGTTGGAAAGGCTGATGAAAAGGGGAAATTACCAGAGAATGCAACCCAGGAAGTGGGTATTGTGAACACTGTGAAGGCCGAACAGGAAGCTGCACTGATGTTATTCAAGAGAGAGAGAGTCGATGACTTGGAAAACGCAACCACATATCACCCTGAGGGGGATATTTGTGCTGTAAAGATGCTTTAGGTAGAACTCGATAATTGCCTGTCGGCAGTTGAGGGAGAATGGTGGGATGATGATGACTTACATCTAGCCCATACTGATGAAGATTGGGGTGATTGTGCGCCGGATAACACTTGGTACTCCAAAGAGATAGACCATCTGACAAGAAGTGGACGGTACATAGGCAGGCAGTGTTGTCAGCGATGGACAAGGCTAAATTGTCTATCGACACTACGCCGGAAGAACTTGTGGGCTTGGTCTTTTCAGGTGGTGCCAAACTAATGCTTACTTTTGCTGATAAAGAGTTGCCACCTGAAGGGTCGGCCTATAACAAACCATTGTATACCTCTATGGAGTGTAAGGAGAAATGGGTGCCAGTGGTGTTAGTTGACACTGGTTTGGCCATAAATGTATGTCCTGCCCGTACTGCTTACGCGGTCGGCCTCAAACCTGCAGACTTTGTGCCTACAGCCCAAGTGATAAGGGCATACGACAACATGAGTAGAGAGGTGATGGGCACGGTAAAGGTGCGAGTTCAAGCACGCCCAGCAGAATAGGAGGTTGAGCTTCATGTCCTGGATGTGCCAGCTACCTTCAACCTACTACTGGGAAGGCCGTGATTATATCAGGTAAAGGCTGTCTCCTCCACCCTTCATCAGATGTTAAAATATCCTCATGAGGGAGGAGTGGCCACCGCCTTTGGGAATGCATCCATCTACCCACCTTTGGAAGTGACCACACCTATACTCGAGATCAACCACGAGGATGAAGATGTATTCCTTTCATTGTTATTCTGGCTGAGGCCCGAGTGGTGCAGACTCTACTGGCCGTAGATGAAGGCATATACGTTAGTGCCCAATCCATCTACTTTATTAACAAGCTGCGGCATATCCCGGGAATGGAATTGGGAAAGAGTGGTCGGAAAGGTGTGATGACATCAGTTAAGGTGCCACACAACCTGCATGCCTTTGGATTGGGCTGTGTGCCCACCAAAGAGGATTGGGTCAAAAAAGGAAAGGAGATGAAAGGCAGAGCTAAAGCCAAGAGAGCTGGGAAGCAGTACGAGCTTATTCACAGGCCAATCCGGGGTACGCTCAATGGCCGTTTTGTGCGAGAAGGAGAGGATTTCCCCTTTTGTGGCTTTCTCGAGCCATGGGTAAACTCTTCTAAACAACGCGTTCCCGGATTTGAGATTTTCTTTGATCTACAGTTGGAGGACAGTGATGAGGAAAAGACTGGACCAAACAGCGGAGCTGACCAAAGCATTGGGGATAACTCAGATGGTAGTGAATTGGAAGTAGGGGTAGCACAGGCTTGTCTCCTGACAGATCTCGCGATTGATCTAGAGAACTTGTGGGATAACTCTACTATCTCCATGATCGAGGAAGATTCGGGGGTCAACCCAACCAGCAGCATTTTGGATGCATCAGAGGCACCATATCTTTCTTGGCAATTGGGAAAGGGTTTTCTTTCTAGGTCCAAGTCGAGTTTTGAGCCAGAATTTGATTCCAATGAGTTAGGGAGTTTGAGTCTGGCAGTTCCGGGGGTGGTAACCCAGAGGCCAAGGTCTTGTCCGATTTTGAGTATTTCTCTGTGCCACTTATTTGTTGCATTGACCAAGACTTTCAAAATTTTAACGAAAACGAAGAGGAAGGAATTCCTATAGTTTTGAAAAACTTGGTTAATCGAGAGGAGGAGCGGGTATGTTAAACCCCATGCTGAGGAAATCATTCCTACTAATGTGGGTACTAAGAAGGATCCGCGTTTGGTCCAGATCGGGTCCACGTTGTCTTCAGAGGAGCGCGAGCGCTTAGTTGCTTTGTTAAAAGATTTCAAAGATGTTTTCGTGCGGTCCTACGAAGACATGCCTGGAATCGATCTTGAGATTGTACAGCATCGGATCCCTCTTAACCCCGAGGCTCGAGTAGTCAAGCAAAAGTTTTCAAGATTCACCCAGATTGGGCACTGAAAATCAAGGAAGAGGTCACCAAGCAAATCGAGGCGGGTTTCTTGCTAGTATCGAGTATCCTACTTGGTTGGCCAACATCGTTCCAGTTCCGAAGAAGGATTGCAGAATTCAGGTATGTGTAGACTTCAGAGATTTGAACAGAGCCAGTCTGAAGGATGACTTTCCTCTGCCGCACATAAATGAGTTGGTGGAAAGTTTTAATGAATTGTTTTAATGACTTTCCTCTGGTAATGATCGTTTTAGAAAATGGCTTTGGAAAGTTTTAATGAATTTTTTTTTCTCACATTTGACCCTTTTACGACATAGGCCATTTTTAGACCATAAAGGAAAATTTTCAGTACTCACAAATTTAATTTTATTGATCTCAGCACAAGTACATTCTCCAAACTCTTTGATTAAATCAAAGTTACTTTTACATCATTAAAACTTGAAAAGAAAGATCAAAGTAGTAAAACTAGGGGCACAGTTAAAGTCAGGTGGCTCCATGTCTTCTGCCCGTACTCGTGGAAGTCTCTGCTACCAAAGATGGCCTAACCTCTGTCTCTTCCTGAAGCCAAGCCAAGCATTCGTTAGAGAGGGTGCAACTGAAGCTAACAACAAAGGTTAGAATCTCTCTCGTTCTCCAAGCAACAAGATACCGGGGCAAGTGCGAGGCATGGACCGAAAATGAAGCTGTGTATTCCATCCATTCACCTGGACAAGTCTGATCATGTCCAAACTGGCATTTGATCCATAGGGGGAAATAAAACACGCAGCGTGTGAGGCCAATTAACTCTACACTTGACTGCTGGGACATGCTGTAATTCATCTCAGCTAAGTCAAGCTAGGGGCAACGCCAAGCAATGTCAGCTGTAGATCTGTTGCACATCTAGTCACACCACAACCCCTTCGAGGGGAAGTCCACTAGCCGTTGGCGAAAGGAGTAAGCTTTGGCTAAGTACTCAGGGCAAGGATCCATCACTTTCAACTTATCCATCAGCCATATCTGGGGAGGGATAAAAAATAAGAGAGATTAAAGAATAGAGAGATGTACGTTGAGAGAAAAGTACGGAAAGGGTTTTGAAAGGAAAAATGGAGAATGAGTGTCGAGTGATGTGAGAATCATAAATAAGAAGGGTGGGAAACAGTACCTGAAGAAGCAATGGACTACCTGCAAACTGAGTAGTCTCTCACCGATGGAAAGCGTCTAAGCCCATCAAGGTCTCAGCTAGTGCCAAACCCATACAACTCTTAGCCTCTTTCAGGCATTGGGCCACTTTGATTAATCGGATGCTGGCTCCACCGTTACTAGGGACAAGAAGGAAGTACGAAAGTAAACATAAATAGAGAGCGTGTTGGAGGTAGCCTTGCCAAAGAAGGTCACTCCTATCTCCAATGACAGAAAATTGATGCTCTAAACTGGGAATGTCCAATTCCCTATTATGAGCCAAGGACCAAGCCTTGTGTAATGAAAGCTCACACATCTATCCAAGTGCCCGAGCATGGCCAAAATGGGATTGCGGAATAATTTCTTCGTCGTGCCGGGATTCCATCAATGCTTGAAATTCTTCGAGCGTTGAACACATCTCTTGTGAGCTGAAGCGAAATACATGTGTAATCAGGTTCCAGCATCGAGCTACATCATGAAGGAACAAAAAACAAAGCAAGGTGTGGCTCAAAGAAAAAAGAGCGTTTATGCCAAAACCATGAAAATTCACCTTTTCTGAGCCGTCTAGAGTGGTAACCGGTCTCGGAGCCTATTGTTGAGAAGAATCTCCATTTTGAGAGCAAAATATCAAAATTTTGTTGTTCTAAACAACTTGGGATCACTTTTTATAGACTTTGAGAAGGAGCAGTGCATCACAGCTAGAGAGCACTGCCCGACATCATTTTTAGAGCCGGCCGTACCCTATTAGAAACTGGCCGTACCTATTTGGAGCTGGCCAGCTTTCAATGACTGCCCAGTTTAGAGCAGCTGCCAAGAAGGCAGGTTCTTGCCTTGGTGTACAGGAGCTGTGATTTGAGTCTTGTTTTGTTTGTGCCAGGTGTTGTTTAGTGTTTTAGGTTGTTTTCGTTTCTTTTTCTTGTTTTCGAGTTGTATTTTGAATTTTGTCCAGTTGTAAGTTGCTATCCAATTCAAGAATCAATTCCAGAAGCAAGCATTCACAGTTCTAAAGATTATCATGCAAGCATCATTCATTCAACATATATCACATCGCGCACAAGGACTCATGCAAAATATTCTTTTTTTTCATAATTAGAGGGTCCAAACTCGGTCATTGTTTTACAAAGCCAAAAATAAAAGAAAAAGTCTTTAAAAAACAAAATACAAGGGTCTATCTGAAGCTAGTGCTTAACTACAAAGCAAAAAAAGAAAAGAAAAAAGAAAAGCAAAATACAACATCAACCCATCCTCGCTCTCTTCCTTCTCGGCTGTGGAGGGGGTGAGTTACTATCATCACTGGGGCTGGTGGACTGGAGGTCAACCTTATCTCCCTTGTCCTCGGGGGTCGTATACCCATCAAAAGACTCCTCAAAAGGTGAGCGCTATCTCACTCGGCCTTTCCAATGATCAGCCTATCCCTGACCTCTCATTCGGCCCCAGTCTCCCTTTTCTCCCAGCTGGAGGAGGTCCTCCAGGTCCTGCTAGCGCTGACTCAAGCTGAAAAGAGTACAAGTATTAGTATGGACTAAAAGGAATAATAGGAGTATAAATAGTATGGTAGAAAATAGTGAATCATAGGGAAAGTATACCTCAATCCCGTGAGTGGCCAGAGCAGTCTGTCTCCTCCGCACCATGAGGACTAGCCGGTTAATCGTCTGGAGGAGATCATTAGCATACGCCGCGGGCACCTGTAAAATAGTGGAAAGTTGAGCCAATGGAACAATGATAACAGGGTTCAGTGAATAGACATGAATAGCAATGGGCAGAAGTATAAAAGAAGTGTGTGCCTGTTCAATGTCAAGGGCGAGCACCAACCTTCGATCTCTCTCCTTGATATGCTCAAGGGGGATCTGCTCAATCACCCCGTCCGGTAGCATGTACACGACCTCAGGAGGAATCACAAGAAACCCAAGAATAGGAGCTGCAGCAGGAGCATCTCTGGCAGCGGCGGCAACAGCCTTAGGAAGCACACAGGCCACACCTCTGGTAAGCGAAGCAATCACCCGCGTCTGTAAGAATGTAATAAAGTCACCGGCTTCATGGTGATAGTCACCATCCTTTCCCTGCATCAGGTGATCGATCAGGGACCTGTCCTACAGATCATCAGCAATCCTCATGCCGGGAGAAGGAGGACGTGGAACATCAGGATTAGCTTGGCCCCGGGTCTGGCGAAGGAACTGCTCTTCCAAATAGTACGCCCTACCGAAAGGACCCTTGAAAAGAATTCGATGGTCAATGCCTGAGGGATACCCACCCAAGGGTGCTTGTTAACCTGTGAACAGAGGGTGCAGAGCAAGAATAAGGTTGAACAATATGGGAATGACAATATAGTATGGAAACAATATAGTATGGGAATAGCAGTGCAGTATATAAACAGGACATTATGGGAATAACAGTGCAGTACGGAAATAATAGTATGCAAGCAGAAGGTTAGTGTTGTTACTCGATCTACGGTGACAGTGTCGAAGAAGCAACAGAAATAAGGGGAATCTCTATCTACGCGCTGGCACCGCTCGAACTGAGAGTTGTAGTACCAAGAGCGGGGTACTGACAACTCAAGTATCCGTACTGGGACCGGAGCAAGGGAGGTGAAATATGTGTAAACCCATAGCTATGAAAAAATAGATAAGCAGTTATGAGTAAAGCAGATAAACATATATGAACCGAGCAGATATAAGTAGGAAATGTAAAGCAAAGCAAGAAAGAAGAAGTGTGAGGTGTACCTCCAAAACTTTCCAGTAACCGCCGAGTAAATCCGTCTTACGGTGAGATGTAGAGCTCATGTAGCAGTACAAGGTGGCCAAGCCAGCGCCACCCCAGCTATACTGCCCCACCCACTGTAGATTCACCAATGCTCCCAAAAGATAGAGCCCCATAGTATTTTCCCTATTCATAAACAGGGTAGTACCAAGGAGATACATAAGGAACCCACGGGTGTACTGGGTAACCTCTTCTAGAGTAGCTGGATGAAGATCAGAGTAGTGCTCCAAGAACTAGTTATATCTCACCATCCCAGGACCGACAGTGTCCAGGATCGCTCTGAAAAGATGGAACTGCGTGGCCATCCACTGTGCCATATCTGGATCGAATGGGATCGGACCGCCAATACCTACCTGTAGGCCAATGAGCATCGAAAAGTTGTATGGAGTCAGAGTCATCTCCCTGATTGATGAGAAATGAAATGAGTCTGTGGTATCCCACCATCACTGCACTAGGGCCTCGTGAAGTACTGGGTTAGCCCTCATCTGCACCAGTCCCAAGCAAAAGGGTCCAAAGCCAACTGCATCAACTAATGCGCAAACCTCTACAGGAAGCCTTTCATACCAGTGCCTAGGGCCAGAGATAGACTTGTAACCTCTGATCCTCCTCACTATCACCTGTAATATGGGAATGTTGTTAATATTCACAGTGTATGGAAAGGGAGATTTGTTTTCAATATGGTCAAAACAAAGAAAAGAGTGTTTACAGTGAAGGCATCGACAGACAGGTGCTCAATGGGCTCCCACAGTAAGACGTCCTTGTCGATCCCAGGAATGGTACCCTCAAAGTGCAGAATACTGCCGGGGGTCAGAGCATGTGTGCATGGTTGGTAGGCAGCCGCATCAAAAGGCCTCTCCGTAAGAGAAGGCAATACGGGCTCAAGAATGGACGGGACGACGTCCTCGACCTCCATGTCCCCACCTAGGGCGGCTCCAATATCAACAGTTGGGTTAGGAATGGGAAGTTCACCACTAGGCAGAGAGAGAGAGTGAGGAGAGGTGAAGAAAGTGAGTGAATGGGTGGGCTTGAGTGAAAATCCTAAAAATCCAAACCCTAGGAAAGGGAAAATAAAGAGAGAGTGAGAAATCAAAGGGGAAGAGGGAGATGTGTGGAAAATGTGTGAGAATCTAAGAAAAATAAAGAGAAAACTCAAAACTCACCCAAATCAAATTTTGATCGGTTCAAAACACAGAGGAGGAAAAGGGTTTTAGGAAGAAAAATTGCGAGACTTGTTGGGTAACTCAAGGAAGGGGAAAATCCAGAGAGAGAGAAGGTTAGAGAGAGAGAGAGAGGGGGAGTGATTTCAGTTGTGGGTATATACAAAATGGGGGTTGGGTTTGTTTAAAACAACCATGGCTCGTGAAAAGAACTAACCTTGATTTGGATTCAAAAACAAACAAAGAGAAAAAAATAGAGGCAAAAGAGGGTGAAAAGAGAAAAACAAACAAGGAAAAGCAACAACGAAGAAGGTATAGACAGAGGAAAAAAGGGAAAAGTAAAGAAGGAAGCGAAAATGGACAATGAGATATTTAACGTCATAATTGACTTAAATCGCACGTAGTTTAATTTGTTTAATGTATAGTTTGTTTTGTTTTGCTTAAAGTTATTTCGTTATTCATTTCGTTAAATCATGCTTTGTTCCATTATCTCGGTGTATTGAGAATTTGTAGTGCGTCCCATTATTCAAGCTAAATCTATTTTCAAAATTGGCAAACTTACTCTTAAAATTTTCTAATTCGAGCCCGATTTTGGTTTGTGCATTTCTTTTTGATATGTTGAAATTCGTGTTTGTGCTTTGTACTGTTCTCTTCGTGGACTTCATGACTTCGTTTTCCAAGGCTTTCCTAAAAAGGAGATTTTCGCTCTATTCTAAATTTGTTTTCTTTTTGCTGATTTATCTTTCCTCCTCTCGCGTAAGACGCATTAGGATTGTTTACTCGGTTAAAAACATTGGGTGTGCCCCGTGTTCACACCATCTTCCCTCCTCTCACGCGAGAAGCGTTAAGATTGTTTGATCGGTTAAAAACATCGGGTGTGCCCGGTGTTCACACCACCTTCCCTCCTCTCGCGTGAGACGCGTTAGGATTATTTATTTAGTTAAAAGCATTGGGTGTGCTCGGTGTTCACACCACCTTTTCTCCTCTCGCGTGAGACGCGTTAGGATTATTATTCGATTAAAAACATTGGGTGTCCCCAATGTTCACACCACCTTTCCTCCTCTGACGTGACATGCGTTAGGATTGTTTACGCGGTTAAAAACATCGAGTGTGCCCAGTGTTCACACCACATTCCCTCTTCTCGCGTGAGACGTGTTAGGATTGTTTACTCGGTTAAAAACATCGGGTGTCCCCGATGTTCACACCACCTTTCCTCCTCTGACGTGAGACGCGTTAGGATTGTTTACTCGGTTAAAAACATCAAGTGTGCCCAGTGTTCACACCACTTTCCATCCTCTCGTGTGAGACGCGTTAGGATTGTTTGTTCAGTGAAAAACATCGGGTGAGCCCGGCATTCATACCCGCTTCCCTCCTCTCATGTGAGACGCGTTAGGATTGTTTACTCAGTTAAAAACATTGGGTGTGCCCGGTGTTCACACCATCTTCCCTTCTCTCACGCGAGAAACGTTAAGATTGTTTAATCGGTTAAAAACATCGGGTGCGCCCGGTGTTCACACCACCTTCCCTCCTCTTGTGTGAGACGCGTTAGGATTATTTATTTGGTTAAAAGCATCGGGTGTGCTCGATGTTCACACCACCTTCTCTCCTCTCGCATGAGACGCGTTAGGATTATTTATTCAATTAAAAACATCGGGTGTGCCCGGTGTTCACACCATCTTTCCTTCTCTCGCATGAGACGCGTTAGGATTGTTTATTCGGTGAAAAACATCGGGTGCGCCGGGTGTTCACACCATCTTCCCTCCTCTCGCGTGAGACGCGTTAGGATTGTCTACTCAGTTAGAAACAGCAAGTGCACTTGTATGTTCACACCATCTTCCCTCCTCTCACGTGAGACGCGTTAGGATTGTTCACTTGGTTAAAAAATAGCAGGTGTGCATGTTTGTTCACACCGCTTTCCCTCCTTTCGCGTGAGACGCGTTAGGATCTCAAGTTCCTTGGTAAAACCTCAGGTGCGCCCAGTGTTAGCATCACCCTCCACCTCCCCTACTTGAGACGTAGTTAGACTGGCATCGTTTTTACACAGGGACATGGTGTGGTTTGCACTCTCTTTGTTTCTTCACGTGAGGCATGTTTAGTTCCTCACTTCTTTCTATGTGAGACACGACTTGGTTTGTTCTACTTTGATTTATGCTTTCCTACTTTTGCTTATGGCATTATTGTGTCGCTTGTTAGCGTTGATTCAAATGTTTCATTACATTGTTTCATTGCATGATCATAAGTTATGTTTCCTGGATATCATTGTGTACCTTGCCCTTGAACTACGCAGGTTTGATTCCATGCAACGGGATATGTAGGCAGCCTTTGGGTTCAACCTTTGGCAATTGTATTCTGCTTTATTTTCTTGCCCAAGTCATATGGCCTCGTTAAATGAGTTATCTCTGGGCTTTGACATTCACTCACGTTATTCCATGACTTCAACTTTTGTCAAGGAGGGGCAACTATAGACAACCCATTTTTGACCGCCCGTAAGACTTAGGCGATTAGTCCGGAGCACGCAATGATGAAGTTACATTTTGTGTGATTTGAATTCTCTCAACAAAGGAATCTAAGTTCGAGCTCTCGAACCAATCCCAAACCTTTCATATTCATACTATTTTTACCCCAGAAATTCATTTCTAAACATTGTGCCACCCTACACTGAGTTTAAAACAAAGGAACAAGGGAACACATTGGCAGCCTACCGTACCACATTGGGAGTCGGCTAGATCTCTTTCGTGAGAAATACTGTTCTGGGTGGGAAACAGCTAGCTGTCCCATTTTCAAGATATTTTCGACCTATTTTGCTCAAATTCTATAAATACGAGTCTTAGCCGTTGTATTGAGGGTTAGAAAAATTTCATAGAAGCTAAATCACCCTTGAGAGCTCCTTCTTATTGTGCAAGCTAACTTTGAGATATTTGATCATCCTTGAAACATATTATCTCACATACAACCTTAGAACTAAGCCTAAGAACCTTGGTTGAGCTTTGTGAAGCACAATTCAAGCTTGAGAGTGTGCTTGAACCAAGTTTGTGTTACAAACAAGAGCTTGCCTTCTTTGAGACGTATAGGATTACCACCTTCTCTCTTGCTCTCCTTTCTATCTCTTGCTATCTATTTCTTGTGTCTTTGTACTATCTTGACTCCATTTCAAGTCCTTGAATTTGGGTTTGGAGAGCTACCAAAGGTAGAAAGGTTTAACATCCTTTCTAGCACCTTACATCATAGCTCAAACACTTGTTCTTACACTCTTTTATTTGGTCTTCAAACTGATTTTCAGAGTTTAAAAGAGGCTAAAAAACATGGTTTGAGGTCTCAAAAAATGGAGGGGTTAGCCATCCCTCTTTGTTCTTGTTTACTAGTCTTGTTTCCTTGCTTTTTGTTTAAACTTTTTGGGCTCTTTTCATGCACTTTGAGCAATTGTTTTTTACGTAATAGGGGCTGTTTGGGGGCTGTCCTAGGTTATTTAATTAGTTCATGCTTTTATTAGTTTGCTTGTTGTATCGTAAGTCCTCATGTCTAACTTGTTGTGTTGTGTTAACCATGCTTTGGTAGCTTTTCTTTGATTAATTTTCACGTCAAGAGTCTCATTTTAATAATCAATTTAGCATTCATTTATATAACCTCCCTCTTTTCTTCTTTTGTTTGAGAGTTATTTCAACCGATTGATGGTTGTTCAAAAAATGAAAAGGAGACCTATGCTTAATGGCTTAATCTCAACGGAGGTTCATTGTCAACGGCATGGTCTCTCTTTCATGTTTGGGATCACCTCTTGTTTGAAATTTCTTCTCATTTAGTGGATTTAATTCTCACTTTGGAAAAATAAATTAAAGAATGGAAGGAACTAATTAAATTGGCTTAAAATTGGACCAACCAACATAAACAAAATGAGTTATATTGCTTGGGTTTAGTCGAACATTATGCCGAGTCTATCGTATCAAGGGTTGTCATATGTCGATTCATGGTGTTTTGACGACCCTTGAAGCGTCTCTACCTCCCTCTTTGAGCTCACTTCATGATAGGAGGAAGGGGTGGTTGTTATTTCTTGCATTCATTGATTTTTGTCCAAATCGTGCCCAAAATCATCAAGCAACCAACTTGCTCATTGATGATTTTGGAAACGACTTCATCCTTCTCTTGAGGCTTTCCATGATAGAGAAGTGTAAAAAGGACAAACAGGGCCTTAAAGGCTCTGTCTGCACTGTTCTCACCTCAAAGCACAAAAATAGCTTTTTGCCAGAAATTAGGGGCTGGCCGACAGTATTTGGACTCGGCCGGCTCCCAATGCTTGGTAAGCAGTGACTTTTTGCAGAAATAGAGGGTAGTGGCTAGGGTGGAACAGAGAACTCTGGACAGACAGAGTAGCTTCTGGGCATTGTGCATGCGACCATCATGTCTCATTGTTGCTTCTATTTTTGTAATGATTATTGTTATAATTATTATTGTTGTACTTAATTGTTATCATGGTCAATTAGCCTTTTTGTAATTATTATTGTTTATTCATTTGTGTCGTAGCTAGTTAACTTAGATGGCTCGTTCATTTTTCATTATTATCCTTGTTGTAATAAGGTAGTTAAGTAGTTAGTTTAGCTAGTCAGTTCTTTAATTCATTCATTCGAATTTGTAATAGTTGGTTTATTTGGACACTTAGACATTCATTTAGACCCTCTTGCATGAGGGCACATATGTAATAATGCTGTATGTCTTCTAACCCCATTTCTTTCTCCCTTTTATTTCATTGCTTATGATGGAGAGCATGTTGCACCATGTTTATTTTAGCATTTCCCATGAATAAAGCATCCACTTGTCTCATACGCATTTGGGTTCGGCTCATCATGCTAACCAATGTCTTTAATTTCATTGCTTGAATACGTGATTTATTCCATGTCTTGAATTGAATCATATGCTGTACTTATAGTCAAGCCATTAACAATTAGATAATGTGTGTCTTGCATTAGTCATATGGCATTAAGTTAGGAGTATGCATGGTTTCTAACTAGCTTGCTTTGTTTGGGCTTGCCTTAGAGTACTAGGTGAGCGTTTATTGCTTTAGCATTTTGCATTGTGTGTGCTTGTTGCCATGTCGAGTATGCGTTCCATGAGGCTAAGTGCTTAAGTGATATAACTCTTCGAATGCTGGTGGATGAAGGCTAATTGCTAAAATTTGGATAAATTGATTAATGTACATACAAACTCACCTTTTTCAAGCGATGCATATTCAAAACAATTTTCAAATAAACATAAAATCTAAGTGTTCTAACTTTTGCAAATTAGTCTATACTTGTGTGCAACACATAGTAAAAAGTAGATAATAATGAGAACAACAACATATAATGTAAATAAAAATCACATTATGATTAGTAGAGGCCGATCTTTGATCAGGTGAGAAGGGTGCTCAATTCATAACCTTCCCCTCTCATACCTAAGTTCCTGAGCCGAGACACTTTGGTGATGACGGACTAATAGCCTTTGGCATGAGTCATGGGTTTCCTAAATTTCCCAAAAATATTTAGGTGGCGACTCTGAAATTGGCAAAGCAGTCAATTTTTGGCATTTGATTGAAACATCAATTTTCCAACAAAATTGCTGGAACTCTTTTTGTGTTTTCATTGTTTCACATTGCACTTGTGAAATTAGATTTAGAACCACGAGAGTCCAAACTGTAGGGCTAGTCGTATCTGAAAGGAGCACGAAAAGCAAGCTACACCTCATTATTCCAAATCCTAACATACATAACAATTGCCAACGCCCAACAACATTAATCCAAAACCCCAAAATTTGCAAACAACTACAACATAACCCAATTTCAATTCAATTTTACGCTTTTCCTTTAACTTTCCAAAATTTACGAAGGAGATACCAAACCTTTCCAAACCCATATCCTAAACATGCTTTCACAACCCATAATCAATTATAAGCATAACCCATAGACCCACCAATTTAAACCCAAACCAACCCATATGCTTTTTTAAAAAATCAACTATAAAACTATGTTTCTAAATGTCGTAAAAAGTACCACAAGTCCATCTATAGCGAGGTATTGAAAAGAAGATCTAGAATCCCTACCTCTTGAAGAGAAGAGGAGAAAAGCTAAAAATCCATCGACGATGAAAACATGATCCGCTCAGATTAAAACGACACCCTCGTCACCTTCTACGTTTTGATCTATTGGACTAGGGGTAGAAAATGGGTGTAATTAGATGAAACCCAAGCTTTTAGGTTGAAGAAACCTAAAAATGGCAAAAAGAGAGAGAGATGAGAGATAGAGAACCAGAAAAATGATATTTTCCTCACACAGACGATTTCTATACACTAACCATCCCGGGCGTGAAGAAATAGACCGCAGGCGTAGTCAGCCATCTACACTGGTTGCGGGTGCAACCATCTAGACCACGGGTGTGACTTGTCATACTGCAGCCCAGCTCACGGCCCCTTGTAGGCCACGCATTTTCCTCTTAGCCAGCGGACCTAAAGCACACATTTGGTGGCGGCCGGTTGTAGACACCCCATTTTTGATGGCCCATACGCTTTTCAAATGCTTGATTTCCTTAGTAGGAAACCTCAGTTTTGAACCTACAAACCTTGTGCCTTGTTTTGGACTAAAACAATAGTTTTTCAAGCCTGAACATCTAGGGACCTGCAGACTCACTAGTGTGGCCTGTTGGCCACTTGTGTAGATTTTTGGATCTTTTTACCAGCTGTGTCAGCTATCTCCACAGATGCATGCATTGTCTTAGCTGTATCTGTATGGATATTTTCGAGATGGTCTGATATATTTCTATATATAGAGGACCCTCTCTCATATTTCCAAGGTTAAAAAAAATTTTAGAGTAGAAGTTTTAGAAAATATTTTCTCCATCTACATCTCTCTCTCCCTCTCTCTCTCTCTCTCTCTCTTTCGCAACTTCCATAACCTTTGCCTATACACTCCAAACCAAACCTTGAGGGTTCTTGGTTGAGGTGCTTAAGCTTGCATTTTAGCATTTGAGAGTGTGAAATTAGTGGTTTGTGATTCAAAGGATCATTTCTCTTCAAGAGGTATACATTCTAGTTCTTTTGTACCATCTCTCTTCCATCTTTTCTTGTTGTTTTTGAGTTGTTTCTCACTTGTATTTTTGGGCTGAAACTTGTGGTTTAAGGCCATTAAAGGTAGAGGGGTTAACTACCCTTCTTTGAACCTTGCTTCTTAGGCATTTGCCCTTGTGTTTCCTATCTTCTTATCAACTCCTTTGAGCCTTTTACCCCTAAATTTTAGAGTTTTTCAGAGGTTGAAAATCATGTTTTGAAGTCCCAAAAATAGAGTGGTTAGCCTCCCCTCCTTGTGCTTGTGTGCTAGTTTAGTCCTTCAATATTTTAGCTTCTTGTTTTAGTTATTTTTGTCTTAATTCTAGCACTTTTTTTTTTTTTTTTTTTTTTTTTTTTTTTTTTTTTTTGTGGAAGATTTTAGGGCTATTTTAGGACTTTTTATGAGTTAGCTTCATTCGTGCTTTGTATAGTATGCTTGTAGTGTAATAGTCCTCATAGGTTTGGTGTTTTAGGCATTAGACACCAACCTATTTAAGTTAATGGCATTCATTTCAAGCTTTCCATGTGATCATCTCTAATCATCCCTGCACCTCTCTCATTTCTTGGCCTTTTTCGTGCCATGAGAGTTGTCTCAAACTAATTGTTTGTTTAAGTTTGAGATAGAGGTAGGGTGCTTAATGGTTTAATCTCCTTGGAGGTTCATTACCAATAGCATGACATCTCTCTCATGCCTAAACCAACCTTTGGTTTGACACTTCTCTCCATTAGTGGACTTAAGGCTCGTTATCAGACTTAATGGACTAATGAATGGAAGGTAATTAAAATGGAGTAATAAATTGGGGTTAAAATGAGGTAAGATAATAAAATGGTTTGGGTTCAATCGCCATTGAGTCTTGAGTCATTTCATACTTGTTAGTGATGAAAATGGTTCAAGAGTCAATGTCAACTACTTCCCTTGATTAATCCATGATAGGGAGGAGTTTTGTTGGTCTCTCTTTATCATTTATTGAAATTGTATCCCTTGGTTCATAAGTCATCATGCAATGAAATTGCGTCAATTGATGGCTTGCGAATCGAGCCAACCCCTCCTTTGACTTGTTTGCTGATAGGAGAGGTAGGGTGGACAAACATCCCCTGAGAATGCTTTATTTGTGCTTTGTTTGTTCTCTGTTGTAGCAGGAGGAATCCAACATTAATGGCTGGCAGGCCACTTTTACTGGGCGGCAGGCCACTATTAGTGGCTGGCCGGCCACCACTTCTAGCGTGCCATCTACTTTTTCCAAGCAAGCAGTGTCCCTTTTTTAGCAAAACAAAGCAGAGGCTGAGGTGAACAGTGCAATTTTCTAATTGTGCAACAGAGGCATTTTGCCAGCAAAACAGTGCAGAGGCATTCTTTGGGGGGAGGGGGGGAGAAAATCATGTGCATGCATAAGCCATCTCCTCATTCCTCGAGGCCCGTTAGAGTTGGGGGCTTATAATAATTTAATTGCCTAGTCAATTAGTTGTAATTAATTAGTTAGAGTTATTAATTTTGTGTTGTAATTATTTAATTACCTAGAGTAGTTAATTAAATTTGGTGTTGTAATAGTTAGTTAGCTAGCTTAGCTAATTCATTTATTCAGACCCTTTTGTGTGAGGCCCAAATATATAATAATGTGTATATCTTCCAACTCCATGTCTTTCTCTCTTTTATTTACTCGCTTGTGATGGATAGCGTAGAACATCATGTTTCTTTTAGCATTTCCCATGCATGAGGTTCGGCTTATCATTCTAACAAGCATTCTCATTTAAATACTTCATTGAAAACGTGTTGAAATTGCATGCTATCAAGTTGGTTCAAAAGCCATATTAGTAGTTGGGCCTATTAATTACATCTTGTTTGTGTTACATTAGGCATATTTGCATTAGTTAGGATCATGCATTTTTCTAACTAGTTTCTCTTTTGTCTCACCTTGGGAATTGGGGTAAGCTTTTATTTTCTTTAGCATATTGCATAAGTGTGATTGTTTCCATGTAAAGCATAACTACCATGAGGCTAAATGCTTAATTGATATACTTGCTTGAATGCCAGTGGATGAAGGCTTTTTGCTTAAGTTGGAAATTGTGATTAAATGTATATATGAGATCACTTTTTCAAGTGGTACGTATTCGAAACAATTTTCAAAACTAACATGAAATCACAATTTACATTATATGCTCTTATTCTAATTTTCGCAAATTAGTCTATACTTGTGTGTGTCACTTAGTATGTTAGCCTAATAACTGGAATAAAAGCATATAATGTAAATAAGAATCACATCATGATTAGTAGATGCCGATCTTTGATTGACCTTCCCCTCTCGTACCTAAGTTCCTGAGCCGAGACACTCTTGATGATGATGGACACGTGGCCTTTGGGATGAGTCTCGGGTTTCCTAAATTTCATAAAAATAAAATATTTAGGTGGCGACTCTGTATTTGGCAAAGTAGTCAATTTTTGGCATTTTGATTCAAAATCGATTTTCCAAAAGATTTACCAGATTTGGACTCATTTGTGTTTATCTATTTCACATTACACTTGTGAAATCAAATTTAGAATCACGAGAGTTCGAACTGTAGGGCTAGTCATATCTGAAAGGAGCACGAAAAGTCAAGCTACAGTTTCTGGCGACTTTGCTTGGGACATTAGAGAACTTGACTCAAACTTCATGATGTGAAATTTTATCTACACTTATATGTTCTATGCATTACATTTGCATTGGTGCGCTTAAGTCACTGTGTTTGCCGACTGTTATTCCTGGACGGTTTATCGGAGCCTTGCCCAAAAGCTTGCCAAAAGGCTGACCGGTCGTGGGCTCTGCCATGTTGGGAACACAACCCTCGGATCTGGATTACTGCTGTACCGCTTGATCTGCCTTTCACTTCTCGGTGTTAGGTGTGAGAGGTATATTAGGTAGTCTTGCTGAGGCACTCCTCTTTGACCATTTGGCCTAGTTGCATATAGTAAGCTGTAGAAATTGTTCCAAACTAGGACATGATGCACACCCGAATACAGGATTGCGTGAAATCGCTTGATTGAAATAGTTAACCCTAGTTTCTTCCTAACGAAACTAGGATAGGGTAACCCCCCCATAGGGGTGTTTTGGCTCTCTCTTAACTGGTATGTGCTTTACAGTGAAATTGCACAGGAATGTCCATATCAGTTGCACCGTGGTATCCGTTTTGGGGCAGAATTCAGTGTGGAGTACAGTTCTATAGCTTTGATCATGTCTGTGTTGATAACATCTTAGCTGAGGTGCTGTGAGGTTTCTGATTGCTATTTTTTTGCTTTATTTCTTTTGCCAGGTAGTTTAAAACCATAGCTTCAGAAGGTTCGGATATCTCCCAAGCATTCTGGACCCGGGTTGGAAGGCTTTGCAAAGTCGGGGATCTTCTGGTAGACGTCCCCGAACGTCCCGGGAAAATCCCGTTTTGTTCATTGGGCTTACTACAGTTCGGACTCAAATGTCACGGTTCTGAATCTAATCCCGCAAAGTGCAATGCGAGACCGATAAATCACCAAACAGTCCAAATCCGGCAAATCGTTTTGAAAAATAGATTTTTAGAAAGATGTGCCAAACATGGACTGCTTTGCCAGATACAGAGTCGCCACCTAAATATTTTGTTTTGGAGGAATTTAGGAAACCCTGACTTGTGCCTAAGGCCACATGTCCGTCATCACCAAAGTTGCCTCGGCTCGGGAACTTGGGTACGATTGGGGAAGGTCATTTCATAAGCACCCCCGCTCGCCCGATTAAAGATCGGCCACTACTAAGCATGATATCTTGCTTTTGAAAACACATGTGCTCTTATTTCGGTTATTAACCTAGAATTACTATGTGATGAGCACAACATACAAGTATAGACTAGATTGCCTAAGTTGGAACAAAGCATCGCATATCCATTTGTTTTGAAAATGAATTGAAGTTTGCTACTCGCAAGTAGGCTAAAACACGGGTTTCAACGAATTATTCCAACTCAAGCAACCCAACCTTCACCCACAGGCATTCAGGCAGTTATATCACATAAGCACATAGCCTCATGGTAAGCATGCTATCATGGCAGTCACTCACACACATGCAAGGATGCTAAAGCATAAACATTCACCGAGTACTCCAAGCCAAAACAGAAACTAGTTAGTAATCAATGCATGATCCTAGTTCATGTTAAGATGGCTAATGCAACACATACAAGAATGCAACTAAGATAGGCTCGACTATTCTAAGATGGCATATGAGATGCTACAGGTAACATGTATTCAACTTGGAATTGAAATACGATGCAGTTAGTATGATGCGCCGAGCCCGGTGTATGCAATACAGATGAATGAATGCAAGCATGCGAACATATAGATGCTAATTGAAACATGCCCTAAAACTAACCATCATAAGCGAGTAAATAAAAGGGAGAAAGACGTAGGGTTGGAAGACATACATCACACACACGCACACTTATTACAACATTGCCCTCTTTTAGAGGGTCCGAATAAATAATACATAATCGAATTAACTAATTATTACACAACACTAGCTAATTAACAAATTAACTAAACTAGCATGCAAACTATGTAAAATGGGCTGCCTCAGCTCTGCTTTGAATGATAAAGGATGCATGCATACTCGAGTCGCCTTGTCGGGAAATCCATTGCGATGCCCTGGCTCGCCTTTGTTTGCAATTGATTTCAAAAACTTGCACAAAGCTCCATGGAGATGAAACTCTACCCTGGGAATCTAGGGGGAGGCTGCCGACCAACTATAGGCATTGGAGACCACCTACCGACCACCCTTGGTGGTGAAAACCAGAAAAGGTGGTCGGCCTACCAGAAAACCTGGTCGACCGACCAGTTTCTTCTCCTGGTGTCTGCATTTTCTACAACAAAGGCAAGAGAGAGAGAGAGAGAGAGAGAGAGAGAGAGAGAGAGAGAGAGAGAGAGAAAGCAAGGTGTTTTCAACATATGTGTGCATGACCACTCTCCCCATCATTGTACAAGCTCAAGGAAGTGTAGGTTTCGATCCTCGGGCCACCAATCACGCATCTCGATGCATGATGGCCGAGGAGTCGAATTGCACGACTCAATGGGACATGAATGCACATATAAGCAACTAAAACCAACAACTCCATCATGGGTGGTCAAGAGTGTCGGCGACCGGGAATCGAGGCACGTTTCATCACTTGGAGTATGAAACGTTCCTCGTTTCCCGTATTTGGACTAACTCCTATTCCAAACACAATGCAACAACTAGAATGGCATGCACAATGCGACCTCAAGCATGCAATCCTAAGGCGATGCAACCAAGTCATGCAAACATGCAAAGGATGACTTGCGAACATGCAAACTAACATATGCAATACTACGAACTAACAATGGCATACTGAATGCACATGATACTATATGTCATACACAATGCACATGTGAAGACTATCATACACAATGAAGTGAACAGGGCATGCGCAATGCAATGATCAAACATGCGACAATGCGGCATACTCAATGCTATGAACTACAATGGCATACTCGATGCAAAATGGACTTAAACCAAAATGAATGGGCCTCAGCCACACCCAAATCAGTGGCTATACATGATGAAAATGAGGCAACAAAACACATGCAAACATACAAGATGCAAGGGCCCAAAGCCTAGGGCACAAGATACAACTGTATGAAAGCATGGAAATGATGAAATATGGCATACAACAACACATGTTCCAGCTCTAAAATGACATACAAAATGGTCTCGAATCATGCAAACAACTCATGTTATGCATGTTGAATGGCTCAAATACTGAAACTAGTGAAGTGCATTACACTAGAGGTATGCAAAGCAATGCCCAAATGAACAAACCAACCCCAAATAGTCCCTATGCAGGCCCAAAACAGTGGCAAAATGGACTAAGATGATGGTTTGAAATGCACAAAAATGAAGCTCATGCAATGGCCCATAAATGAGGTATACAAGCCCAACTCTCAAACGCATTTAAAGAGTGGAAAACATGGGAATGTGGCACAAGTATAAGCTCTGAAATAACATGCTAAATGATGCCAAAACATGAAAACACCTCAAGTTAAGCATGCAAGAGGCTTCAAAACTCGAAGCTAGGCAAGGGTATTACACTGCAAGCATGCATGGCAAGCATCATTCGACCATGGGACCTCAAAACAGAGCTAAGGCAGCCCAAATCATGAGTAAAATCAGTTTAGAACATGGCCAAAATATACTAGAATCAAGGGCCAAAATAACATGCAATGTGAGCTAGTGAACATGGATTACACTACAAGCATATGAAGCATTCAAAAGGCCACTGAACCAGCAAAATAAAGAGGTATGACATGCCAAATAAAGCCCCAAAACCCACTGAAACATGATCAATGCATGCAAGAATGACATGCTCCTTTGATAGGCTATAAGAGGGGTTATTTTACACATGCAAGAGACACACCCAAGGTGACAAAACCAACTCTGGACAGAGCCTACGTAGGCCCTAAAAGTCACTGAAAAGGGCCTGAAACAAGGCTTGGAGGTGTGCAAATGAAGGCTCCTTTGGTAGGCCAAAAATGCTAGTAAACAAGACAACAAGAGAGAGGGTCACCCCTCTCTGATTTTGACCCTCAAAACCACATGTTCACCACTGAAAATCCACTAGATTTCAGTGGTAGGAAGGCCAAGCAAAGATTAAATCAAAGGCTTTATGGCATGGCACAAAACAAGGCTATTTAGAGCATGCAAGAGGGTAGATGACCCCCCACAACAAAATGACCTTAAACAAACATGAATAATGGTTAAATATGAACCTTTTTTCAGTTGACAACAAAGCCTAAATATGCATGAAAGTATAGCTAAGAGAATGATCAAGAAAAGAGCTTAAAAGAGGAAAAAGGAGTTACCCTTGAAGCTCAGCAAAACAACAACTTTCTGGACCAAAAACTCAACCTTTGAGACCTCTCAAGACCCTTCAAGAACCTTAGAACAATGGTGGAGGTGTGAGGCTATGAGGTGTGGTGCAATAGGTCAAGAACAATACACTTTGAACCAAAATATAGGGAGATATAGAAGGGAGGTATGTATTTTACCTTAAGCCAAAATCTGAACCTTCACAAAGAAGGGGGAGGCCCTCCTTTATAGCCAAAAGGGACCAAAGCTTCTCAAAGAAGCTAAAAACCAAGGTTGAAGATCCTTCATACACGTGTATGAAGGATCCAGTCTGTGCCTTCCAGCTGGCACAGCTGGAAACAACTCATAGAGACAAAACTGGGGGAGGCAGGCCGACCAGTTCAGGTGGTCGGTTGACCACTTCCACTGCACGGCCGACCAGTTCAAGAGGTTTAACCCAATGAAAGGTGGTCGGCAGCCCCATTTGATGGTCTTCACATTGAATGCAAGCTAGTGGTATGGTGGGAGACCAGTAAATGTGGCTCAAAGACTAAGGAGACCAGCTTCCTGACAAGAAAATCGGTTGGCGGGAGAAAAGTGGTCTCCAAGGAGAAAAGGTGGTCTCCCACCCTTGTACCACCTCCCAAACAATAAAAACAAGGTCCATGCCAAAAATGAACTAAGACGGATGCAAAACGAGGATTTGGGGGTCAAAACGCACAGCCGGGTGCCCCGAAAACAGGCTGTTAAGCAACGAAAGTGGCATGCGACCACAAAGGTGGTCTCCCAGGCCACAGTGTCCCTCTAGAGAGAGGAAGCAAGGTGTGTGCCAAAAACCGTGCCAAACGGAGAATGTTAAGCGGTCCCAAACCGAGGTGCGCGGTCGACGGCTCTGAAAATCGGAAACTGGTCTCCAAATGGGAACAGTGCCTGCGACCACGAAAAGTAGCCTACGGCCACTATGAGATGGTCTACAAGACCTCTCCCTCTCTCCAGGAAGAGAAAGCAAGACCTGGTCCGCAAATCGAGGCAAAGCATAAAAGGGTCCCGAGGTCCGGGGGTAAGGACCTCAGCTGAAACTCCGAAACCTCAGAACGAGCACAACATGCGCAATCACCGAGCGCTCAATCGATGACGTCTGGGTCTTAAGGTCGGTCAAAAATGGGGTGTCTACACTTCTTCAGGAACAGCCCATGTTTACTTCGCTATCACCGGTTACAAAATGGAGGAGGGTTAGGAAAAATTCACCAGTCTAGTTTTTATAGCAATCAACACTCAGCTCACCTGTGTTTAGTCTAGTTCGGGAACAATTGTTTACTTCCAGTCCAGCTCGAGACCGGTCACCTGTTCAAATGACTCAGTATCCTCCGACCAATATGGAAGAATTGATACTCTAACTACAGCAAACAGTGGAAGCATTACAGCGCCCTTCAGGCCGAGGTTATCACCAGGTTACAACAACAACAACCGGTTGTAGCCTCTTCATCCTATGCATCTACTGCGACTATCCCTGTGCCCGACGCCACTACTAATACTGTCGCTGCTCAAGATTCACAAGATCAGGGTAATTTGGCTTTCCCGATTCCACTAGAACTCATTTCGGCCTAAGCTTCCAAAGCCCTGGTTTATCAAACCGAGGCCCCGTTTGAGTTTGTGGTCGATCCAACTGCACTTAAGGTCAACAAACTGGAGAAATTGTTCAAAAGAGCGCAAAGGATCAACTCCATCCCAGACATAGAGAATGGATATACTAGTCAGCAGTGACATTACCAGAGCGGTTCAAGATGCCACACATTAACCGTTTTGATGGCTCCGGGGACTCGATTGTTCACCTACGGTTGTTTTTGGATATTTTGTGGCCAATGGGTTTGACTAGGTTGCAGAAGCTATCCCTCTTTGCTTGGACTATGTCGGGTATAGCGGCCATTTGGTACGCCAAGTTGGAAGATTCGATGAAACAGAATTAGGATGAATTAGCTGAGTCCTTCATGGCTCATTACTTTTATAATATGCAAATCGAGGTTATAACCCATGATCTCGAGGCGACGCGTCAAAAGTCAAAGGAGAGTTTCTCTGAATTTGTGACAAGATGGAGGGCTAAAGCCTCAATGATGACCACTAGACCTTCAAAAAAGGATAAGATAAGAATGGTTGTCTTGAATCTGCATGGCAAGTTGCTGCAGAAAATGATTGTGCTTCCATTGTTTACATTCACATAGCTCCATGAAATGGGGGTGCGAATTGAGGATACTATGAAGCAGGGACTTATTATTGAGGAGAAGGAGTCGGCCAAGAGGCCATTTGTTCACAGTTCCAATGTTACTGGCCATAGCACAACTGCAAGGCAATCGGATGTAAGTGTTGTCACCACAACCAAAACCGCCGACCCCTTCGCCAACACAAGCTCACAAACATCATCTAACCCCTCCCGACCCTAGAGGACTTTTAGCCAATTGTACATAACTCTGTTTAAATCCATGCAAGTGCTAGTCAAGAAAGGGCATCTAAAACCCTTAGAACCTCGCCCACTCCCCAATCCTTTTCCACTCAAACACAATCCTACAAAGTACTGTGCTTTTCACCAGCAGTATGGTCATGACACCAATCAATGCTTCTGACTGAGTCATGAGATTCAGGATCTCATTGACAACAAGGTCATTGCACCACCCCAGAAACCAAATGTAACTACCAACCCGCTCCCAGCCCGTAATCAAGTTCCCTCACCTCAAAATCTTAACCTGATCCATACACTGGCCACCTCTTATGACCCCAGCGTATATATTACCCCCTCTCACCTATCGAAATTGGCATTGTTGATTCTTGAAGGCACATATCTGTGCGTGATGGACACGTCCAAACCTCAACCCAAGCTTGAGGTGATAACACTTGCAATGAAGGGAGGCCACTAGTCAGTTGGCAAAGCGTCCTGAGGACTTATCTAAGAGGGTGTCTAACCCGAGTTGCTATATTGTACTAACTAGTCAAAACAAGCCTAAAGTGGTGCTACCAAGCTTGGTAGACGTCAATGTGATCAGGGATGATGGCCTGAGCCAGGGGTTAGATGATCTAGAAGACCTCGAAGAGGATTTGGATAACATGCAGTTCTTTGATAAACATGATCAGGGAGATGCACAGATCGGGTGGTTCGACCTGAATGGACCGACTGATAACACTAGATGGCTAAGTGATAAGCCAGACAAAGAAGAAGAAACTAGGAGGAAGCCATAAGGAAAAGAAGTAGAGGTAGTTGTAGCAGTCGGAAAGGCTAATGAGAAAGGAAAACTGCCAGAGGGCACATATGTGGGAAACCCAACCCAAGAAGTGGGTATTGTAAACACCATAGGGATTGAACAGGAAGTTGTGCTGATACAGTTTGAGAGGGAAAGACTTGAACACAGCTCGAAAACTGCAACTGTGTGTCGCCCCGAGGGGGACACTTATTCTGTGCAAATGATTCAAGTGAAGGGACACTCAAACCACGCTGAAATCGTGAGAGGAGGTCCAAAAACAACCCGCCCAGGCGCATACACGACGTAACCTGAGATAAATTCCAAACACGCTGAAATCGTGGGAGGAAAAGGAACACTCAAACCACGCTAAAATTGTGAGAGGAGGTCCAAAAACAACCCGCCTAGGTGTGTACACGACGTAACCTAAGATAAATTCCAAACACGCTGAAATCGTGTGAGAAAAAGGGACACTGAAACCACGCTGAAATCGTGAGAGGAGGTCCAAAAACAACTCGCCCAGGTGCGTACATGATGTAACCTGAGATAAATTCCAAACACGTTGAAATCGTGTGAGGAAAAGGGACACTCAAACCATGCTGAAATCGTGAGAGGAGGTCCAAAAACAACCCGCCCAGGCGCGTACACAACGCAACCTGAGATAAATTCCAAACACGCTGTAATCATGTGAGGAAAACGACAGAGGGAGAAACATTGGGACATATCCCGGTGTTTCGGAAAGAAGGGGAATCATAGGGACGTATCCCCGTGCTTCAGAACGGTATGAGCATTGGAACGTACTCCTAATGCTCTGACAAAAGAGGGAGAAACATAGAGATGTATCCTCGTGTTTCAGAAAGGTACGAGCAATGGAACGTATTCCAAATGCTCTAAACCAAAGAGGGAGAAACATAGGGACGTATCCCCGTATTTCAGAAAGGTACGAGCATTGGAACGTATTCCAAATGCTCTAAACCAAAGAGGGAGAAACATAGGGACGTGTCCCTGTGTTTCGAAAAAGAAGGAGCGTGCATAACAATGCAGCAAGAGGAAAGGCACATCCCACAGCATATCACACACGAGAGAGGAAAAGGAAAATCTCTCAGCGTAGCACACGCGAGAAAGAAAAGAGAAAACCTCTCAGCGTATCACACGCGAGAGAGGAAAGGGAAAACCTCTCAGCGTATCACACGCCAGAGTGGAAAAGAAGCATCTCTCAGCGCATCACACGCAAGAGAGGAAAGGAAACATCTCTCAGCGTATCACACGCAAGAGAGGAAATGAAGCATCTCTCAGCGTATCACACGCTAGAGAGAAAAGAGAAAACCTCTCAGCGTAGCACACGTTAGAGGGGAAAAGAAGCATCTCTCAGTGTATCACACGTAAGAGAGGAAAGAGAAAACCTCTTAGCGTAGCATATGCTAGAGGGGAAAAGAAGCATCTCTCAGTGTATCACACGCAAGAGAGGAAAAAGAAAACCTCTCAGCGTAGCACACGCTCGAGGGGAAAAGAAGCATCTCTCAGCATATAACACGCAAGAGAGGAAAAAGAAGCATCTCTCAGCATAGCACACACGAGAGAGGAAAGAGAAAATCTCTCAGCGTATCACACGCGAGAGAGGAAAGGGGTAAACCTCTCAGCGTATCACACGCGAGAGAGGAAAAGAGTAAACCTCTCAGCGTATCACACGTGAGAGAGGAAAAGAAGCATCTCTTAACAAGAGGAAAGGTATCCAAACGCGCGCCAAACGCGAGAGGGGAAAGGTACCAGTCAAACTGGACCAGAACTTCTCTGAATGAACAGTACATACAATACCGGACATGAATGAGAAAGAAACTCGATAGGTACAATGCAATACAATGCAAGATGTTAAAAGAATGTAATAAGCAGATAAAGTAGCGCTTTAGAAAATGCCTCATGGGGTGAGTGGCAGTGAACTGCTTCACTCTGACGGGGACCCCCTCTTGTATTCCTCAAACACTTACCTTGTGTTCTTCGAACTCTTACCTTCAACTCACGATATAAAGGTTCTGATATGCTGACAAGGGATAACCTCTGCTGGGGAAACCACGGATGCCGCTTTTCTTTCGGATCATACTCACAACTTTCCCTATTCTCCAACGGGGTGACAGACTAGGTTGATTCAGTATCCAGAACCGAGGCGCATACCCGCTACCTCAACCTATGGGGCTGCCATACAGATTTCAAGCTGGGGATACACCCCATGGGTATTCAAACCAGACTTTAGTCTTGGAAATTCCAAACCTTTGTGTTCTAGGCATCAGCCATTCGAACTTTAGTTTTCACTGTCGTAGTTGATCTCTTAGGAACTCATTGCAAATACAGCCAAGATGCCCCTGGCATGGTACTCAGGAGAGTGCTTCTGATTGCCATTCTGGCATTGAAACAACTGGCACAGTATTCTATTCACTTTGAACGCATAGCTCATAACACAGAACCATGTTCCTTCTGCACACGGCTCATACAACACACTACTCATTCTGAACACACAGCTCATAACACAGTACTCATTTTATTCTACACAAGACTCATACAACACACTACTCATTCCGAACATACAGCTCATTCTGAACATACTGGATGTAGTGACAGAACTTGCAGAAGTTGAAACAAACTCGGATGCTCCGAATTTTCCCTCTTTGCTTTTGCTTTGTAGTCCGGAACCCATATAGCTTCAGATAGGTCCTGGTTTTACTGTTCTCACATGACCTGGGTTGAACCCTGCAGTTTTATGAAAGAACGAATCTTGTTTTGCACAAATGTGGAGAACGGCGCAGCACTCCTGAGCACAAAACGATTCATTTTGAAATTAAGAAATGAGTTCTTAACCGGGTATTGAGCCTACGACTAACCACAGCCAAAACGACTCAACAAAGGAAAAGAAAAGGTAAACAACCTAAACACATCGAGAAACACTCGAAACGACTCAAAACAAGGATCAAGACAAAACAAAAGACACGACATTCAGACGTATCCCAATGGCAAGAGACCTCTCAGTTCGCGAGGAGCCAGTTTCTTCGGGTATTGTTTCCCACCCTTTCTTATTTGTGATTCTCACATCACTCGGCCCTCAGGCTCGGTTTTTCTGAAAAAGCCCTTTTCTCATTTTTTTCTCTCAACGTACATCTCTCTATTTTTCAATCTCTCATTTTTTATCCCTCCCCTAGGTAGTTGATGGATAAACAGGAAGTTGCGGGGTTTTGCCCCTAGCATTCCGCTAGATTCTTCTTCTTCTGCTCACAAACAGTGAATTTTCCCACAGAGGGGTTGCGCTACAACTGGGTGTGTAGCCAATCTGCAGCCGACATCGGTTGACGATGCTCTGCTGGGGAGTTTGGATGTGATCAGATGTGTCCAGATGAGGGAGTGGAATATCCTGATCCATTCCAATTCGTGCTTCATGCTTAGCATGATACCTCGCTGCTTGGAGGATGAGAGAGCTTTCTGCCCTTTTGCTGTTAGCTTCAGTTATGCCCTTTTCTGGTAGGTAGAGTGCCCTCTCTGGCAAGTGTGTTGGCAATGGGGAAAAGATAGAACACCTGACTCAACTGTGCCCCTAGTTCATCATTTTGACCATTTTTTGTTTTGGCTTTCTACTAAAACAATTTTGATCAATATAAGAGTTTGATTAACATGCTTGTTCAACTTTTTGATTTGAAATCATGCAAGTCAGGCTATGAGCACTGAAAATTTTCCTTTTTTGGGTCCAAGAAATGGTCCAGTTTTGGAAAAATGGAATAATTTGCAAGAGAATTAGTCAACTCATTAAAAATTCTCAAAAACAGTTTTTGCAAACAGCCACCGCTCAACGAGCATGGAACCTACTCTTGAGATGCACAACCTCAGATCCAAAACAATGGAAAATTTCCCCTTGTGTGAACGGCACTGTATGGCAATGGAAAATTGCCCCTTGCTTGAATAGCACCGCAGCGCACTGAATGGCAATGGAAAGTTGCCCCTTATTTGAACAGCACCGCAGTACATTGTAATCAGTTCTCAAAATAACGATCACAACCAAACTCTCGGATATAGAGAAAATAAAGATGATCAAAACCATTGCATGGACACAGTCGATTTGGAAGTGTTTACGGCTGGACTTCAGAATGAAATTGCCTACGTATCCCAAACATGGGAATCAAGCCTTACGTAATTCGGGTTAAGGTACACTCGGGTATTAACCTCTCCTTTTGCGCTTTAACTTTTGCCAAGGCCGCCCTTTCGGGTTTTCAACCTTGCGAGCTTTGTTTTTCTTTTCTTTTCTTTTCTTTTCTTTTCATTGTTTTTTATCTCTTTTTTTCATTTTATGCATTTTTCTATTTTTTGTTCTTTTTCTTTTCTTTTCATCTGCTCTAACTTTTGCCTGGGTTGCCCTTCCAGGTTTTCGGCCCAGCGAGCCTCTCAGGGGGTAAAAGTGTAGCTTTGTCCATGTCAAATGGTTTTAGGATCTCGAGGCCATCTGAATTCAGGAGAATGGCTGCTGTTTACTGATGATGTTGGAATCCATCCTATGGGGGTTGAATTTGCCTCTAGTGTTGCGGATAGAAGCTCGATTGTCCTTGAGCAATACTTTCTTCTTTCCTCCCTTCTAGGATTTGGCATTCTTGCCGATCTTCATTATCTTGAGCAATGATCCATCTTTGGCTCTTCGAGCACGTCTGATATTTTTTGCCCCTAGTCCCAGGGGTGCTTCTGATCTAGCTTCACAAGCTTCTTTTGATAACATCTGATCTTCTTGATCTGACTTTTCTTGCCCCTAGTTCATGGGCTGCTTCAAATCTGGCCACATAGGCCTCACATTGTGGTTGGTCGTTGAACATTCTGAATCCAACTTCAAGGTTTGAAAGCAAAAGGGGTCGAGTCTCGAGACTGAGAGCGATCCTAGGCTACACAATCTCAAGAGCAATTCCACACAGGTCTTCGCAGGACCGCGCAAAACATTTTTTGAAATCTTTTAAGAAAACGACTAGTCGCTTGCGCTGAAGACAATGTAGAACCAATCTGGATCAAGCCAGGATCCTTTTCAGTACTCACGTTAACAAACATGATCTCATTCATTAAGGGCTTAGCATGCCTCTCTTTCTCTCAGTTGATCAAATTTTTGCAAATCCCGGGGAATTTCTCCCTCTTCGTTTTTAGCACAGTGTTCAAAAAGTTTTGAAAAACTTAGGTCAATGCAATGACTTAAAAGGCACAGAAAAACAGGTGAAAAGCACTGCCGTTTCATTCAAACTTTTGGCATAACTGGCGCAAGGCAGAAGCAAACACAAGAGTGTGAAAATTTACTGTTGTTTCATTCAGATCTGTTGGGATAACTGGCTCCAAGGCAGAAACAGACTCAAAAGAAAGTGAAAAGACAAACACAAAACAAGCAAGTGATATCCGAAGTAACGCCTACGGAATCATTCGACTCCTATGCAACAGGACTGACTCGATACAACAAGACAGACCCAACTGACATAGTAGAAAAAGACTGACTATATACAAGACAACAAAATTGATTGCATACCCAAGTCAGAAAGTACAACAACTAGCATTCGCAAATGCTCAAAATAGTGCGTGCCATACGCCACATCTGAAGTAAACTGAGTGCCGCCCGCAGGTGGTTCATCCCCTGATCACATCACATTATCCTCCAAGTTCACTGATCCAGTGATAATAGACTTTGCTGAGCTTGGTGGGAGGACGACCCTGTTGTCAAACAAATCCTGTACTTTGTGGCGAAGACGAAAGCAATTGTCGGTGCTGTGACCGGTTTGTTGATGGTACGCACAGTACTGGGTAGCATCATGACCAGGTGGAAGATGATTAGGGAGAGGTCGAGGCTCAAGAGGTTTGAGATGGCCTTTTTCAGCAAGGATTTGAAGAGCCTTGGACAAAGGCATATAGAGGGCGTGGAAGATCCTGCGACCTCGGAGTTGATACTTCGAGGTTTGTGGGTTTTTGCTGGGTGTACTAGAAAAAGGGTCTGCAGGTATTGGTTTGGTCTGCTGATCTTTCCCGGGTGTAGACTTAGGGTTGGAAGGAACGGTTTTGGCAAAATGGCTATTCTCCCGATTTTTCCCTTGGCTCGAACTACCCTCGTTCTGAGTGACGAAAGTGTCATCCACAGTTTTTGCAATAACTACGAGCACTTGCTGTTTATTCAGTCCCCCGACTTTCAAAGCCTCAACAGCCTATAAAAGTTGTTCATAGGGATCAGTGTATGCCCCCACCTTGTTCTCACTGCTTGCCTCAGCTTGGTTGAAGGTTTGGGTTGCTACATCAGTGCGAAGCCATGTTGTTGTCGACATGTTATTGCCGAAACTTGGGATGGCTTCAGGTTGGCTGAGCTCAATTACAATCCGCCCCAATAGTGGGGGCTCTTCTGGCATGAAGTTCCCGGCATGTGATATGATCGATGGCAGAGCCGACATTCCGTAGGCTAGATCAGCCACAGACCTCTGAAGATCGCCGATCATTCCCATCAGCTCAAAACTGGTAGGCTCACGGGTTTGGAATAATTGGGGTTCCCAGATTGGATGTGCAGTAGGTGATCTGGGCAGGCGTTGCATTTCAACATCGGTCTCACCCTGTATGGCGATTTCTTGGTTTAATGCTGCTATCATGACCACAATTTCTTCTGAATTTTGCGTCATCACGAGTCTGCTGTACTGAACAGAGGTGATGTGACTAGCGACTAACGGATCAGATGAACCAGTGAGCCTTGACTGGCCTTTCTCTGCCTTACCTCGGTGAAGGAAAACACTGGTTGCTCTAAACTGAATTTGTGACCTGACAAAGTCTATCAGCATAAATCCAATGAACCTCGGGGAATGTTGGAGCCTTCTGAAGCTACGGTTCCCAAGACTACCCTAGCAAAAGACAAAACATGCAGCATCTCAACCCAATTTCAATGGAACAGATACGAACATAGCTGAATGGCTGTACTCTCTAATGAATTCGGCCAAAATTCTACTTGAAAAACTGATACCCTCAGATAAAACTGATTCCCAAAATACCAATGCCCTCAAGCCTGATACCCAGACTTGCAAACTGATATACGTATTCCTGTAAAGACATACTCCCCAAAAACACATAGCAAGCAAGTGAGAGCCAATACACCCCTATGGAGGGGTAGGGTTTCCCTGTCTTATTTTGTCAGGAGCTAGGGTTTCACTACGCACACAGCGGTTTCAAACAACCTACAATCGGGTAAGCAACCTGTCCTAGTTTGGAATAGTCACTATGGATTCCGATATGCACTAGGTCGAATGGTCAAAAAAGGGTGCCCCGGTCAAAAAGGGGTGCCCCGGTAAAAACCGAGGTTTGTGTTCCTGTCGTGGCAGAGCCCGCAACCGGTCAGCCTTATGGCACGCTTCTCAAAGTGAGCCTCCGGCAAACCGTTCAGGAATAGCATACGGCAAACACGGTTCTCTAGGCACACCAATGCAAATGTAATGAAAAGAAACACATAAGTGTAATCAAAACAAGATATCATGAGTTTGAGTTAAGTTCTCTAACTCCCCAGCAGAGTCGCCAGAAACTGTGGACGCGCTCCTGGGAACTCTCCGAACATCCACGCGCGCCTGCGAGGGTGGGGCGCGAATTCTCGTTATGTTCTCTGAGCTACCACAGTTTGGACTCAAATGTCACGGTTCTGAATGTAATCTTACAATGTGCGATGTAAGACCGATAAATCACCAAAGAGTCCAAATCCGGCAAATCGTGTTTGGAAAACTGATTTTTATAAAGAAGTGCCAAACATGGACTGCTTTGCCAGATACAGAGTCGCTGCCTAAATATTTTATTTCGGGAAAATTTAGGAAACCTTGACTCGTGCCTAAGGCCACGTGTTCGTCATCACCAAAGTTGCCTCGGCTTGGGAACTCGGGTACGAGAGGGGAAGGTCATGCAATGAGCACTCCCGCTCACCCGATCAAAGATCGGCCTGTACTAAGCATGATATTTTGTTTTTGAAAACACATGTGCTCTTATTCCGGTTAATTAGCTAATCTTACTATGTGATGCGCACAACAAACAAGTATAGACTAGATCGCCTAATTTGGAACAAAGCATCGCATATCTGTTTGTTTGGGAAATGGTTTGAAGTTTGCTACTCGCAAGTAGGCTAAAATACGGATTTCAATGAATTGTTCGAATTCAGGTAATCCAACCTTTACCCACAGGCATTCAGGCAGTTATATCAAATAAGCAGTTAGCCTCATGGCAAGCATGCTTTCATGGCAACATTAACACACATGCAGTATGCTAAAGCGTAAACACTCACAGTGTACTCCGAGCCAAAACAGAGAACTAGTTAGAAATCATGCATGATCCTAGTTCATGTTAAGATGGCTAATGCAACATATGCAAAAATGCAACTAAAATAGGCTCGGCTATCCTAAGAGTATCATGTGAAATGCAACTTGGTACATGTATTCAAATTGGAATTGAAAATACAATGCAGTTAGTATGATGCGCCGAGCCCGGTGCATGCAATACAGATGAATGGATGCACGCATGCAAACATAAGGTATGCTAAATAAAATATGCCCTAAAACTAACCATCGTAAGTGGTTAAGTAAAAGGGAGAAAGAAATGGGGGTTGGAAGACATGCATCATACACACGTACGCTTATTACAACACTTGGCTCTCTCGAGGGAAAGACCAAATAAGAAGCTAACTAGCTAATCTAAGCTAATTAAACTAATTATTACACAACAATTTAATTAACTAATCCTAGTTAATTAATTATTACAAAACGAATTTAAATAGCTAAACGCATTAACTAATTAAAGGGTACAAACCAAAGCAAAAGCTAGCTATCTAAGCATGACAGCTAAGGAAAACAGTAAAACAGGAGGTTCTCGGAGGAAGAAGGCTGGATGCATGCTCGGTCGCCTCATTCGGAAATCCAATGCGATGCCCCGTTTTGCCTCTGTTTTCATTTTTTCTCAGAAATTTGCACCAAGCTCCAGAAAGCTGAAACTCCACCTAGGAAAACCTATGGGAGGGTGGCCGACCACTTTTGATCTCTCCAGACACTTGCCGACCACTTTTGGTTGTTGAAAAACTAGAAAAGTGGTCGGCTAGCTAGTTTTTTTGGCTGGTTGGCCGGCCAGTTGTTGCTGCTGAATTCCAGTTTGCTGCAACAGAGAGCAAGAAAGGGCATGGCAATGTATTTGCAAGATATGTGTGCACAACCACCCTCCCTATCATGTCATGCACTCAAGGGAGTTGTAGACACCCCATTTTTGACTGACCTTAAGACTCAGACGTCACCGATTGAGCGCTCGGTGATGTTGCATATTGTGCTCGTTCAGAAGTCTCAGAGTTGCGGCCGTGCGCCCTGCCTCCGGACTCCCGAACCCTCTTCTGTGCCTTGCCTCGGTTTGCGAACCAGACTCAGTTTTCTCTGTTTTCTTTCCTGAGGAGAGGGAGAGGTCCCGTAGACCATCTCTCAGTGGCCGTGGGCTACATTTTGTGGCCGTAGGCCATTTTGCCCATTTCGGAGCCCGGTTCCCGGTTTTCGGAGCCGTTAGGCCGTGTGCCTCGGTTCGGGACCACCCAACCATCTCCGATTCCTCCAATTTTTGGCATGCATCTCATTTACTCCCTTTCGAGGGACACTGGGGTCTTAGATACCCACTTCGTGGCCAAACACCACTTTCGGTGCTTAACGGCCGATTTTCGGGACCTCGAACTGCGTGTTTTGGCCCCCGAGCATTCGTTTTGCATCGGTTTTTGTTCATTTTTGGCAGGTACCTCTGTTTTATCATAACGAAGATCACTGGAGGGTGGGAGGCCAGCAATTGTCTCAGCAACCAGTTATGCTCCTCCGGCGCCCCTCGGGGCCCATTTTTCTCACTTCCGGGCTAATCTTGAACACCCTAGGGCCATTTTCTTCGAGCCGAAACCACATATTTGTGTTGTGCACACATGGGAGGACCCTAAAAATACATGGCCGGCCAGTAATTCCTATTTTCATTTTTGAGCCTCTCCTAGAAGTGGCTTGTTGTCTCTCTTGTTTCAGAGTTGCCAATTTCCAACCATAGGGCCTTGTTGTACACACATGGGAGGACACCAACCTTTGGTGGCCGGCCAGTAATTTTCACTTTCCATTTTTGCCCTTGGCCGGCCGGCCATGGGGGGTAGCCGGCCGGCCACCTCCAATAAAGGTGGCTAGCCGGCCATGTTCCTTGGGATCTGTGCATTCCAGCTGTGCTTTGAATTTCCCCCAAAAAATATCTCTCCGGGGGACCCCTTTGGAGGGAAATAGAGCTCATTTCCCTCCATTTTGAAGGAGGATTCCTCTCTCCCTCTCTTGCACACATTGGTGTCCTCCCAACTCAAGAGAAGAAGCTACAAGTGTTGATTGGAGCATATACATACATACAACCTCATTTCCTTCAAGTTTTGAGGCCATTTCTTCATCATCTCCAAGCACCACCACTACTACTCCATTCCAGAAGCAAGGAAAGGCTTTCCAGCAGCTAAGAGGCAACAAATTTGGTCCAAGAAGCAACCAAAGTCTTGATCTCCAAGGGTAAGTACACTTCACCCTCTTTTGAGCTCATTTTTGCTTCATTTCTTAAGCCTATTTGCTTATTGTTTTGGGCTCCAACCTTAACTGAAACTAGGTCTATTTTGAGCTATTCTTCATGTTTGTTCAAGGGCTCAACCCTGTTTGAGCCCTCCATCTTGCACTTGTCTCAATATCCTCTTATATGCCATTATTTTGCATTGAATATTTGGCCTATGTGTGATCTGATTTGGAGCATCTCATGAACTAATATTGTACTTATTTTGAGCCCTTCTTCAACATTTAAGAAGGGCTCAACCTTGTTTTCATGCTCCATATGCCACTTGCTTTGAATCCATGTTTTACCCTTGTTTTTGCATGCTTCATCTAGCTTATGAGTGATCGGTTTTCGAGAATAATGTAAACTGTGAGTGGGCCTATTTTGAGCCCCTATTAAACATTGAAGAAGGGCTCAACCCTGTTTGGCCTCTCTATCATGCACTTGCTTCATAATCTCTCATATTTTCCGTAAGTTTGCATGATTTGTTTGACCTACATGTAGTCTGTTTTGGAGCATGTCATGAACTGTGAGTGAGCTTATTTTGTCCCTCTACAACATTTTAGAAGGGATCAACTTTTTTGGGGGTCTCCATGTTGTGCTTATCTTTATATCCCTCTTTGGCCCCCATTTTTGCATGCTTTGTTAAGCCTATCTAGCTTCTGTTTTCGGCCATGAGCAATACTGAAAATATCCATATTTTGGCCTTCTTGTCATATTTTGTTAAGGATCCAAGGCTTTTTGATGAATGTATGGTATACCTCATGTTCTAGCCTTTGTTGGCTTCATTCTTGCATGACATTTTTAGCATGTTTGCATACTGATTTGGGGGATGTCATCTACTGTAAATGTGTATATTTTTAGTCCCCCATCAGTGTTGTAGAAGGAAATTTTTCAGTTTGAGTATCGCATACATCACTTGTTTCAATACCCCTCTCTTGGCCCCCATTTTTGCATGCCATTGTTGTCCTATCTATGCTTATTATTTCGCCATGTTTTGTACTGCAAAAAATGCTATTTTGGGGCCGCCTTGCTATTTTTTTGCATGTCATGTACCAATTATGCATGTTTAGTATGGCTGTAGGTCATTTCGGGTGCTTAATATCGCATTTCGGGACCATTCCGTGCATTTGGTGTCATTTCCCCACCTTTCGGGACTATTTTGCATCATTTGTGAGTGCTGAAAATCCATGGGCATGTTCGCATATCATTTCCTATGTCATTTCATGCTTTAATCCATTGCCTCGGTTTGCGTGCCCGTGTGCACGCATTTCGAGGCATCTCATTTTTCATCCGACGGCCTCTTGTGTGAGTGTGGCTGAGGTCCACTCATGTTAGTGTAAGTCCATTTTGCATTCTGTATGCCATTTTAGCATCATTGCATTCCGTATGCCATTGCCTCGGTTTGCGTGCCCGTGTGCACGCATTTCGAGGCACTTCACTTTTATCCGACGGCCTCTTATGTGAGCGTGGCTGAGGTTCACTCATGTTAGTGTAAGTCCAATTGCATTGTGTATGCCATTTTATGCCTTAGGATCATCGCCTCGATTTGCGTGCCCGTGTGCACGCATCTCGAGGCATCTCATTTTCATAGCATTGTGCATGCTAGGATTGCATATTAGTTGCATTCATGCATATCATGCATATTGCATTGTGTTCGGGATAGGAGTTAGCCCGGGCATAGGAAACGAGGCGCGTTTCGTACTCCGAGTGACGGAACGGGACTCAATTCCCAAGTCACCGACACTCCGGATTACCCATGATGGAGTTAGGTTTTGTTGTAGCATTCATCTGCATTCATCCTATATTGAGTTGTGCAAACCGACTCCTCGGCCATCATGCATCGATATGCGTGATTGGTGGCACGAGGATCGAGGCATGCATATATTTGTGAAATACATTGCTATGCCCCTTTCCTGCTCTCTGTTGTAGCAAAATGAAGAATCAGTAACTTTTCGGAGTCTGGCACGCATTTCGAGGAACATTGCAAACTGAGGCTAATTGGGGCATCCCAGTGGATTTCCGCGCAAAGCAGCCCAACATGCATCATTTCATTATCCGGAGCGGAGTCAAGGCAGCCCCTGGCTTGCATGCCAGTTTACAGTTTTTCTTACTTAATTTGTTAATTAATTAGGAATTTGTATATTTATTATTCTTTTATTATTCGGACTGTATTATTCTTTCATTCGGACTGTATTATTTATTCGGACCCTCTGCGCGAGGGCATAATTGTAATAAGTGTGGGTGAGAGTGATGTATGTCTTCCAATCCCCACTTCTTTCTCCCTTTTATTTATCCGCTTACGATGGTTAGATATAGGGCATATTTCAATTAGCATACAGTATGACAGCATGTTTGCATCATTCATCTGTTTTGCACGCACCGGGCTCGGCGCATCATACTAACTGCATTTGTATTTCAATTCCAAGTTGAATACGTGATAGTTGTAGCATTCCATATGCCATGTCTAGAATAGCCGAGCCTGCTATAATTTGCATCTTTGCATGTGTTGCATTAGGCATTTCTGTATATTTAGGATCATGCATAGATTTCTAATGAGTTTCTGTTTTGGCTTGGAGTACCCGGTGAGTTTTTATGCTTTAGCATCTTTGCATGCGTGTGAGTGCTGCCATGAATAGCATGCTTACCATGAGGCTATGTGCTTATGTGATATAACTGTCTTGAATGCCTGTGGGTGGAGGTTGAGTTACTTGAATTGGAATAATTCATCAAATGTTTGTTTTAAGCCCACTAGATAGTGGCAAAATCATATTTTCTAAAGCCCGCCCGAGGGTGGCAAATCCACGTCTTAGCCTACCTGCGGGTAGCACCATCAAACCATTTTCAAACAAACAAACATGAAATGTTTTGTTCCAATTCAGGCGACCCAGTCTATACTTGTATGTTGTGCGCATCACATAAGTAATCTAGGCTAATAACCGGAATAAGAACTCACAATGTTTTCAAAAACAGATATCATGGTTAGTAGAGGCTGGTCTTCGACCGGGCGAGCGGGGGTGCTCACGAAGTGACCTTCCCTAATCGTACCCAAGTTCCCGAGCCGAGGCAACTTTGGTGATGACGGACACGTGGCCTTTGGCACCGAGTCAGGGTTTCCTAAATTTCCCATTAAAAAACATTTAGGTGGCGACTCTGTATTTGGCAAAGCAGTCCATGTTTGGCACTTCTTTCAAAAAAATCTGTTTTCAAAATGATTTGCCGGATTTGGACTCTTTGGTTCAAGATTAAGAACCGTGATATTTGAGTCCTTCGAACTGTAGTGACCCAATATCGAACCAGAACGGGGGGGACTCGCACTCCCTTCCCCCGGGATGCGTTCGGGGACGTCTACAGGAGTGTGGTTCTCGACCCTCGGGCCACCAATCGCGCATTTCAATGCATGATGGCCAAGAGACGAGGTTGCACAATTCAATGTAAAATGAATGCACAAGTAAACACATAAAGCCTAAAACTCTATCATGTATGATCAAGAGCGTCGGTGACCGAGAATTGAGGCACGTTTCATCACTTTAAGTATGAAACGCCCCTCGTTTCTCGTGTTTGGACTATCACCTATTCCAAACACAATGCAACAAGTAACATGGCAAACATGCAATGTAACTTAAACATGCAAGCATGCAACTACATGGCATACACAATGCAATGTGATATGATCAACTTAACAAAGTTGATGACATGCGAACGATGCTAATGCATGCATGCACAATGCAATACAATAAGGGAAACTTAGCAATGTTAGGAACATGCATACTCAATGCAAAGAAACAACTTGGCATATACAATGCGACTCGAGCATGCAAAACATGCAATGCAACTTAAGCATGCAAACATGCAAAAGACAAGCATATACAATGCAAGGGATAACATGGCATACTCAATGCAAGGCAATCATAAGGTTCTAAACACCATGTAATGCATGCATGCACAATGCAATGCAACAAGGGCAATAATATGCAGTACACCAAACATGAAACAACATGCAAACCATATACTCAATGGACTTAAACCGAAATGGACAGACCTTAGTCATGCCAAAACAGAGGCCATAATACTAAAATGAAGGCACCGAAAACACCTACAAGCATGCATGCCAATTGGCTCACCAATTAAGGCACGAAGGTGCAACTCTCAAAAACACTTAAAGAGTAAAAAGCGTGGAAGTGTAACAACACTAAGTGCACTGGAATGAGGTAAGAAATGATGCCAAATCATTCAAACAACACAAGTATGGCATGCTAGGGTGCTTAAAGCATGAGGATAGTAAAGAGGACTACAAAGGAGGCATGCAATACGTGGCAAAAATGCATGAACTAAGCGTGGAAAGAGCTCAAGTAGGTCAAAATAAGGACCTAAACATGCTGAGATGAGGGCTCAAAGGCCTAGGCATGCAAGCATACGAGCTAAGGCATAAACTAGGCAACAATGCATAACTCTCAAAGGCACTTAAAGCATGATTGAGGTACGAACATGGCAATGCTAAAAGCTCTGAAATGAAGTATTAAATGATGCCAAATCATCTGAGTAGCTCAAAGATAGCATGCATGAGGCAACAAAGCACAAAGCTAACAAGGCCAATTGCACTACAGCTATACAAAGCATGAAGCATATGACCAAGGCAACCCAAACCAGTCCTAGAACATGTTAAAATGAGTGTAAAACATGCATGGAAGGAAGCCAAAACAAGCTAGCATGAGGAGCATGAGGCATGATGCATACAAGGCAAGTAAGGTGGATTACACTACACCTATTAAGACCAAGCATGGGATGACTTAACCAACAAAAATTAGAGTTATATCATGGCAAAATAACCCCAAAAACACATTGAAATGATGGCTCACAAGCAAAGGCATGAAGGCATACACAATGGTTCATGTTAAGACATAAAGGGGGAAACCCTCCAACGTATTGAATGAGTGACAAATGTGAATGCATGGCCATGAAACATGGACTGAAATCACATAATAAATGATGCCAAATCATTAAAATAGTCCAAGTAAAACATACTAGTGGACTCAATACACAAAGCTAACAAGCTAGATTGAACCATAGCTATACAAAACAAGTCATGCATGGCCAAAACAACTAAGATCAGACCTTAAAGATAGTAAAACATGAACAAAGTCTTCTCAGAGCTAAGCCAAAAGCATGCTAAAATGACATGTTACAACATGATGCATGTTAGGCTATTTCATGGAATTGCACTACAAGTGCAAGAAGCATGCAAGGGGCTATCAAACCAAGCCAAAACAGATCTAAGGAATGTCAAAAAAACACCAAAAACCTACTGAGATGGACCCAAAACATGCTAGAAAGACATGCTACCTCATAGGCATACAAAGCTAGTTTGTGTGATTTACACTACAAGTGCATTAACCACGCATGGAGTGACCAAAGCAAGTAAAAATAGTGGCATGCCTTAGCAAAATAACCGTAAATACTAGCTAAGAACAAGCCAACACAAGCTTATCAAAGGTGCTCAAACATGAGGCATATGAAGCTAGTAAACATAATACAAGGAGAGAGGATGACCCTCTCCTATTTAGGACACAAAAACTACCTTTCCACCACTAAAAATCCTCTGGATTTCAGTGGTAGAAAGGTCATGCAAAGGGTTCAACAAGAGCCTAAAGGGATGGCTCAAAACAAGGCCTAACAAGGCCTAAGAGGGGGTAAATCACCCCAAACGAAAACATGACCTTAAACAACTATTTTAAGCATGCAAAAATAGAACTTTTTCTAGTTAAGAGTTAAGCTTAAAAACGTATGCAAGAAGGGCTAAAAGCTTAATCAAGAAAGGGGGATTTAAAGGTCAAATGCTCACCCTTGAAGACCTCTTTTACAACTGCAACTCCAGCAAGTTCTTTGAGCTTAAACCAGTCCAAGAACACCAAAGCCAACCCCTTAGCACCTCAGCAACCAAAGGAAGGTGTTTGAGTGTGTGTTTGTGTGTTAAACTAAGACAAAATAACACTTTAAGGCACAAAAATGAAGCAAAGAAGGAAGTATAGGTACATGACTATATCTAACTCTCAACCCTCCAATTTCTGAACCTAGAGGAGGGAGGAGGAGCCTCCCTCTTATAGAAACTAAAAGGCAAAGCTTCTTGGAGAAGCTAAGCCTTCAACAAATCCCTCCATACACGTGTATGGAGGATAGCCCAAATGCCCTCCAGCTGGCACAACTGGAGGAAAATATCTCCAAAAAGGTGCCAAAAAGCAGCCGACCACCTGAAGTGGTCGGCTTGCTATTTAAAGTGGTCAGCCGACCACTTCAAGTGGTCTTCCAAGACACAAACTGGTCGGCCATGGTGGGAGAGAGTCCAGGGCATGAAAGAAAGCTAGTGGTGTGGTGGCCGTCCAGAAAATGTGGCCTGAAGACCAAGCACGCTAGTTATCCGACCAGAAAACTAGCTGGCAGAAGGAAAAGTGGTCTCCAAGGAGAAAAAGTGGTCTCCCACCCTTGTACCACCTTCCAAACAAGGAAAACAAGGTTTGTACCAAAAACAAACCAAAACGGGTGCAAGATGAGAGATTGGGAGGCACAACACGCGGTTGAAAGCCCCGAAAACTAGCTACCGAGCACCAAAAGTGGTATGCAACCACAAAAGTGGTCTCCCGGACCACAGTGTTCCTCTAAACAGAGGCAACAAGGTGTGGTTCAAAAACCACACCAAACGGAGAACGTTAAGCGGTCCCGAGACAAGGCGCACGGCCAAAGGCTCCAAAAATCGAAAACTAGTCTCCAAACAGGAAAAGTGGTCTACAACCACAAAGAGTGGTCTACGACCACAAAGAGATGGTCTACAAGACCTCTCCCTCCCTCTGGGAAGAGAAAACAAGATTCGGTCCACAACCCGAGCTGAAGCACGAAAGAGTTCAGAGGCCTAGAGGCAAGGCCCTCAGCCAAAACTCTGGAGACTCGAAACGAGCACAACATGCACCATCACTAAGCGCTCAATCGATGACGTCTGAGTCTTAAAGTCGGTCAAAAATGGGGTGTCTACAGTCCATAACACAACATTTTGTTCATTTGTACACGGCTTACAACACTGCTCAATCTGAACACATAGTCCATAACACAGTATTCTATTTATTTGCACACGGCTCATAACACTGCTCAATCTAAACACACAGTCCATAACACAGCATTCTGTTTATTTGCACACGGCACACAACACTGCTCAATCTGAACACACAGTCCATAACACAGCATTCTGTTTATTTGCACACGGCTCACAACACTGCTCAATCTGAACACACAGTCCATAACACAACATTCTGTTTATTTGTACACGGCTCACAACATAACATTATGTTTATTCTAAAACTGAATACATCTGTTCATTCTACATGCAGGTATCTTCCCGTTTCACACGGGGTTACGGGTCGATCATTGCTAGGGAGTGGTATATGGTGCTCCCAGATACTGTTCGGCATATTGTAGATGAGGCCGGATTTGGCCCGTTTTGTATGGGAGTGTTGCGACTTCTGGCGAACAGGACCCTTCTAGGCGCACTAGTAGAGAGATGGTGGGACACCACCAACTCCTTTCATTTTTTAGCAACCGGAGATATGACGATGACCCCGTACGACTTCTCCATGTTGACGGGCCTCGACGTGGGAGGCCAGCCGATCCCGTACGATGTGGATATGGGCAAGTGAGAGGCCGCTTGGATTTATCTGCTCGGAGCTCATCCGTCGATCGATAGATCATCAAGTAGGGTCAGGTACACCTGGTTTGCCGAGCAGTACAGGAGGACTATGCTTGAGACTGTTAAGGAAGTAGAGCAGTATGCCCGAGGCTTTCTGATGTTCCTACTCGGGACGACATTATTCTCCGACAGGGGGAATATAGTTGGGCTATATCTGCTAAGCGCTCTGGTAGACCTATCACAAGTCATTCAGTATGATTGGGGCGGCGCTGGCCTCGCTACCCTTTACTGCTATATGAGCGCAACCTCCCGCGGGCGCGGGACCATAGTAGGTGGCTACTGGAGAGCCTGGGAGGTACATTCTGCCCTCTTGATTTACATTTCTGCCTTTCATTATCTATACACTGCACACGGTACATATTGCACACGTTACATTCTATACCCTGCATCCTGCACTCAGCATTTCATATTTTCTATACATTCTGTATTTACATTCTGCACTCAGCATTCTGCATTTTCTATACATTCTGTATTCTGACAGCCACTGTCTTGCCTTTCACAGCTATGGGTTTACGCCTACTTCCCGACATTCGCTCCCAAGCCGGAGGTTGAGGCCCCGCTAGAGATACCCTACTCACACAGATTCGATGGTCGGTGCCTGTCTAGGCCCCGGGAGACATTTTTATATCTCCGACAGTACTTTGACACTGTACGTGCAGCGGAGGTAAACCAGAACTCTCAGTTCTTCATGCTTTCAGCTTTGATTCATCTTGCATATTTATGACAACTTATCAATTCATGCATTTGATATCCGTAGATTACTTGGCAGCCATGGATAGCTATGCCTGGGTTCTCCCGGTTCCGGTTCACTAGGGCATGGGGCGCCTCCCGGTATAGGATTCTATTCGAGGGACTAGTCGGCAGAACCTGGTATCTAGGGGAGTGCTTCATGCGCCAGACGATGGGTGATCCGGCCCAAGGGATACCTTCATCGCCTCCAGCAGACATACGCACCACAGGGAGTCTCACCCCCCGGGAGATTGATGATCTCATGCTGAGCGCTGACGCAGTCCTTTTCTTGGAGCAGGGGGAGTACGCGATGTACGTCCACACATTCTTGATTTCCCCTTTGACAGGTGTTCGTACTTCTACGAGGAGAGCTGCTGCTATGCCATCATTGAGTCGAGCCCGAGCCACAGACATTCCATCGACTAGCCGGGCTAGTAGTTCAGGAGGTAGGGCTAGAGGGATGCCTTCGACTTGGCAGTGCGTTGGATGGCTAGATCTTCCGACGGAGCTGACGGGCTGGCAGTATGGGACATCTTACCAAATTCCATTGGAGCCTCCGATGCCTGACCATCGATACGTCAGTGACCCTGACTCACCACCGGTATGCTTCACAGCTTTCATTTATCACTCAGATATTTAGACATTCATTCATTCACTGATGACTTGAACTTGCATCTACAGCCTCCCAGAGAGTATACTGAGGGGTTGCTCGGAGTGGTGGCCTCACTCAAGAGCATGGTCTTGCGGAGGGAGACACTGCTATACGCCTCCGGCATTCTGGTACTTTTCAATTTCCTTGTATTTATCATATTTTTGATGACATGTTGAAACTAAAAATTTGACTGCATTGATTCACCGCAGGTGTAGAGCACATTTGACACATCATATTCACATATTATATCTGCATGCACACATTCTATGCATCATACTTGCATTTGCATCTGATATACATACTCTGGTTGATATATTCAAACTGTCTTTTTCAAGTTCCACTGCCAGGGCCCGGGCCATCCATGCCTTCTCGAGTAGCTAGGAGAAGGGCCTCGACTCGCAACCAAGGAGGACATAGAGCACCTGCCAGACAGGACGACGAGTCCAGCGAGGAGGAGGAGTTTGCGCATCCTCAGTCAGAGACATCTGTAGGTAGGGACGATGACTCTGGTTCTTGTTCTGAGGGCGAAGGCGACGCCGAGGAGGATTCTGAGAACGGTGACTCCGATTCAGATGGTGGCCCCGGCGGCGATGGTGCAGAGGTTGCTCAGCTGAAGAGGACGAACAGGGCCTCCCAGTCTTGAGCTTGATAGCACCGATGTAGATGTTCCTGCTTTATTTTCCCTTTTACATGTAGTTATAGCACATTGTACAGCATTAGGCAGTTTTTATTTTCTTCAAAACTCGTACCTTTTGTAAAATGTTGTAAAAAGAAGCTATGATGGGATAAAAACGATTTTTTGTTCGAAAAGTGATGTATTTTTCATTCTAAACATTGCATCGCATCATTTTGCACAAAAATGAGATTGAATGAAATTTGAACATTGTGTATTACCAAGTCAGGTAGTGAACCGACACAACAAACTAAACAACTCAACTCACTAAGAAACAACAAAACCTTAGCAAGTTTACAACTCGATAAGCAAAGAACAACAACTCGATAAACAAATTGCAACAACTCGATAATCAAAGAGCAACAACTCGATAACCAAAATGGCAACAACTCGATAACCAAAAGCTTAACAACTCGATAAGTAAATGCATTTCAGACAAACTAAGCAACAGAACGCATCCGAAACAGAGGTAAACTCAGACCTTCAGTACTCTCAGCACACAGAAAAGCTAGAGGCTCTCTTTTAGAGACAAGAAAGAGCTAGAGACCATATTTTTGCACATGGCCGACCAATAAAGAGGGCGGCCGACCAATAAAGAGGGCTGCCAACCAATTTCTTGTCCTGCAGACCCAAAAAGTAGCTGGCCGACCAGAAAAAGTGGTCGGCCAACCACTTGGCCTGGGGACCTCCAGTTTTCTGACACTTGTCCTCCAAACAGTGCCTTATCCTTCATAAAGGTTCCAGCTTCGTGGCTCCCTCATTCTAACTCAGTTTTGCACCAAAATGGAGGCGTTTCTTGTCAAAAATCTCACAAATTGGATTGCTACCTTGGATGGCTCGAAAAAGTTGAACTTCCGGGGCTTCGGCATAACTTTTCACGCTGAGTCGCACCCCGCTATGTTTTCCATTCCTTCATGCTGCGGTAAGGTTTTGGAATCCGATAACACACGTTTTTAGCTTTGGCGGACAAGAGATATGTCCCACTTTCGAAGACTTCCAAGCTTTGATGGAGTCTGAATCTAAGGAAGAGATTTTGCCGCAACTCCGCTTTGGCCACATCCAAGCCTTAGGACGGGTGTGCGGGCTCACTATGCATGACGCTCGGTCTTTGATCCGTGATGGAGAGTTAGACATCCCCAGCTTAGTTTATCAATTTTTTTATGCCGGTGACCGCGGCGACCACCACTGGCAGGGTTTTCGGCGACATGTACTTTGCTTGTGCATGCTGTCCCATTTCTTGCTTGCCTCAGGCTCCAGAGGGTCTAGCGTCCGTTTGATTGAGGTTGCCGAAGGCTTAAAAGAGGGCAAGAGCTGCATTGCCATGACACTGGCTGAGACATTGATGGGTTTGGATGCTTTTCATCACCGAGAGACAACTAGATTCGCGGGGAGTCCACTACTACTGCAGGTAATGTTTCTGACCCTATCTCACATATATTTCTCACATCACTCGGCTCTCAAGCTCGGTTTTTCTCTCAAGACCCTTTTTCTCACTTTTCTTTCAACATACACCTCTCTATTCTTTAATCTCTCATTTTTTATCCCTCTCCAGGTATGGTTGATGGATAAATTGAGGGTTGTGGACTCATGCCCAGCATATCCAGCTCGCGGCTATTTCTTCCGGCGACGTCTAGTCGATGCCCTTGATGAGGGATGGTGGTGCGAATGGATGTGCAGTCTATCTGCTACCAGTATTGCTTGGCGCTGCCCTTGGCTCAATCTGCCGGCGATGAGTTACAATATGTCTCGTCAGCCCAAGATCCAGTTGATCGGCCTGACCTACTGTGCCTTTTACTTCCCATTATGATTCTGGCGTCAGTTTGGACATGATCAGACCTGTCCGGCAGAGGAAATAGAGTACCCTGCTGCATTTCCAGTCCGAGGCGCACAGCTAGCTTGATATGCCACAGCATGGAGGACGAGAGAGCTTCTGGCCCTTACTCCCAGTTTCAGTTGCACCCGCTCTGATGAGTGCATAGCTTGGCTTGACGAAGAAGCGTAGGTTGGGCCCCCTTTGGTATCAGAGGCTTCCACAAGCTCTGGGAGGGGACGCAGGAAAACCTGACTATGCCCCGAATTTATTGCTTTATCAGTACTTTCAAGTTTTTCTTTATGAATGTAATAAAAAGCAACTTCAATTTGTATTCAAGAGTAGGAAAACTCTGTACTGAAATCAATGTAATTGAAGGTTGTGGGTACTGAAAATTTTCCGTTTGGTCCAAAAATGGTCTAAGTTGTAAAAAGATTAATTTGAGCAAAATCAACTTTTATTAAAACTTTTCAAAACCATTTTCGATATGGATCAAAACTGGACACGCCCGAGATTTATCACTGAGATGTACAACCCCGGATCCTAGCAACTGGAAAGTTGCCCCTAGTCTGAACAGCACTGCACTGGAGATCACAACCGAGCTCTTGAATGCAGAATAGACGAAGATGACCAACAAGATCACACAGACAAAGTTGATCGGGGAAGTGTTTATGGCTGGACTTCAGGATGAAGTTTCCTACGTGTCCCAAAGATGGGAATCAAGCCTTACGTAGTTCAGCTCGGGTTCACTTGTGTATTAAATCTCTCCTTTTGCGCTCTAACTTTTGCCAAGGTCGCCATTTCTGGGTTTTCAACCTTGCGAGCTTAGTTTTTATTATTTCAAATTTTTCATGCTCTAACTTTTTCCTAGGTCGCCCTTTCGGGTTTTCGGCCTAGTGAGCCACTCAGGGATAGTATTTCTTCAACTTGTCCACGTTGATCGGTTGGGAGAACTCTAGGCCATCTAGGTCCATCAGAACTACAGCTCCACCCGACCAGATAGACTTGATGATGTAAGGACCAGTCCAATTGGGTCTGAACTTGCCCCTAGGGTCGTGGATGGGAGCCGGTTGTCTTTGAGCACAAGATCCCCTTCTTTTAAATTCCTGGACTTAACCTTCTTGTTGAAAGCCCTGGCAATTCTTCGTTGATAACCCTGAACATGATACAGTGCTTTCAGCATTCTTTCATCAAAGAGCATAAGTTCTTCGAACCTGCTTTGCTGCCAATCTGCCTCAGCTATCTGACACTCAACCAATACCCGTAATGACGGAACCTCAACTTCGATAGGTAGAACAACCTCCATCCCATAGACCAAGGAATACGGAGTCGCCCCAGTAGAAGTTTGAATTGAAGTCCGGTAGCCCCACAGAGCAAATGACAGCTTATCTGGCCAGTCCCGGTAAGTTTCCACCATCTTCTGCAGAATGTGCTTGATGTTCTTGTTGGCGGCCTCAACTACTCCGTTGGTCTGCGGCCGATATGTGGATGACTTATGAAAAGCCACATTGTACTTCTCCAACAAGTCGATCACTTCCTTCTTGAAGTGAGAGCCATTATCTGAAATGATCTCGTTCGGGACCCCGTAGTGATAGATGATGTTGTTCCGGATGAACTTCACAACATGCGATGCTTTCAACACTACGTAAGATTGGGCCTCAACCCACTTTGTAAAGTAGTCTATCGCTACCAGAATGTACTCATGCCCATTGAACCCCTTCGGAGTGACAGCCCCAATTACATCAATCCCCCAAACTGAAAACGGCCATGGTGAAGTCATGTTGTATAGCTTCGACGGCGGAATGTTCATGCGGTTTGCATGGATCTGACATTTGTGGCATCACCAAACAAAGCTAATACAATCCTCCTCCATGGTGGACCAGTAGTAACCTTGTCTAAGGATCTTCCGGGCTAGCATCACCCCGTTCATGTGTGCTCCGCATTCTCCTCCATGGATGGCCTCCATCAGGCACTTGGGCTCTTCAGCATCAACACACAGTTTATGCATTCCGAGATGACCCCTCTTGTACAGTTTACCCCTGCAGACGATGAATTGAGCAGCCATTCTTCGAATTGTCCTCTTATCTTTGGTATTTGCCCCTGGTGGATATGCCTCTTTTTCCAAGAAATTTCAGACATCGTAATACCAGGGGTTCTCATCTTGTACCTCATCTATGGCAGCAATCAGCTCGTAGGCCGGCACAAATTTCTGTTCAATAATGATCGGACGCATCTGGACTCCGAAAGGGATGTTTATCATAGAAGATAGAGTTGCTAGTAAATCTACGAACCTATTGTTCTCTCTTAACAGATGAGCGAAGTTCAGCTTCTCAAACCAAGGAATCAGCACGTCCAAGGTCTGGTGGTAGATTCTCATCTTTTCTTCTTTAACTTTCCAATCTCATTTAGCTTGAAATACAATAAGGTTCGAGTCCCCGATGACGTCCAACCATTTTGCCCCTAGTTCTAGGGCTGCTTCTAAACCAGCAATACATGCCTCATACTCTGCCTCATTGTTCGATACTCTGAACCGGAGTTTGAATGCTATGGGTATGCGGGAATTGTCGGGTGCTATCAGCAACACCCCTATCCCATACCCGTATTGGTTTGACGCTCCGTCAAAGTACATCGTCCAAGTCTCTTCTTCGACATACAGAATGGCCTCGTTTGGGAATAGGTACTCAACTACTTCATCCCCTTCAACTGGGTGATCGGCTAGGAATTCCACTACCGCTCTCCCTTTCACTGACTTGCGCGTTACGTACTTCAGATCAGATTCGAAAAGCAGAAGCAACCAACGGGCTAGCTGTAACACGTCCGCGGGGGACCTCGCGCTACAGTTCGGACTCCCTTTGTTTGTTTGTTGCGATTCTCAATCTGAACCAAAGAGTCCAACTTTGGCAAATCGTTTTGAGAAAAACAGATTTTGAAAAGAAGTGCCAAACATGGACTGCTTTGCCAGATACAGAGTCGCCACCTAAATATTTTTAAAAGGGGAAATTTAGGAAACCCTGACTCGGTGCCGAAGGCCACGTGTCCGTCATCACCAAATGTCTTGGCTCGGGAGCTTGGGTACGATCGGGGAAGGTCAGCTATGAGCACCCCCTTTCGCCCGGTCCGAAGACCGGCCTCTACTAACCGTGATATCCGTTTTTGAAAACATTACATGTTCTTATTCCAGTTATTAGCCTAGAATTACTATGTTATGCGCACAGCAAACAAGTATAGACTAGATCGCCTAATTTGGAAACAAGCATTGCATATCCGTTTGTTTTGAAAATGCTTTGGAATTTGCTACTCGCAAGTAGGCTAAAACACGGATTCCAATGAGTTTTTCCAACTCAAGCAATCCAACCTTCACTCACAGGCATTCAAGCAGTTATATCACATAAGCAGCTAGCCTCATGGTAATCATGCTGTTATGGCAACATTCACACGCATGCGAGGATGCTAAAGCATAAAAACTCACCTAGTACTCCAAGCCAAAATAGAAGCTTATTAGAAATCCATGCATGGACCTAAGCATACTGAAATGTCTAATGCAACACATGCAAAGATGTAATCTAGGCAGACTCGGCTATCCTAGACATGGCATGTGAAATGCTACAACTATCATGTATTCAATTTGGAATTGAAAATACGATGCAGTTTGTATGATGTGCCGAGCCCGATGCATGTCAACAAATGCATGGATGCACGCATGCATAGCATAAGGTATGCTAAAATAAATATGCCCTAATCTACCATCATAAGCAGGTAAATAAAAGGGAGAAATAAGTGGGGGTTGGAAGACATGCACACCACTCACACACACTTATTACAGATTCGCCCTCACTCAGAGGGACCAAAATAATAATACAGTCCAAGAAAAATAAACGAATAAATAAATTATTACAGAATTCTAGCTACCAAATTAAACCAAATGAATAAAGGAAAAGGGGCCTCAACCCTGCCTCGGGATGCGCGAATGATGCATGCTCGATCCAACTTGCCCGGAAAGCCCACACCGCACCACTGCTGCCTCTGTTTCACTGTCCTGCCTCCCTGGAAAATTGCCAGAGTCCTAGAACACCTTCCAAATTCACTGCAGTGCACCACCGGCTAGAGGAAATAACCACCGGCTGCTTGAGGTGGCCACCGGCTGCTGGGGAGCTTATCGGCACAAAAAGATTGCCGGTCGGCACTAAAGAGTGCCGGTCGGCACTAAATTCCTGCAGGAGACAGTTTTGACAGCAAACAGCAAACCAGCAGTGCATAGCATAGAATTTCTAGGCAAATGTATGCATGGACACACTCCCTATCATGCAATGGACTCAAGGGAGCATGGCCCTCGACCCCCGGGCCATCAATCACGCATTTCAATGCATGATGGCCCGAAAGCCAAGTTAGCAACTTTGATATCAAATGAAATGCATACAAACAAACAAGAGGCCCAACCTCTATCATGGTGATTCAGGAGGCAAGACATGCATGCCAAATGCAACCTAAACATGTGAACTAAACATGCAACATGAACATAGAGGCAAGTATACAAACATGCAATATGTATTAGGCACACAACCTAAACTAACAAGTATGGCATGCAATAAAAACATACAATGGTGGTCTTAAACTAACACGGGTAACTCGCAAGCATGCCAAAATCAGCGGCCATGAGATGAAAATGAGATGCCTCGAAATGCGTGCGTACGGGCACGCAAACCGAGGAGATGGCATACGCAATGCAATGGGACTAAAATGGCATATGCAATGCAATAGGGACTTATACTAACATGAGTGGACCTCAGCCACACTCACATAAGAGGCCGTGAGATGAAAATGAAGTGCCTCGAAATGCGTGCACACGGGCACGCAAACCGAGGCAATAGCGTAAAGGCATGAAATGGCATGGCAAATGATATGCAAACATGCTAATGGAATTTCAGTAGCTAAATGAGGGGCGAAACAGCCCCGAATCATGGCCAAAGTACACCCGATGCACGGAATAGTCCCGAAACATGAATTTTAGCACCCGAAATGGCCTATAGCTATGCCAAATATGCAAGATATGAACATGAAGTATGAAGACAGAAACTAGAGAGTCCCAAAACAAGCATGTTCATAGTACAAAGCATGGCAAGACAGCAAGCACAAGTGAGACTAACATGGCATGCAAAAAAATGGCTCCTTAAGGGAGGCAATGAGGCAAGTGATAGATACAATGCTCAAAAAGAAAAATGTCCTTCTACAACACTGAATAGGGACCAAAAATATGAACATTTACAGTAGATAACAAGTCCCAAAACAGTATGCACACATACTCAAAATGCAATGCAAGATTAAGGCCCACAAAGGGGTATAACATGAAGTACCAAAAGGATGCACCAAACAGCCAAACACCCTTCATGAGACATGTAGAGGGGGTCAAACTAAGACCGTTTTCAGGCCTGTTGAAGACCCAAAAATAGAAGCATGGTAGGCTAACAAAGCATGCAAAAATGGGGGCCAAAGAGGGGGTATAATGGTAAGTACTACATGGAGACCCCCAAAAGTGTTGAGCCCTTCTTCAATGTTGAAGAAGGGCTCAAAACAAGCAACTTTGTAGTTTACATGGAAGCTCAAAAATACATGCAACTATGGCTTAAATATGAACCAAGAAAATGCTAGTTTGAGGGAAATAGACACTTACCCTTGAAGACCAATGAACCAGCAGGTTTTGATCCAAGAAAATGAACTTCTAGCCTCTGCAAATGACCTCCAATGTGCTGGAAATGGAGTGGTGGTGGTGGTGCTAGGTGGTGGTGAAGAAATAGCCCAAGATCAAGGGTGTTTGGAGGTGGAATGAGAGAGATATATTGAGAGATGGAGGGATGTATATGTATATATCAGATATACATATATTTCTCTGGTTTTTTGTTCCAAAGTCTCCAACCCTAGACAAAGGAGAAGGAATGGTGCTTATATAGGCAAAGAAGACTTAATGGCTAAGCAAAAGAGGGAGGTTCAAGAGGTGCAAGAGGGTCTTGGCTTATCAAAGAAGCTTGGACAGCTGGTAGGCTTCTTGAGGAAGCCAAGACAAGGGGTCAAGGCTTCCTCAAGAAGCCTTGAGCAAAGGGTGCAAAATAAGGGCCAAAAGGTGGTCAAGGGTGCAAAATAGGCACATGGATGCACGTGGATCTGATTCTGTGCATCCCAGCTGGCACAGCTGGTATGCACCAGGCTTGGGGGGTGCAAAGGGTGCAAACCGGCCAGAAAATTCGATCATCGGCCAAAATAAAGTGCCGGTCGGCACTATATAGTGCCGGTCGGCTAAATAGAGTGCCGATGGATGATTCCTTGGTCAAAAAAAGGCCAGTGGGTATGCAAATTGAAGCCCCGGAAGTTAGCTTTCCAATGGCGCAAACCTTGCATCAAAATTCCTCCTATGCAAAAAGTTATGCCTTTTCCGTGAAGCCGCGCAGACTTGATCCAACCGGGATGATGCCCAGCTTCAACCAATCATATCTCCTCCACCCGGACTTGGCTTTGGGAGATTCTTGAGTACAAAGTGAAGCCCCGGAAGTCTTCTTTCCAACGATGGTGGCCTCATAGCTTAACTCCAAGTATGCAATTGAATAAGCTTGATTCAGCGAGGGCCGCTCGACTTTCTTCTACCCGGATTTATGGCGAACTTCTTCTCCAACCTATTTTCTCCCCTCCTCTCCTCTTTTCTTCAACTCCAAACCCCTAAACAAAGTGTTTCGAAGGGTTTGCCTCTCTCCTTGCCGAAGGAATTGAATCTTTGGCCTGCACATCTCTCAACACCGAGCAAACTATCAGTAATGCCCAAGTCTTGACGTCAGTCAAAAATGGGGTGTCTACACTAGCCTACCCGTAAGTGCTGGTTTCTCGAAGAGATATTTGATGGGATCTAATCTCGAAACCAGTATTACGAAGTGAGCTAACAGGTAGTGCCGCAGCTTCCTAGTAGCCCATACCAAGGCCAGACAAGCCTTCTCCAGTGGAGTGTAGCGGGTCTCGTAATCCAGCATTTTCTTGCTCAGATAGTAGATAGCCCTCTCCACTTGGTCCTCAGACTCTTGTGCGAGCATGCAGTCCATTGTAGTTTTAGTCACTGAAAGATACAGAATCAACGGTTTTTCCAGCTCAGGCGGTGACAACACAGGTGGGTTTTGTAAATATTGCTTGATCTGTTCGAAAGCAGCTTGGCATCGGCCGTCCCACTAGAACTTCGTTCCTTTCTTCAAGAGACCAAAGAGTGGTTCACAAGTCAAGGTTAATTTAGTAATAAACCATCTTATGAATTGCACTTTACCCAAAAAGCCTCGCACCTCCTTTTCAGTCCTTGGTGGTGGCATTTCTAAGATGGCCTTGATTTTGGAAGGGTCGACCTCGATGCCCCTTTGTGTGATCAAGGAACCCAGCATTTTGCCTGCTGTAACACCGAACATACACTTCTGAGGATTCAGCCACAACCGATACTCCCTGATCCGTTGAAAGAATTTCTGCAAGGTGGTGTAGTGGCCTTCTCTTTCTTTGGACTTGACAATCATGTCGTCCACGTACACCTCTACCTCCTCATGGATCATATCGTGCAATATTGTGGTCGTAGCCAGTTGATATGTAGCTCCAGTGTTCTTCAGCCCAAACGGCATCACCCTATAACAATATGTCCTCCACGGGGTGGTAAAAGCAGTCTTCTCCCAGTCTTCGGGTGCCATCAAAATCTGATTGTAGCCAGAAAATCCATCCATGAAAGAGAGCAACGCATGCCCAGCAGTGAAGTCCATTAACTCGTCGATATGAGGCAAAGGAAAGTCGTCTTTCGGACTGGCTTTGTTCAAATCCCTGAAGTCTACACATACCCGAATTCTGGCGTCCTTCTTCGACACCGAAACTATATTGGCCAACCAAGTTGGGTATTCAGATACCAACAGGAACCTTGCATCAATTTGTTTGGTGACCTCTTCTTTGATCTTGAGAGCCCAGTCCAAGCGAATCCTTTTGAGCTTCTGCTTAACAGGTCAGGCCTCTGGGTCAAGAGGGATCCGGTGCTGTATAATCTCAGGATCGATTCCAGGCATGTCTTCGTAGGACCACGCGAAAACATCTTTGAAATCTTTTAATAAAGCGACTAAGCGCTCGTGCTCCTCCGAAGACAACGTGGACTCGATCTAGACCAACCGCGGGTCCTTTTCAGTACCCACATTAATTGTGGTGATTTCATCAACCAAAGGTTTTACAAACCTCTTTTGCTCTTAATCAAGCAAATATTTCAAAACCGGAGGAATTTCTTCCTCGTCGTTTTCATCGAAATTTTGAAAGTCCTAATTAATGCAATAAATCAAAGGCACAAAAAAGTACTCGAAGGCCACAACCGTGCAATTCTCATTAATCACTTCTAAGTTGCCTGATTCCTCTGTTACAACAGACTCAAAGGAAAAAGAAAAAGATGACCTAAACAGGATTGTGGTATACGGGTTGTCACCCCCAAGAATACCGGACTCAGACTCAGATGAGCTGGAACCTGATTCCGACTCTACGGACTCAGTGGAATCAGATTTCAGCTCACTACCTGACCCGGTGCTGTTCGATAAAAATCCTTCCTCGTATTGCCAGACGAGGGAAGGTGCAATGGATGCATCCAAAATGCTCGAAGGTGGGCTCGCAACCGTTTCATTCCCGATCATGGACACCGAGAAGTTATCCCCCAAGCACTCATGTACGATCGGAGGATTTGAAAGTAGACTAGCCAGTGCTACCCCCATTTCAAACTCTGTGTTCTCGAAATCCTCCTCCTTGCATTGCTCAACCTCAGCTGGTGGGTTTGTCGGCTCCTCGGCAACATCATCCCCAAACAATTGCAAGTCAAAGAATATCTCAAACCCCAGCAACCGCCGCCTCTCTGTATTCAACCATGGCTCTGCGAAGCCGCAAAACGGAAAGTCCTCCCCCTCCTGGACAAAGCGTCCGTTTAGGGTCCCCTGGATAGGTCGGTGCATCAACTCATAGTGCTTTCCGGCCTACTTTGCTCTGGCTCTTCCGACCATCTCTTTGCCTTTCCTCACCCAGTCCTCTTTGGTAGGTAGATAACCTAAGCCAAAGGTATGTGGGTCGTGCGACACTTCGGCTGACGTTGCAATGCCTTTCCGGCCACTTCTCCCTAATCCCATCCCGGGGATGTGATGGAGCTTGTTCATGAGGTACACAGACTGTGCACTGACATATAACCCCTCATCAATAGCCAGTATGTTCTGTACAACCCGGGCCTTGGCTAGGGTAAATCCTGATAAAAACACATCCTCTGTGCCATGTTCGATCTCCAAAACCGACGTAGACACCTCTGGTGGCGGATGGATTGAAGAATTCCCAAAAACAATAGCCATCCCCTTTCCGTGGGGGTATTTCAACATCTGGTGCAAGGTGGAAGAGACTACCTTCACCTAGTGCAATCATGGCCGCCCCAAGAGTAGATTGAAGGTTGCGGGAACATCCAAGACATGAAAGTCAATATCCTGTTGTCCTGGACCAACCTGAGTCCGAATTTAAACAGTCCCCATCACTTCTCTGCTGGTATCGTCATATGCCCGAATCACCTGGGCAGTAGGCACAAAATCCACGGGCTTCAATCCGATTGCATATGCCGTCCTCGACGGACACACGTTAATAACAGATCCTGTATCGACAAGGACCACTGGTATCCATTTGTCTCTACACTCCACAGAGATGTAGAGTGGTTTGTTATGATTTGTGCCCTCAGGTGGTAGTTTCTTGTCAGTGAAGGTCAACGTCGGGAAAGCTCCTCCCGGAAAGACCAACCCTACCAGCTGTTCAGGCGTGGTGTCGATCAAAAATTTGGCCTTGTCCATTGCAGAAAGGACAGCCTATCTATGAACTCTTGAGGCCATAAGCAGTCCCCAGATGGAGATATCTGCTTGTATCTTCTTAAGCTGTTTCAGTACAGCCTCCTCCTCGAGTAACTTTTCTCTCTGCCTCTCTGTCTCCTTGTCCTTCCCGGATGCCTCTAGTTGATCCAGGTGTGGGCGCTTGAAGTACCGCCCACTCCTGGTCATGTGGTCCACCTCTCCGATATACCAGGTATCATCTGGTTGGCTTTGTCCCCAATCTTCATCTGTGTGGGCAAGACATAGGTCGTCATTTTCTTACCACATTCATTCGGCCATCGACAAGCAGCTATCTGGTTCCGTTGCATCTATTCTTGTGCGCACAGCACATTCCGTTCTCATGCTCACAGCACATTCGATCCCCACAGGGGCTTTGGCCTTTCTAGCCCTCTCCAGATCGTCGATCTTTTCCTGCTCGAACTGCTTCAGTGCAGCCTGCTGCTCAGTATCCTCTGTACTCAAACTGTTCTGATCCCAAGCAAAATTCTTGACACCGGTGCTCTCTGGCGATGCTTTCTGATTCCCGGCCATTCTGGCCACTGCTGATGTTCCTGTTTCTAATGGACCCTGTTCTGGCTGAGGCTGCTCAACAACATCCGGCTTGTCGCTGAGCCACCCAGTAGCTTCCGCTGACCCTTCCAAGTTGAACCAGCTGACAGTCATGTCCCCTAAGTCCTGTTCGTTGAAGAACTGAAGGTTGGCAATGTCTTCTTCCAGTTTCGCTAGGTCGTCTAGCCCCTGATTAGGTCTATCCTCTCGAATTACACAGGTCTCTGCCCCAACCGGCAGCTCTACTCTTGGCTTAAACTGATCTGTTGCTGTGATATAACCACTCGGGTTGTACTCAAAGTTGACAAGCCCCTCAGGCTCTGAATCATCATTACCATCTGCCTCAATAATCATCCAAATTCTATCTTCAATAGTCACCACCACCAGTTCAAGTTGGGTTTGGAAGATGCCTAACATACACAAGTTAGTGCTGTTAGGAATGAATACCTCTGGCTTGGGTAGGTGGGAAGGGTTGATATATATGCTAGGGTCATATGACACAACCCCAGTTTGGATGAAGTTGATGCGTTTGGGAGGTGGAGCTTGGTTATGTGGTGGGACATGGTTGGTTGTGACATTCGATTTCTCCGGAGGCACGATCACCCTATTGTCAATGAGATCTTGAATCTCATGACGCAGTCAAAAGCACTGGTCGGTTTCGTGACCATGCTGTTGGTGATAGGCACAGTACTTCGTCGTGTTATGGGAGGGAGGAAGTTTTTCTGGTAAGGGCCGCGGCTTTAGGGGCTTTAAGTGCCCTTTCTTGATCAAAACTCCCAAAGCCTTGGACAAAGGCATGTATAGTGGGGTGAAGGTTCTTTGGCCTCTAGGTGCATATCTAGCTGTTTGCGAGCTACGTCCGGACACACTGGTAAAGGGTGTAGCTGCAAGGGTTTTGGGAGAGGTGGTGGTGACCATTCCCACATCTGAAGTTCTAGTAGCTGCAGCACTGCTTGTGCCTGCATTCGTACTACGGTTGAATGCCCTTTTGGGCTGCTTTCTCTCATGATCAATGAGACCCTATTTCATGGCGTCCTCGATCTGCACCCCGATCTCATGTAAATCTGCAAAGGTGGGTAGGGGAAGGACGATCATCTTTTGCATGAGCTTGGGTTGGAGGTTGCGCACAATCATCCGAATCTGATCTTTGTCAACGGGCCTGATGGTCATCATCGAGGCTTTAGCCCTCCAGCGGGTCACAAAATCGGAGAAGCTCTCCTTTGGTTCTTGCCTGGTTGTCTCGAGATCACGAGTTGTGACCTTAATCTGTGTTATAGGAGTATTGAGCTGTGAAGGCCTCAGCCATCTCCTCCCAACTTCGCTTAACAGAGTCTTCTAGATTTGCATACCAAATAGCCGCTATACCCGACAGGGTCCAACCAAACAAGGAAAGCTTCTGCAATCTGGAGAGGCCCATCGGCCTTAGGATATCCAATAACAGCCACAGGTGCACCATAGGATCCCTAGACCCATCAAAACGGTTGATGTGCGGCATCTTAAACCGGTCCGGCAGAGTCACGGCCGAGTCTGTATATCCATCCTCTATATCTGGAATGGATTTCACGCCTTGAGACTTCTTGAATAACTTTTCTAGCTTGCTCACTTTCAGTGCTGTGGGATCTACCTCAAATTCAAATGATGAATCCACTAGATTGATGAGTGCTTTAGACAGCTGGGGTAGGATTGGGGGGGGAGCTGGCCCCGTTGGCACATCTGTATTTTCTTGGACGTTGGCGGTCTCCCCGAGTATTGGAACTCTAGGTGGGGGAGGAGGTGGGTTCGAAGCAGATGTTCCGGTTTGCTGCTGCAGCCTGGCAATTAACTCTGCCTGTTGGGCCACTACTTCTGCTTGACGTGCAGCCACTTCTGCCTGGCAGGCAGTATCCTGCTACATGGCTTGCATACTTTCCTGGAGCTGACGCATCATCTCTTCCATTCCTGCCATAGGGTGCTGGTCTAGCTAAATAACCGGTATATCTGTTTCTACAATAGACTCGGAAATCTTAGCCCGACTATTCAAGGACCACTGATCTAGTAACCGCTGTACTGATACACTGCGCCTTTTTGACCTCTGCCTAGTAACCGGGGGTAAAGAAAGGAACACTGCTTGTCCGTCTATTAGATCCTCGGATCGATTAAGTCTTCGACCTCTAACCCAGAGTGCTCGAGGAATATCTACCTGGTCGGATGCAATTGTGCTAAACTACCTTGCAAAAAGATAAATAAAGCATAATAAATAAACATATAACCAAAAAAATGGACAACATAACGGCTTAAATAAAGACAACACACAGTTGGCACAACAACACACAGTTGGCACTTTGTAAGCTGAATACACTGCTCTCAAACATTGTTTACTGTGCCCAAATTGCTGCCTCAGATCTGATACCCTTAGGTAAAACTGATTTCTCAAACACTGATGCCCTCAGGCCTGATACCCAGACTTGCAAACTGATACATGCATTCCTGTAGAGACACACTCTAAAAGCACATAGCAAGCAAATGAGAGCCAAAACACCCCTATGTTGGGGTAGGGTTTCCCCGTCCTATTTTGTCTGGAGCTAGGGTTTCACTACGCACGCAGCGGTTTCAAACAACCTATAATCGGGTTAGCAACTTGTCCTAGTTTGGAATAGTCACTATGGATTCCGATATGCACTAGGTCGAACGGTCAAAAAGGGTGCCTCGGTTACAACCAAGGTTTGTGTTCCCATTGTGGTAGAGCCCGTAACCGATCCGCTTTATGGCACACAACCTTAGGCGAATCGTTCAGGAATAGCAGACGACAAACATGGTGACTTAGGGGCACCAATGCAAATGCAATGCAAAGAAACACATAAGTGTAGTCAAAACAAGATATCATGAGTTCGAGTCAAGTTCTCTAAGTCCCAGCAAAGTCGCCAAAAACTGTCGACATGCCCCGAGAACTCTCCAGGCTCCACGCCGGCGAGGGCGCGAGATCTCGTTTTGTTCTGAGCTACTACAGTTCAGACTCAATGTCACGATTCTAAATCTAATCTCACAAAGTGCAATGCAAGATCGATAAATCACCAAATAGTCCAAATCCGACAAATCGTTTTGGAAAGCTGATTTTTATAAAGAAGTGCCAAACATGGACTGCTTTGCCAGATACAGAGTCGCCACCTAAATATTTTATTTTGGGAAAATTTAGGAAACCCTGATTCATGCCGAAGGCCACGTGTCCGTCATCACCAAAGTTGCCTTGGCTCGGGAACTTGGGTACGAGAGGGGAAAGTCATGCAATGAGCACCCCCGCTCGCCCGATCAAAAGATCAGCCTTTACTAAGCATGATATTTTGTTTTTGAAAACACATGTGATCTTATTCCGGTTAATTAGCTAATCTTACTACGTGATGTGCACAGCATACAAGTATAGACTAGATCGCTTAATTTGGAACAAAATATTGCATATTCGTTTGTAAAAACGATTTGAAGTTTGCTACTCGCAAGTAGGCTAAATCAAGGATTTGATGAATTGTTCCAATTCACGCAATCCAACCTTCATCTACAGGCATTCATGCAGTTAAATACTTAAGCAGTTAGCCTCATGGAAAGCATGCTAAACATGGCAACACTTACACACATGCAGTATGCTAAAGCGTAGACACTCACAGTGTACTCCGAGCCAAAACAGAGAACTAGTTAGAAATCATGCATGATCCTAGTTCATGTTAAGATGGCTAATGCAATACATGCAAAATGCAACTAGAGAGGCTCGGCTATTCTAGAATGGCATGTGAAATGCAACTTGGTAACATGTATTCAAATTGGAATTGAAATACAATGCAATTAGTATGATGCGCCAAGCCCAGTGCATGCAAAACAGATGAATGATGCACGCATGCAAGCATAAGGTATGCTCATCGAAACATGCCCTAAAACTAACCATCATAAGCTGGTAAGTAAAAGGGAGAAAGAAATGGGGGTTGGAAGACATGCATCACACACACGCACGTTTATTACAACATTTGGCCCTCTTGACGGAGGGTCCGAATAAGAAGCTAACTAGCTAATCTAAGCTAATTAAACTAATTATTACATCACAAATAAGCAGCTAAACGCATTAACTACTTAAGTACAAACCAAAGCATAAACTAGCTAAGCAAAGCAGTAAAACAGGAGCCTCGAGGCGAGAAGTGTATGCATGCCCAGTCGCTTCGTTTGGAAATCCGTTGCGATACTCCAACTTGCCTCTGTTTGCAACTGTTCTCAAAACCTTGCACCAAGCTCCAGAAAGCTTCTAACTCACCTTGGGGACCTGTAGGAACATGGCCGACCACCTGGGGGTGTTGCCAGCCACTGGCCGACCACCTTTTGTTGTTGCAGACCAGAAAAAGTGGTCGGCCAGCTAGTTTTTCTGGCTGGCCGACCAGTTGTTGCTGCATATCTCCACTTTGCCACAACAGAGAGCAAGAAAGGGCATGGCAATGTATTTGCAAGATATGTGTGTACAACCACCCTCCCTATCATTTCATAAGCTCAAGGGAGTGTGGTTCTCGACCCTCGGGCCACCAATCGCGCATCTCGATGCATGATGGCCGAGAAGTGAAGTTGCACAATTCAATATGAAATGAATGCACACATAAACACATAAAGCCTTGACCTCTATCATGTATGATCAAGAGGGTCGGCGACTGAGAATTGAGGCACGTTTCATCACTTCAAGTATGAAATGTCCCTTGTTCCTCGTGTTTGGACTAACACCTAATCCAAACACCAATGCAACACAACTAGCATGCACAATGCAACTCAAGCATGCACACTCAATGCAAGGCAACATGAACAACCTAACAAGGCTAATGGCATGCATAATGCACAAGGCTAGGAACAATATGGCATACACAATGCAAATAACAACATGGCATACACAATGCTAACAACATGTAAACAAACATGCTCAAAGCAATGTAATATGGTATACACAATGCTCAATGGACTTAAACCAAATGTGGGTAGACCTCAGCCATGCCCAAAATAGAGGCCATAATGATGAAACTAAGGCACAAAAGACAAGGCATGCATGCATAATGCGTTGGCCATTCAACTAGGCCTAAGAGCATAACTCTCAAGAGTGCTCAAGGAGTGATAAACATGGGAGTGTAACAACACTATATGCTCTGAGATTAAGTAAGAAATGATGGCAAATCATTCAAATAATACAAGTATAGCATGCAAAGGTCCTTAAAGCATGAAGCTAGCAAAGAGGACTACAAAGGGGGCATGCAACACATGGCACAAATGCATGAACCAACCATGGACAGAGCTTAATTAGGTCTAAACAAAAACCAAAACATGCTGAGATGAGGGCTCAAAGACCTAGGCATGCAAGCATACACACTAGGCCATACACAAGGCAATAAATGCACAACACTCAAAGGCACTTAAAGAGTGAATGAAGTGAGAATATGGAAATGCTACATGCTCTGAAATGTCATGGTAAATGATGCCAAATCATCTAAACAACACAAATGAAGCATGCTATGGTACCCAAAGCTTGAATCTAGCATAGGCACTTACACTATAGTATGCAAAACATGAAGCATATGATAAAGGCAACCCAAAATAGTCTTAGAACATGTCAAAATGAGTCTAAAACATGTATGGAAGGAAGCCAAAACATGCTAGCATGAAGGACATGAAGCATGATGTATGCAAGGCAAATAAGGTGGATTACACTACACCTATCAAGACCAAGCATGAGATGGCTTCGCCAAAAAAAATCAGAGTTATATCATGGCAAAATAACCCCAAATACACATTGAAATGATAGCTCGCAAGCTTAGGCATGAAGGCATACACAATGACTCATGTTTAAGGCATAAAGGGCAAACCCTCCAACGCATTGAATAAGTGAAAAATGCAAGTGTATGACCATGAAACATGCACTGAAATCTCATAATAAATGATGACAAATCATTCAAATGGGCCAAGTAATGCATGCTAGTAGACTTTATACACAAAGCTAACAAGCTAGAATGCACTATAGCTATACAAAGCATGGCATGCATGACCAAAACAACACAAATCAGAGCTAGAGCATGGTAAAACATGGACAAAAGCTTCTTAGAGTTAAGCCAAAAGCATGCTAGAATGACATGTTAAAGCATGATACACATTAGGCTAGTTCATGGATTTGCACTACAAGTGCATGGAGCATGCAAGGGCCAACCAAACCAAACCTTAACAGAGGTATGACATGGCAAAACATCACCAAAAACATGCTGAAATGGAAACAAAACAAGCTAGAATGACATGCTACTTCATGAAACATACAAGACTAGTTTGTGAGATTTACACTACAAGTGTATAAGGCATGCAAGGGATGACAAAACCAAGTTAAAATAGTGGCATGCCATGCTAAAATAACCCCAAATACATGCTAATATATGGCCAACATAAGCTTAACAAACATGCTCACACATGAGGCAAATAAAGCAAGCAACCAAGAACACAAGGAGAGGGGATGATCCTCTCCTATTTGGGACCTCAAAACACCATTTTCACCACTGAAATTCCTTTGAGTTTTAGTGGTGATAAGGAAAAAACAAGGTGGTCCCACAAGCTTAAAAAGATGGCTCAAGAACAAGGCCAAACAAGGCCTAAGAGGGGGTAGACTACCCCCAACACAAAAGTAACCTCAAACAAACATGTTAAGGACTGAAAAATAGAACTTTTTTTTAGTTTAAAGTCAAGCCAAAAACACCATGCAAATGGGTCCAAAAGCTTAAGCAAAAATAAGGGTTTTAAGGGTTAGAAACTTACCCTTGATGAACACCTTCAAAACCATAACTCCAACAGTTTTTTTGAGCTCAAACCAAACCAATAACACCAAAACCAGCTCCTAAGCACCTCAGCAACAAAAGGATGGTGTTTGAGTGTGTGTTTGTGTGTTAAAGTATGAAGAAATTACACTTTAAGGCACAAATATGAGACAAAGAGAGAGATATAGAGACAAGTGTGTATCTATAGCTCCAGCACAAAAAATCTAAACTTGGAGAAGAAGGGGGGAGGTTCTCTTATATAGAGAACCAAGGCTCAATCTTGTTGGACAAGCTTGGGGTCCAAGGCCATCCCTCCATACACGTGTATGGAGGATGGCTTCAGTGCCTTCCAGCTGTGCCATCTGGAAGAAAATATCTCCAAAAAGGTGATAAAAAACAGCCAACCACTTGAAGTGGTCGGCCAGCTACTTGAAGTGGTCGGTCGACCACCACAAGTGGTCTCCTAAAAAGCAAACTAGTCGGCCATGGTGGGAGATGGTCAGCAACATGAAAGAAAGCTAAAGGTGTGGTGGCTGACCAGAAAAGATGGCCCAAAGACCAAGAAAATCAATTTCTCGACCAGAAAATTGGCTGGCGAGAAGCAAAGTGGTCTCCAAGGGGAAGAACTGGTCTCCCACCCTTGTACCACCTTCAAAACAAGGAAAACAAGGTTTGTACCAAAAACAAACCAAAAAGGATGCAAGACGAAAGTCCGGGAGGCAAGACGCGCAGCCGGGAGCCTCGAAAACTAGTCTACAGGCATCACAAGTGGTCTACGACCACAAAACTGGTCTCCCAGACCACAGTGTTCCTCTAGGCAGAGGCAACAAGGTGTGGTTCAAAAACCATGCCAAACGGAGAACGTTAAGCGGTCCCGAGACAAGGCGCGCGGCCGAAGGCTCCGAAAACTGGAAACTAGTCTCCAAGCGAAAAAAGTGATCTACGACCACAAAAGAGTGGTCTACAGGACCTCTCTCTCCCTCCAAGGAAGAGAAACAAAGCTTGGTCCGTAAACCGAGCTGAAACACAAAGAGTTCAGAGGCCCGGAGACAAGGCACTCACCCGAAACTCCGAAAACCTCGAAACGAGCACAACATGCGCAATCACCAAGCGCTCAATCGATGACGTCTGAGTCTTAAGGTCGGTCAAAAATGGGGTGTCTACAGTGTCACATCACATTACGTTTATGTAATGTCCCATCTGATATGGTCACGTTACGTTACATTTATGTAGGTGTCACGTTACGTTTCGCAAACTTAATCTATGGTAACATTCAGTTTCCTATAGAGGAAATTGAATGTTACATACGTTATATTTATGTAGGTGTCACGTTACGTTTCGCAAACTTAATCTATGGTAACATTCAATTTCCTATATAGGAAATTGAATGTTACATACGTTACATTTATGTAGGTGTCACGTTACGTTTCGCAAACTTAATCTATGGTAACATCAATTTCCTATATAGGAAATTGAATGTTACATACGTTACATTTATGTATGTGTCACATTACGTTTCGCAAACTTAATCTATGGTAACATTCAATAGGAAATTGAATGTTACCACAGATCATATCTATGTGAATGTAAATTTCAAAATACACGAACAAGTAACATTTTCACATTCAATTTAAAAAATCAAAAACTTAGTAAGTTTGCGAAATGGAACGTGACACGTTACGTTACGTTTATGTAGGTGTCACGTTACGGTGTCACGTTACGTTTATGTAATGTCCCATCTGATATGGTCACGTTACGTTACGTCTATGTAGGTGTCACGTTATGTTTCACAAACTTAATCTGTGGTAACATTCAATTTCCTATATATGGTTTTATCATTATTTATGATATTAACAACTAATATTGAGGGTAAATGTGTCAACAAACTTCACACAGGACATATGGGAATATAAGTTTTTTCGTAGGACTATATGTAGCATAAGTCTCCCTAATAGGACTTATAAATAATTTTTCGTATTTTTTATTTTGTTGTTAAAAATTATTTTATTGTTTTTTATTATTTAGAAAAAATATTTTTTTCCAAATATTTTTTTATTTTTTCCAAAAAAATATTTTGTTATTTTTCTAAGTATTGGCAAATAATTTGTTATGATTTACATATATATAGGCGATCCAAAAAAATTTTAAATTAAAAAAAATTAAATATTTAAAATAAAAATAAAAAAAAATTTGAAATTTTTTTAAAAAATATTTAAAATAAATAAATAAATAAATATTTAAAATAAAATTATATATTTAAAATAAAAAATAATAATTTTTTTAGATTTTTAAATATTTAAAAAAAAATTAAAAAATACAACGCACAAATGTAGTAAATAAAACTCACATTAAAAAAAATATTTACAATAAAAAATATTTACCCTAAAAAAATAAAAATAAGAAAATTTTTAAATATTTTAAAAAAAATAAACCCAAAACAATTTCAGAATACAATTCAAAATTCAAATTTTTTTTCAAAACTCATAACCAAAAAAGTTTTCTCTATTCAAATCTCATTTCGAAAACTAATCTTTCAAAACACAACTCAAAACTAAAACCTCATTTCAAAAACTAAACCAAATGTTTTTCCACCTAATAGCAAAGTGTAGACAGAAATAAATTTACTCCATTCTATTTCAATTGGGAATGTTACACATTTGGATTCAGCCACCATTAGGCTTGAGGTTTGGAGCCATTTCAAGAAAACTTTTTCACAAGAGTGGAAATTCAGACCAAAAAACTATCAGGGGAATTCCCATCAATTTCATCCTCTCAATTTGCATCTGATTTGGAAAAGGAGTTTTCTGAAGCTGAAATCTAGCGAGTTGTTAAGGAATGTGATGGAAACAAGGCTCCAGGCCCTGATTGGTTCAATATGATGGCCATAAAGAAGTGTTGGAAGTTCATGAAGGTAGATATTCTTAACTTCTTTCAAGATTTTTTCACACATGGGAAGATGGTAAGAGCACTCAACTCATCATTTATTGCCATAAAGAACTGTTGATTCCAAAAGTAGATAATCCATGTAATCTATCTGACTATAGGCCTATAAGTCTGATTGCATCCATTTACAAAATCCTTTCCAAAGTGCTCCTCTAGACTGATAAAGGTGATGCCCTCAATCATCAATATTTCACAATCTGCTTTCATTGGGGGCAGAAATAGACTAGATGGTATCCTTGTAGAATGAAGTCTTGGATTGGTGGAAAAAATGGAAAAGGAGTGGGGTTATCATAAAGCTTTATTTTGATAAGGCTTTTGACTGTGTAAATTGGGGATTTCTGTTCAGCATGTTGGAGAACTTTGGCGTTGGTCAAAAATGGTTAAGCTGGATCAAATGTTGTGTCTCAATAGCTAGGATATCAGTTTTTGTCAATGGCAATCCTACCTCAGAATTTCCAGCTGAAAAGGGCCTAAGGCAGGGTAACCCACTCTCTCCATTCTTGTTTAATATGGTGGTGGAAGGTCTGAACATCCTCATCTCAAGGGCTAAAGACTTGGGCTTTCTAAAGGGAGCAGTCATTGGCAAAGATAAGGCATGTGTTTCTCACTTACAATTTGCAGATGATACAATCTTATTCTGTGAAGCCAGTTGGAAATAAATATTGTGTGTTAAAAGGATCTTAAGGTGTTTTGAAGTTATTTTTGGTCTTAAGATCAATTACTCCGAAAGCATGGTAATTGAGGTGGGCATTGATGGGGAGGAGGCCAGTAATTTTGCAGATGCTCTGAACTGTACTATTGATCAGTTACCTCTCAAATTTTTGGCCTTGCCTCGTGGATCAAGTCCTAGACTCAAATCTACTTGGCAGCCAGTTGCAAGGAAATTCAAGCTAAATTAGCTAGTTGGAAAAAGAGATTCCTTTCCTATGGAGAAAGTGTGGCAAAGGAATTGGATAAAATCCAAGCCTCTTTCCTCTGGGGTGACACTGATCTAAATAGGAAAATTCACATGGTTAAATGGGATGATGTAACAAGAAGTGAAGAGCTGGAGGGGAGGGGAGTTAGGGATCAGAAAAGTGAGAGTGGATAATAAGTGTTTGCTTGCAAAGTGGTGGTGGAGGTTTGGTTTTGTTGAAAATACTCTACGGAAAGATGTTCTGTGTAGTAAATATAGTTCCAGTGGCAATAAGTGGCTCCCAGTGTTGACTGATAATCCCAGGGGTTCTAGACTGTGGCTGGATATCCTACCTGTTGTTTTAACTGACCCAGATCTGCTACAATTTTTGTATGATAGCACCAGTATCAAATTGGTAATGGTAAAATATGCATGTTCTGGTCTGCAAGTGGTTGGGTGAGGCTTGTATCAAAGATCTATTCCCAAGGCTATTTCAATTGTTCATGAACAAAAATGGAACTGTGTTTGACTTCTACAACAGAAGAAGTGCAGATGGAAGCTAGGATTTGGCTCTCAGAAGTAATTTGCTTTCTTGGGAACAGGAGGCCATTACAACGTTTAATCATCTACTGGATTCTGCACCATTGCTGAGGTCTGATTCAAATGATTAGCTATTGTGGAAGGCTCATCATTTAGCTCCCCCCCCCCAAAGGCACAATTCCTTGGTTGGTTGGCTTGGGGAGGTTGATTGAAGACATCTTTTTTGCAAAGTGTTGGTGCTTTTGATGCTAATGCTAGTTCTCTTTGTCTATTATGTGAGGTTCATGAAGAAACTGTGTTACATGTAATGCTTCATTGTCAGTTTGTGTGGAAAATTTGGTCTTATTTTCCATCATGGTGTGGAGTACAATGGGTTGTTCCAGGTTCCATTGAGGGGCTGCTGCAGTGATGGCAAAGATTCTAGTCTAGAAAGGTGGAAGACAAGCTTGGAAGGCATTGCCATGTGCCATAATGTGGTCATTGTGGAAGGCAAGGAATGAATGCAAGTTCCAATACTGTTTCTAGGGAGAATTTGCAAGAGCTAACTATAGTAAGGCTGGCTCTTTAGGCAAAATATAAAGTCCTGAACTTCAACTACTCTGTTAATGATTTGGTTTTCAAATTTAGGTCCATTAGGGGTGGCAAGTGCCTTGTATCTGTTTGGACTCTATTCATTTGTACCAAACCTGTTTTGAGTATGTTAGGGGTCTTTGATTTGGTTGTTTTGGTTAAATACTCTTTAACCATTTCTGTTGGATAGTGTTGTAGATGATTGGGCTTAGTCTTTGGTGCTAACCTAATTGGGATTACAGTTCTTTGCTATGATGTTTATAGCATGATTCTTTTTCTTTTGTCTTTGCTTTATTGATGCTCAATGTAAGTTTTATCCTTTATTCTATATCAATAAAGGCTTATCTTTGCTGATAAAATAAATAAATAAATTACATCCAGGGTCTGATTTGACCAAGTGGTTTGATGATGAACACTCCATTGTCCTTTGTTGGCCTATTAAAGATCATGGTGGCCCAACCCAAGCCCGAGCCCACCCATCTATTAAAATTTTATCTGACAAAATTGCGGTGATTCTATTTGCACTCAAATAATAACTTAGTACGCCCAATTAAAATTTTGAAATTTTAGTTCTTATTATACTTTAATATAAATTTACTAATAAAGACAATACATATTAAATTCTAAAATAAAATATATTTTTTTATGGTACATTCAAACTACTTATACATATTTTTCATATTATCTCTCTTCATCTTCTTTCCCAAGTTTCAATTATTTTCTCATCATCTTTTTTCTCACTTCAAAACTTCAATCCACCCTACCAAAATTCACTATTATCATCAACATCATTATTATATAGATATTTTACATAATGAATTTTCACAAGAGTATCTCATTTTGCATCCTATGACATCCAACAAACAACAACCTCTTTTTTGTTGTTGTTGTTGTTGTTGTTGATAATCTTACGAAAAACAGAATCAACTAGCAGCTTGAATATCCGAGATTACAAATTTATGAATTTTTGGAGGAACTTCTACCTAGGGATGGACGTAGGATTCTAATATCGGGGGTGAGTGTATATGCAATCAAAAAATTTGTAATCAGCATGTGATATACAATATCAATTTCTACCCAAATATCACAAAAATATATAATTAGATGTTTTCATTCATCGTATATAATTACAAAATATTATCAAAATATAATTTGATATGTTCTAGTAAATCCATATTAATTTTTAAAAAAGCAACTATTTGCTTTACATATCTACTTAGGCATCTAAGGTTGTGCTCGACGTTCTTTCATAATATAAAAAGCATCTATGATGGAATCTACATCAAAACCTCGAGCAATGTCTTTGTCAACATATGTTAACAAGTAGCTTGAAAGAAAGTCATCCTCCATACTGTTGCGCAATATAGTCTTCACAATTTTCACGGCTAAAAATGCACGCTCTATCGTCGCCATAGAAATTGAAGAAAATGCACTCTTGACCACGAATGTTTTGTACGTTCTGCGAGTTCTTTTCCAAGCTTTCATATCATTTAGAGAGAGAGAGAGAAGGCTTAAACAATTAGGTTAATAAGAATTTGGGGACATTTTCAAGTGTGGAGCAGGTTACATGTGAGTAGTATTTTTTTTTTTTTAATTTAGTTATAACCAATGGGGCAGGTTACACGTGAATAGTATTTTTTATTTATTTATTTAGTTATAACCAAACAATTAAAAATTTTGGGCCCTAATCAGACAAAAAAGACTTTAACATATTAACAAAGAAATTCTCAAATATTTTAACATTACTAAATTTAAAATAAAATGTAATTACACTTAAAAAATAAATTATTATTATTATTATTATTATTTTTTTTTAGTATTTATCAAAAAAATAATTAAAATTTTTAATTTTAAAGTAGAAAATTTAGGAGGTGGAGATTCTTAATTTTTTTGCAAAAACTTTGGGGTGGCAAACCTGTATAATTTAAAAATATTTATAATTTTAATACTATATTTAGAGGATTTTTTCAAAACTTTGGGGGGCGGTCGCCCCTGCCAGCCCCCCTCGGTCCATCCCTGCTTCTACCCAAGCATGGAAATTATTCACCCGGAGTGCTTTGTGAGCCAAACCATGAGCAACCATATTGCCAGTCCTCAACACATGGGTGCATTTTGCTGCCAAAAAACTTGACAAATTTTCTTGCACATTAGCAGCCAATAGCCCAACATAAGAGAGAGGTCAAGATTAGTTGATTGAATTACTTTAATCACATTGAGAGTCACCTTCTAAAATAAGCCTCAGGGTTTTTGAAAGGCTTTTTCAAAGTGGTGTGATTTGAGATTTTTAATTTATCTATTACTTTGATGTACCGTGAAGGGTAATTTGGTAAAAAATATATAAGGTGTATTGAGAATTTGAGAGTAAATTATAATCTTAAATAATTTAATAGAATGCATTGAGAAATTAGGTGTACTTAATAATTTTTTAAGTGCAAATAAAATTCCCACAAAACTCATATTCGTACCTAAATAAGGCTTGGGTTTGACCTGGACATAAAGTTTGAAGTTTGGCCCGACTCTCCAGCCGCCTGCAGAGCCCATGAAAGGCCGCCTGTTGGCCTACTCGCAAACCACAATTCATCACGATTGAGAAAGAGTGATTTTTCGGCATTTTGTTTTTTGTTCTCTGCTATCTATCATCTGTTATTAGGAATGAGTAATCACTACAGGAAAAATGGGATACAGTGGCGTTTTTTTAAAGACGTTTTTTGGAACGTCACTTTTATTAATATTTAACGGCGTTTTTTAAACGCCAGCTATTCTTCTTTATAAAACGACACCGTTTTATAATATGAGTCGCTTTTAAACGCCTCCAAATCGGTTAGCCTCACGCGCCTCCTCTCTCCCTCTTTACTTAAACCCTTATTTTGAATCTGAGAGTATTATACGCACACATCTCTCTCTTTTTCTCTCAACCCTCTCATTCTCACGCCTTCAAATCTCGCCTCTCTCTTGCTCACCCCCAATTGCTTCTAAACCCTCGAGAGCGATTTTCTTTGAGATTCAGATTCATGCAGGTTCATTTTGAGATTCAGAGCGATTTCGATTTTGAAGATCTCTCTCTCGATTTCGAAGCTTCACCGTCTCTCTCTCTCTAGATCTGGCCGGTAATCATAGTTTTATGAGAGAAGAGGGAGGGCAGGGACTGGGAGATTGCGAAGAGAGAGGCTGTGCTTGATTTCTCAAAGATTCATCTTTGAGACTCAGAGATTCAGATCGGTCTCAGAGATTTCATCTCAGAGCGATTTCGATTTTGAAGTTCTCTCTCTCGATTTCGAGGCTCCACCGCGACCACCATCTGCACCGACACCACCATCTGCACCAGCTAGGTATTGATTTCTGTCTCTTTCTCTCTCATGCTCTTCCTTCCCGTCTCTCTCGATTTGGTTATTGAAATTGCAAACAAGAAACTACCAGTTTCATCTTTAGAGAGGAAGGATTACGGGTATGTAACCTTCATTTGTAGACTGGTAATAATGTTTTCTGTTAGCACTACACATAAGTCTGTGATGCTAGGTTTAGGTTGGTTAATTTTCCATCTCCAATTGCTGAAGGATGATATTCGTGATATTAATTTTAGATTAAACTGAACCCAATAACTAGCTTTTGAGTTACATCTGCATAGGTGTAGAACAATAGGGCTTGTGCTGTACTTTTGATAAAACTACAATTTTGTATCTTATATTTTTGACAACAATATATATATATATGTATATTGTTGGTTTTCTTTGGGTCTCTGCGTGAAGAGAATTGTTTTTGGGTATTAATACTTGTATTAGCCAATATAGGAAAATAGCATATTCTGCTGAGAAGATATAAAGCTTTAAGAAGGCTGTTTTAGGTTTATCCTCTATTGATTTCAATTCTGCTCTCTGGTGGACAATAATATCTTTGCAAGTTTGGCTGGGCTGTCTTTTATAAGAAAATCAGATTTGGTGTATTTTGGCAATGCCTTGTATTTTTGCCACATTTTATTCATGTTGATGGCTCAATACAGGGTTTTTGGCGTGGCAATGTCGCAGCACTCCTCATGGTTATGCCATATACTGCCATACAATTTACTGTGTTGCACAAATTGAAGACATTTGCAGCTGGTTCTTCCAAGACAGGTTTGTTAAACAACTCAAACAACATCGTCAGAGATACAACTATATTGCACTCTTTGGCAATCTATTCCTTTGGATAATTAGATGTTACCACATAAAATCTTTTTTTCACTTTCCAAACAGGAGCTATATTCCTCAGCTAATTATTATTATTTTCAGCTAAATGCAATTGCCTGTATTTGATGTTATTATTCTGATTAACTACATACAATTGGATCTCTAATGATTTGAGCTTGAAAAGTGGCTTTTGGTTGTTTAACTATTTAAGGAATTATTCTCATTTGTCATGGATGGCTGTGTTCTAAATGTATTGTGTAGTTTTGGTCACTGGGATGGGACCAAATGACTACATGATGAATTTTCCATAGCAATGCCTAATGCGATTCTAGGCATCGTGCTTCTATTTTATTATCGTAGAAGCATGGCAAAGGGGATTGTCTGTGTTTGTTTGTGGTACTAATCTTATAAATTCTGATATAAGCTGTTTGATTGTGCAATGTTAAATGTCAAAACTTCAGTTAACACTAGGCATATGCACATTATTAGGCCTGATCTTTCTAGTATTGGTCTCTTACATGCCATATCCTGGTTGCTGTTTTTTGTGATGCAGAGGATCACATTCATTTAAGTCCGTATCTTTCTTATATCAGTGGAGCATTAGCGGGATGTGCAGCAACGGTTGGATCATATCCATTTGATCTTCTATGAACCAGTTTAGCTTCGCAGGTGGACAGTCGTCATTAGCTGACTATTGCACTTATTATGTAGCTTATTCTGATGGATCATGCAATCATGCACAGACATGAACAGTGCACGAGCACCTGACAGAATGTTGGGTGAGGTGAGAGGACATAGCTCAAGGTGAGATATGCTTATGGAACTTTTTTCAGATTCTCACATTTGAGTATAGCCTACTACTGGAAATTTAGATATGGTTGTTCTTATTATTCTCAAATTATTCTTAGTTACAGAATATGTGTGTTGCTTACGGCAGTTCCTGTATCCATCTGAAGAGGACTTGTATAAGTTGGTGAGGTTCTTAGTTAAGAAGCTGTCTGAATTACCAAAAGAAGTTGGGGAAGTTGCTGAGAAAAGGGATATCATTGCTAGTACAACAACAAAGGAAAATGACTTCAAAGCCGTTCCTTCTGAGGAATTGACCAAGAAGGCTGATAATCATAGGGTAGATCTGAGTGGTGATGGAGTTAGAACCAGATTAGAGGATCTGAGGCTGAACTCTGAAGATGCCTTTGTCAGTGGCTTTCTCGAGAGTGATCCATTGCAACAAAAGATTGACACGGAAGCTATTCCTGAGATATCCAGGTCTGGCATGCAAGATTCCAGCGAGGATACAACAAGTGTACAAGATGACAATGAGTCAATGAAAAGGCAAGTAGATTCTAGAAGGGGTCATCTTATGGAACTCGAGACACAATGGTATGATTTTTTCTGTTCTCTTCATTTCATCAAAATTGAATCACATTATACCCAGAAAAGGCATTAATCTAGCTCCTATTTTAGTCATGCATGGGTTGTGGCTAACATGTTGACTTCACCTATTGTGTATTGCAGGGATACTCTCACAAAGTCCTTGAAAGAGAAAAAGAGAAGCCTCAAGGAGGCTATATATGCAACAAAACCTGAGTCTCTGGAAAAGTTGAACAAATTGAAAGACATTGAGCTGGAAATAGAAGCTGTCCTATCTGAAACTAAAAAAAGGTACATCTCCACCAAATTTTGCACAATTCTGAGTACGTGCTGCTTGCCTTGTTTCCTCACGTGCTACCAGGGAGCTTCAGTTAGAGTATAATTCTATCCAAGAACGCCTACATCGAACCTATGCAGTGGTATATGAGACTTTCTTTTTTTTTAATTAGTGCTGTGACTTTCTTTTTTTTTCCCCCTTTTTTTTTTCCTATCCTTCTTAGTCTCGGATCATGTACGGGACAAGCAGGTGGCGTTGGATGTGGATCGTTGGAAACAGTGAGTAGAAGCTCAACGATGCAGAGAAAAATTGTGTATTGAAGGTGGAAGCAACGGTGGGCTTCTTATTGGGGCTTGCATTAATCAGGTATAGCGGTGTTGATTCATTTTCTTGGTGGCATTTTTTGGGTTTATTCATTTGTCATAATACATCGTGTCTATAAACTAAATTGTAAATTTTTGTGGTTACAGAGACCTGATCTTTTTGGTTGTGCTCTTGCTCATGTTGGTGTTATGGATATGCTTAGATTTCACAAATTCACTATAGGTCAGCCAGCAATCTGTGGGTTCACTTGGTTGATTTATTTTAGTATCACTTGTTGATTTTTATGTTTCTTTTCTAGGTCATAGATGGACATGTGACTTTGGCTGCTCAGAGAAGGAGGAAGAGTTCCATTGGCTTATCAAGTGAGTGAATTTATTTTCATTGAATTATCTACCCGTATAATGTTCTTACTTTGAAATTATAATTTTTTAGATACTTTTTCTGTTTGATATAAAATATGGTAGTTAATCTCGAGTAAGTTATTTACTTCTGTTATTGTTTGCCGTTCACCTCTTTCACAAATTATTCCTCATTTCCAACTTTCAAATTACATTTTAGTAATACTAAAATGCAGTTGACTTGCATACTTTGTTAAATGAAAAATATAGTATCTGTTTTTTTTTTTTTGGCAAGTCTTGAGTAAACTCATTTAGTTCTGTGTCTTAGTGTGTGGCTCTTAATGACTGTTATTTATTGGTTCAACTTTCACTGAAGTTAATGGAGAATCATAGACCAATTTCCCGTGCTTGTTTATCCATCATCAGTTAGCAAGTAGTCAGTTCTCGTTTGATTTTTGAGCTGGATTGCTTTTTCTTTTAGCTTTTCATCACTCGGAAGTTTTCAGCAGACGGGTAGTTGGGTAACTATTTTATCATTTTGAATCTTTGCCATTGTTAAAATATAGTATCTGTTTTTTTTTTTTTTTTGGCAAGTCTTGAATAAACTCATTTATATAGATTGATTAATTGAATTTTGTATGGGTGCTTGTGTTTTACCCCTTTGTCTGTTAGGAGAGAGAGGTGAAGTTCTTCACTGAAACAGAGGAAAACAACCAGATGAGAGGCCCCAGAACTGGAGTGCCTTATTTCTTATGAGTGAGGATTTGTTTGCTTCATTTTTTATTGTACTTGTGTTTTACTACTGCTTTCTGGAAGATATGGTATGCTGTTATTGTAAATAGCTTATTTGCTTTTTCAGTTGCATTAATCCTGAATACACAACAAATAACATGCACTTTGTCATCTTCTTGAATCAGCGTGGTGTTGTTTCAGAAACAATTACAAATACTTTTCTCTGTAATTGAGTAAACTAGAAGAAAGACCCAAGTATGGCTTTTAAATGTTGGTCCATTGTGCTCCGCAATGCTATCAGCAGCAGCAGTAGAACAAACTGGTTATCAGGGGCTGCTGCTTCCTCCTCTGCTCCTTCCAATTGGAGGAGATCATGCCAAAATAGTGTCTCCTCGTCCTCCTCATCACCATCTTCACCGTCTGCCTGATCGTATAAATGCTGATTTCTTGATCATTAGGCATGTTGATTTCTTGACAGAGTAGTTTTAGTTACTCGTCATATAAATGCTGGCCTCTTCTTACATGTGAAACTCAGCAGGGTTGAGTGGCCTCTTCTAAAGCCAAATCTTCTGTGATGAGCCTTTTCCACCTACATATTGACTTTATTTTTTTATTTTATTATTGGATAAGTATTTTGACTTTCTGATATATGTATAGCATGGGTGGCCTTGCTGATTTTTGTGTCGTGCCAGCACATGGTTTGTGCATTCTACCCAACACAGTGCCGTATATAGAATCTGCTATTTTGGGATGTGCAGTTTTTACCGCATATGGTCCTAAGTGTATAGAGAAGATGCTTATTAATACCAAATGGTTTTGTTCCATGAATATGCCATAGCTTGAGTTTGGACGACAGTTGGGGGAGATTTATCTGAATCTGTTTCCTCTCTCACTCTCTTTAGATCCCAGGGCCATTCAGTGAAACAACTTCACAATGGAAAGTTCAAACAACAGGTGATTCTCTCCCTGCTGTATGCTTTTGTTTTTATTACATACGATTCTGAACATTCAGTGAAACAACACTAAATGAAAGTTAGTTTCTTTCCCGTTAAATTGTTTTAGCATTGAACAACATGAGTTGGTTACCAGCACCTGCTTGAGCAGTCAAACATACGTGACAGTGCTGCTGAATGCAATAGTTTTTTGAACTTTTCATGATGCTGATGTGTGCTCATAAATTTATGTGAAATAATGATGATGGCACCTTTCTAGTTTTGAAGATATGGAATATTTCATTGATCTTATCTGTAGCATGCTGAGACGACTTGTAGAGGAAAGAAGAACTTGCCAAGAAACCAAACATGACATGCTTGGTCTCCTAATGAATGGGGGTGAAGAAAACAGATATCATCTAACAGATGAAGAGATAATTGATCAAATGATAGCAATTTTGTATTCTGGATACGAGACTGTTTCGACTACTTCTATGATGGCTGTCAAGTATCTCCACGATCATCCCAACGTTCTTCACGAACTCAGGGTAAGTGGATTTGACAACATGTTTTGCACTCGTAGATAGTAATCTGTGTGTTCGAGTGCTCTTAAATCTAACTGGGATGTTTGTGTTTCAGAAAGAGCATTTGGCGATAAGAGAAAGGAAAAGGGCAAAGGATCCAATCAACTGGAACGATTTCAAGTCAATGAACTTTACACGTTCTGTAAGTATTTTTGAAGTTTTGAGCCTAGCTAGCAACTGATCACAGAACCGGGCACAATATATATGGAATAGTTTTTAAAATAGACAATCAAACAAATCTAGTAAAATTTTGTCAATTTATGTGGCGTTCTATGCTCGTTTCTGTGTTTGCATAACTGAGGAATTGAAAAAGGGGTTTCAACTTGAAGAAAATTTATTAGATTAATCTGGTGTTTATTGGGTGCAGGTGATCTTTGAGACATCAAGATTAGCTACAATTGTTAATGGGGTTTTAAGGAAGACTACGCAAGACATGGAACTGAATGGTGAGTCTCTTATGTTATCTTCTAAACACCGATATAAATATAATGGTCCCTACTATTAGCTAGGTCTGGATGAGCCAATTGGCCATGTAAAATATAAGATTTCATCAGCAGATAGATAAATCAAAGCACTTTCTCTATGTTTCTACAGGGTTTGTCATTCCCAAAGGATGGAGAATATATGTTTATACAAGAGAAAACAATTATGACCCGTAGCCTTCAATCCATGGAGATGGATGGTAAGTAAAAATCATAAATTCCTATGTTACCCATTTAGATTTATTTAGCTTAAAATTTGAAATTGCATGTGTGAGCAGTTGTAAGTTGATTGTAGGCTTGATAACAGCACAAATGAGTAAGGAAATAACTAATACCCTAAATGTGATTTGCTTTTTTTGGCGATAGTGTAACAAATTACTTCCGTATTTTTTTGGCTGAATTTTTATTAATACCCTAAATGTGATTTGCTTTTTTTTTTAAATGCAGATGGGAAGTAGGGGGAGATAAGCTAATGAAATTTCCAAGAGTTGAAGCACCAAATGGGCTGCACATTAGGGTCTCAAGTTTGTAACTGACCTTTTTTTGTTATGTAACCAAGTATTCTTAAATTATTAATGGCGAATTTTCACACCCTACATGCAAATTATCATTTGTGGATATGTTATTTTGTGGGTAATGGTGATTGGTGAATGGGAAAGTGAATTAATGATGCATATTTGAATATAAGTTATTATTTCATATTAGTGTTATTTATTTTTATTATATGTATTTTTTTAGTTTAATAGCAAAATTTCAAAAAAAAAAAGAGATATCACGGCGTTTTTTTAAAAACGCCACTTAAACCCAAAATGTTAACGGTTAATTTTTTAAAAAAGATATGACGGCGTTTTCAAAATGTCGCTAAATATCATAATGGCGTCATGGTACTGTCCAGTAAGACATTTAGCGGCGTTTTTAAAAACGCCGCCTATACTAATATAACGACGTTTTTAAAACGTCACGAAGTTATAGCGACGGCCGCGTCCTCGGCGCTTGATGCTAAGCGTCGCAAAAGTAATTAGCGGCGCTTTTGGCACTTATAGCGGCGTTTTTTAAACGCCGTTAAAAGCGTAATTTCCTGCAGTGAATGCTAGAGATCTCAAAAATTCTACCAAAGTTTTTACCAAATGTCTCACATGAGTATGAGACACACACAATATGGGTCTCATGTGGGTCTCACACCCACGTGAGACATTTGGTAGAACTTTTGAAATTTCTAACATTTTTTATTAGGAATAGTTGAATTATACTCAATGATTCCAGGATTGTCTTTTATTTTTTAGGTAGGAGATGAATTTTCTTTAGGAATAATTTGACAAGAAATAAAACAAGCTTAAGGTTTTATGCCATTTTCTTTTGAGTGATTCTCTACTGAAGTAGTGCTCTAAACCAAGTGTAAATTCCATGAGATCTTGGTTATTAAATTGGAAGAAATAATTTGCAATATGTTCTAGGGAATAATAATGGTGTGCATTGCAAGCGAGCAGGGCCCTTAATTGAATACTAGCAGAATTAGAAAATAGGGAGCTTGAGTAAAAATTTAAATAAATTCAAAAAATATGAAAATAAAAAAACATATATACACAGGGTTTAATCTTGGCCATTCGTTAACCAGCCCAAGATCCCATCTGGGCCAAGCTGCTGGACAGGGCCTAGGCCTAAAGTTTTAGCTTGCGGCCCAGCCCGTAAAGAAAAGCCAATCGAATTAAATTTAAAAAAAGGAGAACTTACTGATAAGTCCCATGTACTAAGTTCAAAACCCAGCTAATCCCAAAACAAAATACTTGCACCAATTAGTCCAACACATTTTTAATTGTTACCAAAAAATCCTTTTTTTTTTTTTTTTTTTTAAATTTACAGACACTGTTCACATCTTACTACCGTAGGACTTCCATCAAACGATCGCCGGAGTTTCGCCGGAAGTTCGCCGGAGTGTTAAAAACGTTAATGGAAGTCATTGGAATGTTCAGAACGTTCACTGGACGTTAAGAACATCACTGGAGACTCACCAGAATGTCTAAAATATTGCCGGAAAAAAAAAAGAATAAATGGATAAATTATAGCAAAAAAACATAGCAAAATGTGCTAAAATATTGATAAACTAAAAGGAAAAAAAATGAAACAACAAAAAACAGCAACAATGGGGAAAACATATGTTATTTTTCAATTTTTGTAAGGTTCAAACAAATAATCTCTAAATAGTGATCAAATTGAAAAGTAAGTTTTGAAATTGTAAAATGTTACAGTTTCAAAACAAAAATCTATTAAGTATTTATCTTTATTAATCAAACTGAAAAACATGTAATGAAACTGCAAAATTTTACAGTTTTAAACCATGATTTATTCCGGCACCAAAAAAAATTTGAAACTGCAAAATTTTACAGTTTTAAACCATGATTCATTCCGGCACCAAAAAAAATTTGAAATTGCAAAATTTTACAGTTTTCACCGCCTGTAACTAAAACTCGAAAACTACTTGTTCAGAATTCGAAAATTTTCTCCATTAGAACAGAAAAACAGAAGTGTATAGCAGAGAGAAAAAAAAAAAAGAGATCGAAGGGGAAAGACGGATGTAGGGAGATGATTGTACTCCGGCAACTATTTTTTGTTTAGATCTAGCCAAATCTGTGTAGATCTCTTCAGATCTGATGTAGATCTGAGTAGATCTACATCAGATCTAAGTAGATCCACTCATCTTCTTCGTCGAAAAATATATCATCTTTTTCGTCGGAGTTGATTTCGATGGTTGGTGGTTATCAATAAACCCCGATCAATGGAGAAAGACATGATCACCGGTGGTCGTCTTCCATGACAAACACGATGAGAGAAAAATGCAGAAAAAAAAAACGAGAGAGGAAGGGAAGCAAAAAGCAGAGAGAGAGAGGGGAAAGGACTTTTGGGTGTAGTGAAAAAGTTTTGAGATTAAATGGAGACCACATATTTCACATGGGACCTATGGGTAATTTCCCCTTAAAAAGAAGTTAGAAGACAAATATAATTTTAAAAATAATTATCTATTTTTATAATAGAAATATGATTCAAACATATAATTACTGATATTCAATCCTTTTAAGTTTTTACATAAATATTTTACTTAATAAATCCTAAAAAGTAAACCGGGTAAAATACCAAAATCGGCCTACCAATCCCAAATTATTATATAACTTGAAAAAATCCAAACCCAATTTATAAAAGGCTATTTATTCATAAATTTCTCTCCACTTACTTATGTTCCACTTAATCCAAATTATTTTCGTATGTTCCACTAAGTCTTATGGGTGACATAGTTACTAAAATACCCATAATAATAATAATATTCACATTGATAATGCGAATGTTTTGTAATGTTCACATCACAAAGTTACGAAGTGTTCAAAAAATCTTTGTAAGGGTAAAATTGTCCATAAAATATCTTATTCATATGAATTAGGATTTGGTAGATCAAATGTCTAAATAATAAGATTTATTAAAATACAAAAATATGTTATGAACTAATTAAAATAGAAGTACTTTAAAAAAAATCCTAATAAATCCCCCATTTATAAACCTAAACGAGTAAGGATTAAGAGGTATATATTTAATTTTTTTTTTTTTTTTAAATTTTATGATTAGATCCTGAATTATTTTCTTTAAAGTTGCAACCAAAAGACTAGGCTACAAAAAATTATCAGGAAGCATCTTGAAAATAATCTAGTGTGGTAAGGGCATAACACAAGACAAAACTCTCTGGTCCTTTGGTTTTTGTAGATGGCAAAGTAGCCCAAATTAATGATTTTATAGTTAAAATTAAGTTTTTTTTATAAGATTTTGTGAGATCCTCAAACTTGATATAACCAAAATGACTAATAAAAAACTTGACAACAAATATTTAAATATGAGATTAGCAGCGACAATGACACTATAACTGATAGTGAATATGAAAGTTATCATATTCCTGTTATTCTTAATCAAAAAGAATTTATCATGGAACAAATAATTCAATTCCCATTTTTGGATTTTGATTTTTTAGTTGGAAATGTATTTTTGAAATAAGAAGTAAATAGACATTTTCTTTAAGATCAATCATATATAGCTCTTAAAATGCATGAAATTCCATTACTCACATATGCATCTCAAAAACATAAATTTGGTTTTAATCCTGTTGAAATTATGGAAACAAATTTCTTGACACCTATTGAACTTCTCAACGCAGCCTAGCGTGATAAGCTTAAAACAATAGACAACCAGAATAACAAAGAAAAAACTTGGCGACAACTATTTGAAGATGAGATTAGCAATGACAATGACACTATAACTGATAGTGAATAAGAAGATGAACAATGGATCACTAATATCACAAATTACTATCAAGGAAAATAAGGAAAAAATATTCCGAATTTAGATAGCATTAAGAAAATGTTAGAACATAATTTTAGTGATAACCCATTAAAACTATGGGAAAAATACAAGCTTTGCGTAAGAATAGTGCTTGAGGATCCAAGCTACGTAATCAATATAAAATCCATTAGACATAGTATTGGAATGATTAAGGAATTCAAAAAACAAATTCTTGATTTATTAAGACAAGGGTTAATACGACCTAATAAAAATCCTCATTCTAGCCCTACATTAATGGTAATGAACCATGTAGAAAAATTAAGAGGAAAAACTCGTTTGATAATAGATTATAGAGTTTTAAACAAGAAAATCATAAAAGATAGTTATAAATTGTCTAACATAGATGTTTTGATAAATAAAATTCAATTAATCATTTTTTTTTTCTAAATTTGATTTAAAAAGTGGCTATTGGCAAATTCAAATGGAAGAAAAGTCTATTCTTTTAACTACTTTTAGTGTTCCACAAGGACATTATGAGTGGTTGGTTTTATCATTTGGCTTAAAATAGGCTCTACCTATATTTCAAAGAAGAATGGATAATATTTTTCATAAACATGGAGAATATTGTATGGTATATGCACATGATATTTTAGTCTTTTCTAAAATTAGAGAAGAACATCGAAATCATCTCCAAAAAAATAGTTCAAGAATTCATAGAACATGGATTAGTACTACCTGAAAAGAAAATTGAATGGAAAAAGAATTCTATAAAAAAATTTAGATTAGTAATTGATGACAACAAAAAAGTTGTATTTTAAGATCATATCTTTGAAAAAGTCTTGGAATTTCCTGAAGAGATAGGAGATATCAAACAATTTCAATGATTTTTTGGGATAATTAACTATGCCAGAAAGTTTATTCCAAACTTATCTAAATTAGTAAACTGATTAAGCAAAAAGCTTATGAAAGGAAATTGGAGTTGGAATTAAGAAAATACTAAAAGCGTATCTAATATAAAGAAGATAATAAAAAATCTTTCTAAATTAAGTTTACCTAATCAATAAGATAAATTAATCTTAGAAGTAGATGCCTCTAAGAATAATTGGGGAGCAGTATTAAAATCAATACCTCCTAATAAATCTGAAGAACAATATGTAGATATTGGAGTGGTAGTTTTAAAGAAACTAAAACAAGATATCACATAAATGAAAAAGAATTTCTTACAATAAAAAGTGGTATAAAATCTTTATATATTTTTTTAGTTTTTGAACATTTCATTATTAGAACAGATAGTAAGGGTGTGTTTGGTAACGTTTATGTTTTCAGTTTATATTTACAAAAAATTTATAAACTGGCTTTTGTTTATTTTTAGAAAAACATAAACTACAAACGCGTTTGGTAATTGACAAAATGTTTAAAAAAAATTAAATATAAAAAAGATTGAGAAATGGCAAGTGGTGGCAAGTGGCGGCAGAAGACGGTGGTGAAAAGTGGTGACGATAGGTGGTGGGTAGCTGGTGGTGGATGGGTGGTGGTGGTGGTGGGTGGGTGGGTGACGGTGGCGGGTGGTGGGTAGTAACGAGTGGGTGGTGGTGGTGGTGGTGGCAAGTGGGTGGCGGATGGCGGGTGGTGGTGGGTGGTGGTGGCGGGTAGGTGGGTGGTGGTGGGTGGGTGACGATGGCGGGTGGTAGCGAGTGGGTGGTGATGGTAGTGGCGGGTGGGTGGCGAATGGCGGGTGGTGGTAGGTGGTGGCGGGTGGTAGCGAGTGAGTGGTGGCGGCAGGTGGGTGGCGGATGGTGGGTGGTGGTGGTGGTGGCTGGTGGGTGGGTGACGGTGGCGGGTGGAAGGTGGTAGCCAGTGGGTGGTGGTGGTGGGGTGGTAGTGGCAGGTGGGTGGCGGGTGGGTGGTGGGTGATGGTGGTGGTGGTGGTTGGTGGTGGCAGGTGGCTGGTGGTGGTGGGTGGGTGGTAGATGGTGGTGGCAGGTAGGTGGTGAGTGGTGGTGACAAGTATGTGGCGGGTGGTGGTGGCGGGCGGTGGATGGTAGTAGCGGGTGGCGGGTGGATGGCAGGTGGGGTGGTGGGTGGTGGTGGTGGTGGTGGCGAGGGGTGGATGGTGGTGGCGAGTGAATGGCAAGTGGGTGGTGGCTGGTGGCTGGTGATGGCGGAAGACGGTGGTGGAAAATGGTGGCGGGTGGTGGCTAATGTTGGGTGGTAGAAAAAAAAAAAACTGAAACTCAAAATGGAAACACATTTTTTGTGTTTTTATTTTTTGCCAAATTTATAAACTGAGACCACTGATTTATAAATCAAAAATTTTATCAAACAAGTTTTTATTTGAATTTTTACAATTTTTGTAAATATAAACAGAAAACTGAAAACGTAAGTGTTACCAAACAGCACCTAAGCGTTTCAAGACTTTTTTGAAAAAAGATTTAAGAGATATAAGTCAAGGCAATCTACACAGATGGCCACAATGGTTTCATTATTTTAGTTTTGATGTTAAATATATTTCTTCTGAGAAAAATTCCATTGCAAATTCTCCAACAAGGGGATTAAATTTTATGGTACAGGAAATCACAAATGCATCTGACAAAGGGAAGAAGCCCATGTTAATTTGTTGGAACTGTAACAAACTAGGCCATAAACCTAAAAACTATCAGTGGAATGATTCAAAAAATTCTTCAGCTAACAAAGTGGGTATGCTTGAAACCGCGACAGTAAAGAGAAAAAAAATCTGAATTTTAACCAAAAAAATTCAAAGGGATTCTTAACAGGAGAATCATCAAAAAAGTGAAAATGTGAGTTAACCTTCAAACTCGAAGACATAGATATAGCGGAAATCTCTGCTATAATCGAAAAATCATTTTATAATTCGGGACTAACATCAGAAAGTACCAAACTTTTTAAAGATTTTTGGTTTGCTTTGCGCAATAACAAACGAAAAGATGTGCACAGAATTGTCAGTTCTCTTACTTATTATGTTGGGTTTTTAGAAAAGGAGCTTAACATCATCCGCAATGATAAAAAAATGATGGAGCAAAGAGAAAAAAGAATTTCTGTTTTGAAAGAAATAGGAACGAATTTTTTTCCAAAAGAACTAGTTGAAAAAATTAAACAAATTGCCAAACAACAAGATGAACAAGAAGAAATCATTCGTATGCCATCCTTAGCAAAATCCTTAAATTGAGATTATGGCTGGCCAAGTCTTAAGCTATTAGTGGATAAAATTAATATGCATTGGATTGAACTGAGAATTGTTGATTTTGTAAAAATTGATAGAGAGGATTTCTAGCTTTTAAATAAATTTTCAGCAATAGTTAAATATGCTATTACCGTTATGGGAGTAAACCCAGAACTTACCACGACACATATTGTGTTTACTTTGGCTGAACGAACTAAAATTCAGTTTTATTAACCATATTGGATCTGGTATCTTTACCCAGTAACCAATCGAAATCATTTTTACCGTGATAAAAAAAGAAAGATCGTGGAAGGGATATGATCCTATCATCGACAAAATTGATAGGCTCTTATTTTTTCATAATACATTAGAAACTATTTTCCACCATTTAGAACAAACAATCTACTATAATGGGAAGAGAGTTATGGTTGTAAAAAGCAAGTGTCTTCATTGAACCCTCAAAGCTAAGAAAAGACAAAGCAAAGGGAATACTTAAGATGCTTTAAGAAGAGATAATGTTTGGAAACTCTACAAAATCAAGAGAATAGCCTAAATTTACTGAATCAATGCAAGATATCGACCTCTGCATTTCTGAAAAATAAGCAGAAATTCATATGACAAATCAAGCCAAAAAAGGCAAGAATCTTTCAAACAATTCACATGGAGAACAAAGCCAAGAAAATCTCACATAACTGAAGAAGCCAAGACAGAAGAAACCAAAAGAGAGCACACATTACGGATACAGCCAAGGAGAGACAACAAAATGGATCACAAGGTGAGTAAAGACAAATGAGTTACATATTGAATAATACCAAAGTGGTGAAGATACCACTACTAGCTTTGTTAGTTTAAATAAATTAAAATATAAAAGGTTATTCTTATCTTTTAATTTTATACATTTCAATTCCAAAGTTGAAGTTCACTCTTTGTCTATAAAAGAGTGTGGCTACGCCTTGTAAGAGTAAAGCCAAGAAACAGAGTCTTATAAGTGAGTAAGTGTATTTCTCTCTATCTTTCTTGTTATCTCTGTAGGTTTTAAATATTCAATAAAAAGTTTCCGTTTTTAAAATCTCTATCTACTATTTTGAATGTTCTAGAGGACTAAGAGCAGTGATACAAGTAATGTAATATTCACCGAGTGTGAGAAATTACATTTACAGCCTATTCATTGAAAGGTTTGAAAAATATTCGCAGTAAATGAAGCAAGGTAGACATGGCAAATGCAAAAAAGAACCTCAATGTAAGTATGTTTTAAATTTCACGTCCTAATTTGCAAATAATGTAAAGTTAATTTTGTTTTATAGTGTTTAATAATTGGTATAGTTTATTTTGCTTTCCATCAATAAAGTTTTCTTTTGCCGATCAAAAAAAATAATTGGTAGGTTGTAACCTACTACTTGCGAGTGCATCACACACAATAAAGCATCAAATATTGAACTTGTGGCTCGGATTGCTCATGAAGGATTTCCTGAAACATCTTTCGTGAACGTAGCATGGTTCAAGTTGCAAATTGTAATGTATTCATGTCCATTTAAAAATTTATAGTTACTATTTTTAGGGTAAATTATCAGTCGATGCTAATAGTTAGATTTAATTCACATTAAATTTTATCAATTCGTCGCTGAAAGTTGTTTCTATCAAAATTGTCTTTAAAATAGACTTTTTCTGACAATTGTCTGAACATGTCGCAAAAAAACTTACGATTATTAACGTTTTTCTATGAAGATTTCAATAAATTGTTAGTTTTGTATGAACTATTTATTTTCTCACTGTTCATATTTTTTCCATACAAAACAGATCCAAACACGTAATTTCCGTTATCCGATTGACTTGATTTTTTACAAGGATGATGTACTCGACAAATCTTAAAATATGAATGATTCATAGCATCGAAATGAGACCCAAAAGTGGGCCCAATGGGCCGAACAACACTTCTCCAGTCCTTAGAGAAGCCCAGTCCTTGAATTTTTGTGTTGTTTATTTCTTCTATCAATTTGATTATTATAATTTGAATTGCATCAATTTTATTCTTAAATATTTTTAATTGTGTCAATTTAATCCACTTGATAATGTCATTCTAAAAATTAGATTTAAGGGCAAAATAATCAAGAAGAAAAATTTCATTTTACCTTCTAAACTATCACTCAAAAATCAATTTAACTCATATTCTATATTGTGTTGGAATTACGAAGGTAAAACATTCACGATGTCCTTTTAAACAAATTACACCCCTGTTCTTTCTAATTTGAATTAGCCTATTCCTTCTTAAATGAGTCATTTTATCCTTACTATTAATTCAATTTTTTTAACGGATTATTATTAGACTAAATTAGTGTGAGAACTTAAATGAAAAAAATGATACAATTGAAACTATAAAGAACCAAATTGATATAATAGGCAAATTAGATTGCTATCAAATTTCTTAATATGTGTAATCAATCAGACTAAATTGATATAGTGTGAAAAATTAAAAGAAAATTTTGAAACAATTAAAACTGCAATAATCAAATTAGCATAAAAAGCAAATTATTAGTACTACACGTATAATTTATCCTCAAAAAAATTGACAAATTATGATTCTCTAAAATGATTTTTAGTGCGATCATCTTACAAATGTTGGTTTAAGGGTGGTTACATAATTGAGATGTACAAATAATGTAACAATAAACAAAAACAAAAACAACAAAATTAAAAACAATTAAATCTGCACATGGGAATTCAATCCCCCAGCTTGGCTGCATTTTGCACTTGTCAAGGTTGGTGGCCTCTCTCTGTTATGCGATCTCATTTTATTTTAATAAAATCTTCCCCTTTTGAAAAAAAATAATAATAATAAATAAATAAATATAATTATGTCAACAATATATTTCAATGAATAGTTTTAGTAATTTTATTATTATATAGAAAAATAGTTATGAATCTGTTTTTATTTTATTTTATTTTTTATTTTTTATTTTTTTGTGTCAACTATGTAAAATGACAAATTTCAATAAGGGGATATTTGTAATTTTAAGAACTATATGAAACAATTTGTATCTTAAGAAAACTTTAAGGAATGTGTTTGTAATTTATCTTGAATCTGTTGTTGGAGCAAAATCAAACAATACAGAAGTAAAGAAGACAACCAACACAACAACAAATACATATACATGCAAATTGAAGAGATGTCTAAAGAAATCTTCATCTCACAAAGCTGAAATTACAAAGATAAAACATTCACCATGTCTTGTCTTGGATAGAACTTATTTAATAGCACAAAACATCGCGCGCACGCGCACACACCCAAACAAGAAAACTGGATTACTCTTAATAATAATACTACTCCAAAGACAAAAAGAGCGAACTCAGGGGAGCTTCTCCTTTTGGTAACCAAGTAAACTGGTCACAACGTTTATTTCTTCATAATCTTAGCAAGCTGGAGACCTGGAAAGCAACATTGCAAAGCAGGAAAAATTTGAACACTATTTTGATTAAAAATAATAATAATAACCTAACACCAAAAAGCTAGTAGATTTGGGAAACCAAACTAATGGAAATTGGAATGCAACCAAAGATGGAATGTGAAGTTTAAAAGTACTTAAGATATGGAAAGAACAGTTTTACCTTCATGCTAGGGAATCAGGAGGATTGTCCTTGTCAGTCCACTGGTAAGAAACCAAATGAGACAAATAAGAGACAATGAAATGAAGCCAATTGTTTTGCGACATATATATAATCTAATCAAAGTCAAATGACACACCTTTAGAATTAAACAATCTTTCAAATTTGATCCCTTCTGGTGACTGCCAGAAAATGTTGATGCATGGTATGTGTCGAACCTGTGGGTGTTCCTCGCTCTCTTCTCCACGTATTTGTTCTAGGAGTTCATTTGTAACAAAAGACAAATTCAATATTTGGAGATCTTTGAGATACTCGATACCATGAGGCAACATCTTCAACTGTATGCATTTCGAAATACAAAATTCCTGGAGACCTGGCATCACCCGTTTTTCTATAATAATCTCATTCAACTGGGGGAAGTTCCCCAATTGCAAATCCCTAAGTTTAGGGAACCCAGTACTAAAGCATAGCTGTTGTCTTCCTTCACATGCATTATTAAGAATCAATTTTCCCAAACTGGGAAGTTCTTGGATGTAAGGAAGAAGGTCTTCTTCCAGTCTGGACCAATGCAAATCCAAAGCCGTGAGATTTTGAAGTGAGTGGAACCAACGGGGAACTTTCTCCAATTTTCCAACTAAAATGAGCGTCTTGAGATAGGGAGGAGCCGAGGAGAGTTTATCCATTCGGAGGCATTCATTCTCATCACTCACCATCACAAATAAGTAATGAAGGAGATTCATTTTTTGGATTGCAATACACAAATCCACCTCGTCTGCTTCTCTCAGCTTTGTAATGCCAATCCTCCTGAGCTGCGTCATGTTCCTTAGTCGCTTCATCAAGTCTGATTCTGCTTCTACGCATGCCAAAACTTGCAAGTTTGTTAGCTTGCAAATATCAGCTGGTGCTGCTGTACCACAAACATAATCAAACTGATTGCCATCTCCATCGTTGTAGCGGTACATAATTAGATGCCGCAATTTCTTCAACCTTGTGATTCCAGTTGGGAGAACTTGTATTTTGGAATCCCTAATGTCTAAAGTTTCAAGGTTGCAAAGTCTTCCAATGGATTTTGGAAGTTCCTTCACCATTGTTCTTTTCAAGTTCAGGTACCTTAAATTGAAAAGATACACAAGCTCATTTGGTAATTTTTTGATCCGTACATCTTCCAGATCCAATACTTTTAACAATCGTAAGCCTTGTGGCAATGATATCTCGTCATCACAAAATACAAGAAGAGACCGAAGCTGCTGCAACATGCCGTTCCATGATTGCAAATCTCTATTACCAATTGTTTGAATCGATAAGCGACGTGCTCTGGTTCCATTCTCTTCATTAGCTTCTTGGCCGTCATATACAACACAAAACTTCTCAGTTTCTGATGTGGAAAGGGCAATTTCTCGCACAAGATCGTGCATCTTACATTCTTTCGGCCTACCTGATGGGTTCCATATTATGACTTGAAGCATGCTTCGGCGAACTAGATCCTTAAGGTAGCTATCTGCTACTTCCTCTACTGTTAACCCCTTTCTCTTTTCTACGAATCCTTCTGCCATCCAAAGTCTAATGAGCCTCTTCCGTCGAATCGGATAATCTTCTGGGAAAAGGCAACAATATAAGAAGCAATGCTTTAGTTGGTATGGCAAATCATGAAAGCTATACAACAAGATAGTTTTCACTGCTTCTAGCTCAGGATTATTGCTCAACTCCCAGCTCAAACTATTACAAGCTTTTCTCCAATCCAATTCCATATGTTTGGTGGACATGACACCACCCAAAGCTGCAATTGCAAGAGGTAGTCCTTCACATTTTGCAACAAGGTCATGAGCCAAGGACTCGAGCTCTTTAGGACAACATCTACTACGGTTGGTCGAAAAAGCTTTCATACAAAAGAGATCCCATGCGTCATTCACACCCAAAGGGTTCATATGATGAACATGACGTTTAACCCCAAAGTTAAAGGAAGCTACGTCTTCCTTTCGGGTTGTAAGGATGACCCGACTTCCTTTTCCTTCATCTGGAAGTGATACACTTACATGCTGCCAGAGGTTTTGACTCCATACATCATCCAAGACAACTAAATACCTTTTTGATTTTAAATAGTTGGAAATCATCTCGAGCAACTCTTTGTGGCTCTTACTACTTAAATCCGATGGAACTGCTTCCTCGGTGGCAGAGTAAAATTCCTTAATCATGCTTCTAAGTAAGTCATCAACTACATAAGTTTGAGACACGGTTATCCATGCATAGCAGTGGAAATATTGCTTGACAGTTTGGTTGTTATAGGCCTTGGCAACTAGAGTGGTCTTGCCTGAACCACCCATTCCGACAACAGAAATAACAGCGCGCTGTAGTTCTTTGTCCATCAACCAGCCCAGTAGTTGTCGCTTTCCATCTTCGATCCCCACTAGATTATCATCTTTAACAAATAAAGTGTCCTCAGCGTTGTTTGGCTTCTGTCCCTGATGATCATGGGAGCCAGAGCCTGAGCCTGAGCCTGAGCCTGAGCCTGAGCCTGAGTTTGCTCCTCCTACACGATCGACCCCATAACGTTGGTTTCTTTCTGGGATAGCTTTGATCGTGTTGTTGATCTCCTGTAACTGTGTGGCTATTCGATGTCTTACCCACAGATTCTTTGGTGCATAGACTATCTGACAGAGGAGCCTTCTGAATTTACCTTGAACTTCTTGTTTGCTCATGTGATACATGAACTCGTCTATGATAATTTCAGCCTTGTAGGTCAAATCTCTAACATTGTCCACCCAGGTCTTCTCTCCTTCTGTCTGGGTCGTCGTTCTATCGGCATCCTTTAGAAAAGACCTCATGCTTGATAACTCCTGCTGGAGTTGGTTGAGTTCATCACGAACTCCTCCAATCAACGATGCTTCGCTTTCAAGTGCGGAAACTATCCTCCCAATCAAAAGGTCCACCCCCGGTGAGGCCATTTTTGCATTCTATTACCACCTTCTCCACTGTTTCACTACTTCTTGACACCCAGCACTTTTAAGTCTGAGTTAGTTCTTCTGTAGTTTTAGAGTGAAGCACCAATTGTGGAATTCGTCATCGAGGACTCTTCCTTCCGTTGACTGTGGGTTTGCTTTGAAAAATTATAAGTGTAATGTTAGATATTATAAAAAAATTTATTAAAACGATCATGATACATTCTCTATTTCTAAATTAGACATATAATAAAATATCACACTTTAATTAAATGATGAAAAATTTTTATAATATTTTTTTATGATTCCTAAAATTATTCAAATTATAAATAACTTGAAAGAATTTTTTTTATTTAACAAAATTAATTACAAAAATAAATTTTTTAACTACTCTCCTATACAATACTAAATTTTTTGAATTATTAATTAAAATATATTTCTGACATAATTAAAAACTGTTAATGAGTTTGATGATTTGTTGATAAAATGAGTATTTGTTATGAAATTAAAAAACTTCAGAAGTCAGGATGTAATTTTTAAAATTATAAGAGCAAATCATATTTTAAGTAAATTTGAGGAGTGTATTTATAATTTATCTAAACTTTTTTATTAGGATGAAATACAAATATATCTTTTACTATTTACTTAAAATATATATTGCCTTTTATGATTTTATAAATTACAAATATCCATTTATTCTAATTTTTTATTTAACAGAATTAATAGAAAAAATAAAATTTTTAACTACTCTTCTATACAATAATAACGATACCTAAATTATTAATTAAAATATATTTCTGATATCATTAAAAATTGTGAATCGACATAATTGTTTATTAATAAAATAGGTCATTTGTTATGAAATTACAAACTTCAAGAGGTGGGATATAATTTTCAAAACCATAAGAGGCAATCCTTATTTTAAATAAACTTTAAGGGATGTAGTTGTAATTTATACTTTTTGTTATTAGTATTTTTTTAAATTTGTATTAAAATTGTTCATTTTTCAGTCTGTCTAGGATGGAAGGAAAAAAATATTGAAAAAATCCAAAATAAATTCACTAAAGACATATACACACAAAAAAGAAGGCAAGGAGAAAAAAAAATATATCTAATTTAAAAAAAAAAATTCTTTGTCTATACTAGACGTTTTAACAAATTTTTATATTTTATGTTTTTTTTCTTTTTTTACTTTAGTGATTCGTCTTGAGTTTTTGAAAAAAAAAAAAAAAAAAAAAAGAGGATAAATTACCACCAAAAAAAAAAAAAATCAGAGTTTTAACCTTATAACAAAATAAATGTTGAGTTTTAATTTTTTTCAATTTAAATTATAATCTTTTAATTTTTTTAAACATAAACTATTTACTTATTTTCGTTAAGTGAGCTGACCAAAAAAAACTATTTTTGTTATTATACTCAACGTAGGTGTACATATAAATGTCTAAAATACATTTTTTCATTGAGTTTAGTGACTAAAATATCATATATATATTTGTCATTTTTACTTAACGAAAATAGATTGATGATTAAAATTGAAAATAAAAAAAAAAATTAAGGTTTAAATTAGTAAAATTAAAAACTCATGATTTTTTTTTTTTTTTTTCGTTCCAAGACTCAAATCTTAGGAGTTTATTTATTTATTGTACTTTTCCTAAAATTTTTAAAAAATAAGTTTACCAAAGACAAAAATGATAAAAAAAATCATTAAAACAATCCCAAATGACAAATTAGTGTTATCAGAATACTATCTAATAGCCAAAATAATATCCGAGCCCACTTTTTAGATCTATTTTCTAAATTTAATGATATGTAAATGATATGATTGATTAATAATTAAAGAAAATATGAAAGAGAGTGTTATCTTAAATATCTTAATTGATTGTCATATCATTAAATTTGAAAAATAGGTCTAATTTTTTACACTTGAAAATAGCAATGATGTATCTTATATTGTTTATGTGGAATTCTAAATCATATGTAGTGGAAAATTTTATGAGTGGTAACGATTGACTCAGGCTTTGTTTGGCTATCTAGCGGGGGTTAAAAAAGTATAAAAAAATAAAATAGACTTAAGTGAATAAGACAAAATATCACATTTAAAATATAATTATTTCAAAAATTTTCTCATAAAAGTCAAAAAAGTCAATTCAAATGAACTTTTTAATCCCAAGCTAAAAAAGTCACAACTCAAAAAAATTTAAAATTTTTTTGCCAAACGACAACTCCATTTTGTTAGGTAGTTATGAGATAAAGAATTAATCGTTGTGTGTTGTAATTTTTATTGGTGGAGGGTATTCATTGGTACAACAATATTTTGAGAGTAATAATTTTTCATTGAAAGACATGCATAACATTATTTTTTGTCAAAAATGTTAGATATCCACAATTTAAACTCCTGAATTTACTCACAATGATATTGTAATAAATAATAGTAGGGATCATGAAAAAAATACCATAAAATGTTTCATGAAGATTTTTTATTCCATGTGTGATGTTTTCTTGTATATATAATCTAACGGTAGATAATCTTTCATGATCATTTTCATAATATTTTTTTCATGATAGGTAACATTGCTCTATTGTAATGGAGTTGGGTTCTACATGGGTGTGTACTAAATTAACAATAATGATAGGGATTGTATAGAATAACCAATAATGATAAGGATTGGTTCTATCCAATGTCTCACACATATATATATATATATATATAACTAATATGGTGTGAATGTCAAACTCATGTATAATTTTCTTGAGGGGATTGTGTAGAATAATATATAGACTATTTGGGACTCTAAAAACTTGTTTGAGAACCTTGATGTTTAGTTAGAAAAGTTAAAAAGTCAATACAAGGTATCAAATTATTTATTATATATAAAAAAAATAAAAAATAAATTCAACTATCAAACACCTCAGAGTATTATTCTATTTTAGGGTTTAAAGGATATTTAACTGAAAGCATATGACGACGAACTCTTAGTCAATGGTGAAAGTGACAATTCCGACAATCTGCCATGGTTGCAGTTTGAGTTGCATATACAAATCAAATTGAGTTGAGCTTTGCAGAATTTGAACTCAGCTTACTTATTTTTCAGTCTCAATTATTCAGTTTGAGCTTGACTTGTTAACTAAATTGAGCTCGAGCTCAGCTAGAAACTCAATAATAAATTTTTTTTTCTATTTTTAAAATTATTTATATATATATATATATGAGTTAAATAAAAATATTATTTATATTATTTAACATATAAATAATTTATTTGTGCTATTATTTATACATATTTTGTATTATTTAATATATAAATAATATATTATTCAATAATTTAAATGAAGATAATAAGCCGAGCTTGACGAATCAAGTTTATTCAGATTCAAGTTCAATTTGTCTATTAAACGAGCTAAAAATTTAAGTTTGAACTCATTTACTTAAAGAATTGAGTTAAGTCAAATTCTTAACGAATCGAGCAAAGCTGAACTCACAAACTGTAACGCCTCACTTTTCGGGCTGTTAATACATAAATCAACCTAAAAGATATACAATTATGCTCCCAAAAAATAATTACACAAAATATAATTTAGACAATCTGCAAATATAATAATAGTGATGAGTCCCAAAATCTAACTCAAATAATCTCTTTGGTACCTCAACTCCAATTGCTATTAAGTTGCTCCACACCGGAAAAATAAATTAATTCGGGAAGTATATAATATGATAGGAAGAACAAAACTTAGATAGAGAATAAATCAACATAGATCCAACAATTTACAACATTGCACAACGATTTACTATAACAAACAATTTACCAAATTGCACGAACAGATCAGCTCAACATATAAAATTTATCAATAGCCAAATACCTTGTCCTATTCAGTACATGATCAGTGGACAAATTCACTCATATACCCACCTCACCCAAGCACCACGCTTATATGTGCATATTGGTATAAACAAGTAAACAAGGTCCACTCGATCTATGTATGGAACATTTTTACGTTATTCAGTCAAACAAATCACCATTTTTAACATAAAATGTTTTCACAAAATTTTACCAAATGACCAGCATAATCAACGAATCACTAACAAATAATTTCACAGAATTTATCAATAATCACAATAATCAAGAGGATTACAAGTTGGAAATAATTAAAAGAGAACTTTTTGCAAAGAGATTTAAAATAAACATATTATATACCACCTGAATTACCTCAAAATAATTTTTCCATCAATCTGAAATTGCTCCATGATCCTCCAAAAATAACTCTATTCTCTTACATAAAATTATTAACTCTCAAACTAAATTTAAAATTTCTATCCTACACAATCTATAGGAGGAAGAGAGCCGAATACAAAGAGGATGAAGAAACGGTAGAGGAAGAAGATGATATGGAGAAGTGAGCCTCACTGGCTCCACTTACAGAAAAATGAAGAAAGAAATAAGGATTAAGAAAATGAAAAGAAAAAGAAAAGGAAAAGATGGAATGATATGGAATCCAAGAAAGGAAAGGTTAGGTGGTGAAGGGTGGGCGGCCACGTTTTTGTTTTGTTTTGTTTCGTTTTTTTTTTTTTAATTTCTCTTTCACTAAAAGGTGATGGAAAATGTTGGGAAAAAGGGGATCAAATTTATTTTTAAAAAGGGAATGATATAAATCAATAATTTAAATTAAATTTTTATCTAAAAATCTCGACTACTAAACTATTATAATAAACCAGTAAGAGGAGACGAGAGAGGGATCTGTTTTTCACTGAAGAACACGTGGCAATAGGAAAATGGCAGTTCAAAGGATTGGGACAGATAAATTGAAGGTATGAACTCCAAAAAAATTTATAGGGCTAATTACCCAAAAAATTCTTATAGGGCAGAATTTGGATTTGGTCAAGTAATCTTGTAGTTATTACACCCTAAGAAAGATTTGAGCTAATAAAATAGTAATGACTTTTTTAGTTGTAATATAATTTTACTAATAAATTAAGATCCTACAATCCTAACTCTAAAAAAAAATTTCCTATAAGACATGTTTGGTTACCTTACTATTAGTAGGATTATAAGTGGAGGAAACATGTGAGATCCATTGAATTGTTAGTTCCATATTTGATTGTGGGAAAAGAATGAAGAAATTTGAGGTGGAGAAAATATAAGTCCCACACGATAGTCCAATCCCATGTTTGTTTTGCATTATACTAAGCTCCGAATAATTTTAGTGTTGATATGAAGGATTAAATAGAAAAAAATGAGATATCAAGTATTACCATAAGTAGTGTAATACTAGAAGAATGAGTCTCTGTCTGAATTATTATTTTTCTTCCTCTAATGGTTAAAAACAATTATATCATTTTATTTCATTCTAATCAAATATAATATTTCACACTTTTTGTCCAATCATTTATTTCACTTATTATCCCTTGATGTAACTTATTTCTATAATCCTATCCATAATCATATTATAAATCTAATCGTGCATTCATTTAATTTGATCAAAAAATAATTTAGCAGTGGCTCCATAACAAGAGAGAGACATGAGGCGAGATAGGTTATAACAAGCTTCTATTTTTTTTGATAACTCAGGGTGTTTGGGCCGGCTCCATAACAAGAGAGAGACATGAGGCGAGATAGGTTATAACAAGCTTCCATTTTTTTTGATAACTCAGGGTGTTTGGGCCAGCTTGCGCGTACCTCGACCAATTCCTGGGGGATCAATCTCACTGTCCACTTGCGGGGGGCCCATTTAAAGCTAGAGCAAAGCTCCGTATAGACTAGCCCAACCTCGACTAATCCCTGGGGGACCAATCTCACTGTCCACTAGCGGGGGGGGCCATTTAAAGCCAGAGCAAAGCTCCGTATAGACTAGCCCAACACAAGAGTTGATAGCACCTAAGAGGTTTTGAACCTGAGACCTAGAGAGGAGCAAATTCTTAAGTCCCAAGCCTCCACCACTAGGCTAACCCTTGGGGATTGTTATAACAAGCTTCCATAAAGAGAAAGATATGAAGCTAGACAAGGATTTGTTTAAAAATTGGCTTATTTAGTGAATTTTTATAAAAAGACGTATAAAAAAATATAGAGAATAATTTGATTATTTATAATGACATTTTAACTTTAGATTATATTTGGATAAGAATTTGAAAAGCTAAATGAAAAATATAAATAAAATGTAAGTATACTTCATGTAATTTTATTTTCATTTTTTTTTTTTTTTTTTTAAATCCTTACACAAATTTATAATTTGAGCACCGTTTAAATGTTTGGTTGCCAAACATATGGCAATTATAATCTGCTCATGTGGAGCCTGCTACATGTTTTTTTTTTTTTTTATTAAAAATAAAAAAAGAAGCTTTTTGGGACATCATTGCTTCCGCAAGCCCTAGGCTAATCTGATTTAACCCAACTTATATTATTAAACACAAAATTTTGAATATATTTATCAGACCAAATAAAAAGACCATTTGAGATATGAAACTTAAAAGGATAATAAGTAACTTTTTTTTATAAGCTAATATAATAATTAACAAAAATTAAAAAAAAAAATTAATCAATTTCTCGAGACCAAAGCGACAACTTTACTAGCTTGTATCCAAAGTCAACCTTGAGCCAGACTCGTATTATTTTGTATAAATTTTTTAGTATATAAATTCTTTTTTGTATAACGTTACCATAAAAAAATCTTTGTTATTGGCTTAGCTAATTTAAATGGTAAATTATTATTTCGTTGTTGAACAAAAATGATGGTAGTGAGATTATAGGACGAGAAATGATATGTATCACTTATTTTTTAGTTAGGATTATTTTCAGTCTATTTTGTGAATTAGATGGTATTATTGAGCTTGTAAAGTCTATCACAAATTCTGTTTTGATAATCCAAACCGTTCAATATGTAGAGTTCATCGAGTACTTTATCCCTGTAAAAAATTACGTTTATTGGATATTGATAGTTATTTGATCGGATCATATTTTTTGTTAACAATTTATTTTGAAAATTATATTTATCGTTAACAGAAATTTGATCCGGTCAAATAGTTATCGATATCTAATCAACGTGATTTTTTACAAAGATAAAGCATCCGAAGAGTTCTACATATTAAACGATTCAAATTATTGAAATAGAATCCATGATAAACCTCTAAAAACTAATAATATATTTTAATCGTAAAAACTAATAATATATTTTAATCCGATCACAAACTAGAGAAAACTCTTAACTCTTATTTTTTATCAACATTTTGCATCAGTATCAGGTAGTTACTCATAATCAATACTTTTTGTTTCAAAATAACCATTAAGAAAGTAATCAAGGCAAATAGTATAATATTATATAAGCGTTGATATAAAACATTAAAAAAAAAAGAAAAAAAGAGAGCATATATGTAGCAGCCCTCTTGAAGGAAATGACTGACTTTGGGAGATAATGCAGTGTTTGGTGTTCTGGGAACAAAATAAAAAGTTAATTTTTTGATTTTTTAAACATTAAAAAGTGACAAAAAAGCTACAAAAAAGTCAACTTTTTAAGAAAAAAGTAAAAAAAATTAACTTTTTACCAATTTTCCAAAACACTACTAAGAGCATCTTTCATGGAGCTGTCAAACAATCTGTCAAAACTATAATTTGGTAAGAGTGATAAAAAGATGGTTTCGAATGACCTGCTATTCTTCATGTCAAAGATAGCAAATGCCATTTCTGTTCTCAAATTTGGCAGGTTGAATAGCAGGTGCCAAACATGCCACATCATCAAGAATCAACAGATTTTTTTGTTCCAAATTCAATTGAAAAAACAGAATTCATTCACCCAGAAAAACAGAATTCGTTCACCAAATTTTTTAAACAATTTGGCAATTGCCAATTTCTTTTTTTTTTTTAAACAAAATTCACCATTAACCAAAAAAAATAAAAATAAAAATAAAAAAATAGAATCAAGTTAAAAACAACAACAATCAAGCAATTTCAAACAAATTTGAAGCAATCTCAAACAATCTTAACAAATCTTAAACAATCTGAAACAAATCTCAAGTAATCTAAATAAATTTGAAGCAAATTCTAAACAATAAATACCTAGATTTCAAGATGCTTGATGGATTTCAGATGATTTCAACACTCTGAAACTTCAGCTTGATTTTCTTCATTTTCATCTTCGTGCTTAGGGTTTAACTTGGGGTTTCAGGTTTCTTTATCCTCGATTTAAGGTTTTTTCATATTCAATTTAAGGGATAGAGTGATTAAGAGAAAGAGAGACAACATGACGGTAAGAGAGAGAGAGAGATATATATATATATATATAGATAGATGGTGTTGGTTGTTCTCGGTTGTAGCTCAGAAAAGCATAATGAAAGTGGGTTTTTATTTCAATGAGTTTTCTCTCATATGGATGGAGTGTTTTGTACGAAGGTTATGGAATGGAGAGGGAGAGAGTAAATTTTATTTTTTTTCAAATAAGAGTAATTTATTTTTTCAATTTTTTTATTTTTTAATTTTTTTTATAAAATATAAATATTTAATCTTTTTATAAATTTTTTTTAAATAGTCAGAAAAGACAAAAAATAAATTAAAAAAATTACTAAAAAACTTATATCCAAATAATACCTACAAATTTAGAGAGAAAGTTGATTGAAATTTGCCAAAATAATATGTGTACCATTGGAGCACCATTGTTATAATTTGACAAATTACTATTTATTGCCAAATTATAGCAAAATTGCCAAATTATAGCAATACCAATAGTATTATAACAAATACTATTGGAGATGTTCTAAGGTCACGTTTGTTTAGTGAATTAGTTTAGATGAAATTGTTAGTGAGAAGATTATTAGAATATCTATAATATAGTGGCTAAAAATGTATGTTAAAGTATGTTATATAGCAAAAAGTGATAAAATAAGATGTAAAAATTTGTGTTAAGAATTTGTTAATTTAGTGAATGAATGGTGATATAGTGCTTGTTTGGGATGCCCCAAATTAAAATTGTCAAAAAATTTAAAAGATAACTCACATCCCAAACAAACTCGTAATGAATGCGGTAAGGTATGTTAATATATATAAACAATAAATCAAAATAAATAAATAATTTAAAAGTAAAGTGGGCCCACCCCACTGCACTGTCCCAATGCCTCTCTCTCTCTTTCTCTTCTCTCTCGATGGCCCCCCTCTCTCTCTCCTTACCTCTTGCTGGTTATAGGATTGGCTGCAATTAGCAAATAAATTAACAACTGACAAAGTTAGTAAACACTTAACAGCTCTATTGAGGTATCATTTGAGCCTTTCACTGGCCAAAATTTTAATAGCCGACACTAGCACATCCCTTAACGACATTTCAAAAATTAAAGAGATTATTAATGTGAAGATTATTAATAAGGAAATTAAGTAAAAATATATTTATTTTGATAATAATGTGAGAGATGATTAGTGATAGAATTGTTAAATTATTTTTTTATAAGACAAATAAATAAATTATATCTATATTAGAAAAATAAAACAAACAAGTGCACTTGGTAAAAAAATATAATTTACAAAATAATTTTTTTTTATATATAAAATAGATTCAATTCCCTCATTATTTTCATAATCCTATTTAAAATTTATCTAAGCTAATCTCGTTATTGAGGGGGATTACTAAATCCTCCACACTAGCAATCCACCCTTCCAAATTAATACCAAACAAGCTATAGATAGGATCCACAACTATACCAATTCAATCTGATCACCTGTACTGGTAAATAAACATGGCCTAAGCTAGTATAAAAACTCAAAAAGTTAACCAAAAAAAAGTTGAAAAAGTATGGGGGCGAGGTTTATATTATACAACCCCATTTCGTAGCTCGAAATGGCGTGGGTCGAAAGGCCTGAATTACTTTGTACACCTACCCCTTTTCTTTGTACACCCACCCTCCCTCTGTTCATCCCCTCCCTTTGGAAAACTCACACACACACACACAGCTCCGTTCATCCCCTCCCTTTGGTGTCATTTTTTTTTTTTTTTTTTTCAGAAGAAGTAGAAAATCAGAGGAGGATGAGGAAGAAAGGAGGAGGAAGAGGAGGAGGAGAAGGACTGGAGGGGGCCCAATTATTAGGGCTGGAGGTGGAGGGCGGAGGCAACGAACGAACTGCGAGCTGCGACGAGGATGGCGGGCGGAGGCGGCGGAGGCGACGAGCTCTCTCTTTCTCCCTCTCTCCTCCTCTTCCCCTCTGTTCTCCTGTGTTCAACGAAGTTCAACGAAGAAAAAAAAGAAAATCGCAAAACGACGTGGTTTTCAAATTTCGGGCCATTCGACCCGCACCCATTTCGAGCTACCACCTATTTTTCTTATATTATATTCCTTGTAATGGGAAGTATATTAGAAGATTCTTTGTGTAGATTAGAAATGTTATTTATGGCATTCTTTTTTTTGTTTTTTTGTTAAAGATAAAGGTGTATTACACTAATAGTTTCTATAATTTAGGATTTGCGGTACTTTAGTTCCTGACCTTTTAATTGTGACACATTTAATCCTGAATTTTGAATCTTGTTTCTTGTTTCAAATAAGAACAATTGAAGATTTCATTAGATTTTTCAACGGTAAAATCGTCAATTTGATAAAATATAAACTAATTTGATAAAAATAAATGTCAAAAAAATATTTTCAAAAATAGTTGGGTTATGTGTTTGGATATTTATGTAAAATAGTTGGGTTATGTGTTTCAAAAATATTTTCTACATACTAAAGATAAAATTATGTAAAATTGATAAATCTTTTAGATATTTATTTTTATTTTTTACCAAATTAGTTTTTATTATGTGTTTGGATGATGATCATGTAAAATTAATTTTCAAAAATTAATCATGTAATTTTTATTAATTTTAATCAATTTTACATAATTTTATTTTTAGTGGAAAGAAAAAAATTTTAAAAAATTAAAAATATTTTTTTGACATTTATTTTTATCAAATTAGTTTATATTTTATTAAATTGACAATTTTGCCCTTGAAATTAAACAGTGGTATCTTCAATTGTCCTTATTTAGAACAAGATTCAAAATTTAGGGTCAAATGTGACACAATTGAAAAGTTATAGACTAAAGTGACACAAGTCCTAAACTATAGGGACTGTTAGTATAAATTGTTAGGTCATCAAATGTTGAGGGTAAACGAAAATTCAATTTTTTTTTAAAGATTTATTTATTTACAGAACAAAAAATCTTTTTGTTTTAGATCATCTAAATGCTTGAAATAATACCATTTTTAAAAAGACTTGTGAACTTTGTTGATCAAAATCATGAGCCCAACATAATAAAATGAAATTCAACATCAGAAAAATAGATTTGTACAATTGTTAAGAAATGTGAAATTCAAAAATAGGTTGGAGCAATAGTATTATTTTGTAAATACATATGTATTTCCACAACAAACAAATTACCATTTTTTTTTTAAAAAAAAAAAAAAAAAAAATCCAAACAAAGAGTTTCTCAAATAGTTGGGTTAAAAGAGTTTTTTAATTTGACAACTTTGATTTCGTTATGTTTTTGAAAAGAATTGTGAAATGTTTGAATCAAAATCATCATCCCAAACGCGAAAAAAATTGTCTAACATAAAAAATTATGATGAAAAAAAATTGTTATAATTTGTATAAATTAATTCACAAAAAATTTCAACATTAACATATTTTCTGTTACATATTTTTATTCCTAATTATTTCCTTTTTGACAAAAATAAAGAATGCATATTTTGTATAAAAAAAATTTAATTATGAATTTTAAAAATAATTCATAAAAGAAATTTTATTCTGAAGACAACTCCCGTTTGCATGGGTTTTCAACGTATGGGTTTTGTTTTGATGAAATGGAATTTATTTTTATTCACAATCCTGATCCCAAAATCAAACAAGACGGCACCAAAATATTTTGAACAGCAAAAGCGAAAAAATAAAAATAAAATAAAAAATAAAAAAAACACGTACTCTATTTTGCAAGAGATTCCTGAGTGCAATTGAATAACAGTAATGCTTTTTTTTTTGGAACAGGAGTAACTGTAATGCTAGACCCCAAAAAGATGACTGAATAAGAGCATCCACAATGGATGTGTTAGTGATGGTGCTAGTGTTACTAGCCAAAGTTTAGCTAGTTACAGTAACGTTTGTATCTCACAATGGACGTGTTAACATGTGTGTTGGTGGTGTGTGTCAGGGTCCGTTGTTAACTTATTTGTTATCTGCGGAGAGCGTTGCAGCGAACGTTCTAGCTGGGAAGGGAAATGTTTTTTTTGTCTTACAGGTTGACCGGTCAACGGCAATTTTTTTATTTTTTGGATTTTTTTTTACTTGAAATTTAATTTTGGACTTGAAATTTTTGATTAAACTAAATTATTTATTTATTTTATTTATTATATACACACATATATATATATATATATATTTAACACACCTTGACACAGCCCTTAACACATCCATTGCACCATCACTCACTCTCTAAAATTAACAAACTCTTAACACATCTTAACAAACATTTTTAGGCCCCACTTTTATTACTTTTTGTTATATAACATATCTTAATACACTTTTTTAATCATCCCATTCTGGATGTCCTAAATGACCAAACACCTAAATGGACTGCAACCTAAGGTTAGTAGGTCCCATCACTAAGGGTGTGTTTGGTAACGTTTACGTTTTCAGTTTATATTTACAAAAATTTTATAAACTGATTTTTGTTTATTTTTAGAAAAACATAAACTACAAACGCGTTTGATAATTGACAAAATGTTTTAAAAAAATTAAAAATATAAAAAAGAGTGAGAAATAACAAGTGGTGGCAAGTGGCGGTGGAAGACGGTGGCGGAAAGTGGTGACGGTGGGTGGTGGGTAGCTGGTGGTGGTAGGTGGTGGCGAGTGGGTGGTAGTGGTGAGTGGGTGGGTGACGGTGGCGAGTGGTGGTGGTACCGAGTGGGTGGTGGTGGTGGTGGTGGCAGGTGGTGGGTGGTGGTGGTGGATGGGTAGCGGATGGCAGGTGGTGGTGGGTGGTGGTGGCGGGTAGGTGGCGGGTGGTGGTGTCGGGTGGTGGGTGGTAGCGAGTGGGTGGTGGTGGTGGTGGTGGCAGGTGGGTGGCGGATGGCGGGTGGGTGGTAATGGTGGGTGGATGGGTGACGGTGGCGGGTGGTGGCTGGTAGCGAGTGGGTGGTGGTGGTGGGGGTGGGAGTGGGGGTGGTGGCTGGTGGATAGCGGATGGCGGATGGTTGGTGGTGGTGGTGGTGGGTGGGTGGGTGACGGTGGCGGGTGGTAAGTGATAGCGAGTAGGTGGTGGTGACAGGTGGGTGGTGGGCGATGGTGGTGGTGGGTGGTGGTGGCGGGTGGGTGGCAGGTAGCTGGTGGTAACAGGTGGTGGATGGTGGTGACAGGTGGGTGGTGAGTGGTGAGTGGTGGTGGCAAGTAAGTGGCAGGTGGTGGGTGGTGGCAGGTATATGGCAGATGGGTGGTGGGTGGTAGTGGTAGTGGTAGCGAGGGGTGGGTGGTGGTGGCGAGTCGGTGGCAAGTGGGTGGTGGTGGCGGAAGACAGTGGTGAAAAATGATGGTGGGTTGTGGCTAGTGTTGGGTGATAAAAAAAAAAAAAAAAACTCAAAACTCAAAATGGAAACATATTTTTTATGTTTTCATTTTTTAGCCAAATTTATAAACTGAGACCATTAATTTATAAATCAAAAATTTTACCAAATAAGTTTTAATTTAAATTTTTAAAATTTTTATAAATATAAACAAAAAATTAAAAATATAAGTGTTATCAAACGATACCTAAACAACTCTCATATCCCACTCACGTGGTAGAAAGAAATTTTTAGAAAAAAAATAAAATAAGAGAAGCGTAAAAGAAAAAAAAAATTAAAACATAGGCGCCAAAACCCCTCAGTCCATTGAAAGTGGAATAGTCATCACGGAGGAAAAATAAAAAATGATTGGCAAAGAAAAGTAGCCTACGTCGAAAGAAGAGAGTTGACCAAGTAAGTAGCCTGCGTCGAAAGAAGAGAGTTGACCAAGTAAGTTTTAGCAGCCTGCGTCGAAAGAAGAGAGTTGATCAAGTAAGTTTCTAATTTATGAGATTTAATTTTTTTTGTATAGTCTAACTTGTTAAAATTATAAATTTTAATGTATTTTTAAATTTTTGAAAAGATTCTTTTTCTTCTAATATTTGCAAGGAATTATATATTTTTAGGTTTATTATTTTGATTGAACAATAAATTTTTTTTTATTAAGGAATTCATATTCTAACATTGTGTTTGGTTTATAAATTTGAGTCAGATTTTAAAAAAAAAAAAAAAAAGTGTCCCGCATTTTTTTTTTTTCATTTTCAAATCACTAATGATCTGGTTGGTTCACAAATTTCAATAAAGATTTAGAAAAATAAATAAATAAAAAGGTGAGTAAAATATAAATGGGATGTATTTATATTTCATTTATTTATTTTATTTTATTTTTAAAATTTTTATTTAAATTCATAAACTAAACAAGCCTAAACGTTTGTTAAAAGTCTTGAAAAAAAAAATGAAAGATTGAAATTAATAGTGGAAATGTTAATTTTTGTTGCTCTGTAAAAAAAAAAAATTAAAAAAAAAATTGATTTATAAGCTCCTGATATTTTCACAGAGAATAAACTCTTGTACTTTACAAAAATTGGTTTTCAATTATTTTTTCAACCTTGCTGGGTACACCCAGTGGGGGTTGACCCCCAGTGACGTGGGGCTCCCCCACTGGTCAGCTTTTCCTTTTTTTCTTTTTTTTTTATTTCAGGCCAATCACCCAGTGACACGTGGCACTGGGTGTCACTGGGTGTAGTGTTTACTGGGTGTATGAGGCATTTTTGTTATTTTTTGCAGATCACGTGCTGTGTCTGGTAAGAGAGGGAGCGTTGTTTAGTGATGGGACCCAACAATCTTAGGGTGCGTTTGTTTGGATGGATTGGATAAGGGAAGATTGTAATTTATCGGATTATTAATTTTGGAATATATTATTCTGGGACTATTTGGTTAGATTTAATTTGTATTCTATGTTTGTTTAGTCATGGAATTAGATGTCTAGATTGGACTATTTTTAGTTATCTAATTTTTTTTAGGATATTATGGAGAAGGATAAATGCTCAAATGACTATTTTATCCTTTTCGATTATTTACTAAGTAATAGCAATATTAAACATAGCTTTAATATTTTAATTATTTTTAACTAGATTAAATAAAAATTTATTTTATTTTATTTTTTGCAGAATATTTTAATTTATTATTTTCAATTAAATTAAATTTATAATTTATATTTTTTATTTAATATATAATTTTAAATTAACGACAATAAAAAAAATTATTTAATATATAAATTAAATTTTCAACAACATAAAAAAAATTAATTTATAAGGCCATAATTTATAATTTATATTTTTATTTAATATATAATTTTAAATTAACAACACTAAAAAAATAATTTAATTTAATATGTAAATTTAATTATTTAACAACACTAAAAAAATAATTTAATTTAATATGTAAATTTAATTATTTAACAACACTAAAAAAATTTAATTTATAAGGCCATAATTTATAATTTATTATTTTTAATTAAATTAAATTTATAATTTATAATTTAAATTTTTTATTTAATATATAATTTTAAATTAACAACGCTAAATAAATAATTTATAAATGTTCAAAAGACTATTTTATCATTTTCTAATTGTTTGCTAAGTAATGGCATGGAGGGTAAAATAGACATTTCACAAAATAATCTCATGGGATACCAATCCCATGGTTTCTATCCCACCTCCCCCCATGGGATAGGATAATCCCATATTTGTGGGACTAATAGTCCGGGGGGACTATTAGTTCGGAGCAAAAAAAAAATGAAACAAACAATGGACTATTAATCCGGTGGGACTAATAGTCCAATCCCACCCCCTAATCCTTCAAAACAAACACACCCTTAGGGCATGTTTGATTGAGTGGATTAGAGTATGGGATTGAGATTATTAATCCGTGGGCTCAATTATCCCATGTTTGTTTTAACATTTTGGTTTAGGATTATTAATCCAATAAATAATTAATCCAACAAATTTGTAGGATTATTAGTAATGGAGTAGGGGTGGGATTATTAATCTAATGGATATTAATCCAATTGGATAGTGAATACCACACTAATTTAATAGGATTATTAATACTTCACTATTAATTTTATGAATCAAACATGACCTTAGGGCATGTGTGATTGAATAGATTAGAGTATGAGATTGAGATTATTAATCCGTAGACTCAATTATCCTATATTTGTTTTAACATTTTGGTTTAGGATTGTTAATCCAATGGATAATTAATCCAATAAATTTGTAGGATTATTAATAATGGAGTAGGGGTAGGATTATTAATCCAATAGACATTAATCCAATTGGATAGTGAATACTACACTAATTTAATAGGATTATTAATACTTCACTATTGGTCTTATGAATCAAACATGACCTTAGATGACAATACAGCTAGATGTTTGATCATTTATTCGGTCCTCTCTTTGGAGCATGTAGTATTACTGTGCAAGAAATAATACATGTCCTAAAGAGATAATCAAATAAATGATCAAACATCTAGTTGTACTGTCACCTAAGATTAGTGGATCCCATCACCAAACAACTCTCCCTCTTTCACAAGACAAAGCAGCAAAAATCACCATCTCAACTATTAATTTCAATCTTTTATTTTCTTTCAAGATTTTTAACAAATGTTTAAGCTTGTTTGGTTTATGAATTTGAATAAAAATTTAAAAAATAAATGAAATATAAATACATCACGTTTATGTTTTATCCACCTTTTCATTTTCTTTTCTAAATATTGATTCAAATTTATGAGCCAACCATATCATTAGGGATTTAAAAATCTGATTTAAATCTATGAACCAAACATAATGTTTATGAATTTCTCAATTAAAAAAAAAATTTGTTCAATCAAAAAATAATAAACCTAAAAACATATAATTCCTTGCAAAAATTAAAAAAGAAAAAAAAACTTTTCAAAAATTTAAAAATAAATTAAAATTTATAATTTTAACAAATTAGACCATACAAAAAAAACTAGATCTCACAAATTAGAAACTTATTTGAACAACCCGCTTCTTTCAACGCAGACTATTTTTCCTTGGCGATGATTTTTTCATTTATTCGGTGATGACTATTCCACTTTCAATGGATTGAATGGAGTTGAGCGATTTTGGCGGCTCTGGTGTTTTTTTTTTTTTATTTTTTATTTATTTTTTTCTTCTACAAATATCTTTCTATTAGGGATAGAAGCAGGTCGGTTATGACCACATAATCTCTAATTTGTCATCTGTCCACTAAATTGAAGAACTAAAAAAAATTAATCCGCATCCATCCGTCAATCCGGCGAATGTAGATTCAGCGGATTGACGGATGGATGCGAATCAGTCTGGAGGTTTAAAATTTTATAAATTTTTAACATAATTCAACTTGTGCACTTCTTAAAAAAAAATAATATTACAATCACTGCATATATGCCTCTGTATTGTTACATCTATATTTATTTTTAAAAACAAAAATCAGTCAGCATATATTATTTTTTTATTTATTATTTTTAAAGTTAAATTTAAAAATCAAAAAATATAGATAAATAATACATTTATTTTTTCAATTTAAAATATATATTCGAGTTGAAATTTTTTTTTCAACGGAATAGTTAAAATTTTTTTTAATTAAAAACACAAATAGAATATCTAAACAAATTAAAAATACAAAGTTTTATAAATTATTAGGGGTACTCGCAATTTAACAATTTGATTGCGGCTAAAGAAATTTTAAATCTGCCATCCATTCAAAATTAAGTAAATTAAAAAAAATTAATTCATAACCGTCCATTCATTATCACATATTCATTCAAAATACGATCAATCAATTTGATACAATCAATTTAAATGAATCGATATATCCGTCGTTTACCATGGTTTCTATTATGTGAGAGGGAAATGAGAATTATTTAGTGGTGAGATTCATTAACCCGAGGTGGCAGTCCATCCAAGTTGTTTGGTCATTTATTCGGTCATGTCTTGGGCCGGTACTGTTTCTTTCGTGTTGAACGAGCATGCAATAATGGTCACAGGAGCATCACTGTCCGCTGCAGGGCAAAGGACCAAAAAAAAAAAAAAATTTAAAAGTCCCATCAACCTGCATTAGTTGCAGATTTGTTGTAATAAAGGAGGGGCAAAAATTAATTTAACGGTAGTGCTACGTAGTTCGAAAGGTGGAGTTCGAAATTGGCTTGAATCAGAAGCAGAGAATGAGAAGAGAAGGAAGGAGGAGGAGGAAGGAAGGAGGAGGAGGAGAAATAGGGATTGGAGGGGGCCCAACAAATGGGGTTGGAGGCGGGAGGCGGAGGCGAGGCAGAGCCGACCTACTGCGGGCGACGAGGCGACGAGCAGCGACGGCCGGCGACGAGCAGCGACGATCCTCGGCGGTGGCGGTGGTGCTGGCTCTTCTCCTCTTTCTCTTCTCCTCTCTTCTTCCTCTCTTCTCTCCCTCTTTCTCCTCTGTCTCTTTCTCCTCTCTTCTTCCTCTCTTCTCTCCATCTTTCGAGCCAACCAATTCGAGCTACGGCTCATTTCTGTTAATTTAAATATATAATTTTTTAAAAATAATAAAAATATATATTTATTTATGTTATGCCAAACAGTGTTTTAATAACAGAAAAATGAGTGAGACCCTTCACCACTCTCAGTGATTTTTGATTGGTCCATATATATATATATATATTTTTTTGATATCCTTCTCTTACAGCCCCCACGAGTATGCGGAGGTGCTGGGAGTCACCCTCACTTGGGGGTCTGGAGCATCACTCTTAATAATAGCACCATCCATCTATTGTGATTATTTAATAGTTTAAAAATATAATCACGTGATATTTTATGATAATATGATTAATAAAACAAATATGATATTATAATTTTATATCAAATGATTAAGAAATATAAAAAAATATAACCACATGATAATTTAAAAACACTTAATAATTTTTTTTATCATATATAATGTCATCACTTAATAAAATATTACAAATAAGATTCGGTGAAACTCTTTTGTTGTCTATTAATCCAACTATATAGGGGTGTTTTGGAAAGATGGTATAAAGTTATTTTTTGACTTTTTTGTGAGAGAATGAAATGGATTAAAAAATGAAAAGTGACTTTTAACCCACTTTCCAAAACACCCCATACTTTTCATTATAAATTTTCATTAATTAGTAATGCAGTCCTATCTTATTACCATAATACTCAGATGATAGGTTGCTGTTGTGCGATTTGCAGAGTTGTTTGGGTGCTTGGGCCTATTTTAAGTTTGGTTTTGATAATACATATCGTTTAATATTTAAAATTTTTAAGTATGACATTTTTATAAAAAATTAAGTTAATTAGATATTAGTAGCATTATGATTAAATTAATTTTGTATTAGTAAAAATAAATGATAAGTGTAATTTTGAGTATAAAATTGAATACAAAATTGATTTGATTGTAGTACTATCGATATCCGATCAACTTAATTTTTATAAGAATATTCTACAAAAAAAAATTCTAAAGCTTCGTTTGGTTTTAGATTTTTGGCTAAAAAAATACAAAAAGACAAATTAGCTACATAAGCTATAGCGATCCCGGTTTTTCCTTCCTTAGTATATGGTATTCCGGACTTGGTTCCGTGGACTTGTTGTTGTCTCATTCTCATTTCTAGCCTTTACTCTTTGAATTTGAGTCTTGGGTTGTGTTGAGCAGGTTTGAAACAGGTTGGTTGTACTTTGAAACCAAAAATTGATGCCCAGATTTTAGCCTTCACGCTCGAGCGGAGCTTTTGATGCTCGAGCGGGCCCTTCGTTGTTGCTCTTCCGCTTGAGCGGGAGTTTTGACGCTCGAGCGTAATTTTTCATCTCCAGTACTTTGCTCTGCAGGTCTTCGTCCGTTCGAGCGGTAGTTTTGACGCTCGAGCGTGACCCATGATGTTGCCCTTCCGCTCGAGCGGGGAGTTTGACGCTCAAGCAGGGACCATCGCTAGCAAAACTTCTGGAAGTGTGCAATCGACGCTCGAGCGGGGCTTTCCACACTCGAGCGGGGAGACGATTACATCAGTCTGAGATTTCACTTTTTGGATCACTTTTTGACTTCCTTTCTCTCTCTTAACTTTTAAAAACCGCCATTTGAGAGCTTCTTTCTCTACTCTTACCTTCTCTCTAAGATTTGATCTACTCCCTGTGGTCTTCTACCCTAGTTCATTTGGAAGAAAGGTAGAGCTTCGCGAGGGCTCTCTTTTAATCTGAAAAAAAGAGGATTTGGAGCACTTTGGGTTTTGATCATCTTCTTATTTGGGCTTCTATTTTCGAGGTAGGGATACCCTACTCCATCTTATAGGTTTTGTCGTAAGTTTTGGTCATTTTAATATGTTGGTATTGTTTGGTAAGTTTGGGAAAAGTTAGGGTTTGAATTGTAATTTTATAGAAAGGGGGTTTTTCATATATTAAACTCCATATGTTTGTAAGTCATGAAAAATGACATTGATAGTGTAAAATTGAGAAAATTAAACCTTAGGGTTAATTTTGAGGAAATGGGGAAAAGCCCTAATTGTTGAAAATAAATTAATTTATATAATTAATTTTGGGAAAAGTGTGAAATTAAGTTTAATTCATGAAAATGGGAAATTATGAGATTGAATGGTGTAGTTGGATAATTTAATCACTCACCTATGAAAATGTTGAGATTATATCTGTTGATACATTTATTTCCTATTTAGAAATAACTATTTGGGCTATTGGTGGAGGATAGTCGTGATTGTTGTAGACATTGCATGCTGATTAGGAAAAATTGAAACTAATCACATTGAATAAGTGATTGAATATGACGATTGAATTAATACAGCAAATACGTGTATTGATTGAATATGGTATATGACAAGTGTTAAATACATTGTATATGCATATTGTTTGGGAAGAGATAGGGGATGTACTCCATGGTTTGAGGGAAGATAGGGGATGGACTCTCAAACCTGTTTGGGAGGAGAAAGGGGATGGACTCCACTAGTACAGCAAATATGTGTACTTATTGATTTATGAAAGTGTTTTAGTACAGCAAATATGTGTACTTATCGATATTTGGAAGTGTTTTAGTATGAGCCTTAGCCTCACTGAATTGTTGATATTGGAAGTAATATTAATATGAGATGTAATCTCATTTATTGTTTGGCCAAGTTCTAAGCCATGTTTGTATAAATGGAAAGTTGGGTAAATAATGGAAAGTGAAACGTATCATGGACATAATGGTCATGAAACTGTATTGTGATGTAATTGATTTATAAGTGTTAACCATCTATCGGATGCTACTGCTTTAGTCAATGCTTATATTTGGTTTAGTATATCTCTGCTGGGTTGTGGCTCACCCTATATGGGAACATCATTTTCAGGTCCAGGTGATATGCTACCTCCAAGGGCTTAGCTTGGGAGGACTTGGAGTTGAAGACTCTTTTTAGTTAGTTTGTCATTTTGATATTACATGTAAATTCAAGCCAAGGGCTTAATCTGTAGTTGAGTTAGTACTCATTTCTTTTGTGTCCAAGTGTTGGCTTGGAAAGCTGTAAGCCCGTAGGGCATTTACTTTCATGTTACATGTAATATCTTTTATTAAGAATACTCTGATAAATGGAAGAATGTTTATTTCTCTTATGTCAATGCATGTCAATATTATTTATTATGGGTTTATTTTGAGGGCGTTACAACTTGGTATCAGAGCGTACCGGGTTTGAATACTTTGGGTACGTGGGAAGTGATTAGTATCACAATGGGTTCGTCTCGTTTGATAGAGACTTAGTTGTACTGTTACCTGCTTATATGATAACATGCTTATATGACTATGTGGGTATGAAATGTAGTTTCTAGGATGTTGATTGGACCCTTGAGTTTCTAGTAGTCTTGTTGGAAAAGCACTTGATCAATGTTGTTTCCAACTGGAACTCTAGCAACGCTTTGGGACTGTCATTATCCAGGAATGAAATTCGTAGGTGCTTATGTGATTATGTGCTTACGTGGAGTGAATTACTATTGTCCAAAGCATTAGAACGTGAGTGTCATAGCTTCGGCACATTTGTTAATGTGCTAACGTCTTTGTTACCTTTATTAGGATGTCAGGACGAGGACGAGGACGAGGATGTGGTAGGCATGGTAGGTGTGGTAGGCAGGAGATGCCCATACCGGATGAGATTCCGGAGTAGTAGGAGGGAGTTGGTCAGGTCAATGTGGCCGAATCAGCGGGTCAACAGGCTATGGGTGCCTTAGCCCGCGAGATAGCAGGAGCATTCAGGGAGTCCGTGGGCATTCTCAGGGCTGACAATCAAGCCCAGGTTCACGTTGCAGATGCAGGGCCTTTTTTTCTAAAGAGGGAATTCTTTCGGTCTAACCCGGACGAGTTTTTGGGTGATCCAAAAGAGCCACTTAAGGCGGATGAATGGCTCGAACAGACAGCGAAGACGTTTGAGATGCTTGGCATTGAAGACGGGGTGTTGAAAGTGACCTTGGTATCTTTCTAGCTAAAAGGGGATGCGGGTCAGTGGTGGAAGTTCACAAAGGGTCGTATAGGAGGGACTTGAGAGGTCTTTGTTGGTGCTTTCCAGGAGAAGTTCTTATCTCCAGTTGTCAATGAGAAGCTGAGAGACCAGTTCTGCCAGCTTTTGCAGCTGAGTTCCTCAGTAGCCGACTTTGAGGCTGCATTTACCAGTTTATCCAGGTTTGCACCTGAACTTGTGGCGTCCAAGGAACGCCGTTGTATTGAGTTCGAGAAGAAATTGAAGCGCGGCCTCAAGATGAGGGTTGACGGGTCTATGATTCGAGACTATGGGCGTCTGGTTGATGCTGGAGCCCATATGGAGATCATGATGCAGGAGGAGGAGGGACAGAGGGGCTCCAAGAGGAGTCAGGATGGCCAGGGTGATGGCAGGAGACAGAGGGGTTCTAACCCTCAGCAGTCTCAGGGTGGTTTTACTAGATCGACCTTTCCAGTGCCGAGTGCAGGTTCTGGGAAAGGCAGCCAGGGAGACATTACCTGTTTCAAATGTGGTCAGTTGGGCCACAAGTCTCCAGTTTGCCCGCAGAAGGGAGGAGGGTAGAGAGCAGCTTCATCTTTGGCTCGACCCCAGAGCCAGAGTCAGGGCAGGGGCCAGCCGCTTTCTTGTTACCAGTGTGGTCAGGCGGGGCACCTAAAGAGGTTTTGCCCGCAGTTGAGTGGCACATCTGGTGCATCTGGTTTGAGGCAGACTCAAAGCCATCAGCCAGCTCAGTTAGTTCAGGCCTCGAGGGCCAATCAGGAAGCCTCATCGTCCTAGTCTGTGCAGCAGTCTTATGCTCCTAGAGGTGAGCAGGTAGATCAGAGACCGTCAGGGCGCGTGTATGCTGTTACCGCGCAGGATCTTATGCCTACTCCATCTGTCCTGAGAGGTACCTTCTTGTTTTGCAACTCGGTTGCCAATGTATTGATTGATACGAGTGCATCACATTCCTTTATATCTGCTGTATTTGCATCTGTCTTGGGTTTGGAGTTGGCACAGTTAGCATCTCCTATTTGTGTTGTATCACCTGTTGGGGGTGAATTGATTTTGAAACAAGGGTGTCGGGGCTGTGATATAGAGGTCGCCGACCGCCGACTTCCATTTCCTTTTGTCGTTATGCCTATGTCGGGTTTTGATGTTATTTTGGGTATGGACTGGTTATCGTCATACCGGGCTGTCATTGACTGTTACCGCCAGAGGGTCACTGTATGTACCTTGAGCGGGGATTGTTTCCATTTCTTGGGGGATCGGGTTGGTAGTGTTTTGCCATCGGTGTATGATCTGCGAGGGCGGAGTGAGCTTAGTGGTCTTATCGCCAGCTTTATGAGTAGTGAGTGTGATGAGACCCAGATGGTATTGCCGAGAGTGGTTTGTGAGTACTCGGACGTCTTTCCCGAGGATCTTGTTAGTTTGCCACCGCATCGAGAGGTCGAGTTCTTTATTGACCCAGTGCCTGGCACGACACCGATTTCTATGGCACCTTACCATTTTTGCCCAGCCGAGTTGAGTGAGTTAAAGATTCAACTCCAGGAGTTGCTAGATAAGGGCTATATTCGCCCTAGTGTTTCACCGTGGGGAGCACTGGCCCTCTTTGCTAAAAAGAAAGGTGGTGCCTTGAGACTTTGTATCGATTACCGGAAATTGAATCGGGCTACGGTCAAGAATAAATACCCTATGCCTCGTATAGATGATTTGTTCGATCAGTTGAAGGGTTCCTGTTGTTTCTCTAAGATAGACTTGAGATCGGGTTACCACCAGTTAAGGGTCAGGGAGGAGGATATCCCGAAGACGGCATTCCGTATGCGGTATGGCCATTATGAGTTTCTGGTGATGCCTTTTGAGCTCACCAATGCACCTGCAGTGTTTATGGACTTGATAAACCGGATATTCCGGGAATTCTTGGATCATTTTGTAGTTGTCTTCATGGACGACATTCTGATTTATTCACCTTCTGAGGAGGAGCACGAGAGACACTTGAGAGTGGTGCTCGAGTTGCTTAGAGCCCATAAACTTTATGCTAAGTTTGGGAAGTGTGAATTCTGGCTGAGGGAGGTGAAGTTCTTAGGCCATGTAGTCTCCAGGAAAGGGGTGTCTGTTGATACATCCAAGACAGAGGTAGTGCAGGATTGGGCACAGCCTAAGAGTGTTTTTCAGATCCGTAGTTTTCTGGGATTAGCTGGATATTACTGCTGGTTCGCGAAAGATTTCTCCAGGCTAGATTCACCGTTGACTAGATTGACACGGAAATGGGTCAAGTTTGTATAGAGCGAGACCTGTGAAAAGTCATTCCAAGAATTGAAAGTTAGATTGACCACCGCTTCGGTTTTGATTATTCCGGAGAGAGGGATGGGTTATGCCGTTTATTGTGATGCCTCACGAGAGGGTTTGGGTTGTGTGTTGATGCAAGAGGGGAAAGTGGTTGCCTATGGCTCACGTCAATTGAAAATACATGAGAAGAATTACCCTACACATGACCTAGAGTTAGCAGCTGTGATCTTTGCCTTGAAGATCTGGAGGCATTATCTTTATGGTGAGCGGTTCGAGGTATTCTCGGATCATAAGAGTCTGAAATATCTGTTTACACAGAAAGACTTGAACTTGAGGCAGAGGAGGTGGATGGAGTTCATTGAGGACTATGACTTTGAGTTGCACTATCACCCGGGAAAGGCCAATGTTGTGGCCGATGCCCTTAGCAAGAAATCCATTAGTGATGTAGTTTGTATAGCCATCCGGGAGTGGGAGATGTTGGGTGCACTTGGAGAGTTTGATTTGCTTCTGAGCGAATCCGTTGAGGCTGCGGCCTTGTTTTCTGTCATTGCGCAGCCTACACTTGTGAGTCGAGTATTAGAGGCACAGAGAGATGACCTTGAGGTAGAATCCCTCCAAGAGAAGATCTCCAGTGGGAAGGTTAAGAAGGGTTTGACTGTGTATCCCGACCTGAGTGTGAGATACCGAGACCGTCTGTTTGTGCTGGAGGCCTGGCGAGAGGAGGTACTACGGGAGTTTCACCATTCGCGTCTTGCAGTGCATCCGGGGGACACCAAGATGTATCGTGATTTAGGTCGCCAGTTTTGGTGGCGGGGTATGAAGAGAGATGTGGCACTTTTCGTATCGAAGTGCCTTACTTGTCAGCAAGTGAAGGCCGAACACCAGAGGCCAGCGGGTTTGTTGCAACCCTTGCCTATTGCCGAGTGGAAGTGGGAGCATGTCACTATGGACTTCGTTGTAGGTCTTCCGAGGACTCAGCGGGGTAGTAATGCTATTTGGGTGGTTGTAGACCGGTTGACTAAGATAGCGCACTTTATCTCTATACACGTGAGAGATTCAGTAGATCATCTTGCCGACTTGTATATCCGGGACATAGTGAGATTGCACGGGGTCCTCGTGACGATCATCTCGGATAGAGATCCTCGTTTTACTGCCAGGTTGTGACAGAGTTTGCGGAGTGCCTTGGGCACTAAGTTGACCTTTAGCACGGCGTATCACCCTCAGACTGACGGGCAGTCCGAGCGTACTATCCAGATCCTTGAGGATATGCTTCAAGGTTGTGTCATTGACTTTAGTGGGTTGTGGGAGAGGCACTTGCCCTTGGTGGAGTTTGCCTACAACAATAGTTTTCAGTCGAGTATCGGTATGGCACCGTTTGAGGCCTTGTATGGCCGACCTTGTAGGTCTCTTGTTTGTTGGGCCGAGGTGGGTGATGCACCTTTGTTGGGCCCGGAATTGGTGAGGGAAACTACGGAAAAAGTTGAGCTTATCCGCAGGAGGCTTGTTACAGCCCAGAGTCGCCAAAAGAGTTATGCCGACCGTAGGAGGAGACCGTTGGTATTTAAGGTGGGTGATCATGTTTTTCTGAAAATATCACCTAGGCGGGGATTGATGAGGTTTGGGAAGAGTGGGAAGTTGTCCCCTCGGTTATTGGTCCTTTTGAGATCCTTGAGAGGATTGGCGAGGTTGCTTATCGTTTAGCTTTGCCGCCGCAGTTATCCGGAGTTCATGTCGTGTTTCATGTTAGTATGCTTCGGAAGTACGAGCCGAACCCATCGCATGTATTAGATTGGACCGACTTAGAGGAAGATGAGGATTCCACGTATGAGGAGGGACCGGTACGGGTCTTGGATAGATGGGATCAAGTCTTGCGAGGCAAGACCATTCCCTTAGTAAAAGTTTTGTGGAAACATCACGGGGTGGAGGAAGCCAGTTGGGAACGTGAGTTGGAAGTCCGTGAGAAATATCCGGACATGTTTGTTGATGTGTAATCATGTATTGAGATTTTGTAATATTGTTGAACTTTAAGAGCATTATATATGTCTTAAGTTGTAAAACATTGTAAATGTTTTGGTTTATGGAAATGTAGTAAAACTTGCCTTGAAATGGAAGTTTGTTTTAACATTGTGTATGTTAAATATATTGTGGAAATGCAAGCATGATATTAATGTTGCAAATGTTATAGAATTGTGGAGAATGTGTTGAAATTAGTGAATTTCAAGAGAATGCATGTTAATAATGCACATTGAGTTATATAATATGGTTTGCCTCTTGAAAAGAGATGAGATTGACCGGTAATGGGTCAGGTTGTTTAATATTATGTTGTCATATTGTGAGGAATAGAGAAAACTTGTTTTTGAAAACTTGTACTTAATTTCGGGGACGAAATTCTTTAAGGAGGAGAGGTTATAGCGATCCCAGTTTTCCCTTCCTTAGTATATGGTATTCCAGACTTGGTTCCGTGGACTTGTTGTTGTCTCATTCTCATTTCTAGCCTTTACTCTTTGGATTTGAGTCTTGGGTTGTGTTGGGCTGGTTTGAAACAGGTTGGTTGTACTTTGAAACCAAAAGTTGATGCCCAGATTTTAGCCTTCACGCTCGAGCGGAGCTTTTGACGCTCGAGCGGGCCCTTCGTTGTTGCTCCTCTGCTCGAGCGGGAGTTTTGACGCTTAAGCATAATTTTCCATCTCCCAGTACTTTGCTCTGCAGGTCTTCGTCCGCTCGAGCGGTAGTTTTGACGCTCGAGCGTGACCCTTGATATTGCCCCTCCGCTCGAGCGGGGAGTTTGACGCTCGAGCGGGGACCATCGCCTGCAAAACTTCTGGAAGTGTGCAATCGACGCTCGAGCGGCTCTTTTCACGCTCGAGCGTGAGTCTGTGTCTTACGCTCGAGCGGGGAGACGATTACATCAGTCCGAGATAGCTAGTTTCCAAAGTAACCAATTAAGTTGAAAAAAAATTTAATTATCTAAATATTTCTACTTTTTGATTATTAATTTTTATCTTACAATAAATTATACTAATTAGGACCGTTATCATTCTACTTATGATTCTATTCTTGAAGCCGGGGTAATAGCGAAATGATATAAGAGATCATTATTGTGATACATGAAAACAGATACTTTTGGATCACGGGTGCTGATATAGATATTAATATAGATATAATACGAGTACACTGATACTATAAGATCTAAAATAAATAGTATATAGATACAATTGAGAAATGTCAATAAACTTTTTATTTTTTATAATTTATAGTTTGAGATTCAATGTATAAATCAAAATTCAATATCAAAACTAAATAGAGAAATTACAAAATCAAAAGAAAAATCTTAATTCAACAATACTAATACTAAACCAAAGTTTATAAACTATTTTAATGCCATTAAATAGGAGAAATTACAAAATAAAAGTTTCATTCCAAAAGCAAGCTAAGTGAAATTTAAAAACTTTAAATTTCAGTTTTCACTTTTATCAATTTTGTCATTGAATAATACATCTTTTATCTCTAGCACATTAAGTAAAGGATCTGTAATTTCAAGTAAATCAGAACTTTCTAATAAATTAAACATATCTTCACTAATGTCCAATAACTTTGTGTACTCTCGATGTACCAATCTCGTACCAATGAAAATGTATAAAAAGTACCCGATATGTATTTCAAGTACCCGATACACATGCAGCTCAATTGGTACGAGTACTAATACTCAGTAAGTACCCGATATGAATACGGCAATATTTTCAAAGTACCCGTACTTCATAAACGATACATACCTTTGTATGTCTCAGTTATAATTTTTACGATTCTTATGACGTATTAAAATATTAATTATGATTTAATTATAATTTATTGTGTTATTTATTATGACTTAGCTATGATGTCTTGTAATTGTTATTTTCATTATAACTAAAAGAAGTCTTTATTTTTGCATGATGTTTAGTTATGATTTTTAATTATAAAACATTGAATTATGATGTTAGTTATTATTCAATTATAATATATTTTGATTGTTATTTTATTTATAATTAAAAAAATTATTAATTATCTTTCAACAGTATTTGATTATGATTTATTAAATTATAATATTTTATGATATTAGCATCATAAAATATTATAGCTTACCTATACTACACTTTTTGTAAGTGGTGGGTATTGAAGTATTACCCTGTAATAGAATAATGAGTTTTGAATTGTAATGTGGATTGTAATGTGATATAATTGAGAAGAGAGAAAAATAAAAAATAAAAAATAAAGTAACAAAAGTGAGTTGTGTTAGCCGAGAGGGAGATTAATAAGCTAGTTTGGGCTGTGGTAGAAGCCGGGCAAATTGAGGGCCGAGCGTGTGTGGGCCGAGCTAACTTGGGTTTGTCCAGAGGTGGTTTTGCTCAGTCGAGGCCCAGGACCATGTTGGGACCGAGCTACTTGGGCATGTCCATGTCCAGAGTCAGTTTTGCTCAGCCGAGGATCAGGTCCCGTGTCTGGCCCGAGCTTACTTGGCCGAGATGATCGCCTGCCAACCCGGGTTCCATGGTTCGCACGTTTAGCTCAGCGGGAAAGGCCTTCTATTTATCGGCTCGACCTGTCTTGAACTTGGCTCTACCGGAATGCCACTGAGCTCCGTTGCGATGGAGTTCGGCGAGTGAAGCCCTCGGACTCGTTATGTAGCACGGTCGTGTGAAGCTGAGGTAATGCCACCGGGTTGCCTAGTTCCCGCTAATGTTATCTGGCGGTTTGATTAGGTGGTGTTAGCTGGATTTGTGCTGACAGATGAGAGAGCAGCTCCACGTGTCAATAGGCTAATGGATACAGAGATGAGCGCAGAAAGTATATAAGCATGACTGCGCCCCCCATATTAGGGATGGAACATCATTTGGTGAGATACAATTTGACATTGATTGAATTTCTCTTTCTCTCTCTCTCTCCGAGTGTATGCTAACTTGACCGTCGGAGGGGTTTTCCGGCAACATACCGCCGGGTAGCTCACCGCCGTTGTATTCTCAAGTTGATCGGATAGATACGGAGCTTGGGCGAAAAGAGTATGGACAGTGACGGATATTACCTCCCCGTACAAGTGGCGCCATCTGTGGGAAGGCTTTGCAGACACAACCTTGTCCTCCAAGCTCAACCGATCACCTTCCATGGCGAACAACGACGAAATACCGTTGTCTACCATTGACAGTATTACCCCGGAGTCAGCCAGACGGAGAGATGGACTCCCCGCCATTCAGAACATGGCGGACCTGGAGACTTCCCCATGAGGATTACCAAGAGATGCGCGAGATAAGCGCGCTAGAAGTTTTGGTCACTCACAGAGCCCGGACGGACACTGGCGGCGAAGAGAATCGCACGTTAGACATCTGGAGCACAAGTTAAGGGACCAAGACACTGTCATCCGTAGAATGGCGGTGGAGATGGAAGCTCTCAAATGGCAGGTCAAAGAGAAGGGTGTTGCTGGAGCAGGAGACCACAGTGAGCGCACCCAACCACGCCGTTCAGGCAGCCAGAGCCAGCGACACATGCCCTCCCTTTCTATCACCAGAAGTTATAGGGTTGGAGATTCAGACGCTCCTGTAGAGAAGTCTAGCGCGTAAGATAGTACCTACCATCCCTCACGTCCGGCAACAACGTCGAGATATTCCTACTCCGTTCGCTCAGAGGACTTGCGGGTTGTCTTAAAGGAACGGGCTTGCTGGCGGGAGACTCAAAGGGTGCCGGCGCTCCAGCGGCTATCTTACGGGGGTCACGCTAGTGAGGAGGTCATAATGCCACCACCCCGCCCAGTCGTGCCTGTCCCTCTGGACACATATTTGGCGACGCTGAACGCCACCCCTTCTCCCTTGAGATAGAAACCACACCGCTCCCAGCGGGCTTTCACCAGCCCAAGTTTACGCTTTATGGTGGAAAGACCGATCCATACATGTATGTAAGCCACTTTCGGCAGGTTATGGCCGGACATAGGCACAATGACGCTCTTATGTGCCTTATTTTCCTGTCATGTTTGGGCGAGTTGGGCTTGAAATGGTTTGAGAGGTTGCCGGAGAAGAGCATCAAAAGGTGGCAGCAGTTGGTGGAAGCATTCGTGACTCGTTTCAAAACCAATACCAAAATACCAAAGGAAGTGGACCACCTTCTCAGTGTCAAGATGGAGTCGAGTGACACTCTCAAGGCATACAACTCCAGGTACTGGGAAACCTTCAACAAGATTCTAGATTGCTCGATCAACTTGGCAATCACCCAATATAAGCGCGGTCTCCCGGTCGGACATAGGCTGCGGGACTCGCTTACAATGAACCAGCCGACATCCATGGGGCAACTAATGCAGCGCATTAATGAGCACATCCGAGTAGAGGATGATGCGGCAGCGTCCACTACGAAGACAACACCGGTGGTAACAGTCAAAAGGGCGGCTGGCAAGGTACACGCAGTCGGACAGGAGACTAACCGTCCAAATGATCACGCCGAGGAATCTGACCGTGGACCAAATCATCAAAATCGGGATAGGGGTCGTCGAAACGACCGAGCAGAATATCCCTGCGATGACGCGGCTGATGCCAACAAAAGGTTGAACGCTCGGACGGGTATCACCACGGTATTTAAGATTCCAATCTATTGTATACTTAGCGAAATCCGTGACGAGGATTACGTCCGGTTTTCTGCTAAGCTAGGCGATGCGCAAAAGGGCTTCAATCCGCGGTACCGCTGCACATATCACAGGGAGCGAGGACACCGAACAGAGGACTGTTTGCCTTTGAAGCAACACTTGAAGGAGTTAATCGCAGCCGGTCACTTAGACCTTTACATTGATGGGGGTGTTAAGGCCGTACATCCCACTCCGGCTGATCCGAATGGACTGGATGACTTAGAGGCGCCCCCTCAATGAGTGGTCAATGTGATCCACGACTGTAGACACGCCGTCGGGCTTTATGCTTCTACAGTTCGGACTTGTTTGTCACGGTTCTTAATCTGATCTCGCAATGTGCAATGCAAGACTGATAAATCACCAAAGAGTCCAAATCCAGCAAATCGTTTTGGAAAACAGATTTTTAGAAAGAAGTGTCAAACATGGACTGCTTTGCCAGATACAGAGTTGCCACCTAAATATTTTATTTTTGGAGAAATTCAGGAAACCCTGACTCGTTGCCTAAGGCCACGTGTCCGTCATCACCAAAGTTACCTCAGCTCGGGAACTTGGGTACGATTGGGAAAGGTCAGCTATGAGCATCCCCGCTCGCCCGATCAAAGATCGGCTTGTACTAAACATGATATCTAGTTTTTGAAAACACATGCATTCTTATTCTGGTTAATTAGCTAGAATTACTAGGTGATGCGCACACCACACAAGTATAGACTAGATCGCCTAATTTGGAACAAAGCATTGCATATCCGTTTGTTTGGAAAGCGGTTTGAAGTTTGCTACTCACAAGTAGGCTAAAATACGGATTTTAAAGAATTGTCCCAATTCAAGCAACCCAACCTTCACCAACAAGCATTCAGGCAGTTATATCACATAAGCAATTAGCCTCATGGCAAGCATGCTGTCATGTTAACACTCACACGTATGCAAGGATGCTAAAGCGTAAATACTTACCTAGTACTCCAAGCCAAAACAAAAACTAGTTAGTAATCAAATGCATGATCCTAGTTCATGTTAAGATGGCTAATGCAACACATGCAAAATGCAACTAGAAATAGGCTCGGCTATTCTAAGATGTCATGTGAAATGCAACTTGATACATGTATTCAAATTGGAATTGAAATACAATGCAGTTAGCATGATGCGCCAAGCCCGGTACATGCAAGACAAATGAATGATGCACGCATGCAAACATAAGGATGCTAATTAAAACATGCCCTAATTTAACCATCAAAAGCTGGTAAATAAAAGGGAGAAAGACGTGACGTTGGAAGACATTCACACACATGCGCACACTTATTACAAAATTGACCCTCTCGACGGAGGGTCCGAATAAATAATACAAATTAACTAATTAACTAACTAAATAATTATTACAAAACCCTAATTAATTAACAAAACAATTACAAAAGAAGGTGGCTGCAGCCCTGCCTCGGAATGATCGAATGATGCATGCTCGGTCGCCTCGCTTGGAAACCCGTTGCCATGCCACATGTTGCCTCTGTTTGCACTGTTTTACACCTCTGAACACTGTACCAACTTCTGTGACACCTCTGAACCACCTTGGGAACATGCTGAGAGTCCATCGGCCAAGAGATAGGGCCATTGGCCAAGGTAATGCGGCCATCGGCCAAAAATTGGATCACCGGCTGGACACTGATGGTCGGTCGGCACTAAAAATGTTCGGCCGGCCATTTATTCCTGCAGAACACTGGTTTTGCTGCAACAGAGGACAGATAGTGCATGGCATAGAATTTGCAAACCAAATGTATGCATGACCACCCTCCCTATCATGCCATTGCCATGAACTCAAGGGAGTGTGGCTCTCGACCCTCGGGCCACCAATCACGCATTTCAATGCATGATGGCCAAAGGTGTCAAAGGTGCAAATTAATGTAAAATGAATGCAACAAGCAAATGAGTGCTACACACCCCATCATGTTGAGATCAAGGGCGTCGGCGACCGAGGATTGAGATACGTTTCGTCACTTCAAGTACGAACGTTCCTCATTCCTCATGTTTGGTTTGACACCCCAAACCAAACATAATGCAAAGTATGTATGTCATATACAATGCAAGGCATGCAACCAATGTAATGCAATATGAACATGTTGACTTAATGTAACCCAATGCTATTTAAACATGCAAGCTAATGCCAATGTAATCATGAACATACCAAGTGTACAACAAGGTTATGTAATGCAACTAACTAATCAACATGTGATATACTAAGTATGTAAACATGATAGCATGTAAACATGCAAGTGATGTAACAAAATGCAACATGCCAAATGTGCACCATATATGCAAAGGTGGGCTTAAACCGGAATGGGAGGCCTCAGCCATGCCCCAAAATAGTGGCCAAAGTCATGGATTAGGAGTATGGAAATGCAAAACAAACATGCACATGCAAATGGTCCAATACTTGGGCAACAATGTACAATCTTCAAGTATGAGCAAGATGTGATAAACATGGGAATATGGCAATGCATTAAGCTCTGAAATTATATGAAGAATGATGCCAAATCGACTACACCATGCAAAAATGGCGTGTTAATGGAGTTAAAGCTCAAAACTAGTTACGGGACTTGAACCATGACTAGGTCAACCAAGCCCCAAAGGACCAAGGTGACCCAAAACAGTCCCAAGGTAAGCCAAAACAAGGCTAGAGCATGCATGGGATGTGGCCAAAACATGCTAAAAAGGAAGGCACAAAACAAGATGCATACAAGGCCTAAAAGGGCAAATGCACTACACCTCTTATAGCCGAACATGGCATGACTTAGGCAAATAAAATCAGAGTTATAATGCACCAAAACAAACCCCAAAACCCAATGAGAAGGTCTTCCAAAGACCAAATCATGGAGCCACATGCAATGGTCCAAATAAGGAACATGAAACAACAACTCTCCAAAGTATAGAATAGGTGATAAATGCAAGTGTGTGGCCACAAAACATGGACTAAAATATGATGACAAGTGATGCCAAATCACTGAAATAGCTCAAATGAAACATGCAAATGACTCACACACCCGAAGCCAACAAGCTAGAATGCAAAGAGGGTATATAAAGCATGGCAAGCATGACCAAATTGACACTAAACAGAACTTAAACATGTTAAAACATGACCAAAAGCTTCACAAAGCAAAGTCAAAACATGCAAGCATGGTGGTCTAAATGCATGATGCATTTCTAGGCAAAATAGAGGAATACAAGGCAAGTGTATTATGCATGCAAGAGGCCAACAATCCGACCAAAAACAGAGGTATAATATGATCAAATAACACTAAATACCCACTAAGATGGAGCCAAAATTGACTAAGCATGCATGCTACCCTTATGAGCCAAAAACACAAGCAAATGAGACACAAAGGGAGAGAGGTGTCCCTCCCCTATTCATGACCTCAAAACCACTTCTCCATCACTGAAAATCCTCTGGATTTCAGTAGTGAGAAGGTCAAAATAAAGGGGGCCCAAAGCTTAAAGAGAAAGGCACAAAAAGAGGCCAAACAAGGCCTAAGAGGGGGTGGACAACCCCAAACACAAACGAGACCTTAATGAAACATCTTAAACATGAAAAATCAGAACTTTTATCAGTTATACATAAAGCTCAAAACAACATGCAAGATAGGTTAAAAGCTTGTACAAAAATGGGGAATAAAAGGGTAAGTTCTCACCCTTGAAGAACACTTCAAGAACAGCAACTCCATCTGTAGACACCCCATTTTGACCGGCCCGAAGACTTGAGCGCTTTCTTTTGATTACCCGATGATAACAATTAGAATGTGTTTCTCGCAGAATTCTCAGTAAAAGAAAATGGAACTTGACCTTTAATCCCAACCTTCACCATTATGGCCAAATTATTTTAAAATATTGAATATTTCATTAAATTAGTATTTTTGTAATTTTTCATAATTTTATGTGTTTGTTCATATTTTTGGTGTATTTTATATAAAAGAAAATAATAAAACAAATTATCTTATGTGTTTAAAATTATTATATTATATGTTTAGTATTTTATATAAAAATATATTAGTATATTATATGTTTAGTATTTTGGTATAAATTATATATTTTAGATATTTTATATTATATATATATATATTATATTATATATATTATAAAATAAAAATAATAAAAAAATAAACCGTCGGCACCGCCCGACATCAACCACAACGCATATATATATATATATATTATATTATTATATTATTATTATATTATTATGTTTTTGCCTATATAAGGCAGGGGGGATTCAAGAGAGAAAGGGAGGAGAGAGGGGAGAGCATTTTGTGAGAGGCTTTTATTTCTATTTCATCACTACACCATTCAAAAAACAACCACTAAAGTCATAATTTCAAATTTTGGATTGAGAATTGAGAACACATTCCACAGACTTGAGAGTAATCAAAAAGAAAGTTTGTGATTCAGAAAATTCACTATTTCTCCAAAAGGTGAGTTTTCGCAAATTTTCATTTAATTTAAAATGTGATATAATTTGATTAAATACTTTATTTACTTCGTTTTATAACTTTTTTTTATCGCTTTAATGGGATGGCTGCACCACTGCACCACCTACATATCTGCTGTAATTTAAATATTGTATATAAATTGTTATAATTTATTACTTTAAATAAATATCCCGGCGGTGAATAGTAACCTCCGGCGGTGAATAGCACCTCCGGCGGTGAATAGTAACCCCGACGGTGAATAGTACCTAATTTGTTTAAATACTTTATTTACCTCGTTTTATAACTTTTTTTTTCGCTTTAATGGGATGGCTGCACCACTGCACCACCCATATATCTGCTGTAATTTAAATACTGTATATAAATTGTTGTAATTTATTACTTTAAATAATTTATCCCGACGGTGAATAGCAACCTCCGGCGGTGAATAGTAAACCCGACAATGAATAGTACCTCCGGCGGCGAACAGTAACCCCAGCGATGAATAGTACTTCCGGCGGTGAATAGTAACCCCGGCTATTTAATTTTGCTCGCTTTATTATATGCTATTTAGGGGGCTGTTTAATTTATTTCAACGATTTATGTTTTAAATATCAAGTTTGTTTGTACTAACCAATTAATCAATTTCGCATAATCATCTCTGCAACCTTCCTTCATTCTTTGCTTATTTCAATTAAAAAGTTATGAAAAATTAAGATTGTGATTCAAGTACAAGAAAGGAACTCTTCCATGCTTAATGGTTTAATCTCTTAGGAGGTTCATTACCAAAGGTATAAAACGCTCTATGCTTAATGGTTTAATCTCTTTGGAGATTCATTACCAACGGCATAAAACGTTTTATGCTTAAGAGTTTCATTACCAAAAGTATACAACGTTCTATGCTTCCTGATTTAATCTCTTAGGGGATTTACCATTAAAAGCATAAAACGTTCTATACATAACGATTTAAATTCTTTGGAGGTTCACTACTCCAAATGTATACATGTTCTTATACTAAAGCACAATCTTTTATTTTTCATTTCTCTTTATTCATCAGTGTGTTTACTTTTAAGGGATTAATTGACCCTTGCAAATCACCAAGGAAAGTGTCATTATCACTTATTATCAAGTTTGGATTTTAGTCCTTATCGCTCGAGTTTGGGTTTTTCTAAGTCATTATTACTCTTTTGAGTTTGACTAGTCCTTGTTGCACATCTTGAGTTGGACTTGAAATCCCTAACTTGTAAATAAGTTTGACTCTTCCTTTGTGATTTCCTCTGAAGAAAATAAGGTTTATTCGGGTTAAGTCAACACTGATTTTCCTTTATTGCATTTCAGACTTAGTGGATGTAAATATCATTTTTGCACAAACAGGAGAAAAGATAAAGAAATGGAAAGGTAATAAAAAAGGCTAATAAAATTGATTAAAATTAGATTACAACCAACATAAAGAACCAATATGATTAATTGAATTCAGTCGGACGTTATACCAAATTTATTGTGTCAAGGCTTGCCTTACGTCAATTATTGTAATAAATTAGACAGCCCCCTTTTATTTATTATTCATTCGGTTTTGTAATAATTATTTATTTGGACACTTGGATATTCGAACCCTCCTGCGTGAGGGCGCAGTAATTCATTCGGACCCTCCTTCGTGAGAACAAATATGTAATAAGTTGTATGTCTTCCAACCCCCATTCTTTCTCCCTTTTATTTCACTGCTTATGATGGTTAGATTAAGGACATCATGTTTAAATTAGCATTTTCCATTATTTGCATCCATTCGTTTACATGCATAAAAGTTCGGCTCATCATATTATTCAAATGTCAAATTCAAACTCTTTACTTGAATACATGCTCTATCATATGACTTGAATTGACTCGCATGCCATACTAGTAGCCGAGCTTATTACTTGCACGTTGTATGTGTTGCATTAGCCACATTGCATTAAATAGGATCATGCATTTTTTTTCTAATTGTTTACTTTCTTTTGACTCGCCTTCGCTTCGGACATAAGGTAAGTTTTATGCTTTAGCATATTGCATAAGTGTGATTGCTGTCATATCAAACATACTACCATGAGGCTAAATGCTTACTTGATATACCTGTTTGAATGCCTGTGGATGAAGGCTAATCACCTGAATTGGGATACTTTGATTCATGTATATTTGAGATCACCATTTTCAGTGATACATATTCAAAACATTTCTTTCAAAACAAACATGGAATCAAACGTTCCAACTTTTCGTGAAATTAGTCTATACTTGTATGTTACATATAGAACAAGAGCATATATTGTACATAAAAACCACATCATGATTAGTAGAGGCCGATCTTTGATCGGGGGAGTGGGGTGTTCAATTATTGACCTTCCCCTCTCATACCTAAGTTCCCGAACCAAGACACTTTGGTAACAATGGACAAATGGCCTTTGGCACGAGTCACGGGTTTCCTAAATTTCTCATAAATATTTAGGTGGCGACTCTGAAATCTGCCAAAGCAGTCCATTTTTGACATTTGATTCAAACATCGATTTTCCAAAAAACAACTGCCGAATTTGGACTCTTTTGGTGTTTCCACTGTTTCACATTGCACTTGTGAAATCAGATTCAGAACAAACACACAAGTGGAGTCCGAACTGTAAGGGCTATTTCATTCTTCCGAAAGGGGGCGCGAAAAGCCGAACTACAGTTTCTAGCGACTCTGCTGGGGACTTAGAGAACTTGACTCAAACTTCATGATGTGAACTTTTATCTACATTTATATGTTTTTTTCATTGCATTTGCATTGGTGCGCCTAAGTCCCTGTGTTTGCCATCTGTTATTCCTGGACGGTTTGCCGGAGGCTTGCCTACAAAGCTTGCCAAAAGGCTGACCGGTCATGGGCTCTGTCAAGTTGGGAACACAACCCTTGGATCTGGATTACCGCTGTACCGCTTGATCCTCCTTTCAGTTTTCGGCGTTAGGTGTGAGAGGTATATTAGGTAGTCTTGCTGAGGTACCCTTTGTGACTATTTGACCTAATGCATATAGTACGCTCTAGTGACCATTCAAATTAGGACAGGATGCTACCCGTACAGGATGTTGTGAAGCCGCTTGTTTGACTAGTGAACCCTAGATCATTTCAAAAGCTAGGACAGGATAACCCCACCCTCCATAGGGGTGTTTGTTCTCTTTCCTGCTATGTGTTCTGTGCAATTTATTGGATCTATACAGGGGTTCTCAAATTCTGAACAGTGGTTCAGGCATTTCAGCTTGTGGGGTTGAGTTCAATGTGTCAGTATGAGTTAGCAGTAATCAGTGATCAGTTGAGTCGAAACACTGCTAAAATTCTGATTGGGGGTCCCATTGTTTTTTTTTTTAGTTTGCAAACATGGCTTCAAAAAAAAAAAAAAAAGGGAAAAAAATAATACTAAGTCAACTCATTTTATTTGTGTTGTTATTTTATACCAAAAAAATTATTATAAAAAAAAATAATCAAATCATTTTGTTTGTGTCGTTTTAGTAATTGTTGTTTTTCCAAAAATTTTTTTTTTAAAAAACAAACAAAAAATGGGAATGGGGTTTGTTTTCTTTTGTTCATATAAAATGTGTTTTTGTTTTTTGAGTATATATATTTAAAAAAAAAAAATCTAATATCCCACGAGTCCACCAGTGTAAATAAATAGAACTTGTGGGATATCCGACCATTTCTGTAATTGGGGAGTGACCACTTGTTGATTATACGGGCTTTATTTTGAATGTTGTGGATGGCCCACATGTTGACTGGCAATTTGAGAATGGTTTTATTCTGAGTTCTAAATTGAGTATTAAGTCTAAGTTTGATTCCACCAAGTTTGTAAAGTTGGGATCAGACTCGAGTCATTCTAGTGAGTCAAAGTCTGTTGATTTCAAGAGTGCTAAATCTAGACATTTATGTCCTGTCTAGATCTTCTTTGTCTTTTTCTTTTGAGTCTGTTGTCATTGCTGAGTCATAGTCTCTTTCTAATAAACCAAAAAAAAAAAAAAAAAAAACAAAATCAAAACAAAATGCCATAGAGTCTGCCTACTTCTCTGTGCCTTTAAATCATTGCATTGACCAAAGTTTTTCAAAACTTTTTCCAAAACTCTGATAAAAACAAAAAGGAAGAATTTCCTCGGGATTTGCATATTTTGATCAACTGAGAAGAAGAGAGGTGTACTAAGCTCTTGATGAATAAAATCATTTTTGTTAATGTGAGTACTGAGAAAGATCCTGGCTTGGTCCAGATTGGTTCTATATTGTCTTCGTAAGAGTACGAGTGATTAGTCACTTTGTGAAAAGATTTCAAAAACTATTTTTGCGTGGTCCTACGAAAACATGTCTGGAATTGATTATACAACATCGGATCCCTCTTGACTTGAGGTGCGACGTCCTTAGCTCCTTAGCTTTCAAACCATGATTCAAAATAGTCAATGATCAACCGACGTGTAAGGCTTGCATAGCCGAATTGGAAATAGCCCTTGAACTAGGGACAATGATGTGATTCAAATAGAGGCAGCCCTTAAACTAGGGGCAATAAGGTCGAATGTGATCCAGATTAGAAACAACCCTTGAACTAGGGACCATGATGTGATTCAAATGGAGGTAGCCCTTCAACTAGGGGCAATAAGGTCGAATGTGATTCCAGATTTGAAACAACCCTTGAACTAGGGGCGAAAGTGTGAGGCTTACATATCCTAAAATGGAGACAACCCTTGAACTAGGGGCAAGAAGGTACCACCCTTGAGAGGCTCGTTGGGCTGAAAACCCGGAAGGGCGACCCAGGCAAAAGTTAGAGCACAAAAAAAAAATAATAAATAAATAAATAAATAAATAAATGAAAAGCTCGCAAGGTTGAAAACCCGAAAGGGCGGTCTTGGCAAAAGTTAGAGCATAAAAGGAGAGTGTCAATACTCGAGTGAACCTTAGTCATATAGATTGGAATCAACCCTTGAATTAGGGGCAATGTTGTGATTCAAATCAGAAACAGCCCTTAAACTAGGGGCAAGAAGGGAATCAACCCTTGAACTAGGGGCAATGATGTGATTTTAGATTTGAAACAGCCCTTGAACTAGGGGCAAAAGGTTGGATGTGATCAAAGAGTTAAAACTGGATCGCATCCCAACAAAGACCGCCCAAAAAGGCAAAACCCTTAATTTGAGAGAAGAAGGACAATTGAATTCCTATCCACTACACTAGGGGAAAATGCAGATCCAAGTAGCCTAGTCCCTACATCATCATATCTACTGGTCAAGTGTAGTAGTTGTTCTGATAGATGGCCTAGAGATTTCACACCCAATTAACATGGACAAAGTAAAATGAAAGTAACCCTTGAGAGGCTCGCTGGGCCGAAAACCCGGAAGGGCGACCCAGGCAAAAGTTAGGGCAGAAAAAATAAAATAAAATAAAAATGAATAAATAGAAACTCAAAAAAAAAAAGAAAAGAAATGATGATGAAACAAAAAGAGAGTGTCAATACCTGAGTGACCCTTAGCCGGAACTACGATGGCCTGATTCCTATCTTGAGGATACGTAGGTAGCTTCATCCTGAAGTTCGGCCCCAATAATTTTTGTTAACTCATTCATTTCGTCCATGTTTGATTGGTGTATCTTTAGTCAACCTGGTTGTCCTATTTGTATTTGATTGGTGTATCTTCGATCTACTCACTTCAGTTGGTTCGATTCAACTTAGTTCAGTTCGGTTTGGTTCGGCGGTTCAGTTCGGTCCAGTTCTGCTCGGTTTCATTCGATTCAGATCGGCTCGGTTCGGTTATCATCGTTGCTACAACATAACCAATTCGGGGTTATCTGGCTTAGGGCTATGCACCTCAATGATTGATTCCATGTTGGTTGGGTAGTGGCCATTTTGCAAAAATAGGTTTTGATTAATTTGAATGAAGTTGACTGATTTTCTCAAAAATTATTCCATTTTTGCAAAACTTGGACCAGTCTTTGGATTAAAAAAGGAAAATTTTTCAATGCTCACAGCTTAGCTTACATGATTTCAAAACAGAAAATGGAAGAAGTATGCTAATCTAACTCTTATGTTGATCAAAACATGCTTACAAAAATATCAAAGGGTCAAGGTAATGAACTAGGGGCATAGTCGAGTTAGAGATTCTGTCTTCTCCATTGCTCGAGTCAACTATTCAGTATATATAAGTGTATATTCATACCAATCAGGGTATTCATACCAGTCAGTGTATATAAGTGTGTTCCTTTTATACCAGTCAATATATTTATACCAGTCGGTGTATTTATACTAGTCAGTGTATATAAGTGTGTTTGGATCGTTTTGCTTCGTTCTTGTTTCGTTAAGTCATTCTTTGATTCAGGTTAGTATAGAATCAATGTTTAATTCAGAGTTCAAAACTCAATCACTCTCAAATGCAATCAAACAAAAATGTTTTCAAATTCAAAGTGATATGCCAGTCACGCCATTGATGTGCAAAAACTAAACTGATTTTATTGCAGTCAGGGGAGGACATCCCCGATTACAGAGACAAAAAAAAAACACAAAACAAAAAAACAAAAAAAACAAAAACAAAGAGAGAGAGAGAGAGAGAGAGAGAGAGAGAGAGAGAGGGATCTTTTTTTTCTTTCTTCTGCGGCAGCAGCCCGGCGACGAAGAGTATAACCGGTTTCATTTGCACACAGCTTCATTGCCTGACTTTACCATCAGCTGCCTCGCTTCATCTTTACTCCTTCGAAGCTTTTGAAGACTCTGCCTCGGCCTTGGCAGAGCTTCCAAAGGAGATTATTCTTCGCCGGCCATCAAGTTGGTTGTGCGAAGGAACCCCAAATCGAGTCACGGAGGTCGTCAGTCGTTTCAGCTCTTTGTTCTGCTTTTTCAGTGCATTAATTTCTACCTGAGCGTCTTTGTACATACATTGGAGGAGGGAGAGTGTTGCATTTAACTGATGTACCTCACACATCCTGTTTTGCAATCGACGGGACAAGTTGGAAACCGCAGTCACGGTCTCCACACAAGACCTCAGCGTATACGAGTTTGTTTCGATGTCAGACTGTGCCGCCATGATTTGTTCAACTGACATTGCTGGAAAGTTGAAAACAGGGGAAGGAGGAGGAGCCCGTGGTTGAGGTTCAGGGGAGTCAGAATTGGTCATCTCTATCGTGGACTCATTCAGGTCTGGAAAAAGATTGAGAGAACCGTGTGAAGAAACCATGGCAGAGGAGAGTAATGCAAAAAAAAGAGGTTGCAGAGTAGTGGCAGAGAAAGTTTGCAGGCTTTTGCTCTGCCTCTCTCTTTCGCAGGCCTCAACTTAAGAAGAGGATGAAGCCAAAGAAGAAGACAAAGAGGGAAGAAGGCTGAGACGATCATTGACAATCGGGGTAGGATTGGATAGCCTGTCGGTCAGGCACCGCGATTGTTGAAATTGCGCGCCAGACACAACGCTCGAAGAAGATGACGGAAGAGAGAGTGAGACAAAAACAGAGAGACAGGCGGGAGAATTGTATATTTATACATATATGTATATATATTGTATATCTATGTATTATATATATTTGTTTGAACGTTTTGGTCACAAGAGTGGCTTAAGTTTAGTGGTTTGGCTCAGTGGTTGAAGGCTGGAAGGCTGAGCCCAAGGTCAGGGGTTCGAACCCCACAACAAATGTATCTTTTGTTTTGTTTTGGTTTTATGTATATATATGTCTTGTATAGTATATATATATATATATATTTGTTTGAATATTTTGTCACAAGAGTGACGTGGCTCAGTGGCTAAGGACTCGGAGGCCGAGCTTGAGGTCAGGGGTTCGAAACCCCACATTCCATGTCCATCCATTTTGTGATTTTCCTTTCTTCTTTTTTCATGTTTTGCGTACGTGTGCTGACATCAGCAAACGGAATGTGCCTTCTCAGTAACGGCATCTACCCAGTGACGGTTGCAAACGGAATATTCGCCATCTATGTATATATCCGTATATGCTTGTGTATAGGTCCGTATATGTCTGTGTCGTATATACCTGTATATATATTGTATATATCTATGTATATGTCTGTATTTTATCTGTAAATATCTGTGTACATTTATATGTAAATATCTGTGTATTATCCTGCCTGTGTTTGCAATGAGTTCCTAGGAGACCAACTGCGACGGTGGAACCTAGAGTTCGAATGGCGATGCCTAGAACGCAAAAGGTTCGGGATTTCCGAGACTAAAGTCTGGTTTAAATACCCAGGGGTGTATCCCCGACTTGAAATCTGTATGGCAGCCCCATAGGTTGAGGTAGCGTATATGCACCTTAATTCTGGATACTAAACCAACCTAGTCTGTCACCCCGTTGGAGAATAGGAAAAGTTGTAAATATGATCAAGAAGTAAAGTGGCATCCATGCCCATTCAATAGGTTAAAAAACAACAGGTGCGCCTAGTGTTCTTTTTTCGGTCTAGGAGACCTTAAATCCTCTGAAGGTGTAATTCCTTTGGTGTTTGTCGTGCCCAAACGACTTCAGCGGTCTAGGAGACCTTAAATCCTATAGAGATACAATTCCTCTGGTGTTTGTCGTGCCCGAACGACTTCAGGTGGTCTGGTATAGCCACCAGCCTGTGATTGCAATGAGTTCCTAGGAGACCAACTGCGACGGTGGAAACTAGAGTTCGAATGGCAAAGCCTAGAACGCAAAAGGTTTGGAATTTCCGATACTAAAGTCTGGTTTAAATACCCAGGGGTGTATCCCCGGCTTGAAATCTGTATGGTAGCCCCATAGGTTGAGGTAGCGTGTATGCGCCTCAATTCTGGATACTGAACCAACCTAGTCCGTCACCCCATTGGAGAATAGGGAAAGTTGTGAATGTGATCAGGAAAAAAAGGGGCATCTGTGACTTCTACATGTAGAGATTACCCCTTGTCAACAAGAAATCATGCTACCAGGCCTTCTTCCATTCGCGTGAGACGCGTTGAAACTTTAAATTTACCTTCGCTCCTTTCATGTGAATCGTGTTAGATTTAATGTTTACCTAATGAAAACCTTTCCCCTTTCCTCTCGCGTAAGACGCGTTTGGATTGCCTATCGGTTAAAAACAGTAGGTGCACCTGTCTGTTTACACCACAAATTCCTCCTCTCGCCTAACACGCGTTTGGAAAGCAAATTCCTCCTCTCACCTAACACGCGTTTGGAAAGCAAATCCCTCATCTCGCCTAATACGCGTTTAGAAAGCAAATTCCTCCTCTCGCCTAACACGCGTTTGGAAAGCAAATCCCTCCTCTCGCCTAACACGCGTTTGGAAAGCAAATTCCTCCTCTCGCCTAACACGCGTTTGGAAAGCAAATTCCTCCTCTCTCGTAACACGCGTTTGGAAAGCAAATTCCACCTCTCGCCTAACACGCGTTTGGAAAGCAAATTCCTCCTCTAGCCTAACACGCGTTTGGAAAGCAAATTCCTCCTCTCGCCTAACACGTGTTTGGAAAGCAAATTCCTCCTCTCGCCTAACACGCGTTTGGAAAGCAAATCCCTCCTCTTGCCTAACACGCGTTTGGAAAGCAAATTCCTCCTCTCGCCTAACACGTGTTTGGAAAGCAAATTCCTCCTCTCGCCTAACACGCGTTTGGAAAGAAAATTCCTCCTCTCGCCTAACACGCGTTTGGAAAGCAAATCCCTCCTCTCGCCTAACACGCGTTTGGAAAGCAAATTCCTCCTCTCGCCTAACACGCGTTTGGAAAGCAAATCCCTCCTCTCGTCTAACACGCGTTTGGAAAGCAAATCCCTCCTCTCGCCTAACACGCGTTTGGAAAGCAAATCCCTCCTCTCGCCTAACACGCGTTTGGAAAGCAAAATTCCTCCTCTCGCCTAACACGCGTTTGGAAAGCAAAATTCCTCCTCTCGCCTAACACGCGTTTGGAAAGCAAATTCCTCCTCTCGCCTAACACGCGTTTGGAAAGCAAATTCCTCCTCTCGCCTAACACGCGTTTGGAAAGCAAATTCCTCCTCTCGCGTAACACGCGTTTGGAAAGAAAATCCCTCCTCTCGCGTAACACGCGTTTGGAAAGCAAATCCCTCCTCTCGCGTAACACGCGTTTGGAAAGCAAATTCCTCCTCTCGCTTAACACGCGTTTGGAAAGCAATTCCTCCTCTCGCTTAACACGTGTTTGGAAAGCAAATTCCTCCTCTTGCGTATGACAGACGCGTTTGGATCTCAAATACTCCTCTCGCGTGAGACGTCATGCGTTTGGATCTCAAATACTCCTCTCGCGTAAGACGCGTTTGGATCTCAATTTCACATACTCCTCTCGCGTAAGACGCGTTTGGATCTCAAGTTCACTTTTCTCCTCTCGCGGACGAAGCGTTTGGATCTCACATTCACTACATCCAACATTTATGCGTTCATTCAGTGTCACATCACTATCTTGTTTTGCATTTCATTGCATGATCATAAGTTGTGTTTTGCATTTCATTGCACGATCATAAGTTATGTTTTATATATCATTCTGCATATTGCCCCTGAACTACGCTGGTTTGATTCCTTGCAAACGGGATACGTAGGCAACCTTCTGGTTCAACCACATGCATTGCATCTTGTTTGATTGCCCAAGTCTTACGGCCTTGACAAAAGGGTCGTCTTCGGGCTTTGACATTCACTCACGTCATGAAATCACTTCGAGCTCTGTCAAAGAGGGGCAACTGTAGACACCCCATTTTGACCGGCCCTAAGACTTGGGCGCTTTCTTTTGATTACCCGATGATGACAATTAGAATGTGTTTCTCGCAGAATTCTCAGTAAAAGAAAATAGAATTTGACCTTTAATCCCAACCTTCACCATTATGGCCAAATTATTTTAAAATATTGAATATTTCATTAAATTAGTATTTTTGTAATTTTTCATAATTTTATGTGTTTGTTCATATTTTTGGTGTATTTTATATAAAAGAAAATAATAAAACAAATTATCTTATGTGTTTAAAATTATTATATTATATGTTTAGTATTTTATATAAAAATATATTAGTATATTATATGTTTAGTATTTTGGTATAAATTATATATTTTAGATATTTTATATATATTATATTATAAAATAAAAATAACAAAAAAATAAATCGTCGGCACCGCCCGACATCAACCACAACGCATATATATATATATATATATATTATATTATATAATTATATTATTATTATATTATTATGTTTTTGCCTATATAAGGCAGGGGGGATTCAAGAGAGAAAGGGAGGAGAGAGGGGAGAGCATTCTGTGAGAGGCTTTTATTTCTATTTCATCACTACACCATTCAAAAAATAACCACTAAAGTTATAATTTCAAATTTTGGATTGAGAATTGAGAACACATTCCACAGACTTGAGAGTAATCAAAAAGAAAGTTTGTGATTCAGAAAATTCACTATTTCTCCAAAAGGTGAGTTTTCGCAAATTTTCATTTAATTTAAAATGTGATATAATTTGTTTAAATACTTTATTTACTTCGTTTTATAACTTTTTTTATCGCTTTAATGGGATGGCTGCACCACTGCACCACCTACATATCTGCTGTAATTTAAATATTATATATAAATTGTTGTAATTTATTACTTTAAATAAATATCCCGGCGGTGAATAGTAACCTCCGGCGGTGAATAGCACCTCCGGCGGTGAATAGTAACCCCGACGGTGAATAGTACCTAATTTGTTTAAATACTTTATTTATCTCGTTTTATAACTTGTTTTTTCGCTTTAATGGGATGGCTGCACCACTGCACCACCCATATATCTGCTGTAATTTAAATACTGTATATAAATTGTTGTAATTTATTACTTTAAATAATTTATCCCGGCGGTGAATAGAAACCTCCGGCGGTGAATAGTAACTCCGACCATGAATAGTACCTCCGGCGGTGAATAGTAACCCCGACAATGAATAGTACTTCCGGCGGTGAATAGTAACCCCGGCTATTTAATTTTGCTCGCTTTATTATATGCTATTTAGGGGGCTGTTTAATTTATTTCAACAATTTATGTTTTAAATATCAAGTTTGTTTGTACTAACCAATTAATCAATTTCGCATAATCATCTCTGCAACCTCCCTCCATTATTTGCTTATTTCGATTAAAAAGTTATGAAAAATTAAGATTGTGATTTAAGTATAAGAAAGGAACTCTTCCATGCTTAATGGTTTAATCTCTTAGGAGGTTCATTACCAAAGGTATAAAACGCTCTATGCTTAATGGTTTAATCTCTTTGGAGATTCATTACCAACGGCATAAAACGTTTTATGATTAAGAGTTTCATTACCAAAAGTATACAACGTTCTATGCTTCCTGATTTAATCTCTTAGGGGATTTACCACTAAAAGCATAAAACGTTCTATACATAACGATTTAAATTCTTTGGAGGTTCACTACCCCAAATGTATACATGTTCTTATACTAAAGCACAATCTTTTATTTTTCATTTCTCTTTATTCATCAGTGTGTTTACTTTTAAGGGATTAATTGACCATTGGAAATCACCAAGGAAAGTGTCATTATCACTTATTATAAAGTTTGGATTTTAGTCCTTATCGCTCAAGTTTGGATTTTTCTAAGTCATTATTACTCTTTTGATTTTGACTAGTCCTTGTTGCACATCTTGAGTTTGACTTGAAATCCCTAACTTGTAAATAAGTTTGACTCTTCCTTTATGATTTCCTCTGAAGAAAATAAGGTTTATTCGGGTTAAGTCGACACTGATTTTCCTTTATTGCATTTCAGACTTAGTGGATGTAAATATCACTTTTGCACAAACAGGAGAAAAGATAAAGAAATGGAAAGGTAATAAAAAAGGCTAATAAAATTGATTAAAATTGGATTACAACCAACATAAAGAACCAATATGATTAATTGAATTCGGTCGGACGTTATGCCAAATTTATTGTGTCAAGGCTTGCCTTACGTCAATTATTGTAATAAATTAGACAGCCCCCTTTTATTTATTATTCATTCGGTTTTGTAATAATTATTTATTTAGACACTTGGACATTCGAACCCTCCTGCGTGAGGGCGCAGTAATTCATTCGGACCCTCCTTCGTGAGGACAAATATGTAATAAGTTGTATGTCTTCCAACTCCCATTCTTTCTCCCTTTTATTTCACTGCTTATGATGGTTAGATTAAGGACATCATGTTTAAATTAGCATTTTCCATGATTTGCATCAATTCGTTTACATGCATAAAAGTTTGGCTTATCATATTATTCAAATGTCAAATTCAAACTCTTTACTTGAATACATGCTCTATCATATGACTTGAATTGACTCGCATGCCATGCTAGTAGCCGAGCTTATTACTTGCACGTTGTATGTGTTGCATTAGCCATATCGCATTAAATAGGATCATGCAATTTTTTTCTAATTGTTTACTTTCTTTTGACTCGCCTTCGCTTCGGACATAAGGTAAATTTTATGCTTTAGCATATTGCATAAGTGTGATTGCTGTCATATCAAACATACTACCATGAGGCTAAATGCTTACTTGATATACCTGTTTGAATGCCTGTGGATGAAGGCTAATCACCTGAATTGGGATACTTTGATTCATGTATATATGAGATCACCATTTTCAGTGATACATATTCAAAACATTTCTTTCAAAACAAACATGGAATCAAACGTTCCAACTTTTCGTGAAATTAGTCTATACTTGTATGTTACATATAGAACAAGAGCATATATTGTACATAAAAACCACATCATGATTAGTAGAGGCCGATCTTTGATCGGGTGAGTGGGGTGTCCAATTATTGAATTTCCCCTCTCATACCTAAGTTCCCGAACCAAGATACTTTGGTAATGACGGACAAATGGCCTTTGGCACGAGTCACGGGTTTCCTAAATTTCCCATAAATATTTAGGTGGCGACTCTGAAATCTAGCAAAGCAGTCCATTTTTGGCATTTGATTCAAACATCGATTTTCCAAAAAACAACTGCCGGATTTGGACTCTTTTTGTGTTTCAACTGTTTCACATTGCACTTGTGAAATCAGATTCAGAACAAACACACAAGTGGAGTCCGAACTGTAAGGGCTATTTCATTCTTCCGAAAGGGGGCGCGAAAAGCCGAGCTACACCATCCCCTTCCTCTGATCAAAACTAACTTAAAAACTCCAAGAACAAACTCTCAACACCTCAATAGCCAAGGTATAGTGTAACACTAGGTGCTTTAGTGCAAAAATAAGAACAAAAGCACACTTTAGGACACTATTACACACACAATTATAGAGAGAGAGAGAGAGAGGGGAAGATGTGGAGAGGGAGTGATATATATGATGTATATATCTGATATATATCTGATTTGCTCAACCCCTCTAAAGGAGAGGGGAGGTCCTCTTTTATAGAACAAGAAAAAGGCCTAAGCTTCTTGGAGAAGCTAAGACAAAGGGGTCAAGCTTCCTCAAGAAGCTAGAACAAAGGTTCAAGCTTCTTGGGGAAGCTAAGACAAAGGTCCAAGCTTCTTGAGGAAGCTAGGGCAAAGGGTTCAAGCTTCCTCAAGAAGCTAGAGCAAAGGGTGCAAAGGGTGCAAAAGGTGCAAATCCTCCATACACGTGTATGGAGGACAGGTATATGTGCTCCAGCTGGCACAGCTGGCATGCACAATGCCTAAAAAAGGCAAAAAAGAAGTCCCGGCCAGAAAATATGGCCGATTGACCAAACTAAAGGCCGGTCGACCATCAAAGGTGCCGACCGGCCACAACACTTGGCCGATGGAAATAAAACAGGGCCGGTGGCCTCAAGACACGGCCGGTGAAGTGTGGGGATGACCAACAAGCCATTTCCTGTCCTCGGAAGCAAAAACAAACAAGTTCTTGGTCCACAACCAAGCACAGAACAGGCAAGTTAAGAGATTCTGAGGCAAGGCGCGCGGCCGAGACCTCCGGGAACTCAAAACGAACACGAACATGGATGATCACCGAGTGTTTAAACGGTGACGTCTAAGTCTTGAGGACGGTCAAAAATGGGGTGTCTACAACGGCATAGTGGAGCCGGTGCGTGTATGCAAGCTCCGAGGAATGATCAAAAAGGCGGAACATATGAGGGAAGTTTTGTCAGTCCAGTCCGCGGTCAAAAGGGGGAAGACCGAGAAGAAAGATGTGATTAGTTTCTCATCTGGGGACCTAGAGCGTATTCAAACTCCGTACAACGACGCTCTAGTAGTCACCCTCCGCGTCAGAGACTTTGCTGTCAAGCGCATCTTGATTGACCAAGAAAGCTCGATTGAGATTATGTACTACGATGCGTTCAAGCAACTCAAACTCCGAGATACAAACCTGGCGCCGACAACTTCACAACTAGTTGGTTTCAACTCACAACCGGAGTGGCCTATGGGAAAGATCATCTTACCAGTCAAAGCTGGATCCGTGGTCAACCAGGTGGAGTTCTGGGTGTTGAAGGTGCTGTCCACATACAATCTGATCCTTGGTAGGGGATGGCTTCATGCCATACAGGCGGTAGCGTCAACCTATCACCAGGTTATGCGATTCCCCTCGGCTGTGGAGGAAGTTGAGGAAATTTGGGGCGATCAAGTCATGTCGAAGCAATGTTTCGTGGCAGTGAATAGGAGCCGAGCTGTCAAAGGCTTCGTGCAAATGATTGAAGGTCTAGAAGACCAGAGTGTACTCGATGACGTGGGCACCAGGGCCGAGGACAAGGCTGTTGAAGAGTTGGTAAAAGTACGGATCGACACGGAAAGTCCAAACAAGTTCTTTTTGCTAGGATCTAGCTTGACCACCCAAGAACGAACCGAGATGGTAGAGTTCTTGATGGCGAATATCAAAGTCTTCGCATGGACACCATACAACATGCTTGACATCAATCCAAGCTTTATTTGCCACCACCTCAATGTTTTCCTTGATGCACGGCCTGTTATTTAAAGAACGAGGAGATCGGCTCTTCATCATGCCAAGGTAGTCGCGGAGGAAGTGAGGAACCTGCTGGAAGCAAGGGCCATCCAGGAAATGCACTATCCTCGGTGGGTTTCAAACACGGTTGTCATACCAAAGAAGAATGGGAAGTGACGAGTTTGCATTGATTACAAGATGGTCAACCGAGCTTGCCCTAAAGATAGCTTTCCTCTGCCCAGAATAGACCAGTTGGTGGACCTTACGGCCGGGCATAACAGGCTCAGTTTCTTGGATGCCTATCGCCGTTATCACCAAATCGCCATGCATGCTCCCGAACGCAAGATAACCTCTTTCACTACCCCTAGGGGACTATTCTGCTATCGAGTCATGCCTTTTGGTTTGAAGAATGCCAGGGCGACTTTCCAAAGGATGGTGACCAAAATGTTTGCTCCCCTGCTCGGCCGGACGATGGAGGCTTACATCGATGACATGGTGTAGACACCCCATTTTTTACCGACCTTAAGACTCAGACGTCATCGATTAAGCGCTCGGTGATGGTGCATATTGTGCTCGTTTCGAGTTCCTGGAGTTTTGGCTGAAAGCCTTGCCTCCAGGCCTCCGAACTCTTTGTGTTTCGACTCGGTTTGCAAACCAGGTCTTGTTTTCTTTTCCCGAAGGGAGGGAGAGGTCTTGTAAACCATCTCTCAGTGGTCGTAGACTACTTTTCGTGGTCGTAGGCCACTATTCCCGTTTGGAGACTAGTTTTCGGTTTTCGGGCCGTCAACCGTGCGCCTCGGCTCGGGACCACTTAACATTCTCCGTTTGCCCCGGTTTTTGGAACACGTCTTGTTTCCTCTGTCTAGAGGGACACTGTGGCCCAGGAGACCATTTTTGTGGTCGCACGCCACTTTTGGTGCTTAACAGCCTATTTTCGGGGCACCCGGCCGCGCGTTTTGCCCCCAGAACCCTCGTTTTGCATCGGTGTTGGTTCATTTTTGGCATGAACCTTGTTTTCATTATTTGGAAGGTGGTACAAGGGTGGGAGACCACCTTTTCTCTTGGAGACCACTAATCTCTCCGCCAGCCGGTTTTCTTGTCGGGAAACTGGTCTCCTTGATTTTTGAGCCACAATTGCTGGTCTTCCACTATACCACTAGCTTGCATTCAGTTGGGAGACCATCAAATGGGCTGGCCGACCACTTTTCCTTGAGGGAGACCACTCACCTTAACTGGTCGGCCGACCACCTTAACTGGTCGGCCTTCTCCCTCTAGTTTTGTCTCTGTGAGTTGTTGCCAGCTGTGCCAGCTGGAAGGCACAGACTGCATCCTCCATACACGTGTATGGTGGATCTTTGGCCTTGGTTTTTAGCTTCTTTGAGAATATTTGGCCTCCTTTGTCTATAAAGGAAGGCCTCCTCCTCCTTGGTGAAGGTTCAGATTTTGGTTAAGGCACCTACACATATCTCTCTCTTTGTCTCTATATTTAGGCTTAGGAAGTGTATTGTTCTTGACCTTTTTGCACCACACCTCATAGCCTAACACTTCCCCCATCAACCTAAGGTTCTTGGAGGTCATTTTCAGAGGTTAAGGAGCTGGGTTTTTGGTCCAGAAGTTGCTGTCTTTGCTGAGCTTCAAAGGTAACTCATTTTCTCCCTTTTTAAGCATTATTTTGATCCTTCTCTTAGCCTCATTTTCATGCTTATTTGAGGTTTGTTGTCAACTAAAAAAAGCTTTATTTTTAAGCATTATTCATGTTTATTTAAGGCCATTTTCCAGTTGGAGGTCATCTACCCTCTTGCATGCTTCATTTAGTCTTGTTTTGAGCCATGCCTTAAGGCCTTTGTGTTGACCTTTGCTTGGCCTTTTAGCCACTGAAATCCAGTGGATTTTCAGTGGTTGGCATGCTATTTTGAGGGCCAAAATCAAAGAGGGGTGACCCTCTCTCTTTTGGCCTTGTTTGTTTGCATATTTGGCCTTTCCAAGGAGCCTATATTTTCATACTTCCTAGCCTTGGTTCAGGCCATTTTTAGTGACTTTTAGGACCTGCCTAGACTCTGTCTAGAGCTGGTTTGGTCACCTCATGTTTGCCTCTTGCATGTGTAGAATAATCCTCTTCATAGCTTATCAAAGGAGCATGTCATTCCTGCATGTATTGGTCATGTTTCAGTGGATTTTTGGTCATTATTTGGCATATCATAGCTCTGTCTTTAGCTGGTTTAGTGGCCTCTTGAATGCGTCACATGCTTGTAATGTAAACCATGCTCACTAGCTTACATTGCATGTTGTTTTGGCCATTGATTCTAGCATATTTTGGCCATACTTCAAACTGATTTTGTTCATATTTTGGGCTACCTTAGCTCTGTTTTGAGGCCTCTTGGTTGAATGATGCTTTCCATGCATACTTGTAGTGTAATATCCTTGCCTAGCCTTAAGTCTTGGAGCCCCTTGCATGCTTAACTTAAGGTGTTTCCATGTCTTGGTATCATTGCGCATGTTATTTCAGAGCCTATACTTGTGCCACATTCTCATGTTTTCCACTCTTTAAATGTGTTTGAGAGTTGTGCTTATATACCTCATTTATGGGCCTTTGCATGAGCTTCATTTTTGTGCATTTCAAGCTATCATCTTAGTCCATTTTGCCACTGTTTTGGACCTGCATAGGGACTATTTGGGGTTGGTTTGTTCATTTGGGCATTGCTTTGCATATCTCTAGTGTAATGCACTTCACTAGTTTCGGTATTTGAGCCATTCAACATGCATAACATGAGTTGTTTGCATGATTCCGGACCATTTTGTATGTCATTTCAGAGCTGGAACATGTGTTGTTGTATGCCATATTTCATCCTTTCCATGCTTTCATATAGTTGTATCTTGTGCCCTAGGCTTTGGGCCCTTGCATCTTGCATGTTTGCATGTGTTTTGTTGCCTCATTTTCATTATGTATGGCCACTGATTTGGGTGTGGCCGAGACCCATCCATCTTGGTTTAAGTCCATTTTGCATCAAGTATGCCATTGTAGTCCATGTGCATTGAGTATGCCATTGTAGTCCATGTGCATTGAGTATGCCATCATTAGTCCATATGCATTGTGTATACTAGTGTCACGAGCATTGTGCATGCCATGTAGTTTTAACATTGTGTATGCTAGTTGCATGTTTGCATATCATCCTTTGCATGTTTGCATGACTAAGTTGCATTGCATTTAGGATTGCATACTAGAGTTGCATTTGTGCGTGCATTGTTTATTGCATTGTGTTTGGAATAGGAGTTAGTCCAAACACGGGAAACGAGGAACGTTTTGTACTAAAAGTGATGAAACGTGCCTCGATTCCCGGTCGCCGACATTCTTGACTACCCATGATGGAGTCGTTGGCTTTAGGTGTTTATATGTCATTCATTTCACATTGAGTCGTGCAATTTGACTCCTCGGCCATCATGTATCGGGATGCGTGATTGGTGGCTCGAGGATCGAGGACTACGCTTCCTAGAGCTTATGCAATGATGGGGGGAGTGGTCCTGCACACATATGTTGAAAATACCTCGCCTTCTTTCTCTCTTGTTCCTTGTTGCAGAAAACGCAGAAACTGGTCGGCCGACCAGCTTTTCTGGCAGGCCGACCACCCTTTTGGGTTTCTCCTACAAAAGGTGGTCGGTAGGTGGTCTCCAATGCCATTGGCTGGTCGGCAGCCTTCCCACAGCTTCCCAAGGTGGAGTTTCAGCCTTCTGGAGCCTTGTGCAAGTTTCTGAAATCAATTGCAAACAAAGGCGAGTTGGGCCGTCGCGATGGTCTTTCCTGACAAGGCAACTCAAGCATGCATGCATCCATTGTCATCCAAAACAGAGCCGAGGCAACCTATTTCATTTAGTTTACATGCTTACTTAGCTAATTTGTTAATTAGTGGTGGTGTAATAATTAGCTGTAGTTTGTTATTCATTTTGTTGTGTAATAACTAGTTAATTAGATTAGCTTAGATTAGCTAGTTGGTTATGTATTATTTATTTATTCGGACCGTCCTCCGAGAGGGCAATGTTGTAATAAGTGTGCGTGTGTGTGGTGCATGTCTTCCAACCCTCACTTCTTTCTCCATTTTATTTACTAGCTTATGATGGTTAGTTTAGGGCATGTTTCAATTAGCATCCTTATGATCGCATGTTTGCATTCATTCATCTGTTTTGCATGCACCGGGCTCGACGCATCATACAAACTGCATTGTATTTCAGTTCCAAGTTGAATACATGTATCAATCGTTGCATCTCATATGCCATTTTAGAAAAGCCGAGCCTATTTCTAGTTACATTTTGCATGTGTTGCATTAGGCATTCTTGACATAGCTAGAATCATGCATTGATTTCTAACATAGCTTTTGTTTTGGCTCGGAGTACTCGGTAAGTGTTTATGCTTTAGCATCCTTACATGCGTGTGAGTGATTGCCATGATAGCATGCTTGCCATGAGGCTATTTGCTTAAGTGATATAATTGCTTGAATGCCTGTAGGTGAAGGTTGGATTACTTGAGTTGGAACAATTCATTGATTGCGAGTTTTAAGCACACTTGAGAGTGGCAAATCACCATGTTTTCTAAGCCCACTTGAGGGTGGCCAAATCTGCATTTTAGCCTACTTGCGAGTAGCAAACCGCTTTCAAAAACAAACATGAGATGTTTTGTTCCAGCTTAGGCGATCTAATCTATACTTGTATGCTGCGCGCATCACATAGTAATTCTAGGCTAATACACCGGAATAAGAGCACATGTGTTTTCAAAAACGAGATACCATGCTTAGTACAGGCCGATCTTTGATCGGGCGAGCGGGGGTGCTCATTGCATGACCTTCCCCTTTCGTACCTAAGTTCCCGAGCCGAGGCAACTTTGGTGATGACGGACACGTGGCCTTAGGCACAAGTCAGGGTTTCCTAAATTTCCCAAAATAAAACATTTAGGTGGCGACTCTGTATCTGGCAAAGCAGTCCATGTTTGACACTTCTTTCTAAAAATCAGTTTTTCAAAACGATTTGCCGGATTTGGACTCTTTGGTGATTTATCGATCTTGCATTGCACTTTGCAAGATTAGATTCAAAACCGTGACATTTGAGTCCAAACTGTAGTAAGCCCATTGAACAAAACGGGATCTTCCCCGGGACGTTCGGGGCGCGTCTACACATGGTAGTCAAAAGCAGGCAGCAGACTGACCACTTGTGCGACCTAGCCGAGATGTTCGCTATTCTTAAACAGCACAAGCTACGCCTGAATGCGTCAAAGTGTGCTTTCGGCGTGGGATCCGGGAAATTCCTGGGATTTCTAGTCACGAACTGAGGCATCGAGGCGAACCCCACACAAATCAAAGTTGTACAAGAATTGAAGCAGCCCAACTTGGCAAAGGACGTGCAGTATCTTGCCGATATGACAGCCGCGCTTAACTGATTCATAAACCGGTCATCAGATCACTGCCGCCCTTTTTTTCGAGCCTTGAAATCCAAGTTTTCATGGGACGAGAAATGTGACAGGGCTTTGGCCAAGTTCAAGGCGTATTTGTCTTCTGCTCCATTATTGATGACGCCCAAGCCTGGCGAAGAACTCTACCTATATCTGGCAGTTTCTCAGCATGCAGTTAGTGTGGTGCTTGTCCGGTCAAAGGGTATCCAGCGTTTCCCCATCTTTTACGTGAGCAAAACCTTGCTACCGGCAGAGTCGAGGTACTTGCCACTGGAAAAACTTACTTTGGCATTGATGATGGCCTTTAGGAAATTGGCGCACTACTTTCATGCTCACACAATCGTCGTGTTGACCGAGTTCCCCTTCAAAGCCTTGTTCGAGCGGGCGGATTTCTCCGGTCGAATCCTCAAATGGGCGATCGAATTGGGACAATTCGACGTCAAGTTTCAACCCCGAACTGCCATAAAAGCACAAGCATTGGCCGATTTTGTTGCTGAATTCTCGCCTGGAATTCATCCAGTATGCCCGGTGGATCTCGCCACGGTAGCCGAGGAGGCGAATGAAGGCTCAACAGAAATTCCACAACAAGGCGATGTTGGCGACGCGGAACTTGCGCGCCCCGCCATAGAACCTCCAGTCGGCATAGTACTGCAGCCCGACGATGCGACGACGAACTTGGGCATAACAGACCAGCTTGCTGGGTCCGGTGCCGCATCGCCGAGGGGGATGAAGTGGAACCGATTAGTAGTGAACCTGAAACTGAACGACCAAGCGACCGTGATCCCATCAACTTTCAAGCCTCCCAGGACCCCTCAGAGTGTTGGAAACTCTTCGTCGGTGAAATGTGGAAACTTTTTGTAGACGGAGCCTCAAACCGTCACGGTGCCGGGCTGGGCATAGTTTTGATCTCACCAGATGGTCTGACCATCGAACACTCAATCACACTCGGATTTCCTGCGTCAAACAATGAGGCTGAGTACGAGGCGCTGTTGGCCAGACTTAAGAGCGCGCTCCAGTTACGCGCATCCGAGCTGATGGTTTACAGCGATTCCCAACTTGTTGTCAACCAAGTGTCTGGGGTTTACGAAGCTAAAGATGACAGAATGGAAAAGTACCAAGCTCTGGTAAGAGACCACATCAAGCGATTCCAGACGATAAGGATCCAACAAATTGGTCGGGAAGAAAACGGCCGTACAGATAAGTTAGCCGGTCTAGCATCCATGGTCGACAAAACATCTCCCAGTCCTCTCCTGATTGAGTTTCTTCCAAGGCCTAGTATTGAGGAACCCGAGCAGACAGAAGTACTCTGCACCGAGCTTGGCCCTTCTTGGATGGACCCTATTATTCTCTTCTTGAAAGAACGGACCCTTCCGGCTGATAAAAAGGAAGCGCATAAAGTCCGGGTGAAGTCAGAGCGGTTTTGGCTCTCTCTATCTGGCGCTTTATACAAGAAGTCCTTCACCGGTCCTTACCTCAAGTGTGTACACCCAAACAGCGTAGAAGCTTTCCTGTACGAGATTCATGAAGGCATATGCGGAAGTCACAGTAGGGGAAGATCTTTGGCCTACCGAGCTATCTCGCAAGGATATTGGTGGCCATGTATGCAAGCGGACGCTTAAAATTATGTTAGAAAATGTGAGAAGTGCCAGAAGTTCGCCCACCAAATTCACCAGCCGGCCAGAGAACTTCTCCCCCTTACAAGCCCTTGGCCTTTTGCGATGTAGGGGCTAGACGTGGTGGGACCACTCCCAACGGCACTAGGCAACCGGAAGTTCTTCATTGCGGCTACGGATTACTTCACCAAATAGGTTGAAGCTGAGCCCTTAGCGACTATCAAGGAGAAAGATGTCAAACGGTTTGTCTGGCAGAATGTGGTCATGCGGTTTGGGGTCCCTAAGATCGTGATTTCCGATAATGGCACCCAATTTGACGAACGCCTATTCAGAGGATTTTGTGAGGAATTGAAGATCGAATTCTATAATTCCACTCCGGCTTACCCGCAGTCCAACGACCAAGCCAAAGCATCAAACAAGGCCATTCTTGATGGGTTGAAGAAAAGACTAGAGAAAGCCAAAGGAAAATGGGCCGAGGAACTCCCAAGTGTCCTTTGGGCATATCGGACGACCTCGAGGCAATCCACCGGGAAAACCCCTTTTGCCCTGGCGTACGGCATGGAGGCGGTCATTCCATTGGAAATCGGCATGTCCACCATCCGCAGTGAAAATTTTGAGCCCAAGTTGAACTCTGAAGCAGTCTCCCTGGAATTGGACCTAGCTGATGAGCGCCGAGAAAAAGCTTTGATCCACGTGGCCGCATACCAACAAGAATTGTCCAGGAAATACAACAAAACCGTACACCCCAGACCGTTTACGGTGGGCGACTAGGTTTTAAGGAAGGTCATGGGCAACACACTGGTGCCGGGCGAAGGCAAGCTAGGGGCAAACTGGGAAGAGCCCTACAAGGTAACCGGTCTAGCGAGCAAGGAGGCATTCCATTTAGAAGATTTGGATGGCAAATGCGTACCCCAGCCATGGAATGCGGCTAACCTCAAACTGTACTATTTTTAGTATTTCTCATTTTTATGTAATTTTTTGAGGAAGGATTTGTTTTCCCTACACTTCCGAATGTAACACTCTTTTTGTCAATATAATAGAAGTGAATTATCTTTGCTGAAGCAGTTTGTTGTTTTCGGGGCCTACTCTTGTGTTTTAGCTGAGATAATTTTCTCCAGCTAAAGGAGTTGACGATTTGCTCAACTCTGCAGTTTCAGCCGAGATGATTTACTTCGGCTGAAAGAGTTGATGATTTGCTCAACTTTGAAGTTTCAGCCGAGGTGGTTTACTTCGGCTGAAGGAGTTGATGATTTGCTCAACTCTGCAGTTTCAGCCGAGATGGTTTACTTCGGCTGAAGGAGTTGATGATTCGCTCAACGATTTGCTCAACTCTGCAGTTTCAGCTGAGATGGTTTACTTCGGCTGAAGGAGTTGATGATTTGTTCAACTCTGAAGTTTCAGCCGAGATGGTTTACTTCGGCTAAAGGAGTTGATGATTTGCTCAACTCTGTAGTTTCAGCCGAGATGATTTACTTCGGCTGAAGGAGTTGATTTGCTCAACTTTGTAGTTTTACCCGAGATTATTTACTTCGGCTGAAGGAGTTGATGATTTGCTCAACTCTGAAGTTTCAGTCGCGATGATTTACTCTGGCTAAATGAGTTAATGATTTCCTCAACTCTAAGGCTTCAGCCGAGATGATTTACTTCGGCTGAAGGAGTTTATGATTTGCTCAACTCTGAGGCTTCAGCCGAGATGATTTATTTCGGCTGAAGGAGTTTATGATTTGCTCAACTCTGAGGCTTCAGCTAAGATGATTTACTTCGGATGAAGGAGTTGATGATTTGCTCAACTCTACAGTTTCAGCCAAGATGATTTACACCGGCTAAATTTGTTGATGATTTACTCAACTTTGAGGTTCCAGCCAAGATGATTTACCCCGGCTAGATGAGTCGATGAATTACTCAACTCTGTTGTTTTAACTAAGATAATGACTCCGGTTAAAGGAGTTGGTGATATACTCAACTGTGGTTTTAGCCGAGATGTTTTACCTCGGCTAGTTGAGTTGATGATTTAATCATGGCTTAAGCCGAGATGCTTTGTCCCGGCTAAAGGAGTTGGTGATTTGCCCAACTCAAAAGGTCTAGCCGAGGTGCTTTACCCCGGCTAAAGGAATTGATGTTTTGCTTAGGTCAAAGGTGCCTGCCGAGGTGATGAAACATAGTACAAGCAGGGCAACAGTTAACAAAATCATAATTTTTCATTGATGATAAACTGTGGTACATAAGGTGGGGCAGGCAGCCCAGCTACATTCTCAAAAAAAAAAAAAAAAAAAAAAAATTAGAACAAGAAAACTAAACTAAGAGAAAAAGGTCAGTAAAGTCGTCCCTGGTTGCAACTGCCTCCAAGTCGACCGTAGTTATGGTTTCTCGGGCGCTGGACTCAGCCTGGTCAGCGTCTTTAGAGCGGTTTCCTTCCTCGACATCGTTTTCAGCGTTGTTCCCGCCTTCTTCCTTGGCCTCAGCTTGCAAGGCACTGAAGACATCGTTTGCATATGGCACCATATAGGCCGGCAGAAAGGCAACGGGGGGAGAGGCAAACACATCGGTTCCAGATCCTTGACTGAGCTGTTCGCAAGAAGCCTTCCAGCCGGACTTGAAGAAAATGTACTTGGTGGCCTCGACTTGCTTGGTGTAGCTTTCCTCGGCCTCTTTGAAACCTTCGTTGTTTGCCTCGTCCACTTCATCCTTCATTGATTGCTTTAACGTATCCAGCTCGGCCTGGAGAACGTCTCTTTCTTTCTCAACGGCTCCCAGTTGGCCGAGCAATTTGGAGTTGTCAGTATTTGCAATCTCCAGAGAAGTTTTTGACCGTCCCAGCTCGGTTTGAAGGTGCTCAACCTGGCTGGCGGCGTCGGTTGCCTTCTGCCGGAGTCTATGAATCCGCTCCATCACAAGATGTTGTTTCTGGATGGCCTGCAAGAAGAGAGTTTGAATAAAGATAGCCAGCCATGGAAACACTTGAAAATTTTGAATAAAGCATGCGAAATTCTTACTTGGGTTATAGACTTGACTGAGGACTTCACGAGCCGGGTGTCGGGTACGTGGTCACTGCCGGTCACGTCGCTCGGCAATAGGAGGGCTTTTGTCAGGTCGAAGGCTAGGAGGTGTTCTTTGTCGCTTTTGACCGAAGCGCTTGTCGGGATCTCCTTACCCTGGTGCTTTCAACTGGGGCTTCCAAGGCGGAGTTGGCGCAGATGCGACCGCAGGTTGCTCGGTGTTCAGCTCCACAACGAACTCGGTTGTGGGATCGGCGGGCAGAGGCCTTTTCCCGGCTCGGCTGCTGTCCTTGCTGGTCTGCGCCGCGGTAGTTGACGCCAACGCAACCACAGCCCCACTTGTTTGACCGGCCGCAGCCGTGCGGGAAGGGATGCTCGGCAGCTCGGTGGATGTGGCGGTGATGAGGTTTTTGATACAGCTCCGTTTGGCCATTTCTTCTTCAGTTAGCCGGATAAGGGGCACGCCCGGTAATGTTGGGTCGGGTGGTGGAGACGGCGCTCGGAGAAAGTCTGTTATTCTACTTCGGCGGGGAACGGAGTATCTGTAGGTCGGTACGTAGCCAAAAAGTTCGTGGCAATCCCGGTTACGGTACCGCAGTACGGTTTTGATGGCTTCTTCGTTGGGATTATGGTAGTTAGCTTGCAAAGCTTCGATGGTTGCAAAGAGAAAAGAAGAAAAGGCATTAGTACAAAATAGTGAAGGAAAATAATTTGACCGAGCTGTGAGCACGGCTTACATGTCGAACTGAAATTTTTGCTGATGTACCAGCCGGGCACGTCGGCTGTTTCATAGTTTCCAAAAACCCAGAAAAAGTCATCGTCGTGCATATCTTTATTCGGGGTGCCGGTTACTATCTTCTCCTTGCCCGGTCTGATCTTTAGGTAGTAGTTAAGGCCATCGCATGTATGCCCGAAGGTGTACTGGCGAAGTATCTCGGCTAAACCTAGGTTCAAGCCTAGCCGGTTGTTCAGCTCGGCTATCCCGTTTATTATTCTTAAGGTATTGGTTGAAACTTGTGTGGGTGCTAGCCCGGTGCACCTCAGGAACTCGCACATGAGAGGATTAACCGAGAAGCGAAGGCCGCCTTTGATAATGGAAAGCACGGTGAAAGGGCATTGGTCCAGTCTGCCCTAAGGGGTTGTGTCCTCGGCGCCGAGCTCGAGATGTACGTCTGTGGGGACACCGTATTCTTCTCGGAACGCGGCTAGTGCGATCGGCGTGTCAACCAGAAAGCGGTAGCGCCCCATGTGAAGCCGGCTGGTTTTAGCACTGCTATGTTTGTTTGGCAAAAACTCTCGTTTGATGGCTGCTCAGCCTTTGAGAGCCTCTGTGTTGGTGCGTGGTCCCCTTGGACTTTACAGTGAAAGGAGTGTAAGTATAAGTGGGAGCGCGGTCGCGAAAAACGAGCTTGAATTTAGCTCGGTCATACGGAGTGCCAGACCATCTTGGTCACAGAGGTAAACCCAGAAGCTCGGCCGCTCAAGCGGACCAGATTTTAACCCGGTCGAGCGGTCCAGCACTCCGTTACCTCGGTTTCTACGCGAGTTTTGCAAACTCGTAACTTGCTCGGTCTTGGTGTTTTTTGGGATCAAAAGAAGATCTGGAGCCTGGTCCGCCCCAGATCCTCGCGTGTTCATCACAAAAGTTGAAGAACAGTTGAGTGAGAAGGGGCAGAGGTGGACATTGGGGGGGGGCTACATCCTAACACCTACTCCAATCGTGCCCTAGACTCAATATCAAATGAGAAACGACGAAGAGATTCGGAGAACTTATCAGCTTGGGGGCGAAAGTGTCACGACCCAAACCCGCCCCTATGGGTTTAGCACCGTAACCGGCCAGTAATCCGAGATTACCGAAGGCCTGCTTAACAGTAAGACAGTATAACAGAGTACATGGGCTTGGCGGAAGCCAATACAGTAAATAAACAATGTCCAATGAGCTGTGACAGTCTGTATGCCAAAAAGATTTTTCATACATATAAACCTGTAGTACAGAACAGTTATGCACGATATGTACAATCATTCAGTACAGGGACTTAATCCCTACTAAACAGTACAACACAGTCTATACAGTATTACAAAACAGTACAAAGACAGATGGGGAAGTAAAAACACCCCTAAGCCTTGGCTTGGCAGGCTCGGAACCTCGCAGTGAGGCACATTGGTTGGCTCGACAAAACTGGAGTTTACCTCAACGCCTCTAGCTTTGATCCGGTGCCTGTACACCTATATATATATATGAGCAGTGAGCTAAAGCCCAATGAATAACATAATGCGTAAGGAGGTTTAGAATGAATGTCCTTACAGTAATGAAAACAGTTCATTAAATCAGTATTTCAGTCTTTCAGTCAATCAGTCATATGTGGTACATCCATTAGCATAACAGTAAACAGTAGGTCTTAAAAGACCGAACAGTAATGATGGCCATCAGTTAGTAAACAGTAGTGGTTCCACGAGGGAACCGATAGAGATCTCTGTAACAGTAACAGTAAACAGTATGTACTGAGGATGCCACAGTACAGTTCAGAATATAGGACATACATTCATTCAGTAAACAATATCAGTTCAGTAAGCAGTTCAGTTCAGTATTCAGAAGATAGTCATTTTGAACATATCTTTACACAATTGTTACTCACAGAGTTTTGGGCTACAGTGAACTAGAGCGTCTCCTCGGAAAGCCAACCCTATACAGTTAACAGATTGAACACACACTAAGCTATACAGTTGGGAAAGATGATAATTTAATCCCTAATTTGCCTCGGTGTGTTCTACATCTATATCCTCTTTAAGATGACTTACATATGCCCTAGGAATGCCTAGGATGGAAAGAGGGTGCAAAGATGCACTTTTGAACACTTTATAAAATTTGCTTAAAACAGGGGTCTCGCTCAAGCGAGGATTCCTTCGCTCGAGCGGACATGCAGACAAAGGATCTCCGCTCGAGCGTGGATTCCGTCGCTCGAGCGGATTGCGTGCTACAGTAAAAATACTAGATGCTCAGAATTTACGCTCGATGCTCGCTCGAGCGTGAGACACAGCTCTTCGCTCGAGCGTAGGTCCCTTCACTCGAGCGTAGGTCCCTTCACTCGAGCGTACGCCTGTGCGCACCAAGATTCTGAGAGCTTGAAATTTACGCTCGAGCCACCATTCCTTCGCTCAAGCGGAGCTCAGAAGCAACGATGGTCGCTCGAGCGTAGAATCCTTCGCTCGAGCGTAGAAGCCAAATTCTGAAATTTTCAGATTTGCCTCCCAAGCTCAAACCAAGCATTCCTAAGCTCAAAACTCGATCTCTTGGGCCCAAATTATGGAAAACACATCTAAACTCAATATACAACAAGTTTCAAAGCTCAATTTGTGAATTTAAAGCCCAAGGGTGAGTCAATTAAATCCAAATTTCAAATCCAACTTCATGAACATGAAAAACATGCAACATGCATGAATTCAAATCATTTCAAAGCTTCAATTTGATGCTCTAGTGAGCCAATTGTTCCAAAAACAAGTTGAAAACATGAACCATTGCAAAATTATGAACATGCATGTGAGGAATGATGGATTTCAACCTCAAAACTTGTCAATATGCACATGCATGCAACAATTGAGCTCTAATTCGACATTATTAGACTAAAACATGCCTTAGCTCTTTAATTTAGCATGAACCATGCAAGAATGAAGTCAAATGCAAGTTCAAGAAAGTAAGGCTCTACCTCAAGTCTTGAATTAAAGGTCTAGGAGCTCAATCTTGGAACACTCTCTCCAATTCCTTTAATTTCCAACCCAACTCTTATGAACTCAAGATGAAACACTCACTTCTCTCACTCTCTCCCTCTTGGACGGCAAAAACAAGGGACTTGGCTGATGAATGTTTTGTATTGAGTGCAATAAGGCTCTACAATAATAATAAACAAAGGCCCCACTAGATGGCATTATGGTAAATAAGTCCATATCTTGTATTTTATCGCTATTAATCTAATTTAATCATACCAAATCGACTTTCAGATAAATATGTCATAAAATCACATAAATTATGATGATCACAAAACACTAATCGATTTCGGGTTCGGCCGCCGATAAGGCCTTCAATTTACAGTTTAAACATATAAACATGAACAGATCAATTAACAATCAACAGATAGAAAATGCATTTAAACAAATACAGTCAATCAATCAGTTTCAGATTTCAGTCAGTCAGTTCATTATTTTGATTACTTCAGTTATCAGTCACAATCAGTCTCAGTTTAGCCATAATCGGTAATTAATCGGTAATCGGTGTGAGGGTCATTACAGAAAGTCGATTTTTCGAGCACGAATTCAGTCCAAGGCAGGAATGGTGTTTGAGTAGGGAGGTTGGCACTGCAGCGTTTGGTCGTCAGGAATGGAAGAGAAACAGTAAGAAGAAAATGTGAAGGGGCAAGTGACGTGTTTATAGGAGAAAAGAACCGCCAAAATTCGAATATGAAAAGACGGCTGGGTTGGCTACTCAAGGCCAATAAATGATCGACGTGTGTCCATAATGGCGGCGGCGTCAGTACTAAAGAGACAAGATGGCAAGTTGAGGCATCGATCGAGCAAGTCTAGAAACCGAGCGTGGGGATTAGCGCGGTTAACGTCTTGCGGAGGAAAGACCAGCGGAGAATCTACCCCGGTCAGATCATGTAATCCCAGTCACGCTTTTGCGGAGGGAATTAAGGGGCAATTGAAAGGGAGATTTATAAGTTGGTTTGGGCCGTGGTAGAAGCCGGGCAAATTGAGGGCCGAGTGTGTATGGGCCGAGCTAACTTGGGCTTAAAAATTAGGGCTTGTTTGGTTTGTTTGTTAGAAAAAAATTTTGGAAAAAAATCTCTACAAACAAATTTTCAAGAGTAATCAAACCAAACAAATTTTTTTCAAAAAAAATCTCAAAATTTTGTTTGGTTACCTACTTTCCAAAATCATTTTCTCTCTCATACACATCAAGTCAATCACTTTTTTTAAAACTCTCTTCTCAAAATAATTTTTCAAAATCATTTCTGAAAAAAGACAAATCAAACAAATTTTCGTACTTTTTATCTCAAAACTACTCTACAAACATAAACCAAACACACCCTAATTTTTTAGTTTTTTTAATTTTTTTTTAACATTTTATAAATAAAAATATATGAAATATAATGTGACTCAAAATAAGTAACAATTTAAATTTGTTTGCTTTCCAAAACACCATTATCGCAAAGGGTCCCTGCAGATAATAGAATAATGAGTTTTGAATTGTAACGTGAATTGTAGCGTGAATCATTATCACAAAGGGTCTAGTTTATCTTTGGTTAGAGATCAAAATCTGACCGTTCAATCTACTTTGTAGGTTCACTTTTGGATCTTGATTTGATAATTTGACCTATTTATATTTTCGTATTTATTGAGTATATTATTTTTGTAAAAGCTTAAGTTTATCGGATAACGATAATTATATGTTTGAATTAATTTTATATGAATCGTTTATTTTTTATCGTCTATTTTTTTTTTTTTATATAAAACTAATTTGAATATATAATTGTCGTTATCTAATCGATTTAATTTTTTACAGAAATAACATCCTTGACGAATCCTAAAATATAAATAGTTCGGATCATTAAAATAGGATAAAAAAATGAGCCTACGGAGCAGACTGAACTTTCCAATCTTAATTTCTAGTTGAAAACAAACTGAACCTATTGCAAATGCTTAGAATAGAGGGCCCATTTATTTTCAGAGGTAGAATGGAGGGGATTGTTAGTGAGATTACTAGTGAAGGAACTACCAGTGAGAGGATTAAGAAAAAATGTATTTGTTTGATAATCAGTAGGCTAGTAATAGTTCATATTTGTTTTAAAAGATAAGAGTAGAATTAACCATGTAAAATTCCACAAATACCTTTTACATTATTATCAAATTTGGGCTTATACCAACTAAAGAATAAATAAATTTTTACTCAATGTTATTCTTCTTATTTTTTTCTTTTTTTTAAATATTAAAAAATCCAACTATTAATTTTTTTTTACTCAATTTTATTTATTTATTTATTTATTTTTAATATTAATGAATCCAACTATCAATAAATTTTTACTCAATGTTATTCTTTTTTTTTTTTGGGATAAATATTAAAGAATCTAACTATCAATAAAATTTTACTCAATTATTTGTGTTTAATATTACATGAGCCATATTACGAGAGGATTAAGAAAAATTGTATTTGTTTATAATATATTTTAGTGAGAGTATAACTATATAAAATACTATAAATATCCTTTGGTGTTTTTGATATATTATAATATTAAAAATTATATTTTTGTACTATATTATTTTATATTGATATATTTTTTGGTATAAATATATTATTATACTACTTTATTTAGTATTAAAAATTATTTTTATATTAAATTAATTTTATAAAATAAGGGACCAAATAATATTTTTACTTCCAATCCCATGGGATTAGATATCAATACCACCTCTCCCATGGGATTGCTTGTTCCCTCCTTGGAGGCCTTTCATAGTATCATGAAACTCTAAAAGTGCACTTTTTGACTTTTTATAAAATATGAGTTGAGTTTGAAGTGATGTGGTAGAGAAATGATGTGACTTAAATAAGATAGTGACTTTTCAGTTTTTGGACTTTTTTAGGGGAGGCCAAACCAAGCCTTAATCCCATGGTCACTTTTCAAAACAAACACAATTTTTTGAATTTCACCTCACTACTAGTCCCAATCATATCCTCTAACTCTAAAAACAAACAGGGCCAGAGTCTTTAAGAAACAGTAGTGAGCTTTCAAGAAAGAGCAAAATAATTAAGAGAAAATATATGCAGGGGAAAGGGGAAAAAAAAAATTATTAACATATGAGAATGTAAGGTTTCGTTTGGCAATCTTCTGTTTGAGTTAAAAAGTTAAAAAGTTATTATAAGTTATCACATCACTCTCTCTATTTTTCTATATATCTTTTCGTAAAAAATTTAAAAAATATTAAAATAGCTTGTTTCCAAACGAAGCCTAAGTGTTATGATGAGATGTAAATAAAAAATTATAGAATATAGATGTCACTCATATCCTCTATGTATTGATAATTTTTTACTCCTTTCCCACCTAGACGTAGTTTCTCAAGAATTAATCACGTAGAGTTTTTATACACCAATTAATGTATACATTAGTGTACTAATTAGTGTTATATCTTTATTACTGACTCTACTTATTATATAAATTATAAATACCTAAAATTTTTAAAATTATGCTATATCATATGTTAATATATTAATCGATGCATATAATATTATTTAAAGAATAATGAGTTTTGAATGGTAATGTGAGGAGGGAAAAAAGTAAAAGAAAAAGTAACAAAAAGTAATCTTTATTGCAAATGCTTAGAATAAATTTTTTGAAAAAGAGTAGTGACCTTGCAAGAAAAAGTAAAGGAATTAATCACATCCAATCACAAAAAGTAAAAGCAAATGAATTTTGGGAAGTCAAAAATTAATTTTTTTGGGTTAAAATTTACATAAAAAATAAAAAAATAAGTTAAAATCATTAATAAAATAAAATATCATATCAAATTTATAATTATTTTATTTTTTTTCTCATAAATATTATATCTAATTATAAAAAAATCTAACTATCTTTCGAAACACAAATATTTTAGCTTACTAAAATAGCCAAAACTAAAATAACCTATTAAAATAACTAACTTTCCAAATGAGGCCATTATTTTTGTTATAATTGAAGAATTTTTTAGCTATTCCATAGGTGATGTTTGATTGAAATCTTTAATTATGATATATTGTGGTTTAATTATGATTAAATCATAATATATTGTGGTTATAATTTTAATTATGACAAAAGAGATCATTGATTATTTCTAAAAAAAAATTCAGTTACAATTTATTAAATTATGACATTTAACACTATAAAGTATTTGGGTAAATTACAAATATACATTCTGAGATTTACTTAAAATACAGATTGTACCCTGTGATTTAGAAAATTACAAATACTCTCTTATTAAATTTTTTATTTAACATAATTAACTAAAAAAATGAAATTCATAATTTCTTTCCTATACAATAATGAAATTACTCAAATTATTAATTGAAACATATTTCTAATATTATTAAAAGTGAAATGTAAATTTTAAAATCACAAATGATGATTCGTATTTTAATCCAATCTCAGGAGCTGTATTTTTAATTTATCCAAAGTATAACTTACCTATGATTTTTTTTTTACGGTGGATGTGCATTATGATATTACCTGTACATAGAGTTTTGATGAAAGAATTCATTTTGAATTGTAGTGTGATATAACTGCGGAGAGAATAAATAAATAAATAAATAACAAAAGTGATCTCTATTACACCATCAATATCCGTTTGGAAAGAGTTATTTGAGGTTTTTTTTGGTTATTTTAGTCACAAAAGATAAAATAGACTATTTTAGTCACAAAAAATAAAATATCACATCTAACCTATAATCATTACACTTTTCTCTCACAAAAAAAGTCAAAAAATTCTTTCCAAACCAAACTTTTTAGCCTAGGCTAAAATAGTTAAAATAGCCAAAAAATCAATCCATTAAATTATTTTTATGATGTGATAGTGAGATTAAATTTCATGTGACAAAATATTTGACAAATTAAAGTTTAACACTTATTAGACATATTATTAAAGGTGATTTTTAAGGTAATAAATTAGGTATCTCAAGCATTTTTCATATTACAAATGTTTAGAATAAAGTTTTTAAGATAAAAAATGCTTGAGAGTTCTAATTGAGTACCTCTAATCCATATCTAATGATATGGGATGAACCCCACCCTTTGGTATTTTTGATATATTTTAATGTTAAAAATTATATTTTATAATTTTTTTTTGGTAATATTTATAAAATATATATATATATATATATTTACCCTTCGTGTTTGTAATTTTTTTTATTATTTTAATATATATATATATATATATAATATGACATAATACCTAAAAAGTCATACACACAGAACACGGCATGGGCAAAATAATCAGTTTGTTTGATTTGAGTTTTTTGAGTTTATTTTTTAGAAAATTAAAATTTTTTTTTTTCGTATTTTTTTGTTTTCATTGATTTTTTAAAAATATTTTAAACAATTTTTTTAATTTTTAGATACACCTAACATAAATATACTTAAAAAAATTAATATTTGTAAAAAAAATCTTTAAAAAATTCACTAAATATTAAAAATATAAAAAAATTACAAAAATTCAATACATTTTTCTTATTTTTGTGTATTTATTAATTTTTAAAAATATTTTTTTTATAAATATTTTACTTTTTAGATGCATCTAAGTAAGATACATCTAAAAAAGTAAAAAAATTACTTAAAATTTTAAAAATATTTACTAAAAATAAAAAAAAATACAAAAAATAAAAAACTCAATTTTTAAAAAATTGAATCCAAAAAATTAAAACCAAACACACTGAATCTTTTTCCAAGCTAATTCCCCTACTAGTTTTGAAACTCAACCTTGGAAGTCTTTGCTATAATCTCCTCTTCTAAGGCCCATGCTAGTTCGAATGGACTATCAATCCGAACATCCACTTTGCAAACAAGAAATTTTATTTGCACTCAAAAAAATCATTAAATACGTTTAATTTCTTAATATGCTCTATTAAATTATTTAATATTATAATTAATCTCAATATATCGTATATTTTTTTCCAAATTATCATTCAAATTACACTCAAATAATAAATAAGTCAAAAAAAACCTAAATTAAGTTTGGGCCGGGCAACAAAAATGGTGTACTCAATTTCAAAGGAGAGAATATCTGATTATAGGGGCCGAGTTCTTTAGAAATGGAATTTTAAACGATGACTGAACGACATTGGCCGAAATGCATAACTCATTTGGTTTGATTTTTTTGAGGTCTTTTGGGAATTTTAAGGGATGTAACCCATTCTATGGTTTGTACAGTAGTATGATGCCATCTTCTGTTAGTCATCAGGATCATGTGAAAGGTGATGCCAAAATATACTTACCAGATCTAGAGCTTATCATTACAAGTAATCGATAGTTTATAAAGTTTAATTATATATATCTAGTATATATAAATACATAATATGTTTCTAAAATGTACCCACGTTGTTTGAATTAGGGATGTTTGCGGTTTGATTATAATCGAGAAATTTCTAATCCGTCATCCGTTCGCCAGATTAGCGGATTGGAAAAAATCAATCCGTATCCGTCCGCCGAATTGACGGATGCGGATTGACGGATGGATGCGAATCGGTTTGGCGGTTTAAACTTTTATAAATTTTGAACATAATACAAAGTGTCAACATTGTTTTTGGATAACAATCCAACTCAACGTAACCAAAAGATTATCAAGTAAATTGTCAAATACCAATAATAAATACATATAAGAAAATAATGCATTATCAAAACTATTTCATTACTTTTTTTTATTCAAAAACTATTTAATTTAACTTTTTAAAAAATAAAAAAATTAAGCCTTATATTTTTTACATAAAAATATCAAATATCAACACTTGCCATTTGATAAAAGAATTTCCAAATTGAAAGTAAATTGAAAACAAAACAGAATATCTAAACTCTATTTCAATTGAAAATACAAACAAAATATCTAAATAAAGTGAAAACACAAAGTCTTACAAATTACTGGGGATACTCACAGTTTGGCAGTTCGGTTGCGGTCAAAGGAATCTCAAATCCATCTTCTGTCTAAAACCAGGCGGATTGAAAAAAAATCAATTCGCAACCGTTCACTCATCATCACGCATTCATCTAAAATGTGGCGGATCAGTTTGGTTTGGTCGATTTGGACAAATCGAAATATCCGTTGCTTACCCCTAGTTTGAAAGTTCCCTCCAGTTGAAATTATAATCAGATATTCTCTCATTTGAAATTGAGTAAAGGTTAGGATGGATTGAAATTTTAGAGTAAAGAAGAAGAAAATGAAGAAAAAAATAATTAAATTTGGTAAAAAAGATAAAAAGAGTTGAATATAAAGAATATATATAATTGATTTGGATGTATCATAAGAAAAAATATATTTTTTTATTTAGGGTTTAATGTGTATTGTCTTTGTTAATAAATTTACATTAAGGTATTGTACGAGGAGCAAATATTCTTCGCTTTCCGTATTCCTTGTGTCTAAGTTTGTCTCACTCCAAATGATGTCTTACGACTTGAAAACACAGTGACAGTGAGCTGCCCGACAGGTGTGGTGTCGGAAACCTCCTCTGGCGGTCAAGTTAGCACCCTTAGAGAGAAAGAAGACAAAAGATCAGGTAGCTCTTAGGTAGCAAGAAATTCAGACCTGTTGCATGAAGGCGCCGCAGGATTTATATAGTTTCTGCGCGTACCACTCTGCTCATCATTTCTTGGACGCGTAGATGTATTACCCTCTTGTTGCCTTACATGTGTATGCACGAACACAGCCAAACAATATCAACAAAACAGCCTAATGGTATTGACGTGTACGGACGGTGGAATCTCTTCTTCACATTTCGATTGGGCCACGTAGTAATTCCTACAGAGCTACTCTCAGCACGATGCTACTGTCCGCCCTTAGGAACCTCATCGTTCTCGATCGACCTAGATCTGCGGCATCCAGCCAATTACCTTCAATCTTGTTCAATAGTACCGACTCGTCCATGCTGACCTTGTTCGGCCTCGGCGGGCAACCGGTGTGACCAGCTCGGTCGAGCTTATCGTCTTCGACCGCTCTCTAACTCGGTTGGCCATGGTCTACTTTGGACGGATCCTCTCCAATCCACGACCTCGGTTGAAGGCGTGGCCCAAGTTCAATCAAGTTAGGTCCTCGATTTGAACAACATTCAACTATCCTAGCCGGGCCTTATGATTTCGAACCGTAGTCCAAAGTAGTCTTAGTTCGGCCCAATCACAAACTTGCTCGGCCCATTTACTTGGCATAAATCCCCCTCTCAGGTATAATATAAAATTAAAAATTAAAAATTTTAGTTGAACGTATTAAGTTTGATTTTAAGTGCAAATAAAATCACCTTTTTGCAAACAAACATGATTTTTTGTAGTGTTTACTCACTATAAATCCAATTCCCACTTTCATCTCTCAAAACAAATAAGGCTTTAATAGTTAAAGTTTTAAAGGGAAATACTCTGGTATATGCACTTGTTATATATTTTTGTGGTAAATATTATGTATTTTTTTGGTTAGTGTCGTGATAATTTGTGGTTAAAAAGTAAAATTACATATTTTGTGATAGTATTATGTATTTTTTTGGTGAGTGTCGTGATAATTTGTGGTTAAAAAGTAAAATTACATATTTTGTGATAGTATTATGCATTTCTACGGTGATGTTACAAATTTTTTTTATCCAAACATTTTTTAACCACAAAATGTATAATATTATTACAAAATGTAACTTTATTTCTCAACCACAAATTATCATAACTTCTATAAAAAAATATATATAATATTTACTACAAAAATACGTAATACACATCACAAAAATACATAATAAGTTACATATAATATGTGTATACCTTAAAGAAATGTGTACCATAAAACTTTAAATTTTTAAATGGGACTACACAGTGGCGGAGCCACGTAAGGACTAGGGGGGTCACGTGCCCCTGGATTTTGTGAAATTTTTTTTTAGTAAATATAAAGAAAATATTTTAAATAAAAAGAATTACAAAAATATTATTAGAGTGAAATGTCAATGACATTTTAAAAATTATGAAAATAATAATGATTGTTTTGATTGAAAATGAAGAGACTACGATAAATTATATTATTCATGAAAATTTTGAATGTAACGGTGATGTCATTATTATTGATATGCAAGTATAAGGAATCTCAATATAAAGATATGAAATTTATTGGATTGTTAGTTACATTTGACATATGAGGTTCATTCTCTATGTGTTTATTTACTATTAGTTAGTAATATCGCATATTAATGATGACGTGATATTACCATTATATTGAATTTTTAATCAAATTTTGTATAAAAAAGTAATTTATCATTATATAATTTATTTTAAGACTTATATCCATATTTTTTTATATTATCCATGATATACTAGTTATAAATAACATTATGTTTTTGATGTTTCTCGAAATCAATTGTAAAAACTTGTGTGAAATATTTTTTTAAAAAATTTCGATATTGTAATTACTAAGTGCTCCCCTAATTTAACTTTATGGCTCTGCCACTGGGACTACAAAGTAAGGTTATTTGACCATATAATGGTAAGGCTTTCATTTGGAAATAAGTTATTTTAAGTAATTTTTTAACTTTTTATAAAAAAAAAAAATGTCTAGAAAAGTAGAGAGAGTGATGTGATAACTTATAATGACTTTTTAACTAAAATAATTATTTCCCAAATGAAGCCTAAGTCCTAAATTTACCAATAGTTGGGATTCAAATACATACTCCACATACTAAGAGTTGGTTTGGCATGAAAGTTTTGGTTGGGTTGAGGGTTATTTTAGTCATAAAAAGATAAAATATGTTTTTATCCCAATAAGACAAAATGTCACATCAAAACCATAATTTTTTTTCATTTTTTCTCATACAAAAGTCAAAAAATCTATTCTAAACGAGACTTTTTACTCCCAAATTAAAAAAGTTAAAAAGTCAATTTACATCCCAAACGAAGGTTAGGTATGATTATAAGTTTTGGAAGGCTCGTCCTACAATTATTGTGTGCTAGTGCTTAAATGACTGGTTTAAAGAGAGTAGTATGATATAGGGTTCGTTTGGCAAGTCTCTTGAGGTTAAAATAGTTATATAAGATAAAATAAATTATTTAATTAAATAAGATAAAATGTCATATTCGATCCATAATTATTTTATTTTTTTTCCTTACAAAAGTCAAAAAAATTAAAAAATCTATTACAAACGAAATTTTTTAACTTCAAACTAAGGGGTTGTTTGGGATGTCCTAAATAAGTGCACTTTTTGTCTTTTTAGACTAAAAAGTTGAGGAAAAAAATATGAATGTTTGGATTAACTTTTTAACTTTTTATGAAAAAATATGTATTAAAAAATTGTATAAATGAAGTGTGTGGGAGAAGATAGTGTAATAGGCGTACGGAATGGCAGTGCATCGGCAGGTGAATACATGGGAAAATATTACCTCCTTTTTGGGCTTTGATTGGAAGGTGTTGTTCGGTCCATGGGGGTCTACCACGGGTCTTGTTTTTCTAATCAGAACCGTTTAATGTGTAGAACTCGTCGAATACTATATGTTTGTAAAAAATCACGTTGATTGGATATCGATAGTTATACGATCGTGTAAGTTTTTTTGTCAAGTGTTAACTATAACACTTTTTGACATTTTTTTATACAAAACTGATTTGATCATGTAGTTAGCAATATCCGATAGACGTGATTTTTTACAAACATATAGTACTAGACGAGTTCTACATATTGACGGGTCGGATTATCACAACGGGACCAATGGTGAACCCCCACGAGCCCAACTTCACCATCCAAGTTAATCAATGTAAACATGTTTTTTTTTTCTTTCTTTACCTGCGGTGGAGTTTGACGTCAGTACGGTTGACGGGCAATGATTTTTTTGGAATATGTATATTTATATATTAATTTTTTTTATATTTTTTTGGTGACTAGTGATAATTTTTTTTACTTTTTTAATAATTTTTTAATTTTTTAATTATTTCTTAACTTGTCAAACTTAACCTAAAATAATCAAAAAATTAAAAAATTAAAAAATCAATCTCCATCTCAAACGAACTCATAATTAATTTAAGGAGACGGAAATGTAAAGAAAAGTTAAAGAAAAAGTAATAATGATCCGAGCGCTTGACTTTAATGGGAAGCAAATGTCAGGGACATAGGGTGGTTGTGGTCCGGATCAATTTGATTTGGGATATTATTCAGTATGTTTGGTTTGAGTTTTCTGGATTAAGTTTTTTGAAAATTGACTTTTTTGGTTTTCACATTTTTTTTAGTGAATATTTTTTAAAATTTTAAACATTTTTTTTACTTTTTTAGATGTACCATACTTAGATGTATCTAAAAAGTAAAAAATTTGTAAAAAAATATTTTAAAAAATTAATAAATACATAAAAATACAAAAAATGTACTGAATTCTTGTATTTTTTTTGTATGTTTGGTATTTAGTGAATTTTTAAAAGATTTTTTTTATAATTTTTTTACTTTTTAGGTGTATTTATGTTAGGTGTGTCTAAAAAGTAAAAAAATTACTTAAAATATTAAAAAATTCAGTAAAAACAAACAAACACGAAAAATAAGAAAGTAAAATTTTCTGAAAAGTATTTTTTGAAAAGTGGAAACAAGCAAGGTGATTAAGATTAATTTTATGATTTTATAAAAATTGAAACTAAATCAATTTATTTAAATTATAGAATTAATTCAAATAAAATCATTTAAACACGATTTAGCTCGGCTTAAAATCACAATTTTACATAATTTGTTCACAAAAAAAATCATATAACATTTTAAAAAAAATTCAACATATTATAAATTGTTTAACATCAATCTACTTATGATTTTGAAAATATAACTTAAACAAATATAATATCAACTAAATCAATCTATTTAAATCATAGAATCAATTCAAATAAAACCATTTAAACACGATTTAGCTCGACTTAAAATCATAGTTTCACATAATTTGTTCATAAGAAAAATCATATAACATTTTAAAAAAAATTTCAAAATATTATAAATTGTTTAACATCAATCTACTCATGATTTTTCGAAATATAACTTAAACAAACATAATATCTAGTAAACAAACATATTGTTCAACACGTAACAAGTATAAAACTTCAATCAAATAAATATTTTGTCGTGGTAACAAGTACAAAACTACAATTATGCCAAATAATTAAAAAAAAAAAAAAAAGCAATAGGAAGAGTAGCAAAAACAGTAGCAACCCATCATATATATGTATGTATCAAGTTGTATAATATGTATATAGTTTAAGTGACGTATGGTCCAGTTCGGTTTTAATTCGGAACCCTAAATTCAAAATCGGAACTGATTTGTGGAAACTGATTTTCCAATTTTTCAAATCAAAATCGAACCATGGATTCAAAAAATTAGTCCAAACTTACTGAATTGGACTAGACCGGTTTAAATTGTGAATTTTTTGAATTCTTTGCTCAGCCCCATAGGGACCCAATTAAAAATGACAAAATTCATTTTACTCATTCGTGATTTGAGATTGGAGCACTCTACTTTCCTATTTTCCTATTGTTTAAATACGGTCAGAAAAACACCATGTGATTTTAGACTTGTCACATTTAGTTTTTATATTTTATATCCAAACTAACAGAAGATATATTACGTACACTATTTTTTTTTAGTGGGCTTGTTTTTTTTAAAAAAAAGATAAAAATAAAGTGAAATTAACACAATAAAAAGATAATTTTATCCATCATCCCCAACTCTAAAATTAATTAAAATTAAATTAAATGAAAATATAAAATATAATTAAGGATTGATTTAAATTATAATTAAATGAAAATGTAAATTAAATAATAATTAAAGATTGATCTAAAATATAATTAAATTAAAATTAGATTAAGATGTTGGGAATTGCAATAAATAATTAAGAATTTAGAATTAATTGTGTTCTCAAAAATATAATTAGATTAAAAAAAGTTCAGAAGTACAATAAATAATTAAGAACTTATAATTAATTGGGATTTAATTGAATTAGTGTTAGAAATTATGAATTATGTTGAGGGGAGAGAAAAAAAAATGCATTGAGTTTGAAAGCATTATAGTCATTTCATATTTATAATTTTTTTTATGAGCAAAAAAAGAGATTTTATTGATGAAACTAACATACAATGCATATGAAATTATATCAATAAAGGTTTGCATTTTGATCTAAAATCATATGAGAATTTTTTGCCTATATTTAAACCACAAAGAGTAAAGTACTTCAGTCTTAAATTATTAAAAATAAAATAAAATTTATGAAAAAAAATTATCAAAATTTTTACACAATATTCATACATGTGTGACTGATATAGATGTAGGTCCCATGTCTCATGTGGAAGGTCCCACAATCATGTGATTATTATGAGGCATACACATGTGAGTTGTGTAAAATTTTTAATAATTTTTTTAAAATTTCTAACATTTTTATAGAATGAGAATGAAGTCCAACATAGGAGTGAAAAGGTGTGAGATTACTTTCCGATGTACCTAAAAAAAAAAGAAAAAAAAAATGTGTGAGATTGATTTTCTTTATTTTTGTTATTATATTCTTCTTTTTTTATTAAAATGAGTGAGGCATAAAAATAAAAAATATATATAAAGAATAGTAATAACAAAAAAAAAAAAAAAAAATCAATCTCACACATTTTAATATTGAAAGAAGAATATAATAGCAAAAACAAGAAAGTAGGTTGGTAGCACTGTGTATCAGGTCCTAGTGAATTATACAAGTGTTTAGAGGGTGGATTTGAATGTTCCATTATGTCCAAGTCTATAACTTATTGTTACATAATTAAGTGATCATATTATATCATCTAAGAATAATTATGAGTAAGGATAGCCAATTTAATTCAATTCGCGGGGTCCATCCACACTCAATTTAATGTGATGAATTTTATCCAATCCGACACTTGTGTAGGGCGAGAGTAGATTATATTTTGGTTATCCACAGCGGGGGGCGGGGTTGAGGTTGAAAGTTGGGGCAGGGGATGACAAATCCGCCCTAAACTCGCCTCATGGCCATCTCTAATTATGGAGTTTCAACTTTTTTTGGGTCTAATTCCAAAACTTGTCCCTCTGATTAGATCTTTTTAAGAGGAATATAAAGAGAAAAAGTAAAGTATGAGAGAGCGATTTTTGTTTGGGTAAACTACATTTTGTACCTTTGTGTTTACTATCTCAGAAATTTTTACTTGCCACTCAGAAACTCTTCAGGATGTAAGCACGTAGGCTTGTTGATTGAATTGAATACGGACATGTCATAACTTGTCAACCTAGTTTAAGGTGTAAAAATATTTGACCATTTTTGACTTTTAACACAGAGAAATGACTGTGTATAGCTAAGAGGAACTGCCACTGGTTCGGATCTTGCTCCAATAAAGAGGACTTTTTCTAAATTTGCTATGTGCTAAAGATAGGCTAAACTAAAATTGAACTTTCATTGATTGACAAATGAAGTACAATTGAGTAATCTAATTAAACTAAGAAGCTAAGTTAAGTTACAACTATGAAATTAGGATAGATAAAGCTATGAAGCTAAGATAAGTTGAAATACCCCGAATAATGCCATTAACAATAATTAATATTAGAGACCTTTCAATACCTTAAACCAAAATTAAGCTAAGGAATAATTTCAGACTTGAAATTAAAATGTTTATAAATCTCAGAAATATTAATGGAGAAGCCTGATAGCATTAATTTGACGTGTAGAACATTTAGACATTTCATCGAAAAACTGATTAAGATTAATGAAATTAAATAAGATTAAAGCTTTGTTTGGCTATAGATTTTTGGCTAAAAAAGCACAACAAAACAAAATTGGCTATATAAGATAATAAAACAAAATGTCACATATAAACCATAATCATTATACTTTTTTTTCTCACAAAAGTTAAAAAAGTTAAAAAAACCAAATCAAATGAAACTAAAAAAAGCCCCAACATAAAAAAGCCAGTTAAAAAAGTCAATAACAAACGAAGGCTAAATTAGTTTAACTAAGATTAATTTAGTAATAAAAATCTAGAACTAATTTTTTTTGAATGATTAATTGATTAATTCTCATGAGTTATTTACAATATGTGAATAGTAATTTACTTATAAAGGATTTATTTCTGAATTTGAAATTGAAGGCCTAAATTATAGTGATTCTGGTTTTCCTTTCCTTTGTATATTGTATTCCGGACTCGGTTCCGTGGTTGTGTTGTTGTCTCATTCTCATTTCTAGCCTTTACTCTTTGTATTTGAGTCTTGGGTTGTGTTGGGCAGGTTTGAAACAGGTTGGTTGTGCTTTGAAACCAAAAGTTGATGCCCAGAACTTGGCCTTCACGCTCGAGCGGGGCCTTCGTTGTTGCTTTTCCGCTTGAGCGGGCGTTTTGACGCTCGAGCGTGAATTCTCATCTCCTAATATTTTTCTCTGCAGGTCTTCGTACGCTCGAGCGAGAGTTTTGACGCTCGAGCCTGACCCTTTGATTTTGTTCCTCCGCTCGAGCGGGGAGTTTGACGCTCGAGCGGGGACCATGTCTGCAAAACTTCTGAAAGTGTGCAATCGACGCTCGAGCGGCGCTTTTCACGCTCGAGCGTGAGTCTGTGTCTGACGCTCGAGCGGGGGTTTCCACGCTCGAGCGGGGAGACGATTATATCATTCCGAGATTTCACTTTTTGGATCACTTTTTCAACACTCTTTCTCTCTCTTACTTTCCCAAACCCAAATTTGAGAGCTCCTCTCTCTAAAACCTTACATTCTCTCTAGTATTGATCTAGTATGAGTTATTTCCTCACCTTGGGCTTTTGTAAAAATTGTGGGGATTGTCGAGGGCTACATTTTGATCAAAAAATCTTGGGATTTGGAGCATTTTCGATTTCTTCATCTTCTCCATTTGAGCTCCAAATTTGAGGTAGGGATTCCTACTCATTTCTATGATCTTTAACATAAATGTTGGGTATTTTGCATAAATAGTTTGATTTTGAAAGTTAGGGTTTCAAATGTGTAAAGAGGGGTTTCAAATCTTTGAACCACAAATGTGTATTTTGGGTTTCAAAATGAGGTATTTGGTGTTGTTGATAATAATTGAACCTTTGGGTCAATATTGAGAAAAATGGGAAAAATTCCATGTTTGGGTATATTTGGGTCATTAGTGTAATTAATGACAACTATTGTGGAATTATGAAATTGAGTCGGAAATAATGAAATTGGCTCATTGAGAAATAGAATGATGGAGTTGGATTGATTAATCACTCACTTTTGGTAATTGTTAATAAAATTATCTGTTGATGGATTTATTATCTGTTTAGAAATAACTGCTTTGGGCTATCGGTAGAGGATAGTCTTGATTGTTGTAGACAATGCATGATGATTAGGCAAACTAAAACTAATCAATTGGATGTGTCATCGAATGTGACGGTTTGAATAATACATTAACTTTATGTATTAATTGATTATGTATATGATGTGTGTTTATATACATTATGTTGTGTAGGAGGAGATAGGGGATGTACTTCACGGTTTAGGGAAAGATAGGGGATGGACTCCTAAACCGGATTTTGGTTGGGAGGAGATAGGGGATGGACTCCATTGATATAGCACTAAAATGTGTATCACTTGTGAAGTATGAAAGTGTTTGAATTTGATATTGATACATCACTAAAATGTGTATCATTTGTGAAGTATGGAAGTGTTTGAATTTGATATTGATACAGCACTAAAATGTGTATGTATTGTGAATCATGGAAGTGTTTACTTTGAGTTACTATCTCAAGTGAAATGGAGATATTGTTGATAGGAGACGTAATCTCATTTAAATTCTGTAGTCAGGTTTTGAGCCATAGTTGTGAATTGAGTTATGCGAATTAAACATTTGTCAAATGCACATGTTTTAGTTATTATTCATATTATGTTTAGCATATCTCTACTGGGTCTTGGCTCACCCTATATGGGACATCATTTTCAGGTGCAGGTAGCATGCCACCTCCAAGAACGTAGCTTGGGAGGCTAGAGGCTGTTGGATTTTTTTTGTTGTTTTGATGTATTACATGTATATCAAGCCAATGGCTTCTTTTGTGTAGAGTTAGTACTCTCTTCTTTTGTAACCAAGTGTTGACTTGGAAAGTTGTAAGCCTATAGGGCATTTACTTTTGTTGTCAACATGTAATATTTTTGTAAGAATACTCTGATGATTATAATATGAAATCCCTTTTCTTTATCGTGATTGTATGATATTATGGGTTTATTTTGAAGGCGTTACATAAATGGCTTAAGAAATTGTAATTGATAAGTTGAATCAGTTTAATTTCGTGTATTGAACCATATGGGAGCTTAATTAAAAATTCGATTCAGTTTAGTAAAATTAATATTTAATTAACTTAAGTCCTAATTGGAATTAATTAAGTTATGTGGATTGAAAATTGTGGTTATTCTCAATTGGATTTGCTTGTGAGGTATCTAATTTGAATATGTAAATTATTAATAGAAACTTTGCTTCAGATTAGAAATTGAAAGCTTTAATGATTTGAGAAACCAAAATCGATAAGCTTAATAAGTTTAGTTGACTATTTGGAGTCTTTTGAGAGTTTAATTAAAAATTTGATTTAGATTAGTAAAATTAAGAATGATTAAATTAAGCCTTAATTGAGACTAATTAAATTAATTAAGTTATACGCTAATCATAATTAATTAGGACTAAGTGAGATCTGTATAAATTTGGAATTATTTAATCAAGACTTAATTGAGGTTAATCAATTAATTAAATTGAGAATGAAACATAAATGATTTAGATTAAGAAGTGATTAATTAAACTCATGTGCAGTTAGTAAGTTAAACTAATCCTGATCAATTAATTAATTAATTATAAAAGATGAAAGTTGGAGAAGGTTATAGAATTTGGGAGATGGAATCAAGAAAGGGATATAATGTATTGGAGTCTATACATTTTATTTGTTTTGGTTGGACAGGTGCTTGAGATCAGAACTGGTTACAGCAGCGCTCCTAGTGCGAGACTCTTTCGCATAGAATGAGGAACAGTAGGAGGGAGAGAGAGAGAGAGAGAGAGAGAGAACTCAACTTGTATTGCTGTAGAATTTTGTGAAGCTAGAAACAGAGAGAGTAAAGTTCAAAGAAGAAGAAAAGAAAGGAGGGGGAAGCAGAGAACTCAACCAAATTTCATCTTGAAAACTAATAGGTAAGAAATTCTAACTCAATGTTTATAGGTAATCTCTTCGACACCTAAATTTATGAGGTAATTAAGTTTAATTCATGTAATATGAAAGAATCAAGAAAAAAAATGAAGAAAATTAAGTTAAGTTCAAGAATTAAGGAATTAATTTAGAAATTCATCTTTTGAGTATAATTTTAGTTTTAACTTTAACAAATTTGAGTTCTAATTTTACATGCATCATTGTTTTCCAAGGATTTTGGCACTTCAATTTCATTTAATTAGAAAGAAATTAGCAAGAAGATGAAGAAATGGACTTAAGTTCAAATTTATGGAAGTTAATTTGGAAATTAATTATTTTGGGTTTGATTTTTATAATCTTGCATGAAATTGAGTTTCATTTTTATATGCATGAGTTAATCCTACAAATTTTGAGTTTTAATTACACATGCATCAAGATTTGAAGATTGATTTCATGTTTGAAATATGAAGAGCTAGGTTTTGGAGAATTATGAGTTTATGAACAAATGAGCTTAATCTTTAAATTCAAGGGGTTTTAATGCAAATGATTTGGAATGAAGTAAATTAATTGAATATAAAATTTGGACAAATTAAGAAATAAATTATGATTTGAGTTTGATAATCAATAATTGGTTTGATTTTGATTTGAATTTCATACATGCAAATATTTTTCTAAAAGCTAATAGCTTTAATTTTATGTTTTGTAAGAAATATGAAGAAAAGTTTTGAAATTATTATATTCATGGAATTTGATTCTAAGTTTTGGTAAATTATAGGAGTTATAATGCAATTGATCATGTGTTCTTGAATCCGAAAAAGATTACATGTTTTCCATAAAGACATACATGGACTCAAGTTTTGAAGTTATGTTTGGAAACCATTTGTGTTGATTTTTGGAACCCAGATTTTTGTAGACCGCTCAAGCGGTCTTGTTACCACTCGAGCGAAGATTTAAGGCAACTAGCATTTTGTTTTGCAAACCTGGAGTTTTGTGAATTTGCATTCACTGTTCGAGCGGTGAAAGTATCGCTCGAGCAGACACCGTGTTTCAGAATATAGTTAACTGCATCTTTTTATTCATATTTTCTTTTGTTTTCATTTTCCAATCATTGTTATGCATAAACAAAGTCTCATTAATGATTATTAAGTTAGAAATCAACAAAAGTCAATTGGTTTAGAAAGGAAAGCAATAATTAAATTAATAAGTTAATTATGATAAAAACCTACGTAAATTAATTGGTTAGGAAAGACAAAGTAATGGTTAAAAAGGATAGAATAGATTAAATTGATTGTAATTTATTATGAATGTTTGATTGTGAAATGTGTAGGTTGGACCGTCAAGGACTAGCATCCGCATAAGTCTACTGTGAGTAATATCTCTATAAAGATATATTCAAAATATATTTTAAAATTGTTCAATAGTGATGTTTATGAAATATTATTTTATATTTATGAATGAATGTCATTTTTGAAAATATATTTGTGGCATTCTTTAGTGAGGCCTTTGCTTGGGAGACATAATACCATGGCCCATTGGATTAATTGAAACACAGAGATCTCTGATGTTAAACCCTAGTGGTCCATATTGATTGACCTGTTGTGGTCCCATTGAATTGACCTTAATGGTCCTATTGGCTTCAACATATTGGTTTATTGTTACTCTATTGGATATTATCATGTATAATGATTTGCAATGGAGATTGTTGAAATAGATGATTGATATGAATTTGATATATGATTGTTATACGAATTGCTTTGGATATTGAAAGGACATGTTTTATGAAATGTTGGACTTCATTCATTAACCTCTTTATTTTGGTATTACTTATTAGGCTCCAGCTCACCCCTCTCTCTTATATATATGTAGGTAAGCATCAGAAAGATCATTGTTAGAGTTTGCTTTGGAGTTCGCCCGCTTTGTCAAGCCACCCAAAGATATGCCTCCGTGTTGAGACTTTAGGCTTTGTTTTTGATAAGCTTGTTAAGCTTTATTTTGTCGAAGTCTTATATGTATGATTTGGGATGTATAAGATTTGCATTTGTGTATATATATATATATTAAAGTGTGATATGAAATGTTTTAAATATTTCAGTTTATCATGTATGCACAGCTCAATGGACAATATTATTTTGTTTTACTTCTGCTTCAGGTCCCGATATTATTTAAATATTTTAAAATTTTGTCTTTGAGGTTGTAAATAATTTATGATTACTGGCCGGTCATGACTCTTAGCCTCTAGGGGCGGGTTGGGCTTGTGACACAAGTAAAGATATGAAGCTAAGATAAATGTATTGAAAGACTCTTAGTCGAGTTGTTGGATGGGGATCTCTTGAATGTTGCACTTGGAGTCCTTTATATAGTATTGAGGAAGCCTTAATTTTGCTAAACTGTTGGGAATGTAGCAGCTTTTCCTGGTGACATGTGTCTTTGATGCTAAGCTTGATCTCCAAGTGTCACGACTCAAACTCGTCTGTATAGGTTTAGCATCGTAACTGGCCAGTAATCCTAAGATTACCAAAGGCCTCTGAAACAGATAAATAGAATAAAGGGGCTAGCGGAAGCAAATACAAACATAAAATGTCCATAGAGTTGTGTAGACATATATGTGATAGAAAATTGAAAACTTATATACATATATGTGACGTCATAATTATATCAGTCTTGCGTCACTACCTATACAGAAAAACCAAATAGGACTTATCCCATTATACAGAACATACAAAAACTGTTCAGACAAACAGAAGAAAACAAAACTTAACGCTTGCTTGCAGAAACATGACTACACTATAACTCGGGAATCTCCTCGGGAGGCGCTGTGGTTGGTTGACAGAATAGATCTCCGAGCAGTCATCACTAAGCCTGGTCGCGCGTCTAATCACTTATATACATAAATAATAGGGTTAATTACACTAATAGTCCTTATAGTTTGGGACTTGTGTCACTTTGACCATTGACTTTTCAATTGTGACACATTTGACCATGGATTTTGAATCTTGTTCAAATAAGGACAATTGAAAATATTATTAGTTTTTTCAAGGGTAAAATCGTCAATTTGATATAATATAAACTAATTTGACAAAAATAAATGTCAAAAAAATATTTTTAATTTTTTAAAATTATTTTTATCCACCAATGATAAAATTATGTAAAATTAATAAAAATTACATGATTAATTTTTTAAAATTAATTTTACATAATCATCATCCAAACACATAATAAAAATTAATTTGGTAAAAAAAATAAATAAATGTCCAAAAGATTTATCAATTTTACATAATTTTATTTTCAGTAGGTAGAAATAATTTTTAAAAATTCAAAAATATTTGTTTGACATTTATTTTTGTCAAATTAGTTTATATTTTATCAAATTGATAATTTTACCCTTAAAAAATTTAATTATATATTCAATTGTCCTTATTTGGAATAAGATTCAAAATTCAGGGTCAAACGTGTCACAATTGAAAAGTCAGAGACCAAAGTAACACAAGCCCCAAACTATAGGGACTATTTGTGTAATTTGCCCTAAATAATACAGTGAGTTGGAGCCTAGTGAATAACAATAGAGTAAAGGGTTTATGAATGATGTCTAAATCAAATTTAGAAAACAGATTTCAGATCAGAAACAAAATCAAATTCACATGCTTATACAAAATTCATAAAGAGTTATACGTGGTACATCCCTTAGCTAACAGACCAGATTGGTCATAAGACCCACATGCATAGTTGGTACTGACGACCGTAAAGGTCAACATCTTTGTGCACATATAGCCATGGTATTGTTATTCCAGGCAAGGGCCACATGAACATAGATCTCAATATTGTCACCCTCGGGGTAAGTGCCACATGAACATAGACCACAGTATTGTTACCCCCAGGTAAGGACCACGTGCATATTGGCCACAATATTGTTACTGCCGGACGAGGGCCACATGAACATAAGCCACGGTATTTTTACCCTCGGACGAGGGCCACATGAACATAAGTCACGATATTGTTACTCCCAAATGAGGATCACATGAACTAAGGATGCCACAAATATATTTCGGGAAAAAAAAAATGGACATTCATTCATGATTCATAAAATAACATTTCAAAAAACATATCATATCATTTTAGTCATAAAACACTTATAATCAAACATAACTTTACAATGTTGTTACTCACAGATAGCTCTGGTAATAGAATAGATCACTTGGACAGAACAAATCGATCAGGCGGGTGCTAACACGTGACCTACACAAACACGTGACAGATACACTTGAACATTTGCCCCAAAAGTGCTTAATATCATTTCTCTTTCTTAACATGTGTTTCAAACTCTTATCCTCATTATCATGTTTTAATTAAGGCTTAAGAATGCCGACGATGCAATGTGAATGCTAAAATTTTATCAATATTTAAATATACTATTACAGTTATAGGAGTAAACCCAAAACTTATCACGACACATATCGTGTCCACTTTGGCTGAAAGAACTAAAATTCAGTTTTATTAACCATATCAAATCTTGTATCTTTACCCAATAACCAGTTGAAATCATTTCTACCGTAATAAAAAAGAAAGATCATGGAAGGGATATGATCTTATTATTGACAAAATTGATAGGCTCTTATTTTTTCATAATATATTAGAAACTATTTTCCACCATTTAGAACCAACAATCTACTATGATAGGAAGAGAATTATGGTTGTAAGAAGCCAGAGAGTCTTCATTGAACCCTCCAAGGTAGGAAAAGAGAAGACAAAGCAAATGAAATACTTAAGATGCTTTAAGAAGAGATAATGTTTGGGAACTCTACAAAATCAAGAGAATAGCCTAAATTTACTATGAATCAATACAAAACATGGACCTTTGCATTTCTGAAAAATAAGCATAAGTTCATATGACAAATCAAGCCAAAAAAAGGCAAAAATCTTTCAGACAACTCAAATGGAGAACAAAGCCAAGAAAATCTCACATGACTAAAGAAGCCAAGACAGAAGAAACCAAAAAAGAGCTCACATGATGAATATAGCTAAGGAGTGACAACAAAGTGGATCACATGGTGAGTAAAAGACAAATGAGTCACAAATTGAATAATGCCAAAGTGGTGGAGATACCACTACTAGCTTTGTTAGTTATATAAAAGGTTATTCTTATCTTTTAATTTTATACATTTCAATTCCAAAGTTTAAGTTCACTCTTTGTCTATAAAAGGGTGTGGCTGTGCCTTGTAAGAGTAGAGTCAAGAAACAAAGTCTTATAATTGAGTAAGAGTATTTCTTCCTATCTTTCTTGTAATTTTTGTAGTTTTCAAATATTCAATAACAAGTTTCCATTTTTATAATTTCTTTGTCTACTGTTTTTAATTTTCTAGAGGATTGCGAGTAGTGATACAAGTAATGTAATATTCAATGAGTGTGAGAAATTACACTTGCAGAGTACTTGTTGAAAGGTTTGAAAAATATTCGCCGCATATGAAGCAAGGTAGACATGAAAAATGCAAAAAAGAACCTCAATGTAAGTATGTTTTAAATTTCAAGTCCTAATTTGCAAATAATATAAAGTTAATTTTGTTTTATAGTGTTTAATAATTGGTAGGTTGTAACCTACTACTTGCGAGTTCATCACACAATAAAACATCAAATATTGAACTTGTGGCTCGGATTGCTCATGAAGGATTTCCTGAAACATCTTTCGTGAAGGTAGCATTGCTCAAGTTGCAAATTGTAATGCATTCATGTCCATTTAAAAACTTATAGTTACTATTTTTAGGGTAAATTATTAATCGGTGCCAATAGTTAGATTTAATTCACATTAAGTTCTATCAATTCGTCGCTGAAAGTTATTTCTATCAAAATTGTCTCTAAAAAAGACTTTTCTGACGATTGTCTGAACATGGCGCTAAAATCTTACGATTATTGACGTTATTTTGTGAAGATTTCAATAAATTATCAGTTTTGTATGAACTATTTATTTACTCATTGTTCATATTTTTTTCCATACAAAACAAATCTGAACACGTGATTTTCATTATTCGATTGACTTGATTTTTTGCAAGAATGATATACTCGACGAATCTTAAAATATGAATTATTCATAACATTGAAACGAGACCCAAAAGTGGGCCCAATGGGCCGAACAACACTTCTCCAGTCCTTAGAGATGCCCAGCCCTTGAATTTTAATGTTGTTTATTTCTTCTGTCAATTTGATTATTATAATTTGAATTGCATCAATTTTATTCTTAAATATTTTTAATTGTGTCAATTTATTCCACTTGATAATGCCATTCTAAAAATTAGATTGAAATTAAGGGCAAAATAAAGGAGAATTTTTTTTTCATTTTACCTTCCAAACTATCACTCAAAAATCAATTTAACTCATATTCTATATTGTCTTGGAATTTCAAAGGTACAACATTCACCATGTCCTTTTAAACAAATTACACTCCTGTTCTTTCTAATTTGAAATAGTCCATTCTTTCTTAAATGAATAATTTTATCCTCAATATTAATTCAATTTTTTGACCGACTATTTATTAGACTAAATTAGCTTAGTGTGAAAACTTAAATGAAAAAAATGATACAATTGAAACTACAAAGAATCAAATTGATATAATAGGCAAATTAGATTGCTATCAAATTTCTTAATATGTGTGATCAATTAGACTAAATTGACATAGTGTGAAAAATTAAAAGAAAATTTTGAAACAATTAAAACTGCAATGATCAAATTAACATAAGAAGCAAATTATTAGTACTACACGTATAATCTATCCTTAAAAAAAATTGACAAATTATGATTCTCTAAAATGATTTTTAGTGCGATAATCTTACAAATGTTGGTTTAAGGGTGGTTACACAATTGAGATGCACAAATAATGTAACCATAAACAAAAACAAAAACAACAAAATTAAAAACAATTAAATCTGCACATGGGAATTCAACCCCCCAGCTTGCCGGCATTTTGCACTTGTCAAGGTTGGTGGCCTCTCTCTCTCTGTTATGCGATCTCATTTTATTTTAATAAAATCTTCACCTTTTGAAAAACATAATAATAAATAAATAAATTTAATTATGTCAACAATATATTTCAATGAATGTTTTAATAATTTTATTATTGTATAAAAGAATAGTTATGAGTCTTTTTATTTTTATTTTTTTGTGTCAACTATGTAAAATGATAAATTTTGATTAGGGGATATTTGTAATTTCAAGAACCATATGAAACAATTTGTATCTTAAGAAAACTTTAAGGGATGTGTTTGTAATTTATCTTAAATCTGTTGTTGAAACAAAATCAACAATACAGAAGTAAAAGGAAGACAACCACCACCACAACAAATACATATACATGCATATTGAAGAGATGTTCATCAAAATGTCTAAAGAAATCTTCGTCTCACAAAGCTGAAATTACAAAGATAAAACATTCACCATGTCTTGTCCTGGATAGAACTTATTTAATAGCACAAAACATCACGCGCACGCGCACACACCCAAACAAGAAAACTGGATTACTCTTAATAATAATACTACTCCAAAGACAAAAAGAGCGAACTCAGGGGAGCTTCTCTTTTTGGTAACCAAGTAAACTGGTCACAACGTTTATTTCTTCATAATCTTAGCAAGCTGGAGACCTGGAAAGCAACATTGCAAAGCAGGAAAAAGTTGAACACTATTTTGATTAAAAAAAATAATAATAACCTAACACCAAAAAGCTAGTAGATTTGGGAAACCAAACTAATGGAAATTGGAATGCAACCAAAGATGGAATGTGAAGTTTAAAAGTACTTAAGATATGGAAAGAACAGTTTTACCTTCATGCTAGGGAATCAGGAGGATTGTCCTTGTCAGTCCACTGGTAAGAAACCAAATGAGACAAATAAGAGACAATGAAATGAAGCCAATTGTTTTGCGACATATATATAATCTAATCAAAGTCAAATGACACACCTTTAGAATTAAACAATCTTTCAAATTTGAGCCCTTTTGGTGACTGCCAGAAAATGTTGATGCATGGTATGTGTCGAACCTGTGGGTGTTCCTCGCTCTCTTCTCCACGTATTTGTTCTACGAGTTCATTTGTAACAAAATACAAATTCAATATTTGGAGATCTTTGAGATACTCGATACCATGAGGCAACTTCTTCAACTGTATGCATTTCACAATCGTAAATTCCTGGAGACCTGGCATCACCCCTTTTTGTATAATAATCTCATTTAACTGGGGGAAGTTCCCCAAATGCAAATCCCTAAGTTTAGGGAACCCAGTACTAAAGAATAGCTGTTGTCTTCCTTCACATGCATTAATAAGAGTCAATTTTCCCAAACTGGGAAGTTCTTGGATGTAAGGAAGAAGGTCTTCTTCCAGTCTGGACCAATGCAAATACAAAAGCGTGAGATTTTGAAGTGAGTGGAACCAACGGGGAACTTTCTCCAATTTTCCAACTAAAATGAGCGTCTTCAGATAGGGAGGAGCCGAGGACAGTTTATCCATTCGGAGGCATTCATTCTCATCACTCACCATCACAAATAAGTAATGAAGGAGATTCATTTTTTGGATTGCAATACACAAATCCACCTCATCTGCTTCTCTCAGCTTTGTAATGCCAATCCTCTTGAGCTGCGTCATGTTCCTTAGTCGCTTCATCAAGTCTGATTCTGCTTCTACGCATGCCAAAACTTGCAAGTTTGTTAGCTTGCAAATATTAGCTGGTGCTGCTGTACCATAAACATATTCAAACTGATTGCCATCTCCAGCCTTGTTGTAGCGGTACATAATTAGATGCCGCAATTTCTTCAACTTTGTGATTCCAGCTGGGAGAACTTGTATGTTGGAATCCCTAATGTCTAAAGTTTCAAGGTTGCAAAGTCTTCCAATGGATTTTGGAAGTTCCTTCACCTTTGTTCTTTTCAAGTTCAAGTACCTTAAATTGAAAAGATCCACAAGCTCATTTGGTAATTTTTCGATTGGTACATCCTGCAGATCGAAGACATTTAACAGTCGTAAACCTCGTGGCAATGATATCTCATCAGCATAAAATACAAGAAGAGACCGAAGCTGTTGCAACATGCCCTTCCATGATTGCAATTCTCCACCATTTGTTTGAATCGATAAGCGACGTGCCCTGGTTCCACTTTCTTCCTTAGCTTCTTTGCCATCATATACAACACAAAACTTCTCAGTTTCTGATGTGGAAAGGGCAATTTCTCGCACAAGATCGTGCATCTTACATTCTTTCGGCCTACCTGATGGGTTCCTCTTTATGACTTGAAGCATGCTTCGGCAAACTAGATCCATGAGGTAGCTATCTGCTACTTCCTCTACTGTTAACCCCTTTCTCTTTTCTACGAATCCTTCTGCCATCCAAAGTCTAATGAGCCTCTTCCGTCGAATCCGATAATCGTCTGGGAAAAGGCAACAATATAAGAAGCAATGCTTTAGTTGGTATGGCAACTCAGTAAAGCTATACAACAAGATAGTTTTCACTGATTCTAGCTCAGGATTATTGCTCAACTCCCAGCTCAAGCTATTATAAGCTTTTCTCCAATCCAATTCCATATGTTTGGTAGACATGACACCACCCAAAGCTGCAATTGCAAGAGGTAGTGCTTCACATTTTGCAACAAGGTCATGAGCCAAGGATTCGAGCTCTTTAGGACAACATCTACTACGGTTGCTCGAAAAAGCTTTCATACAAAAGAGATCCCATGCGTCATCCGTACTCAAAGGTTTCATACGATGAACATGACGCTTAACCCCAAAGTTAAAGGAAGCTACGTCTTCCTTTCGGGTTGTAAGGATGACCCGACTTCCTTTTCCTTCATCTGGAAGTGATACACTTATATGCTGCCAGAGGTTTAGACTCCATACATCATCCAAGACAACAACATACCTTTTTGATTTTAAATAGTTGGAAATCATCTCGAGCAACTCTTTGTGGCTCTTACTACTTAAATCCAATGGAACTGCTTCCTCGGTGGCAGAGTAAAATTCCTTAATCATGCTTCTAAGTAAGTCATCAACTACATAAGTTTGAGACACGGTTATCCATGCATAGCAGTGGAAATGTTGCTTGACAGTTTGGTTGTTATAGGCCTTGGCAACTAGAGTGGTCTTGCCTGAACCACCCATTCCGACAACAGAAATAACAGCGCGCTGTAGTTCTTTGTCCATCAACCAGCCCAGTAGTTGTCGCTTTGCATCTTCGATCCCCACTAGATCATCATCTTTGACAAATAAAGTGTCCTCGGCGTTGTTTGGCTTCTGTCCCTGATGATCATGGGAGCCGGAGCCGGAGCCTGAGCCTGAGCCTGAGCCTGAGCCTGAGCCTGAGCCTGAAATTGCTCCTCCAACACGATCGACCCCATAACGTTGATTTCTTTCTGGGATAGCTTTGATCGTGTTGTTGATCTCCTGTAACTGTGTGGCTATTCGATGTCTTACCCACAGATTCTTTGGTGCATAGACTATCTGACAGAAGAGCCTTCTGAATTTACCTTCAACTTCTTGTTTGCTCATGTGATACATGAACTCGTCTATGATAATTTCAGCCTTGTAGGTCAAGTCTCTAACATTGTCCACCCAGGTCTTCTCTCCTTCTGTCTGGGCCGTCGTTCTATCGGCATCCTTTAGAAAAGATTTCATGCTTGATAACTCCTGCTGGAGTTGGTTGAGTTCATCACGAACTCCTCCAATCAACGACGCTTCGCTTTCAAGTGCGGAAACTATCCTCCCAATCAAAAGGTCCACCCCCGGTGAGGCCATTTTTGCAATCTATTACCACCTTCTCCACTCTTTCACTGCTTCTTTAACACCCAACACTTTTAAGTCTGAGGGGTCGTTTGGTTTTTGAGTTGGGCTAAAAAATTACAAAATGATAAAAAAAAAAAAAAATCATAAAATCATAGAAGGACAAAAATTATAAAAAGACAAAATAAAATTTACCATTCCAAAGTCAAAAAATCAAATAAGAATAGCAAAGGATCAAAAAAGTCTCAAACTAAAACAAAGTTAGAAAAATTAAAAAAAACCAACTAAAAAAGCTATTGTCAAACAAGTACTGAATTGGTTCTTCTGTGGTTTTAGAGTGAAGCACCAATTGTGGAATTCGTCATCGAGGACTCTTCCTTCCGCTGACTGTGGGTTTGCTTGGATTTTTTGGTGTTGGTTCGTGTGTCATGTTCATGCAATGGACCTACACACCATTATTGATGAGGGGTTGTAATTATTTAGGCTTCGTTTGCCGCCCAACTGTAACTTTTTCGGTAAATTACATATACACTTATGAGGTATACCTAAAATATAGATTCTCTCCTATAATTCAAAAAATTATAAGAGTAATATTAAAAATTATGAAAAAAAATATCATAAAAATAATCATGAAAACACTTTTAGATTACACATATAATAAAGAGTAATACTAGGTATCATGAAAACTATTTCATGAAAATAATTATGAAAGATTTTTAACCCTTAGATTAGATATACAATAAGTTACAAAATATATTACAAGGATGGAGATTCGTTCATGATCATTTTCATAAAGCATTTTTCATGATGCCTAACATTTTCCTATAATAAAACATCACATTCTAATCAAATGATGAGAAATCTTCATAATGCATTTCATGATATTTTTGTTCATAATCCTTAATATTATTCAAATTATAAATATCTTGAAAGAATTTTTTATTTAACAAAACTAACTACAAAAATAAAATTTCTAACTATTCTCTTGTATAATACTAAATTTTTTGAATTATTAATTAAAATATATTTCTGACATCATTAAAAACTGTTAATGGGCTTGATGCTTTGTTTATAAAATGAGTCATTTGTTATGAAATTAAAAAACTTCAGAAGTCGAGATATAATTTCTAGAACTATAAGAGCAATTCGTACTTTGAGTAAATTTCAGGGGTATATTTATAATTTATCTTAACTTTTTTATTAGGATGAAATACGAATATATCTCTTACTATTTGCTTAAAATATATATTGCCTTTTATGATTTTATAAATTACAAATATCCATTTATTCTAATTTTTTATTTAATAGAATTAATATAAAAAATAAAATTTTTAACTACTCTTCTATACAATAATGTAAGTATCTAAATTATTAATTGAAATATATTTATGATATTATTAAAAACTGTGAATCGACATAATTATTTATTAATAAAATGAGTTATTTGTTATGTGATTACAAACTTCAAGAGATAGGATATAATTTTCAAAACCATAAGAGGCAATCCTTATTTTAAATAAACTTTAGGAGATGTATTTTTAATTTATACTTTTTGTTATTAGTATTTTTTAAAAATTTGTATCAAAATTGTTTACTTTTCAGTGTGTCCAGGATAGAAGGAAAAAAATATTGAAAAAATCCAAAATAAATTCACTAAAGACATATGCACCAAAAAAAACAAAAATCTAATTTTAATTTTTTTTTCTTTGTCTTTACTGGATATTTTTTTTATCCCCACAACCCCCACAGACATATGCCAGCCAAAAATAGGAGGAAAAACAAAAAAAAAAACAAAAACAAAAAGTTGACTAATCACAATGCATTGGTGGTGGTTGGGTTCCCAAAAAGGGAGTCCCAACCTTTTTTTCTTTCTTTATTTGTATGTTTTTTTTTTTTTTTTGATTTGTTTTGAGTTTTTGAAAAAAAAAAAAAAGGATAAATTACCCAAAAGAACAATTTAGAGTTTTAACCTTATAAACGTTGAGTTTTAATTTTGTCAATTTATATTATAATCTTTTAATTTGTTTTTAATATAAACCATTTACTTATTTTCGTTAAGTGAACTGACGAAAAAAAACTATTTTTTGTTATTATACTCAACATAGGTGTACAAAAAATGTCTAACATATATATATTTTTTATTGAATTTAGTGACTAAAATAGCATATATATATTTGTCATTTTTACTTAACGAAAATATATTAATGATTTCAATTGAAAATAAATAAAAAAATTAAAGTTTAAATTGGTAAAATTAAAAACTCCTGATTTTTTTTTTGTTACAATATTCAAGTCTTAGGGGTTTATTTATTTATTGTAATTTTCCTAAAATTTTTAAAAAATAAGTTTACCAAAGACCCAAAAAAAAAAAAAAAAAAGTTTCATAAAAAAATCACTAAAACAATCCCAAATGACAAATTAGTGTTATCAGAATACTATCCAATTGCCAAAATAATATACAAAGCTAGTTTCTAGATTTATTTTCTAAACTCAATGATATGTAAACAGTATGATTAATTTAATGATTAGAAAAAATATGAAAGATAGTGTTACCTTAAATATTTTAATTAATTGTCACATCATTAGATTAGAAAAGTGGGTCTAATTTTTTATACTTGAATGATGTATCTAATATTGTTTAAATGGAATTCTAAATCATATGTAGTGGAAAATTTTATGAGTGGTAACGATTGACTTAGGCTTTGTTTGGCTATTCAGTTGGGGCTAAAAAAGTACAATAGATCAAATAAGTGAACAAGACAAAATGTCATATCTAAATCATAATTATTTTATTTTTTCTCTCACAAAAATAAAAAAAAGCCAATCTAAATGAATAGTTTAATCCCAAGATAAAAAAGTCACAACCCAAAAAAAAACTAAATTTTTTTTCGCCAAACGACAACTCAATTTTGTTAGGTAGTTATGAGATAAAAAATTAATCATTGTGTTGTAATTTTTTATTGATAGAGAGTATTCATTGATACAACAATATTTTGAGACTAAATAATTTTTCATTGAAAGACATGCATAACATTATTTTTTGTCAAAAATGTTAGATATCGACAATTTAAACTCTTAAATTTACTCACAATAATGTGGTAATGGAGTTGGGTTCTACGTGGGTGTGTTCTAAATTAAAAGTTCACACTTCTCTTGCCATATCATTATGGATTAAATTGTGCTAATTTTTTCTAAGAATCTCAGCCATTTTTCATGTTTAACAATAATGATAGGAATTTCAAATATTCTATCCAATGTCTCACGTATGTATGTATATATATATGACTAATATGGTGTGACTGTCAAACTCATGTATAATTTTCCTTGAGGGGATTGTGTAGAATAATATATAGACTATTTGGGACTTGTTTGAGAACCTTGACGTTCGGTTAGGAAAGTTAAAAAAAGTAAAAAAGTAAATACATGGTATCAAATCATTCTCGTAATCTTTATTATAATAAAATTAAAATAAAATAAAATTCGATTATCAAACACCTCAGAGTATTATTATATTTTTAGGGTTTAAAGGATATTTAACTGTAAGGCTGCAAACGAGCTCAGCCGAGTCGAGCCGAGCCGAGCCGAGCCGAGTTTTATTGTGTTTGGGCTTGTTTATTAAGATTTTAACGAGCTCGAGCTGAACAAAAATTTAACGAACCGAGCTCGAGCCGAGTTGGCTTAGGCTCGACTCGAGCTCGAGCCTATTCACGAACCTTAACGAGCCAAAAAATTTATAAATTCATACTTGCATGTGAGACTAAAGTTATAATTAAAACTTTGATTATATAATTATATATACAATATATATAAACATACTAAAAAAAAGTCCATATTTTACTAAAATAATAATATCTACTACCACTATTATATAAATATACTATCTATAGTTAAGTATTATTTACATTTATATTTTTTAAATATATAAATAACATATTTCTCTTATTTTTTATACATAATTTTATAGTATTTAATATATAAATAATAAATATTAAACGAGTCAGCTAACGAGCCGAGCTTACGAGCCGAGCTTTAGACTGTTTGGGCTTGTTTATTAAAAATTTAACGAGCTCGAGCTCGAGCTCGAACGGCAAAAAAAATTAACGAACCAAGTTCGAACGAGCTCTTACCGAGCCGAGCTCGAGCTTGTTCATGAATGGCTCTGTTCATTTGCAGCCCTATTTAACTGAAAGCATATGTTCACGAACACTTAGTGAATGGTGACAGTGACGATTTTGACAATCTGCCATGGTTGCAGTTAAAGTTGCCTACAAATCGAATTGAATTGAGTTTTGCAGAATTTGAACTCGGCTAATTTATTTTTCAATCTCGATTATTCAACTTGAGCACTTGAAACTCAATAATGAATTTTTTTTACTATTTTTAAAATTATTTAAATATGCATATATGATTTAAATAAAAACATTATTTATATTATTTAACATGTAAATAATATATTTGTACTATTATTTATACATATTTTTGAATTCTTTAATATATAAATAATATATTATTCAATAATTTAAATAAAGATAACAAGTCAAGTTTGATGAATCAAGTTTATTCAGATTCAAGTTCAATTTGTCTTCTAAACGAGCTTAAAATTTAAGTTCGAACTTATATATTTACTTAAAGAATTGAGCTAAGTCAAATTCTTAATGAATCGAGCAAAGTTGAACTCAAAAACTGTAACGCCTCACTCTTTGGGCCGTTAATACATAAATCAACCTATAAAATATACAATTATGCCCCCAAAAAATAATTACACAAATGTCTTTAAAATATAATTTAAACAATCTCCAAATATAATAATAGTGGTGGGTCCCAATATCTAACGCAAATAATCTCTTCGGTACTTCAACTCCAATTCCTATTAAGTTGCTTCACACCGGAAAAATAAATTAATTCGGAAAATATATAATACGACAGGAATAACAAAACTTAGAGAATAAATCGACATGGATCGAACAATTTACAACATTGCACAACGATTCATTATAATAAACAATTTACCAAATTGCACGAACTGATCAGCTCAATATATGATAATTTATCTAGGACCGAATACCCGGTCCTACTCAGTACATGACTAGTGGACAAATTCACTCATTCACCCACCTCACCCAAGCACCACGCTTATCCGTGCATATTGGTATAAACTAATTAACAAGGTCCACTCGATCTATGTATGGAGCATTTTCACATTATTCAATCAGTTAAATCACTATTTTTAACACAAAATTTTATCAAATGACTAGAATAATCAACGAATCAACAATAAATAATTTCACATAATTTATCAATAATCACAATAATCAAGAGGATTACAAGTTGAGAATAATTAAAATAGAACTCTTTGCAAAGAAATTTAAAAGAAACATATTATATACCACTCAAATTACCTCAAAATAATTTCTCCGTCACCATAATCTGAAATTGCTCCATGATTCTCCAAAAATAACTCTATTCTCTTACATAAAATTACTAATTCTCACTCTAAATATATAGCGACTCTGGTCTTTTCCCATTTGATTATTGTATCCGGACTTAGGTTCCGTAGATTCTATCATTGTATAATTGTTGTTGTCGTCCTTTATTTTCTCATTTGGAGTTATGGGATGTGTTGGGCAGGTTTATTTCAGGTTGGTTGGGTTCGAAAACCAAGTGTTGCTGTCCAGTTTTGGGTTTGGTCGCTCGAGCGAGCGATTGCGTCTAGTATAGACCTGAGAGCAGTGTTTCTTGGCTTGAGCGAGCTTTTCTTCGCTCGAGCGAGCTGGTTTGTTTTTCACTCGAGCGAGCGTTCCTTCGCTCGAGCGTGCGTCTGGTTGCAGACTTGAGGGTTTGAGTTCTTCGCTCGAGCAAGCTTTCCTTCGCTCGAGCGAGCTTCTGGGTTATTGGCTTGCGCGAGGCATTCTTGGCTCGAGCGATGGTTTTCTGTGTCTGGTCGCTCGAGCGAGCCTGTCAGGTTTAAATAGGCAGCAGCGGGTTTTAAATCATTTTTTCATCTCCTTTTTTATTCCAAACCCTAGGTCCGACTTCTCTCTCTCTTTTCACACATTCTCTCTTAGGTTTGATCTACTTAGAGTGTGTTTCTACCCTAGATCCTTTATTAAAAAGATAGAGTGGGTCGAGGGCTACATTTTAATCTGAACAATCTTGGGTTTGGAGCACTTTGGATTTTGGATCATCATCTACGTCTTCTTCATTCGGGTTAATTTCTTCGAGGTAGGGATTTCCTACTCCATGTTATAAATTTTGTTCTAAGTTTTAGTATTTTGATATGATGGGGGTAGTTTGGTAATTTTGAGAGAAACCCTAGGGGTTGAAATAAATTAATTTGTATAATTAATTTAGGGAAACATGTGGAATTGAGTTTAATTCATGAAATTGGGGAATTTAGTGATTTAATGGTGTAGTTGGTTAGTGTAATTACTTACCTATGAGAATGTTAAATTTACATTTGTTGGTACATTTATTTCTTGTTTAGAAATAACTATTTTGGGCTATCGGTGGAGGATAGTCGTGTTTGTTGTAGACATTGCATGTGGATTAGGGAAAACTGAAACTAATCACATTGGTTAAGTCATTGATTTTGACTGTTGAATTAATACAGAAAATACGTGTATTGATTGAGTATTGTATATGACAAGTGTTTAATACTTTGTATATGCATTTCGTTTGGGAGAAGATAGGGGATGCACTCCACGGTTTGGGAGGAGATAGGGGATGGACTCCTAAACCGGATTTTGTTTGGGAGGAGATAGGGGATGAACTCCATTAGCATCACTTTTATGTGTGCTTATTGATTTATAGAAGTATTTCTATTTGTTGTTGATATAGCACTAAAATGTGTATCAATCGGGAAGTATGGAAGTGTTCTAATGTGAGCCTTAGTCTCATTTGTTTTATTGATATTGGAAGTAATGTTGATGTGATATATAGTTCACTGTTATAGTTGGCCAGGTTCTAAGCCTTATTGGTATAAATAATGGATAGTTGAATAAGTAATGTAAAGTGGAACGTGTCATGAAACTGTATGTTGATGAAATGGATAATTGTATTAACCATCTATTGAATGCTATTGCTTTATTCAATGCTTATATTTGGTTTAGTATTTTTCTACTGGGTTGTGGCTCACCCTATATGGGAACATCATTTTTAGGTTCAGGTGATGGGCTACCTCCAAGGAACTAGCTTGGAAGGATTTAGAGTTGAAGACTCTATTTAGATTAGTTGTTATTTCTTTTATTTGATATTACATGTAAACTCAAGCCAAGGGCTGAATTTGTAGTTGAGTTAGAACTCACGTTTTTGTGTCCAAGTGTTGGCTTGGAAAGATATAAGCCCATAGGGCATTTATTTTGATGTTACATGTGATGTCTTTCAATAATGATACTCTGATAGATAAATGATAATTCGGTTTTCTTTTATCAATGCATGTTAAAGTTATATATTATGGGTGTACTTTTGAAGGCGTTACAAAATACTCCCAAACTAAATTTAAAATTTCTATCCTACACAGTCCATAGGAGGGAGAGAGCCGAATACAAAGAGGATGAAGAAACGGTAGAGGAAGAAGATGATATGGAGAAGTGAGCATCACTGGCTCCACTTATAGAAAAATGAAGAAAGAAATAAGGATAAAGATAATGAAAAGAAAAGAAAAGGAAAAGATGGAATGATATGGAATCCAAGAAAGGAAAGGTTAGGTGGTGAAGGGTGGGGGCTACGTTTTTGTTTTGTTTTGTTTTGTTTTTATTTATCTTTCACTGAAAGGTGATGGAAAATGTTGGGAAAAAGGGGATCAAATTTATTTTTAAAAAGGGAATGATATAAATAAATAATTTAAATTAAATTTTTATCTAAAAATCTCGACTACTAAACTATTATAATAAACCAGTAAGAGGAGACGAGAGAGTGATCTGTTTTTCACTAAAGAACACGTGGCAATAGGAAAATGGCAGTTCAGAGGATTGGGACAGATAAATTGAAGATTTGAACTCCAAAATTTTTTATAGGACTAATTACCCAAAAAATTCTTATAGGGCAGAATTTGGATTTGGTCAAGTAATCTTATAGTTATTACACACTAAGAAAGATTTGAGCTAATAAAATAGTAAAAATTTTTTAGTTGTAATATAATTTTACTAATAAATTAAGATCCTACAATCTTAACTCTAAAAAGAAAAAAAATTCCTATAAGACATGTTTGGTTACCTTACTATTAATAGGATTATAAGTGAATGAAACATGTGGGGTTCATTGAATTGTTTGTTCGATATTTGATTGTGAGAAAATAATGAAGAAATTTGAGGTGGAGAAAATATAAGTACCACACGACAGTCCAATTCCATGTTTGTTTTACATTATACTTAGCTCCGAATAATTTTAGTGTTGATATGAAGGATTAAATACAACATTATGCTCGGTTTCTTTTCTTATCCTCCCCTCTTTCTCTTCTTTGTTGATGTTTTCTCATATGTAATGTATGTTTCTTCATCAAATAAAGATTTTCTTTGCTGATCAAAAAAAAAATGAAGGATTAAATACAAAAAAAATGAGAGATCAAGTATTACCATAAGTAGTGTAATATTAGAAGAATGAGTCTCTCTCTGAATTATTATTTTTCTTCCTCTAATGGTTAAAAATAATTATATCATTTTATTTCATTCTAATCAAATATAATATTTCACACTTTTTGTCCAATCATTTATTTCACTTATTATCCATTGATGTAACTTATTTCTATAATCCTATCCATAATCATATCATATGTAATCGTGCATTCATTTAATTTGATCAAAAAATAATTTAGCAATGGCTCCATAACAAGAGAGAGACATGAGGCGAGATAGGTTATAACAAGCTTCCATAAAGAGAAAGATATGAGGCTAGACAAGGATTTGTTTAAAAATTGGCTTATTTACTGAATTTTTATAATAAGACGTATAAAAAATAGAGAGAATGATTTGATTATTTATAATAACTTTTTAACTTTAAATTATATTTGGATAAGAATTTGAAAAGTTAAATGAAAAATATAAATAAAATGTAAGTATACTTCATGTAATTTTATTTTGTTTTAAATCCTTACAAAAATTTATAATTTGAACACCGTTTAAATGTTTGGTTGCTAACATATGGCAATTATAATCTGCTCATGTGGAGCCTGCCACATGTTTATTATTATTATTATTATTAAAAAAAAAAAAAGAAGTTTTTTGGGAGATCATTGCTTCCGCAGGTCCTCACCTCAAAATAATTGATTACTAGTCAGATTTAACTCAACTCATATTATTGAGTACAAAATTTCGAATATATTTATCGGACCAAACAAAAAGACCATTTGAGACATGAACCTTAAAAGGATAACAAATAGCCACATGACATAAGTAAAAGATTGAATATATATATAAGATATTGTTTTATTAATTTTAATGTATTTTTATTAAAATTAATACAGAGGGTGATTGACTTATAATTTACAAAAAGTGAATTTGTGGATGAATCAGTCCCAACTTTATTTTAATGAACAAGTCTCATTAAATGGAAATTAACATATTTGCCATGTAATTAACTTTGTAAGGCATGTTATTGTATTTTCAAAATTTTAGTTGTTTTGTATTAATTATGTTTGGAAAAAATGTACTAAGTATTTATTTATTTATTCTGCATTAGTCACGTTTGGAAAATACACTAATGGTTTTTATTTGTTCTATATTAGCTACGTTTGGAAAATACATTAAGTATTTTTTTAGTTTGTTCTGTATTAGACACGTTTAGAAAATATAATATGCCTATTTTAGAAATCAAACACATCCTACATGTCACATTTCAAAAAAGTACATCAAAGGATTTTTATAATCACATTACTGGTTTATACAAACCACATTCAATCCACTCAAATGTAACATGGATTAACCGCGTTTAGAAAAGTACACTAAAGGCTTTTTTGTTTGTTCTGTATTAACCATGTTTGGAAAATGTAACAGCATCTCTAACCAAACCTTCAAAATTTGGTGTATGAAATTTTTTTGAGGGCTTAGGTGAGAAATTGGCATATGTTAATTTGACATAGAAACTCTCTACTTGATATGCCAAATATATTATTATATTATTTTTAAAAAATAAAATTATTTTATTGGGTAGACTCAATATTTGAACTAATATTGGGTAGACTCAATACTTAAACTAATGGGGTATTTTAAATGGTCAAGTGTATGAACAAAATAGTTTTTCTCGTACAAAATTGTAAGCGTATTGAAAAACAAAGAACGAATTGAAAAAAAACATTAGATTGAATTGGATAAAAAATGAAGATGAAGTGATATTATTTACATTAGACAAATATGACTATTAAAAAAAACACATCGAAAGAGTGTGGGTTTAAAAATATCTGATCAAAAGTTGAACTATTGAAAAATATTAGTTTAAAAAATATGAATGTCAGAAAAAAAAATTAAAGAAATAATAAAATAAAAATATTTAAATAGAATAGGAAAAAAAAAATAAAGAGTTTGTTGGAGAATATATTTAAAAAAGTGATTAGCAAAAATAACAAAGTTACTTTTTAGTTAAAATTTGACAAAAAATTTAACGATTTTGATAAAGATGTTCTAACATGCCACAATTCAAAAATCACATTCAATATATATATATATATATGGGGGGAAATGAACCCAACAATCAATAAGAGCAAAAACATCTTAACGTGACCCAATAATATATTAAATAGGATCTCATAGAAAATGTTTCTAAATGAACATGACCTATTAGTCTATTAAAAAAAAAAAAAAAAAAGAGTGTTAATAATAAAGAAAGAGATACCGTTCACTCTTCTCTCTAAAAACCTCCTTTCCCGGCCTCTTTTTGGGCTGGCCGGCCGCCGCCTTTGGCTATGGCGGTCGGCTGGCCTAGCTTGTTTCGGTGGCTGTTTTATTAGCTTTTCGTTCAATAAACTTGAGTCTTCCACCTTCCCCTCCTAGGTGTGTTTGTTTCGTTGCTGCGGGAGTGTCTTCGGTGAGTCTTCTGCGGGTGTTCTCTTGTTTCAACCTTGGTGGGCTGCAGTAGAGGCTTAGGCAGTGGGTGTTGTGCATTTCAGCAGGGTGTGGTGTTCCGTGGGTGTTGTGTCTTCAGTTCAGGCTCTGGCGTGGTGGCAGTGGGTGTTGTGTTAGAAGAACACTTGGTGGGAGTTGATTTGTGGGTGTGGTGGAAGTGGGTGATGTTTTTCAGCAGGGGGTGTGGTGTCTTCGGCAGTGTTTTCCCGGCAGTGGGTGTTGCCTCGTGTTGCAGCAGGGGGTGTGGTGTCTTCCTGGCAGTGGGGGCTGTAGCTTAGTGTCTTCGGCAGTGCCGGTTTTGCTGATTCATCAGGGGAGTCCAGGTTTTCATTCGAGCGCTTTTGGCGAGTAGGAGCTGGAGGGGTGCACTTGGGTTCGTAGGTGACTCGGTTCTTTCCGGTATGCACTCGTGCGCTCCTTCTAGGTTGAAAGTTTGAGGGGTGTATTCCTGTATCCCAGCGGGTGGACGGTGTTCGGTGGTTGTGTGGTGTTGTAGGGGAGGTCTTTTAGCTTTCGAGGGGGTGGCTATGGAGTTTTCTGGCCAGTTTGTAGCAGTGGAGCGTGCTGAGGACGTGCAGCAGGAGTGGCTTTGGGTGTGGAGAAGGGTGGCGTGCAGCAAGGTGGTGTGCGTGGGTTTGGCGTGCAGCAGGTGTTGGGAGTTGTTTAGCAGCATAGGGGTAATGATGTTGCTTTCTAGTAGTTGGTGTTTGTTGATTTCAAATTAGTGTGGCGTGCAGCAGGGTTTTTGTTTAGTTTAGTTCATTTAGTTTGGTCTCAGTGTTTTGGTGGGTTGAAGGTGTGGAGATTCATGTATTTTATTATTATTTTTTTTTTTGTTAAGTTCTTCTTAACTGTTTAAAAAAAAAAAAAAAAAATTCGAGAGGCTTAGGGGTTGGTTGTATGATTGCGAGTAGCAGTAGTAGGGGTATTTTTATACTTCCGAATCTCTCTCAATGCAATTCATCTTCCTGTACTTTTAATTTCTTGCTGTTAAATGAAATTTTTCTTTGCCGATCAAAAAAAAAAAAAAAGATTTCCTGATATATAGATTTTTAAAGTGGAATTTTCAAGTAATTTTCCCATTTTTAGTAGAGAGATTTATTTTGAAATATATTTTCAAGTACTTGTATCCTAATTAGTTCATAACATATTTTTGCACTCTAATAAGTTTTATTATTTAGACATTTAATTCACCAAATCTTAATTCTCATATTTAAGGTATTTTATGGATAATTTTATTCTTATAAATATTTTTAAATGCTTGGTAACTTAGTGATGTGAACATTTATATTTGATAATGTCAATGTTCACATTAACAATGTGAATATTCATATTATCAATGTAAATATTATTATTAGAAGCATTTTAATAAGTATGTCACCCATAGAAATTATTGAAATATAAAAAAATAATTTGATTAAGTGAAACATAAATAAGTAAAAAAAAAATATGAATAAATATTCATTTTTAATGTTTCTACATATTTTCAGATCATTTTTTTTTGTATATATTTTTTAATATCAAATCGTACTTAAGGACCACTAGTTAACATTTGCCAACTTAAAATTTATTTTCTCAATCATGCGGTCTCGTCATTTATTTGTGGGACACACAACTGTCTTTTGTCCATTGAAGTTGAGCGACGGAGTACTGGATTGTCGTTACCAACAAATAGAGGCGTTTGGTTGGTTTGATTTGGATTGAAATTAAATTTGAAACTGATCTTAGATTGATTTTAAAATTTTGGATTCAACACCAAATTAATCATGCATTAAAATGAATCCAACCCAACTCAATATATAACTTGGGCATGTTTAGGTTAGAATCACTTTTTTATCACACAAAAAATAAGTGAATCAAGAATTATTTTTATACAAACTCTTTAAACTATAGAAAAATATCATTTTGATTTCTTGAATTATTGATATGTTTCACTTTGATCCTTTCTTTAACGCCTCAATTTCTTAGCCTTTAATAAATCAACTCAACCTCAAATTTAAAATTCTAACTAATTAATAACCTCAAAAATACAAAATTGTCTCCAAAATAATTACACAAATGTCTCCAAAATATAACTTATACAAATCTCTAAAAACAATATATAGTGGTGAGCCCAAAATCCCTAATTCAATAATCCTTTAAATTTTTCAACTCCAACCACCACTAAATTTGCCCCATACCTGAAAAATGGATTAATTCGGAAAGTATACAATACAACAGGAATAACAAAGCTCGGATAAAGAATAAATTCACAGAGATCCAATAATTACACAAACGATTCAATTCGAGATACCAAGCAATCTACCTAATTGCACAAACAAGTCAACTCGACATATGATAATTTATCCAAGACCAAATACCCGATCCTACTCAATACATGACCAGTGACTAGCCTTACCCTCCTCACCCAAGCATAAATGCTTATCCGGGCTATTGGTACCGAGCATATTGACAAAGTCTACTCGATCCATGTACAGAGCATTTTCACATCATTTAGCTAGACAAATTAACATTTCCAACACAAAATAATTACACAGAGTTCATCAAATGACTAGAGTAATCAAAAGAATCAACAACGAATAATTCCACAAAATTGATCAAATTATCAAAATCATCAAGACGAGTGCAAATTGAAGGTGATTAAAATAACACTATTTACAAAGAGATTTAAAGGAAGCATATTGTATACCATCCAAATTATCTCAAATCAATCTCCTCCATTGCCAACATTCTAATCTCGATATTTCTCCATAGATCTCTAAAAATAACTCTGATCTTACTTTGATAAAATTTTATAACTCTCATCTGCTATATCACCAAGGCGAAACAAAATTTCCATATTCAAAACCACTTAAAGATTGAAATTAAAAAGACCATTTCAGATTTTACCGAGCTCGGCCCTCCTATGGTTCGCACAAAATTTTATCTAGTTTTCAGAACATTTTTCGGAAATGAAATAGCTTTTCCAAATTTTTAGTTATTTTAGAAATATTCCAGCTCTGTCCAGATTCGTCAACCATTATGAAAATCGGATTATCTCACAAATTGCTCATTCGTTTTCAATGAAACCAAAATTCCTTGAAAGCTAACCCCTTAAGGAAGATTTTGACATAAAATGGAGGTCCATAAGATTTTTCTACATTTTTCTAAAATTTTGAAAGCTGGCTGTAAAATAGATTTCTCTGGCACAATTCTTGAAATAAGAAAATTGGTGAGAAAAGAGGTCAACTAGGGAAATTTTTTTACTTATCTTGTGATGAAAACATGCTAAATAATATGTATTAAACTCAAATATTTGAGGTGAAGGTGTGCCTTTGAAATTTTGAGAGATTGATATGGAAAAAGGTAACCTTATACCGGTTAAGAGAAATACAAGAAGGATAGAATCAAGGCTCAACTCCTTTCATTTTTAACACAAGAATACCATCAAAACACATCTAAAAATACCATTTTAAATTTCTAATAACATGTATTTGAAAAAGAAAAATAAAAGAGAGTTGTGTTGTAGTTTAGTTGAGAGTTGTTGGAATTGCTAACAAACTTTTTCTTCCTCTCCTCTCTTCTACCAATCTCACCTTTCTTCCTTTCTTCTCTCTCAGCTGAATATAGTGTGTATGTGTGTGTTCTTGCATGTAAAATGCCATGAAAGGGTTGTTTTTATAATGAATTTGGTGCAAAATATAATAAATGCCCATTCTTTGGAATTGGATTGAATAGTTTGAATTTAGTTTGAATTCAATGGAATAGTAAAGGATTAGAGGCCTTAATTAGGTTCCTAAACATGATCTAGTTAGGGTTTTCCTCCTAATCAAGCCAACCTAGTTGCATACATATATATATATATATATATATAAGTTTGTACCAAGTCAAATATATTTTTCTTAAATCATGCAAAATTGTCTCAAAGTACATTCATAGTATCTATATAGGTTATGGCTGGCCATAAATGGTGATTTAAGGGATGTAGACACCCCATTTTTGACCGTCTTCAAGACTTGGATGTTCTTGCAAGTATATCCAGCGATGAGTTTGATTGCTCGTCGAGTGCTCGAAATCCGCGGCGGAACGCCATAGGTTTGAGCTTTCCAAACACTACATCAATTCTGTCTCATTTTTGGACCATGTTTAGGTCCTTTCAGCATGATGTTTTTGACCATGAGCTTTCCAAACACTGCCAGCCATGTTTGGGCACTGCCGGCCATGGATTTTGTTCTACCGGCCATTGATGTGCCCTGACGGCCATCAATGAGCCCTTGTCGGCCATCACTGATGGTCGACTGGCCACCAGTGTATAAGTAGATATTTTCTGATATTTTGTGCCAGCTGTTTGCACAGATTGAGCCATCTTCTTGAACGTGTATGGCTAGATCTCTTTGAGGGGATTTTGCATCTTCTATATATAGAGGCCCCTTCTTACATATGGGAGGGTTGGAAATTTTTTAAGACAAAAAATTTCTCTCTCTCTCTCTCTAGAATCCTCTCTCTAAATATTTTGTGCCTTATAGCTTAAATTCTCTACACTCTTGCATATAAGCCCTTTGATCAAACTTGATCACCATTGAGTTGAGGTTGCTTGAGGTCCTATTTGAGCTCTAGAAGAGGATTTTGGCTTGGTTTGGCTTGATTTTGGTGCCTCAATTGTATCTTGTCTTCAAGAGGTAGAACACTAGTGTTTTAAGATTATTTTAAATACTTGTTTTGCCATCTTTGCATACTGTTTTGAGGCTGGTTTTGACCTCTGAAAATCTCTGTTTTTATGGTCTAAAATGGTGGTTTGAGGTTTGTTTGGAGTTAGGGGTAGTCTACCCTTCTTGTTGCTCGGTTATTAAGTTGTTGTACCAACTTTCAAAGCTTTCTAAAACAAATTTTTTTGTCTCTTTTAACCACTGAATTCCAGGGGATTTTCAGTGGTAAAAACTATGTTTTGAGGACCAAAATGGGAGGGGTAGCCTCCCCTCCTTGTGTCTTGTTTGTAAGCCTAGATAGCTTAACATGTGAGCATGATTTTCTAGCATTTTGTACCTTAATCTCAATATGTTTTTGCTACTTTTTTGGCTAGTTTTAGCTCCGTTTTGAGCTGGTTTGGTCACTTGAGGCTTGCTTTGTATGCTTGTAGTGCAATTGTGCTTAATAGTTTAGTTTGTGCTATGTGTTAGCCTGCTATTCTAGCTATTTTTAGCTTACTTTAAGCATGTTTTAGGACTCCTCTTAGGCTATTTTAGGATTTTTTTTGAAGTGTTTGTACCTTTGGAGCTTTGTATTGTATGCTTATAATGTAGTGATCTTCACTAGTTTGGTGTTTTTTGGCTTTTGAACATGATTTGCATGAGTTGCTTGCATATTATAGTGTCATTTTGCATGCCATTTCAGCACTGAAATCTCTACAATCTCCCTCTATTCTTCACTCTTCCTTTTTTTATGAAAGTGGCTTTGAGCCTCTTGTTGGCTTGAGTGTGGAATTGAGACCCTCATGTCTAATGGTTTAATTCCTTCGGGAGTTCATTACCAATAGCATGAGGCCTTTTTCATGCTCAAGGTACTTATGGCTTAAGCCCTCTTTCCATTAGAGGACTCTCACCTTGGACTTAACCGGTTAAAGAATGGATCGGTAATTAAAATGAGTAAATAAAACATGACAAGTAAAACTTGAGCAAGTTAAGCATCTTTCGTGTTGCATTGCATGTGTTCAATCGGACGTTATATTGAACACAAGGAAGATTGGAGCATTTCATACTCAAAGTGATGAAATGAGCCAATCTCCTTAGTCTCCATTGCCTTTGATCACACATGATAAGGTGATGGCATCGAGTCTTGTTTTGTGTATTTATTGTAATTGTACTCCTTGGATCTTTGGCCATCATGCATTGAAAATGCTTGATTGATGGTTTTGGATCCAAGAGCGCCACTCCTTTGATGTTTTGAGATGATAAGGAGGGGTACAGTACAAACATACCCTTGGAAAACCCTCAATTTTCCTCTGTTTGTGCTCTGTTGCAGTGTGATGATTCAGAACACCAGTGGCCGACAGTGGCTCATTGGTGGCCGACAGTGGTTCACTCTTGCCTGGCAGGGGGCCGACAGCAACCAATTATGGCTGGCAGGCCACTGGTGCAATCCTTAGCATTGGTTTGGTAAGTTGGAGCAGAAGGTTTTGAAGTGTACTCAACCCTGCAAACAGAGCCTCTCAAGAGCAAAACCAGAGGGCTTTTTGGGGCAAAAATCGAGTGCATGCATCCTCTACTTCCCGAAGCAGAGCTGAGGCAGTGTAGTTCAGTGTTTTGCATGATTAGTTGGTGTACATTTGCTTTAATTAGTTAGTTTGCTAATTAGTTAAGTGTTGTAATAATTAGTAATTTGTTTTCTAGTTATTCGATTGGTTTGTAATAATTAGTCTAATTAGTTTAATTAGATTAGTTTGATTAGCTTAGCTTAGATTAGCTTCGCTTATTCATTCGGACCCTCCTTCGCTAGGGCATAATGTTGTAATAAGTGTACGTGTGTGTGTGCATGTCTTCCAACGCCGCGTCTTTCTCCCTTTTATTACCCGCTTTCATTGGTTAGATTAGGGACATATTTCGATTAACATACCTTATGCTTGCATGTTTGCATACATTCATTTGTCTTGCATGTACCGAGGCTCAGCGCATCATTCAAACTGCATTGCAATTTCAATACACATCTTTGAATACGTGTTTAAAAGCATGTTGTTCAAGTTGCCGCGTATGCCATATTAGTAGCCGAGCCTATTAATTGCATTCTTTGCATGTGTTGCATTAGGCATCTTATATAGTTAGGACCATGCATTCTTTCTAACTAGTTTTTGTTTTGGCTCGGAGTACTCGGTAAGTTTTATGCTTTAGCATACTTGCATGAGTGTAATTGCCATATTACCATGTTTTGTATGCTAACCATGAGGCTATGTGCTTCCTTGCTTAACTGTATAAATGCCTGTGGATAGAGGCTTTGTTGTTTGAATTGGAACAATTCAATGAATGTGTGTTTTAAAACCCACTTTGCGAAGTGGCAAATCATATTTTTCATGTTTGATAGAAAATCCGCGTTTTAGCCCACTTGTGGGTGGCAAATTCAAACCATTTTCGGAAGCAAATATGAGTTGAATTCATTCCAATTCTTGCGATTTTAGTCTATACTTGCTTGTGTGCGTCACATAGTAAAGTTAGCTAATAACCGGAATAAGAACACATGAGGTTTATAAAACAACATATCATGATAGTAGAGGCCGATCTTTGATCGGGCGAGTGGGGGTACTCATTTCAGGACCTTCCCATCTCGTACCCAAGTTCCTGAGTCGAGGCAACTTTGGTGATAACGGACACGTGGCGAGTCAAGGTTTCCTAAATTTCCCAAAAATAAAATATTTAGGTGGCGACTCTGTAATCTGGCAAAGCAGTCTAGTTTTGGCATTATTTGATTCAAAATTGATTTTCCAAAATGATTTGCCGGATTGGACTCTTTGGTGTTTGTCAGTTTCACATTGCACTTTGTGAAATTAGATTTAGAACCGTGACAGGAGTCCGAACTGTAGGACCAATTCAAGCTCTTCAAAAGGGGGGGGGGGGTGTGAAAAAGTTGAGCTACAGTTTTTGGTGACTCTGCTAGGGACTTCGAGAACTTGACTCGAACTCATGATATGTTGTTTTATCTATACTTATGTGTTTCTTTGCATTGCATTTGCATTGGTGCGCCTAAGTCATAGTGTTTTCCATATGCTATTCTTGAATGGTTTGTCGGAGGCTCGCTTGGGAAAGTGTGCCAGAAGGTTGACCGGTTGCGGGCTCTGCCACGATAGGAACACAAGCCTTGGATCTGGACTATCGCTGTACCGTTTGATTCTCCTTTCACTTCTCGGTGTTAGGAGCGAGAGGTATATTAGGTGGTCTTGCTGAGGTACCCTTTTTGACCAATCGACCTAGTTGCATATTGGAAGCCATAGAGATTGTTCCAAACTAGAACAGGTTACTCACCCGAATACAAGATTGTATGAAACCTCTTGTTTGCGTAGTGAATCCTTAGCTCTTGACGAGATTAGGACAGGGTAACCCTACCCCATCATAGGAGTGTTTTGGCTCTCACTTGCTTGATATGTGCTTTTAGAGTGCAACTCTGCAGGAATGTATGTATCAGTTACAAGTCTGAGTATCAGTTTGAGGGTATCAGTTTGGAGGCAGAAAATTTGGGTCAGAAATCAGTGTTTGAGTACAGTTGTCCAGCTTATGATTTCAACTGTGTGTTCTTTCTGTCTAAGCTGAGGTGCTGTGCGTTTTCTGATTTTTTTTTTTGTTTCTTTTGCTTTATTTTCTTTTTGCAAGGTAGTATTTCACAATTACTTCTGACGAGGTAGTTACCCCCCAAGCACTCTGGACTAGAGTAAGGCGGCTTTATCGATCTGGGGATCTTGTGAGAGGACAACCAGTGTTTGCTTCGCTACCCCCAGTTACGAGACAGAGGAGAGTCAAGCATAATTCACTAGTTCGGTAGTTACCTTTCTACAGCGAAGTCCAGTTTTCTACTTCCACATCAGAAAGAGATTATACACCGGTTCTAATATATCAACACCCTGTAGACAACATGGAGGATATGTTGTGTCAACTTCAATAGACCATTGAGGCAATACAGCTAGATGCTGCTCACTAAACGGAAGTCACCACCTATCAAGCGGAAATTGTAGCCCAGTAGGCTGAGTTAATCGCTAGGCTTCAACAGCAACAACAACCACAACAAGCAGCAGCTTTTGCTTCGCATCCACCCCCAGTCAGGGTTCCGATACCCGGGGATACAACTAATTTCCAGGAGAATGCAGACATTCCGGAAGAGCCAGTCCCACCCCAGACTTCCAAAGCACCGGTTTACCCAATGGAGGCACCGTTTGAGTTTGAGGTCGACCCTACCGCTCTGAAAGTGAGCAAGCTTGAGAAGCTTTTCAAACGAGCTCAAGGTGTTAATTTGACCCCAGATATGGAGGATGGCTATACCGATGCAGCGGTGACCTTGCCAGATAGGTTTAAAATGCCACATATAGACCGTTTTGATGGCTCGGGTGATCCCATGGTCTACTTGCGGTTATTTTTAGACATTTTGCGGCCGATGGGCCTAACTAGACTGCAAAATTTATTCCACTTTGGCTAGACCTTGTCAGGTATCGCGACCATTTGGTATGCTAAACTTGATGATTCTGTGAAGAGGAGCTAGGAAGAGATGGCCGAAGCCTTTATTGCTCAATACTCCTATAACACTCAAATCGAGGTCACAACTCATGATCTTGAGGCAAATCGTCAAGAGCCGAAGAAGGGCTCCGATTTTGTCACTCAGCGGAGGGCCAAGGCTTCCATGATGACCACCCGGCCAATCGAAAAGGACCAGATCAGAATGGTCGTCCGTAATCTACAACCGAGGCTGCTATAAAAGATGATAGTCTTACCTTTGCCTACATTTGCTAACCTTCATAAGATAGGGGTACAGATAGAGGATGCAATGAAACAGGGTTTGATAGACCATGAAAAAGAGCAGCCCAAGAGGGCTTTTACGCGCAGTTCAAATGCGGCTACGAGTAGTAATGCAACTGCAAGGACTTCTGATGTTGGTATGGTCACCACCACACCGAAAATAGCCACCCCTTTTGTTGGTACATCCGAAACTACCCCACAACCTACAAAGCACCAACCTCAAGGCCAGAGGGTTTTCACCCCACTCTACATGTCTCTATCTGCGGCCTTGAGGGTCCTGATCAGAAAGGGGCATCTAAAGCCCCTGGAGCCGCGTGCATTGCCTAATCTCCTCCCTCCTACACACAACCTGGCCAAGTACTGCGCCTTCCACCAGCAGCATGGTCATGATACCGACCTATGCTTTAGATTACGTTATGACATTGAGGATCTCATTGACAACAAAGTGATAGTGCCTCCTCAAAAGCCTAACGTCACTACAAATCCTCTCCTACTACATAACCAAGTCCTCCACCCAGGTAAGTAAACCTTATCCAAACACTGGTCGTCCCATACAACCCCAGTATATACATCACCCCTTCTCCCCTACCTAAGCAGGCACTGTTCATTCCGAAAAGCACAGATTTGTGTATGATGAGCGCGTCCATATCCCAACCCGAACTCGTGGTGGTGGCTGTGGTAGAAGAAGGCATGCCTGAGGGCTTCGTAAGCTTAACTGAAGAGGTATACAACCCGTGTCGCTACATTGTGCCAACAAGTCAGGCTAGACCATGGGTGGAATTGCCGACGGGAATGGAGGTTAATGTAGTCTGGGAGGACGGACCAAGCCAAGGACTGAATGACTTAGTCGAGCTTGAGAAGGACATCAGTAATCTGCAGTTCTTCGATGAACAAGACCTGGGGAATGTATAGATTGGCTGGTTTGATATGAACGGATCAATGGATAATACAGGGTGGCTCAGTGATGAACCGGATGTTGATGAGGGGTTTCAACCAAATCAGGAACAGCTGGAAACAGGAATTGTTGCAACAGCTAGAATGCTCGACGACAAGGGAAAGTTGCCGGAGAGCACCAGTACTAAGAATTTTGCTCGAGAATTGGGTAGTATTTGTACAGCTGATACAGAATAGGAGGCCGTGCTGAAGCGGTTCGAATATGAAAGAATCAAGAATGATCAGAAAGCTAGAAAAGCCAAAGGCCCTGTGGGGATTCACTGTGTATTGGATGTGGGAATACTTACAATTGAACCAGACAGTTTCTTGTCGATTGCTGGAGGAATGTGGTGGGAAGATGACGATTTGTATCTTGCTCACACGGATGAAAATTAGGGAGGGAACTACGTAACACATATGGAATCCAGCCTTACTTTTCCTCACTGGCGTATCCACAAAGTAATGGTTTGGCCGAGTCCTTAAATAAAGTGATCCTGAACAGAATCAAGAAACGATTGGAGAAGGCCAAGGGCAAGTGGATTGAAGAGCTGCCCAGTGTATTGTGGGCTCACCGCACCACTCCGAGGCGAGCCACTGGAGAAATGCCATTTGCCTTGTGCTTTGGGACAGAAGCTATCATCCCTCTAGAAATCGGTCTGCCCACTCTTAAATCAAAGGCTTTTGATACAGGGCACAACGACATGATGTTGGCCTTGGATTTGAATCTGCTTGAGGAACACCGGGATCGGTCTCTTACACGCATGGCATGATAACAACAACTCCTCGCCAAGTCATATAATCAGCTCGTGCAGCTGTGCCGTTATGCCCCCAGTGAATTGGTCCTTAAGAAACTGCTTCCTGCTTCGAAAAACCCAACAGACGGAAAGTTAGGTTCCAATTGGGACGGCCCCTATCCGATTAATTCGATTGCTGGCACAGGGGCATATCGCCTTTTGGACATGACTGGCCGAAATCTACCACGACCCTAGAATTCAACCCACCTGCGTAAATTTTATCATTAAAACTGACTTGTATGATATGCCAGTTCATTTTTGTTTGTACTGCCGCGCAAATGTTTATGCATCTATATAGTTACTCAGCAATACAATACGCTTTCCACATTGACGTCTCATTTAAATTTACCAAATAAGCCTTCGAATTCAAAGCACTATTCGTGCATGATCATGTTTGGCCATAAAAAAGACTCCAGATTCGGAGCACCCTTCATGCTTGGCACGTTTGGCTGAATAAGCCTCCAAATTCGGAGAGCCTTTAGTGCATGATCACGTTTGGCCATCAAAAAGACTCTAGATTCGGAGCGCCCTTCGTGCTTGGCACGTTTAGCCAAATAAGCCTCCGAATTCAGAGCGCCTTTCATGCATGATCACGTTTGGCCATCAAAAAGACTCTGGATTCAAAGCACCCTTCGTGTTTGGCGCGTTTGGTCGAATAAGCTGCTGAATTCGGAGGGTCTTTCGTGTGTGATCACGTTTGGCCATCAAAAAGACTTCGGATTTGGAGCGCCCTTCGTGCTTGGCACGTTTGGCCAAATAAGCCTCCGAATTCAGAGCACCTTTCGTACATGATCACGTTTCGCCATCAAAAAGACTCCGGATTCAGAGCGCCCTTCGTGCTTGGCACATTTAGCTAAATAAGCCTCCGAATTCAGAGCGCCTTTCATGCATGATCATGTTTGGCCATCAAAGACTCTGGATTCGGAGCGCCCTTCGTGTTTGGCACATTTGGCCGAATAAGCCTCCGAATTCAGAACGCCTTTCGTGCACGATCATGTTTGGCGATCAAAGACTCTGGATTCGAAGCGCCCTTTGTGGTTGGTACGTTTGGCCAAATAAGCTTCCGAATTCGGAGCGCCTTTCGTGCATGATCACGTTTGGCCATAAAAAAGACTCTGGATTTGGAGCGCCCTTCGTGCTTAGCACATTTGGCCGAATAAGCCTCCGAATTTGGATTGCCTTTCATGCATAATCATGTTTGGCCATCAATAAGACTCTGAATTCGGAGCGCCCTTCATGCTTGGCATATTTGGCCAAATAAGTCTCCGAAAATGCGATTAATAGTCGTAAAAATGCATCAGCAAGCTAAAAGGACAATAGAGTGGCATGTGGCATATGCAATAATGACAAGCATCAAACAAGCAAGGAGAATGTATTTATTTCAACGTGCAAATACATGGGTGCTAAAAAAAATAAAATAAAATAACAATATATTTTTCTTGTTATTTAAGCCTTCTCCGAATCAGCTCCTCATTTTTCTTCATCATCAGACTTCTCGGCGTCATAAGCTTCGAAGGAAAACTTGCAGCTTTCGAACAACGGTGACGTAGAATCGATACCAGTGGCTTGTAAAGCCTTGGTCCATCCATGCTTAAAGCCATAGTTCTCGTATCAGCAAACGTCATTTGCTAACTTTTCTTTAGTCTTCTCAATGCCGATTTTTCGGCCGTCAAAAAAGCCTTTTTCATAGCCCCATGTTCTTATTGCTTCTTTTGCGAACATGCTTGCTGTATCCCGATCGGCTATGGCATGATCAAGTAGGCGTTGGTTTACTCTGTCTATTACAACCAGGTTCGTTGTGTCCGCCGATTGAGTCTTGGCGGCGTTGGCCCTTCTTAGTTCATTCTTGGCCTTCTCCGTGCGGTGCTCTAAGTCCCGAATACACCCATCTTTCTGTTCAATTTCTCTTTTCGTGGCTTGAAGGTGCATGCCAATCTCATATGAGCTATAGAGTCCCCTAACAGCTCCATGAATGCCCTCTCTAAAGATTTCATAGTCACCCCGTCCAATTAATGATTGTTTCAGTTCGAGTGGAAACATTTGTCGAGTAAACTCGAATGCCACGTTTGGATCGAGAATAATTGAGTCCACTTCAGTTATTAGTTTGTTTCCAATAAATATCAAAAAAATTAACGGGCGCGGTGGCCTGCTCAGTTCATTCCACGCTGAAGCGGGTGCACCCCCAGTTCTTGCGTTCCTTCGTTGCTGCACCCCTTTCCTTGGCGATCTTTCTACCTCGCCCCCTCTTGGGGACCTACTTCGACAATGGGGGGATCGACACATCTCTCTCTCTCTCCTCCGATGCCATTTTACTCGTTCGGGAAGATTCGTTGCCAGTTCAGCTAACGTCTTTCCTTCTCCATTGTTGTTGAAGAATACCCTGCTGGACACACGAATTGTACTCCAATCGACGCAGTGCTCTTTTCCCTCTTACGTTCAGTTAAGTTTGAGAACTTCTATTTAAAGAGGCCATAGGCCCCACACATGCCTGGCCACCCTGCTTATTAATTACGGTTGTAACAATTACGAAGCACCCGTGGCTATCGTGGTCATCCCATGTGTCCAGTGGTTATGATCAGCTGGGGCAAACGAAGATTTATTAATCTATTCAACATATCTTCAAACATTTTGTTGAATTATAACAAATGCCCTACCTGATCCTATGAACATGCTTCGTCTATGTATTCGACGGTTATGCTTTGATCAGTTGGGGCAAGGGCAGATTTATTAATCTATTCGGCTTATCTTCAAACATTTTGCCGAATTTGGATAATGCCCCACCTGATCCCATGAACATGCTTCGTCCATGTATTCGGCAGTTATGCTCCATGATCAGTTGGGTTTATTCAGCTTATCTTCAAACATTTTGCCGAATTATAACAAATGCCCTACCTGATCCCATGAACATGCTTCATCCATGTATTCAGTGGCTATGCTCCGTGATCAGCTGGGGCAAGGAAATATTTATTAATCTATTCAGCTTATCTTTAAACATTTTTCCAAATTTGGACAATGCCCCACTTGATCCCATGAACATGCTTTGTCCATGTATTCGACGGCTATGCTCCGTGATCAGCTAGGGCAAGGGCAGATTTATTAACCTATTCGGCTTATCCTCAAACATTTTGCCAAATTCAGATTGTGGGAGCCAGAATTAAAATATATATCCGCTTATTGGGGTTAACCCAAATAAGGCCTACAATAGGTCCAGCCCAAACAAATATCACACCCCCCAATCTATATAAAGGGGGGCATCCTAGAAGAGGAGGTATGTGCTCTCTCCCTACACTACACACCAACACTCTTGATTTCCATAGCTCTATTCTTTCAATCAAAGGACTAACTTTAGCATCGGAGTGTCTCCGGCTGGCAACCCCGGTTGGGTGGCGCCAATCATGCTCATCTGTGTAGGTCTACTTGAGTAAAGTTCATCTCTTCATTGGATCTCTACAATCCATGTAAGAGGATATTTCATGGTCTCACAATTGGCACCGTCTGTGGAAAAGAGCTAAAGAATTCAATGAAGAGAAGAATCAATATGACACCCAAGGTACTCGGACTAGTGAGCACTAAGGTTAACCATTCTCTTTCTAAAAAAGAGACCCACAACTGGGTTTTTGGCTTCTTTCATTCTGATTATGTTTTTTTGCTAAAGTTCAGGTATACATATATATATACACACGTCTATGTATGTAACTATTTATGCTCACAGATTTGATCAAACCCTTGTTGAATATTAATATTGCTTAGATAGGTTGTCAAAATAGGATGAAGTTAGTAGCTGTTTTCTCTCTCTAAAAATGGGTTTCACATCTTTCTTGGTGCAAACATCTTTTCGGCAATTCAATAAAGTTGCTCAGCTAAATTCATACGTGGGTCTGTCCATTTATTTATTTATTCTTTGTTTCTCAAAACTTAGCTTAAAGTTGATTCTTAACATGTGTGCACATGTACCTATGCTAAAGCTTTCTACAGAATCCAAGGCTGGGTCTTCAATTTTCCTCTCTCTAGAATGGACCATGAGTTATGATAAAAACAAATTATTATTCTTATTTAATTAATTGTGGTAGTCGGCTGGTCATATATATATATCTTTGCATATAAATTCAAACAGTCTGATCTAGAGGCAACTTCAATTAACATGAATGGCTTATGTTGATGCCGATCAAAATATCGACAACCGTTTAGCACCTATAACAAGCTAGCCTCTTCTTGGCACCGATCACAAATTGGCAAGCTAATAATAAATAAATAAATAAATAAATAAATAAATAAAAACGTTGCCAACCAAGAAGCCGAGTTACATTTGGAGTTTGCCAAGTTACTTCCATTGCTCAGCCATGCTCACCACTACTTACTCCGCAACATTGAAGAGCCGAACACACACACACAAAAAGAGTAGACCAATCTTACTTTTGGTCAACTTTCGGAGGTCCAACGACATCCAATTCGAGGCGGAATGACGCATCTGAATAGTGGAATGAACACTAGGCCGAATGGTGAATCTAACGCTGCAATAATGAGGCCAATCGAACTTCAAACGAGGGAGATACAAGGGCTCAAAGTTGGGAATTTGAATAAAAAATTCTACATTTCATGACCTGTAGCATGAAGAATTCGGCTTTGCACCATTTGGGCCACTATTAATTCATATTATTCGGCACTATAACCCACAATTCAACAACATCATTATTCGGCGAAACATCATTACTCTGCCACACCAGCACCGGTCAGTTGACAATGTCGCGGTAATGCTGAGTAGCTACCACCTTGAATGCACAGCCGCTCTGCAACTCCATCACCCTCGGCAGCACATTGGTTATTTGGCAATGCCACCGTCATGCCGAATAGCTACCAACTTGTTGAATTCGCACAAACCCCGTTACGGACTTGACAATCATAAGTTTATGAACAATAAAACTGTTCGGCAATTCAACGAGGTCACACGACAATGTTACAGTGAGACCATATATTTGCATTTCGGCACTGCCGCGACTCATAGCACACTGCTCGGCAAAGCTACAAAGTTGCCCGGTAGCTCTAAAACCCCGAGCTCTATTCTTTGGCCACAAGAACAGCTTCGATTTCTCGTTGCCTTATACATAGCTCTATAACCCCATGGACCAAGCTCTTTTTCCGAATACATTCCCCCATACAACACATTTTTCCACCGACTACATTTTTGCTAAGCACAAAGCTCAAGTGCGTTCACCATTATTAATTCATCAACATTATTCGACTTCGGCAATTTATTCAGCAACATATTACATCGCAACGTTGTTCAACTCTGCAATTCGGCTTTTCATTCCGCATATTATCAATTTGGCACGCGTATATTATATCAGCTACAAACTACATAATCTTACTCGACACTATTATCTCGGCATAACGCTAGTATCTCGACTTGCTGAAACCCACATCTGAAAATACTAGCAGATTCGTGTCAACTCAAGGAGTCCAAACCCACCAATCCAAGGAGCCAAGAACTAACCGCAGTTCATCGGTAGTTGCGAAACAGACCAAATTTTCAGAAAAACTAAAATTTTCAAAGTTGTTGAAATCAAGTTTTGATTAGCCCAATGTGAAGTACTCATCGAGATGAATCCAACACAACAAACCGCGTCAAAATCAGTGCTAAAACGAAGTCATACGGGTCGATCAAATTTTTCCTAGAAAATGAATTCTTTCGCTGGAGAAGACGACCCAGCAAGCAATGAAAAAATAATCTTGTGCTTTGCAGTTGCCTTACACCCTGTTGATTTGAACCCTCATATCCATTTTGGATAAAACTACGCCATTAGGAGTTCGATTTCAACGATCCAATAGTTGTTTCCAGCTATTTTGAGCCTTCTGAACACATCCGAGTGGTCTAATTTTGCAAATTCTGAGTCGCATATTGCGATCAATACATTGGCCAATCGGGAACATTAAATGCAAAATCAACGGTCAAATCATATCCAATCGGCATGCAATTTTAGCAACAAGACCTTAGGGCTAGGAAATAATCCTCCATCTTCCTCGATCCACTGTTTCATTACCTTGGCCATTTTCTCGCCCACTGAGATATCTTAGTCACTTTTTCGCTTTCCTATTGGGGCATCTCAACCGATCCAGATCTCGGCACGTCTACTATACTCGGCCAACTTGGTATAAACATTACAAAATTTACTGGAGTTGCAAACTCTGGTTCATTTTCACACCGCTCCAAGCAAGCGCCAGTTTTGGGGCAACACATTACGCATTTTGCAGTCGGCAGTTCGCATATTTTTATGTGCCGTCATTTTACCAAAGTCGAATCTGCCTCACAACATAGGGCAATGGGGCATAAACAATCTGTATTTGTAAAGCCCCTGAAAAATGTTTTCTCTTTAAAAAAAAAAGGGTTTTAATTATTTGCTTAAAGCCCCTCAGTTATGAGAATTATTTTGAATCTTGTTGATTAATATTATTTTTTTTGTTGTTTTATCAAAACAAGAATATCCTTAGTAGTGGCCATTCATAGTCTAACTAGTGTTCATTTAATATCAATTAGTGTTTAGTGTTCATTTAATATCAATTAGTGTTTAGTGTTCATTTAAATCTCAAAGTAGTGGTTCATTCATAACCTAACTAGTGGGCTAGGGTCCTTTCATTTTTCAAGTAGTGGTTCCTTCATATCCTAACTAGTAGGCTATAATGACAACCTTTCAATTCCTTGTTACACCAAGTTTGCCTATAAATTGAGCACACCTCTCAACTTCTTTCTATGGTTCTTCCCATATCTCTTTCCATTTGTTATATAGATTTAGAGTTTAGATTAAGAATGTTTAAAGTGAGAGTAAGCATTTTCATAAAGGAAGAGAGTCGTAGATTTTGTGAAACCTTATATACCTTATGCCACTTTGGAGATTCATGGAGAAATATCGAGATTCGAGTGTTGGAGACGGAGGAGATTGATTTGAGGTAATTTGGGTGGTATACAATATGCTTCCTCCAAATCTCTTTACACAGAGTTTATGTTAATTACTTTCAATTTGTAATCCTCTTGATTATTGTGATAATTTGATAAATCCTGTGAATCATTCTGTTGACACGTTTGAGTACTCTGGTCATTTGACAAATTCTATGAAGTTGTTCTGTGTAGTTAATGTTGATTTGTCTGGCTAAATGACGTGGAAATGCTCTGTACATGGATCGAGTAGACCTTGCCAATAGCCTGGACCAATAGCCCAGATAAGCGTTTGTGCTTGGGTGAGGTGGGTGAGGCCGGTCATTGGTCATGTACCGAGTAGGACCGGGTATTTGGTTCTGGATAAATTATCATATGTCGAGTTGACTTGTTTGTGCAATTTGGTAAATTGTTTGATTATCGAATCTAATTGGTTGTGTAATTGATGGATCTCTATTAATTTATTTTCTGTCTGAGCCTTGTTCTTCCAGTTGTATTGTATACTTCCCGTATTAATTTATTTTTCAGGCGTGGAGCAAATTTAGTAGTGGTTGGAGTTGAAGCATCTAAAGAGATTGTTTGAGTTGGAGATTCTTTTAGTCCACAACAATATATTATTTTTGGAGATTTGTATAATTTATGTTTTGGAGACATTTGAGTTAATTATTTGTGGAGATGATTTGTATATTTGGGATTGTGAGTTTTCTGTGATTATAAATTTGAGGTTGATTTGATTTATTAACGACCCGAAAGTCGGGGCGTTACAGTATTCCTTCCGACTAACACCTGTCATTCGAAAACAGTGGGGCAGGTCTACATTGGACTAAATGCAAACCAAGCAATGCTAATTTTCCCAAAACTTACTCGGCAATTAAATAGTTGGCCTAATATCTACTTGGCAATTCCTTACAAGCAGAGCAATATTATTTGTGATTAACACATCTACCTTATTCGGTATAGGCCATCACTGACACAAGATGCATCATTCAAAGTCCTTGCAATATTAGCACTTGATCGCCACTTAAAATTAACATAAGTCTCCGAGAACAACATAATCTTCACACTCGGCATGGAGCGCCATCAGCAAAGGCCTACACCCATGCCTGGGGGTTAGAATACCGCAGGCCTACACCCATGCCTGGGGGTTAGAATACTCCAAGCCTACACCCATGCCCGGGGGTTAAAATACCGCAGGCCTACATCCATGCTCGGGGGTTAGAATACCGCAGGCCTACACCCATACCCGAGGGGTTAGAATACTACAGTCCTACATCCATGCAGGGGGTTAAAATACTGCAGGCCTACACCCATCCCAGGGGTTAGAATACTAATGGCCTACACCCATGCCCCGGGGTTAGAATACCGTAGGCTTACACCCATGCCTGGGGGTTAGAATACTACAAGCCTACTCCCTTGCCCAGGGGTTAGAATACCGCAGGCCTACACCTATGCCCGGGGGTTAGAATACCGTGGTCCATTTTTTTTGGCTGATATATCTACCTTATTTAATCTACATTATTTGGTTCAGGCAATCATTTTTGTGCTTGGTACATAGAAATATCACTAGTTCGGCATGAAAGTCCATATTTTGAAGTGCTCTTTGCACTCGACAATATACTACACCCTCGCTCAGGGGTCATAATACCGCGGCCTACAACCCTTGCCCAGGGGTAACAATACCGTGGCCCATCATTATGATTTGTTTGGAACTCATGTGATATAATTTCATCCTATGATAGACATATATACATTTATGCATACATTCAAGACATACGTACATTTATGCATACATTCAAGCATTCATGAAGTCATTCATTCATACATTTTATTCATTTATCTAGAGTGTTCTTTATAAAAAAACCTAACAGCTATTTGAACAGCGTAACTCGGCAAGAAAAAATCTCATTCCTTCTACCGTAGACAATTAAAGTTTTGGGGTAATTGTGGGAGCCAGAATTAAAATATGTATCTGCTTATTGAGGTTAACCCAAATAAGGCCTACAATAGGTCTAGCTCAAACAAATATCACACACACCCATCTATATAAAAGGGGGGCATCCCAGAAGAGGAGGTATGTTCTCTCTCCCTACACTACACACCAACACTCTCGATTTCCATAGCTCGATTCTTTCAATCAAAGGACTAACTTTAGCATCGAAGTGTCTCCGACAGGCAACCCCAGTTGGGTGGCGCCGATCATGCTCATCTGTGTAGGTCTACTGGAGTAAAGTTCATCTCTTCATTGGATCTCTACAATCCATGTGAGAGGATATTTCATGGTCTCACACGGACAATGCCCCACCTGATCCCATGAACATGCTTTGTCCATGTATTCGGCGATTATGCTCCGTGATCAACTGGGGCAAGGGTAGATTTATTAATCTATTCGGCTTATCTTCAAACATTTTTTCGAATTCGAACAATGCCCCACCTGATCCCATGAACATGCTTTGTCCATGTATTCAGCGGTTATATTCCGTGATCAGCTAGGGTAAAGGGCAGATTTATTAATCTATTCGGCTTATCTTCAAACATTTTGTCAAATTATGACAAATGCCCCACCTGAACCCATGAACATGCTTTGTCCATGTATTCGGCGATTATGCTCAGTGATCAGCTGGGGCAATGGCAAATTTATTAATATATTCAGCTTATCTTCAAACATTTTGCCAAATTTGGACAATGCCCCATTTGATCCCATGAACATGCTTTGTCCATGCATTCGGAGGCTATGCTCAATCGTCAACTGGGGCAAAGTAAGATTTACAAGTCATGTTCTTAATTGATATGGTATATTTTAGTTTTGTCAATACTTAATCATTAACATTCATTAACAAAACAAACATTTTCATTAATAAACTGCATGAGTACATCCACTTCATACATGAAAATAACCTAAGTCCAAAATAAAGTGCTAACAAAAACTAATAAAAGCTTACAAAACAAAGACAACAAAATATCCATTACAAAAAATGCTAATCAAAAGTCCAAATCCTTTGGATCCGATTCCAACAGTTCGATTTCCAATTGCTCATATAGAATCGGCTGATTGAGAGTCACCATGGCGACCGCCAAAGCTTTGAGCCATCCGTGCTTGAAGCCTCGATTCTCGAACTTCAAGGCTTCATCAGTGTACAATTCCTTGGCTTTCAACTGGCCGGCATCAAAGGCTTTGGCCGCGTTTACCTCAGCGAGCTCCTTCGCTTTCTTCTTTGCTTCAAGATCAGCCTTCAGCTGTGAGATTTCTTCTTGAGCTGACTTTAGAGAGTCGTCTATCAAGTTAGCTCTCTCTTCGACGGCCCTACAGAGCAGATCAGCGTGTTGAGCTTTCTCTTGATTAGTAACTGCCCTTGCTTGCTCTTCTTCGGCCATTACTAATGCTGTAGACAAATCGGCGATTGCTGCAATGGCCTTGCCCTTCTGTTCTTCTAAATGGCATTCAAGAACGCTGAATCACTCTATGACATCATAATGATGACGACTGATCTCTGCTACCTTCTTGCCGTTTGGAAGAGCAATGAAGTCGAGACATTAGTTTGACTAGGAATAAATATTTAAGCTATTGGGAAATTTCGGGTGTTTTAATAACTTACCAAAATGGCTGACTGTGCCGCCAAGGCAATCGAGATGACATCCGGTTTGGCACAAAAAGTTGCTTGGTCTGTCAACAGCGAGAGAGCTGAAGCCACACTCAAGGCCACGATGGGATCTCTGATGGCCGACCCACTGGTAAGCACCGGCGTATTCTTCATTCGTGGTTGGATGATGAATGCCTCGGCTAAATCATCTTCGATGGGCGGAATATCCACCCTTGGCTATTTCACAGTCAGCGCTGGGCAAGTTATTCTCCACTCATCTCTTCAACTTCAGATTCAGCCTTAGTAAGATTTTCCAAGCTGGTAAAGATATCGTCATTTGGAGCAGATAAATCAACACGGCCAGAAGTGGAAGAGAGTTCGGTGCAATGGTATAGGTCGATATGCTCAAACGCCAATTCAATTTCTCTATTCAACTCCTGGTCCTCTGCACGGCCCTCTGATTGTGCATCTTCATCGACCTCTTGGCCAATCTTTTTGCCGACGTCGGAACCCTCGACACCAATATCCCTCAGACTTTTGTAGCTAGGAAAGATAAGTGTAGTAAGCTTTCGTTCGTTTATCAGCACAACAATATTATCTGCGGTCGAGAAAGTGGAGTAAGTTGGATCGTATCTCAACAAAACATAGGCTACATGCCCTTGTCCTTGAAGGTTTGCATGGCCTTTGTAATTGAGGACCGCCTTAACCTGCTCCAAAATGGCTTTGTCTGCCAATGTCAATGCTCTTTTCAAGTCGTTGCCTACAAGAAACAAGTGATCAGCACAGTATTTGAACTGAATAAACTGTTCATTTTAAGACATGCTAATAATTCTAGCCGGCCACTTGGTTCGCCCTTTTGCCTTGGCACTGGGTCGTGGCGATCTTCTCCCTCGCCGAATTCCCAATTGCCTCTAACGGTGACCATGACATCGTCAACCTATTTGCCAGAACTGGCGAGCATGGTTACCAAATGGTGGTCAACGTCCTTGGCTCTTAGAAAGTAGCGGCCCTGCCAACCGGTTGATTTCGCCATGACGTAGCAGTGCCGAATAGGTGGGATTCCTAGGTTAAGACCTAGTCGGCGATTCAATTCCACTATACCCATGATTATTCGGTAGAAGTTCTCATTTGGCTGAGAGGGAATTAATCCCCAGTAGTGAATGAGTGTCCTAAGAAGAGGATGGAGGGGGAATCGAACTCCACCCTCAACAATTGCCAAAAGAGGAAAATTTATGGTGCTTGTGTCAGCCCTCTCCATGTCCACCACATTGTCTGAAACAAGGGATATGTGGATGTCATCCGGGATGGAAAAATGATTACGGAAGGCTGCGATTCACTCCTCTGAGAGGAGGGCTTTCAAATACCTCGCCATTTAAAACGGAATACAAACAAAATATATACTAAAAAAAAAACAAATCACAGTAGTGGATTGGAATGAGAGCAGGACGAGAAAGGAGAGTGAAACTTATAGGTCAAAGAAGAATATGAACAATGTGAAGCAAAAATATGGAAGTCTTGAAGGAGGTTGGTGTGAAGGGTGCCAAAGTAGATTGAGAGCCTTTTGATTGAAGAATATACGGAGGGTTGGTTTTCAAATTGAACATTAAATGATTGTCAAATATGAAGGGGCAGGAAGCTATAATGATTAAAATATTGTGCCTATTCTGACGAGTCAGTTCCAAAAGTGCAACCGCCATATTTTTGACTTTCAAGTCTCTGATATGGTCTCCGAGATGTTAACTAAACATGCTAACCATAAAGAACTTATTCGAGGGGCAATTGTGGGAGCCGAGTTTAATATGCCGTACACATATAGGAGTCGCGTCTAAGTCGACTCGTAATGGTTTTACCCTCGGGATAAGATTGCCGAGAAGACGAGTGATGTGGACCGGACCGGCCGTGGCCGAATAGAACTAGATTGAGGGCTGAATAGGCCATAAATTCTACCGAATGATTAAGAATCCAGTTGTCAAGGTAGGGTGTCCATAATCATAAAATGGGCCCTAGAAGAGTAATATAAAAGAAGAGGAGCATCAACCAGAAAGAGGTACATAAGAAAAAGATAACTCGAGATATAAGAAAGACTTGAGTGAATACTAACTTGCCTGTCCGAGTGCTAATTCTAGCATCCCCAATCGGATTGTTCATTCCCATTTCAGGTACAAACTTGAGGATCGAGAGAGTCCACTTGGGCACATCTCCACAGTTTGTGTTACCATATTAAGCATATTTACCATGAGGCTAAGTGCTTATTCAATATACCTCTTGAATGTTGGTAGATGACGGCTATTTCGTTTTAAGTTGGGATGATTTTGATAAATGTACATATGAGTTTACTTTTTCAAGTGGCACATATTCAAACCTCTTTTCAAAAACAAACACAAAATCAAAGCATTCCAAAGTGGGTGAAATAGTTTGTACTTGTGTGCCTCACATAGTAATGTTAGAGTAATAATCGGAACAAAAGCATATATTGTACATAAAAATCGCATCATGATTAGTAGAGGCCGATCTTTGATCAGGTGAGTGGGGTGCTCAATTCATGACCTTTCCCTCTCATACCTATGTTCTTGAGCCGAGACACTATGGTTATGACGGACAAGTGGCCTTTGGCACAAGTCATGAGTTTCCTAAATTTTCCAAAAACATTTAGGTAGCGACTCTGAAATTTGGCAATATAGTCCATTTTTGGCATTTCTATTTGTAAATGGATTTTCTAAAGCTTTGTCAGATTTGGACTCATTTGTATTCTTTCTATTTCACATTGCACTTATGAAACCAGATTCAAAATCGCAAGAATCTAAACGATAGGGCTATCATATCTGAGGAGACTAAACCCCTCCGAGGAGCATGAAAAGCGAGCTATAGTTTCTGGCGACTCTATTGGGGAAATTAGAGAACTTGACTTGAACTTTATGATGTGAAATTTTATTTACAAATATATGTTTATCGCATTGCATTTGCATTGGTGCTTTAAGTCACAGTGTTTTTTATCTGTTATTTCTAGATGACTTGCCTAAAAAGCTTGCTAAAAGGCTGGTTGGTCATGTGCTCTGCCGTATTGGAAACACAACCCTTGGATCTAGATTACCGTCGTACCACTTGATCCTCCTTTCACTTCTCGGTGTTAGGTGTGAGAGATATATTAGGTAATCTTGCTAAGGTACCCTCTTTGACCATTTGGCCTAGCTGCATATAGTAAAGCCATAGTGACTGTTCCAACATAGGACATGATGCTCACCCGTATGCAGGATTTTGTCTGTTTGCTTAAAGTAGTAAAACCCTAGATCATGTCGAAATCTAGGACGGGGTAACCCTACCCCCCTCGTAGGGGTATTTTGGCTTTCTTTACCTGGTATGTACTTTACAGTGAAAATATACAGGAATGTTTCATATTAGTGGTACAGTTGATATTAGTTTGTGGGGTAGAATTCATTAGGAAATACAATCCTTTAGTTGTGATTATATCTATTGCAAATTGAGCAGGAGTGTTGTCCGATTTTTTATTATTGTTTTCCCTTTTCTTTATTTCTTTTGCTAGGTAGTCTTGCAATCATAGCTTTAGAGAGACCTAATATCTCCCAAGTTTTGTGGACTCACTCTGGTAGGCTTTGCAAAAACCAAGATCTAGTTGACGGTCAATCAGTGTTAGTCTCCTGCCCACCAGTTGTTTGAAAGAGAAGAACTGGTCAGTTTTTGCCAACATAGAACACTCAGCAGTCGCATGTCCATTCTCACCCACTCAGCTTGCCAATAACTAACTCTCCCAAACTTGCAATGACACACAGTAGTCTAGAAGAGGTTGCAGCTATAATGGTCTCTTTTTAAAGAACCATGGATACACTGAATCAAAGAATTGTCGCTCAGGATGAATCTATTGCTAAAATGCAATGCCCATTTGAGGTATCGGCATCTACTGTACATCCAGTCCTAGCTGACCAGCCGAATCCTGATCCACCTCCACTAGTTGAAAACCCTCAAGTCCCAGATCCCCAAGAGATGTTAGCATAGGCTCAAGCTTTTACGCCTCTGGCACAACCCCACAGGGGACTTCTTCCCTTCGACATCATTGACATTGATCCGGCTATGATAAAAATCTCTAGGCTAGAGAAGGCACTCAAGAAATCTCAAGGCTTCAATTCCATCTCGGATATTGAAGACGGTTATACCAAGGCCTCTGTAAGATTGCCGAAAAAGTTCAAGATGCCTCACATCGATAGATTTGATGGAAGCAGAGATCCTATTGTTTATGTTCGTCTTTTCTCAAATGTTCTGAAACTAATGGTCCTGACTCGGGCACAAAAACTGTCATTATTCAAAAGAACTTTATTAGACGTGGCAGCTATCTGGTATGCCAAACTGGAGGACTCGACTAAACAGAATTGGGAAGAACTATCTGAGGGATTTGTTAATCAATATTCAAACAATACTCAGATAGAAGTAACAATCAGCGAGCTTGTCACGCCCCAGAACCCGCCCCTAAAAGGTTGGGCATGACCACTTCAGAAACAGACATAAAATCCGATATGTATTTCTTATGGGGCCTGAACGGAAGCATTTGAAACATAAACTAATATCCATTGAACTACCACTAATATGCCAGGATCATAAACATACATGAGGTAGGTACACATACAATGACATACATCTGAGAACTTATTATGTACATATACATACACAGACCCAACCCCATGATTGGGCATATGACAAAAACATTGGGGAATAAAGGAGTTATACACACCTCGACCTTAAATAGGCAATCAAAGTACAAGGTTAAAAGCTTAGCAAAACCCCATAGAAATGCACGGCTTCATCTAAGTGCCTGGACACACTGAGGTTGACAAATGAGAGACGAGCATCAAGGGTTAAGATTGACCTCCAGGCTGATTACCTACAGAAGCAGATAAAATACAAAGTGAGCGAAACTCAGTGAATAATAGTATGTAAACAATCCAATGATTAACCTGAGTCACAAGGTATATAAATGCAGAGAACTTATAGTTAATCTTATCCTATATTTGTTTCTAGAACGGCCTTGGGCCTAGTCTTCAAACAGAGTGGCTTTAAGCCCAGAATACAGAACGGCTTAGGCCTAATAGAGTTCCACAGATTGGCCATAGGCCTAACAGATTCCACAAATTGGCCATAGGCCTAACAGATTTCACTGAACAGCCGTAGGCCTCACAAATTTCACTGAACGGCCATAGGCCTCACAGATTTCACAGATTGGCTTTAAGCCCAGAATACCAACAGATTGGCTTTAAGCCCAGTTCATATATGTATGGCCTTAAGAGGTGTCTCGCACAGATTCTAGAGGTGACTCACACTGTAGCACTTAGTTCCGTACAACACTTTGTTCCATACCAGAAACAATAGGTCTTACAGATTATACCGAATGGCCATAGGCCCAGATATCATTAGAGCAGACTAGTCTCAGAGTTATACAGAGGCACATAGATTCTTTCAATCATTCACACAAGTTAATATAGTTAATTTGTGTTTAGCAGAGTGCTAATGGTAACTATTAGCAATAAATAAAGCATATTTCACCGATTGGCCTTAGGCCCAGATGTTAACAAAGCAGAGTGCTTCCAGAGTTGTATCAATGTATGCAGATTTCCCAATCATTTATAATATTAACGTGATTAACTTGCGAAGGCAGAGCGTTGGTAATAATGATTAACAGAAGGAAATTACATCACTACATTAATAGAGACAGAGCAATTCACATCATGACGGCCTTAGGCCCACTTTTATGCAAAATGACTTTAGGTCTATGTCAAGGCTACCGTTTTATTATGTTCGGTAATTCAGTCAGAGCACAATATCCCTAGTACATGTCATTCATGACAACCATAAATAAATCATCAGCACGAGACGTAAGCATAGCATATCATTATACTAGTATTCCTTACGAAGAACAGAGTGTTAATAACAATAACTATTAACGGTAAGTAAAATGTACATCTATTGCACTACTACTCACTGTGCAGTAACAAAGTGCTTGTTTCTCCCGGTTCATGACCTACACACATGCGTAATCCATAAATTAGTTCTTATTCTTTATTAAGTCATTTTCTGACTTGTTTGGCTTCGAATAAATTTACAACATTAAAAAGGCATCAATACATATTTCAAAAATATCCGAGGGTCAAGCACGTAAAATGGAGCAGACCATTTTTTCCAGCTTGGGCTGCACATGCGGCTGTGAGCCTCGCACGTACGGCAAGGGTCCCGCACGTGTGGCAATGAAGTCCCACGCGTGCCTTTTTAGCAGTAGCAAAGGCCCAAAATTCTTGGTTTCCCGCACGTACGGCCATGACTCCCGCACGTGCAGCGATTTGCCCAATTTCAGTCCGAAATTTCAAGCAGAAAACCCACTCTTTGGTAAGTGTTTACAAGGATGAAAATGGATCCTTTATTTGCTAGAATATGTTCAAAAATCGTGTACATAGGTCATTGCCAACATATATCAATCTCCATACGAGTTGGATCTTTAATTCTTAAACTCATAAATATAACCCAATTACATACTATTCCAACGTCCCCACATACACACATACACACATATAACCATTTGGTCATAAAGATGAATTCAAGCTTGATAAATGAAGAAATAGAATGTAATTCCTCACTAGATGATTCAAGTTGAGTCTAAACAATCAAGGATAAGACTACCTTGCCAATTAACCACATGCACACACACAAGATCACAATTACAAACCCTAAGTGACATGAATCAAAAGGGAATTCTTACCTAACTCCAAAACAGAGGTTACACAAGTTGAATTAAATTTACCTTAAGCTTGTTTCTCTTAAATTCCTCTCAATTCCAACTTTCTTGATGAATGAAGCTCTCCTCTTGAGTCTTTCTCTCAAACCCCCTTCTTTCCTTTCTCTCAGGAGATTTTTGTATAAGGTTCTAAGTCAAATATTCAAGAAGGCACACACATATATATATACAGTTGAATAGGACAAAATTTTATCAATTTAAGGATCCCGAATCAGATTTTTATAGAAAATCATATTATGACTTAAAAATTACGCCGATCACAAATATGGACTCAATTTCAAATAATTAAGCCTTTAAGGCTTCCAATTTCAGATCCAAACATTATAGTGGTAACAGATTTTTTTCTCCTACTAAACAAATATGAATTCATATTCACAAGATTCACTCAATTAAACTTCACTTCACACTAAATTTCACAATAAGCATTTAAATGCATAGAATGGGGAACTGAAAGTATAACAGAAAACATATACGAGGGTCGGGTTATTACAGAGCTGGAAGCGACCACCCAAAATCCCAAGGGACCCTTCATTGACTTTGTTGCAAGATGGAGGGCAAAGGCAGCCAGAATGACAAACAGGCCCTCAGAAAGGGAACAAGTCTAGTTGGTAGTTCAGAATCTCAAACCGGATATGTTACAAAGGATGATAGTCGCGCCACTGTCTATATTTGCTGCTTTACATGAGTTGGGGATTCAAATTGAGAGTGTGTTTAAGAAAGGCATCATCCAAAGAACAAGTGAACCAACAAATAGGTCATTTACTAGGGGTACCAATGCTAGCAATAGCACTATTTCTAGGCTTGCCGAAATTAGTACCGTCACCACAACTACCGAGATTGCCAATTCTTTCGCCAGTATAAGCCCACAAACGACCTACCTAACCCCGAGCTTATCTCAAGACTTTCGCTCTTCTCCATATGAGTCCCACCCACGCACTAAAAGTCCTAATGGAAAGAGGGTTTATCAAACCTTTTGATCCCCGACCCCTTCCTGACCCACTCCCAGCTAAGTACGACCCTACCCAATATTGTACATACTATCAACATCATGGCTATCATACCGACTGTTACTTCTGCCTTCGTCATGAGATCCAGGTTCTCATCGACAATAAGATGATAGCTCCACCTCGAAAATCCAATGTGACCAAAAACCCACTCCTTGTACATGATCGCGTGCCTCCTCCTCTTCAAAATCTGAACCTAATCCATACACTGCCATCCACCTACAACCCCAACATATACATCACCCCAGCCCATTTACCCAAGCCTAAGGTGTTCATTCCAAAATCCCAAAAGGCCAACCCAAAGCTAGCTCAAGTCTAGGTGATGACATATCAACAACAAATAGGCCTCACTCTGATATAGTGACCAATTCCCTTGAAAAGTTAAAGCAAATGGCCGGAACAAAGCCAAGGAAAGTATTGATCCTTATGCGCATCTCCAGTGGGCTATGGAGGCTTTGAAGGCCAAAGGGTTGAGCAAACAACAAGTGCTTGCAATTATTACAAAGACTGTGGATAACACTTTCGTTGTTCAAGTTGGGAGCACTTTGAATCAGGAGATAAGCCATGGAAAGAGATGTCGCTCTAATGCTACACATGTAGGAGGAGGTCTCCAAACCTAGTTGACATCTACCAATTCCTCTGTCAGTACTTCTAGGACTGGTAACCGCACCTTCAGTCCTCTTTACATGACCTTGTCCAAGGCCCTCCAAATCCTCATAGGACAAGTCTATCTCAAACCCCTGGACTCTCGGCCTCTCCCTGATCACCTTCCAGCCAAGCATGACATTACCCAAGTATTGCGCCTTCCATCAGCAACTCGGCCATAGCACTGACCGTTGTTTTCGCCTTCGCCATGAAGTACAAGACTTGATTGACAACAAGGTCATCACCTTACCAGGTCCCATAAAGTCTATCGGCACTGGCTCAATGAACTTGGGGTATAACTTGTTCTGTGATCGAGAATGAACCACCTGTTGATGATGCACATTTTACTCCGAGCATGGTGAATGGTACGCCCTTATTTCAGTGATTTGAAAATGTTGTTTATTTTACTTTCTAAACTGGGTTTTGAGTAAGTCTTGTTATGTCAGAGTTGGTAATTTTGGGGGTGTTAACTCGGGCATCACTATCTTGTTTGTCTTTCTTTTTCTTTTGAGTCTGTTTCTATCATCGAGCCAGTTAGACTAAAAGTTCTGAATGAAACAGCAGTAATTTTCACCTAGTTCTTTGTGGCTTTAAATCATTATATTGACCAAAAAAATTTTCATAACTGTTTCCACAATTGCAATGAAAACAAAGAGGAAGGAATTCCTTGGGATTTGCAAAAACTTGATCGACTAAGAGGAAAAGAGGTGTGCTAAAGCCCTTAATGAATGAGATCATATCTATTAATATGGATACTGAGAAGGATCCTAACTTGGTCCTGATTGGTTCTACATTGTCTTCAAAAGAGCAAGAGCGACGTGTCGCTTTATTAAAAGATTTCAAAAATATTTTTGCGTGGTCCCACGAAGACATGCTTGGAATTGATCTTGAGATTGTACAGCATAGGATCACTCTCAGCCTTAGGGCTCGACCCCTTTGCTTTCAAACCTTGATTCAGAATATTCAACGATCAATAACAATATGAGGCTTGTGTGGCTGACTTGGAAGCAACCCTTGAACTAGGGGCAATAACGTCAAATGTGATCGAAGGAAGCTTACATAGCTGGATGAGAAGCATCCCTTGAACTAGGGGCAAAAATGTCAGATGAGATTGAAGATTTAGAGATGGGTCATTTCTCACACCAATGGAGACCAACAAGAAAGACAAATCCCAAAATTTGAGAGGAGAAAATTTATTGTTGAAGGACAATCAAGTTTCTATTCACAGCACTAGAGGCAAATTCAAGCCCAAATGGATGGGCCCTTACCTCATCAGCGACTATTTGGTCAAGAATAACAGCCATTCTCCTGGATTCAGATGGCTTAGAGATCTCAAAACCAATCAACATAGACAAGTTAAAATCCTCTACCCTTGAGACGCTCGTTGGGCCGAAAACCCAGAAGGGCAACCCAGGCAAAAGTTATAGCATGAAAAAAAGAGAGAGAACCAAAAAAAAAAGAAAAAAAAAGAACAAAAGAAAAAGAAAAAGGGAAAAAAAAAAGAAGGAAAAAATGAAAAGTAAAAGGAAAAATGAAAACGAGAAAGAAAAATAGAGCTCACAAGGTCAAAAACCAAGGAGGGCGGCTTTGGCAAAAGTTTGGGCGCAAAAGGAGAGTGTTAATACTCAAGTGCACCTTAACCTGGGAACTACATAAGGCCTGATTCCCATCTTTGGGATACGTAAGCAACTTCATCCTAAAATTCGGCCCCAACCATTTTTTAGCATGTTTGTCTCATCTATGTTGATTGGCTTATCCTTATTCAACTCGGCTGTCTTATCCATGTACAATTGGCTTATTTTCATTCAAATTTGGTTGTCCTATTCTGATACAAGATTCAATTGCAAGACAAATCACATTCAGATCTAAGGTTGCATATCTCAAGAGTTAATTCCACGATTGGTCGGGTAGTGGCCATTGGCAAAAATACTTTTGAGGATTTTTTTTAGTGAAGTTGACTAATCTTCTTGGAAATTATTCCATTTTTCCCAAAACAAAAACAAAAACAAGACCATTTCTTAGACACAAAAAAGGAAAATTTCAATGCTTAAAACCTAACTTACATGATTTCAAATTAGAAAGTGGAACAAACATGTTAATCTAAACTCTCACGTTGGTCAAAATTGTTTCAGTAGAAATCCAAAAACAAAAAATGGTCAAAGCGATGAACTAGGGGCACAGTCGAGTCAAGTTTTCTGTCTTTTCCCCATTGTCAACACATTCGCTAGAAAGAGCACAACGGAAGTTAGCAGTAGGGGTCACAAGTTCTATCATCCTCTAAGCAGTAAGGTATCGAGAGCTGGATATTCGACCCCCTCATAGGGTCCACAAACCTTCAACTTATTCATCAACCACACCTGGAAAAGGATGAAAAATATGGGAGATTAAAGAATAGAGAGATGTACGTTGAGAGAAAAAGTAAGGAAAGGGCTTTGAGAAAAAATAGAGATTGAGTGCCAAAGTGATGTAAGGATCACAAATAAGAAAGGGTAGGAAACAGAACTTGAAGAAGCAACGGGCTTGTTGCGAATTGAGAAGTCAGAAAAAACATCCAAACCCATTAAGGTTGTGGCCGATGCCAACCCCATGCGGCTTTGGCCCTCCTCGAGGCACTGGGCCACTTCAAATCAGCCTAATGCTGGATCCGCTACAACTAAGGGCAAGTAGGAATAACCTTTTATAGAGATTAGGAATTGGTGAGTGCATGGTAGCGGTGGCATACTGCCTAACTACCTTTTTAGACCCGGTCATGCATATCAAAGCCTAGCCATGTTTATTTGGGCCTGGCTGGTTCTAAATTTCTTCCCAAAATAGTGGTAGCTGCAGAGACAGCCCGCTTCGGCGTAGAGTTCGGCGGTCTTATCTTGAGTCTTGCCTTGGTTTCAACATGTGTTATTTGGTGTTATTAGGTCGGTTTTGTTTTGTTTCTCTTTTGTCGAGTTGTATTTTGCATTTTGTCCAGTTGTAGTCTCTTTACCCAGTTTAGAATGAATTCAACATTAAGCGTTCTCGGTTCCAAGTGCTCTGTTGCACAGGTGCTATGCCATTCATCACGTGTTGTGCGAAAACAACAAAATCTTTCTTTTCATAAACTGTTGGGTCCAACCCCGATCATTGTTTCACAACAACAAAAATAAAAGATAAGTCTTCAAAAACAAAACAAGAGGTCCATTTGACGCTACATGATTCCTAACTACAAAGCAAAAAAGAAAAGGAAAACAAAAATTCACCCATCTTGGCCCTCTTCATTCTCGGCCATAGAGGAGGCGTATCACTATCATCACTGGCACCGCTGGACTGGATGTCGGCATCATCCCCCTCATCCTCAGAGGTAGTGCGCTCGGCATGCTCATCAAAGGTATCCTTGAAAGAAGGCGAGCGTCATCTCACTCTACCTCTCCCACGATTAGCCCGCTCTCTACCTCTCATTGGGGCCCGTCTCCTTTTTTTTCTCCCACCTAGAGGAGGTCCTGCAGGTTTAGCCGATGCTAGCTCAAGCTAAAAAGAGTATAGATATTAGAACAAATTTAGCAGAATTGTCGGCAAGATTGCAAAAATAATAGACTATGGACAAAATGAGTAAGTGTACGTCGATCCTGTGAGTAGCCAAAGCAGTCTGTCTCCTTCGCACCATGAGAAAGAGTCATTCAATCGTCTGGAGGAGGTCTAACATACCCCTCAAGCACCTTCAATAAAGGGAAAACTTGAGAATGTAGAACAAATTTGTGAAGTACAATGAGTAGAAATATAGGAGAAATGTTTACCTGCTCGACACCGGGAGCAATCACCAACCTGCGATCCCTCTCCTTAATGTGCTTAAGAGGGATCTACTCGATCACCCCGTTTGGTCGTATGTATACAACCTCTGTAGGAATGGTCAGAAGCCTAGGAATGGGAGCTGAGGTGGGAACACCTCCAGCAGTGACGACAATAGTAGCCTCAGGAAGTGCACAAACCACACCTCTAGTAAGAGAAGCCATCATGTGAGTCTGTAGGAATGTTATGAAGTTTCCGGCTCCGTGGTATCCATCACCATCCTCTCCTAGCATGAGATGGTCAATCATGTGCCTGTCCTGAATATCATCGGCAATCCTCATGCCTGGAGGAGGAGGTGTGGAACGTCGGGATCAACTCGGCCCTAGGTCTGGCGAATGAATCTCTCTCCCAAGTAGTAGACCCTACCAAATGGACCCTCAAACAGAATCCGCATGGTGGAGACATCCCATGCAGCAGCATAGTTCACCCTCGATGCCTGGGGAATGCCCACCCAAGGGTTCAATCAATCTGAGAGTAGAGGATGCAAGTCAAGTGTCAGATATCAAGGGATGAATAATATGGAAACAGTGAAAGCAGTAAAAGATAGAGATCAGTTTGAGGTTTTGTTACCCTCTTTGCGGTGACTATGTCAAAAAGGCGGCGGAAGTAGGCAAAATCGCGATCCATGCGTCTCCGACACTCTAATCTGGAATTGTAGTGCTGAGAGCAAGGCACGGACAACTCAATGGGCCACATAGGAACAGAGGCAATAGATGTGAAATATGTGTAAATCCACAGCTGCAAAAGGAAAACAAGTTAATGAATCAAGTGGACAAATGAAGTAGATATAAACAAAAAATGCAAAGCAAAAAGCATGGTTTGTATTAGAACAGAAAAGGAAGTGTGCGGTGTACCTCCCAGACTCTCCAATATCCACCAAGTAAATCTACCTTTCGGTGGGATGCCGAGCTCATATAATAGTAAAGGGTAGCCAGGCTAGCGCCACCCCAATCGTACTCCCTTACCCGCGGGAGATGCACCAGTGCTCCAAAAATATATAACCCCATGGTGTTCTCCTTGTTCGCAGACAAGGTAGCTGAGGAGATACATGAGGAATCCACGAGCGTATTAAGCAACCTTTTCCTGAACGGCTAGCCGGGGGATAGAGAATTGGTCTAAGAGCTAGCTATAGAGTACCATCCCATGGCCTGTAATATTTGGAATCGTTACAAGAAGATGAAGTTGTGCAACTCTCCACTGTGACATATCAAGATTGAATGGGATCAAATTGCCAACCTCTACTCGTAAACCCGTGAGCATCGAGAAGTCATATGGCGTCATGGTCATCTCCCCGACTGACGAGAAATGGAAGGAGTTCGTGGTGTCCCACCACCTCTCCACTAAGGCACCGTACAAAAGTGGTTTGACCCTCATCTGTATAAGCCCTGAGCAGAAAGGACCGAAGCCAGCATCATCAACTAGAGTGTGGACCTCCTGAGGGAGCCTCTTGTACCAGTGTCGAGGGCCCGAAATAACCCTGTAGCTATCCATCTTCCTGGCCATCACCTGCGGCAGGAGAAATGTGGTTAACATTTTCAAGCAAAAAGACAACAATGTTTTAATAAACATATTCAAAGAGAATAGTTTCTTACCGTGGAGGCATCAGTAGATAAGTGCTCTAATGGCTCTTGTAGTAGGTTGTCCTCCTCAATCCCAGGAATGAGGCCCCCAAACCTCAGAATGCCACCAGGAGTCCAAGTATGTGTATGTGGCTGGTAGATGGCCACATTAAAAGATCTATCAACAAGAGAGAGCAACTTGGGCTCTGGCACAGGAGGAGAAACATCCTCGGCCCCTAAGTCCTCACCAATGATGGCTCCAATACCCACAGCGGGATCCAGAATGGGAACCTTATCATCAGCCATGAGAGAAAAATGAAAAATGTAAGAGAAAAGTAAGTGGGTGAATGAGATTGGGTGAAAAATTCCAAAATCCAAACCCTAGGAGAGAGAAAATAAAGAGAGAGTGGAAAATTAGAGGAAAGGGAAAAGCTTAGGCAAACACGTGAGAATCCAAGAAAAACCAAGAGAAATCCCAAAACTCAACCACATCAAATTTTAATCGGTTCAAAATATAGAGGAGTGAAAGGGTTTTCAAAGAAAAATTCGCAAGGGTTGCTGGGTAATGCGAATGGAGGGAAAATCTAGGAATAAGAGGATCTTAGAGAGAGAGAGAGAGGGAAGGAAGGTTTTCGAATGTGGGTGTGTAAGGAACGAGGGTCCAAGTGTATTTAAATTGGCCACGAGTCATGGTTCTACTGAAATGCCCCAAGCCATTATCGTGACCCAACCAGGTTTATTTACACCCAGCCGTGTCTGTTTTGACCCGATCGGCTCAAAAAGCACAATAGCCTACTTTTGATTCTGTTTTATGGCCCTGGGTATGGATAGGTCCCAATTAGAAAAGAATTTTTGTTTTACATCAGAGCCTATCCCAGATTCCAAGGACTACGGAGCAATTGTTCAGAATAAATTTCTATTCATCTTGCTATTTTCCCGGGACTAAACTGTTGATTTGGACCCATTTTCAAAAGTAAAACTAGCAGAGCTTCTTTTTTCTTTTTTCTTTTTTCTTTTTTGTGTATAAATGTATCATTTTCTAGTAATGTGGTATGCATAAGTTCGAATTCACATTCTTATACCCAAAACGAGGTGGTCTCCGTAAACAAGGGTCCCCAAGATTGTTTTAAAAAAAATGTTGCTTTCCAAAATGAGATGGTCCCATGCATCGAGTTCCAAAAACTCGTTTGCCCCTTTTATGTTTATAAAGCATGAACCCCAGCATAGCTTTCACCCTTTTTGCGATAAGACGGGTCTAGGCTTGTTTCATAACCATTATATCTTTCACTCTTGTCACACGAGTGTGATTTGGCTTGTATCTTTTACCCTTTCTACGTAATGCGTAGTCTGGCTTGTATCTTTTACCCTTATCACACGAGTGTGATTTGGCTTGTATCTTTCACCCTTGTCACACGAGTGTGACTTGGCTTGCATCTTTCACCCTCTCTACGTGATGCGTAGTTTGGCTTGTACCTTTCACCCTTATCACACGAGTGTGATTTGGCTTGTATCTTTCACCTTTGTCACATGAGTATGACTTGGCTTGCATCTTTCACCCTCTTTACGTGATGCGTAGTTTGGCTTTTACCTTTCACCCTTATCACATGAGTGTGATTTGGCTTGTATTTTTTACCCTTGTCACACGAGTGTGACTTGGCTTGCATCTTTTACCCTTTCTACGCAATGTGTAGTTCGGCTTGTATCTTTCATCCTTATCACACGAGTGTGATTTGGCTTGTATCTTTCACCCTTGTCACACGAGTGTGACTTGGCTTGCACCTTTTACCCTTTCTACGTGATATGTAGGTTGGCTTGTATCACTCATCCTTTCTAAATAATGCATAGTTTGGCTTGTACCTTCCACCATTTCTACTCAATATGTAGTTAGCCTCGTCCCTCATCTCGTCTTCGTGATGTACGGGCGGTATGCTCGTTTGTGATTTCAATTGTTGCATTGAATTGATCTCATCATCATGATTGTCGGGCGGTATGCTCATTCGTGGTTTCAAATGTTGCATTGTATTTGAATATTATTTGTATCCTGCCCCTAAACTATGCATGTTTTGATTCCTTGCAAAGGGATACATAGGCAACCCTCAGGCTCAACTAGCTGTATTTTGCATTTTGTTTGCTTACCGAAGTCTTACGGCCTTGTCAAAATGGGCCTTCTTCGGACTTTGACATTCACTCACGTCATAAAATGACTTCGAGCTCTGTCAAAGAGGGGCAACTGTAGACACCCCAATTTGACCGCCCTCAATAATCGGGCGGCACATTCCGAACACTCAATGATGAAACGTTATGCTATTCAACTGTTCGAATCTTCAGCAAAAGAATTTAGTTTTGAGCTTATAATCCTAACCTTATACCCCATTTTTTACCAAAATGTTTTAGACCTTGAAAATCTTTTTTTCAAACTTTTGACCCAACCATGGGTATTTTGGACTCAGCCGTGGGTATTTAGGCCCGGCTGGATTTCTCTAGCAGCCAAACCAGAATTGGACCAGGCAAGCCACTTTTTGGGCCGGCCGTACAATTCATTGGTCGGCTGGCCATGTTTAGTGACAGGCAGATATTTTGCTGCCAGCTGTCCCCCCATGTGCATACCTTGCACTAGCTGCCTCAATACAAATATTTCCGATGTGAGAACCTATTTTTTTATAAATACAAGACCTCTCTCTTGGTTTGAGGTTAGGAAAAATATCCAAGAGCCTATAGCTTGCTCAACACTCCTCTCTCCTCTCTTACAATATACATACACAATAAATACACCATACAAGCTTAGACTTGAAGCTTTTGCTAAGATTGTGAATACCATTTTAGCTCCTTGAGAGTGCTTGGTTTGCGGTTTGTTAAATAAGAGGCTTTTCCTCTCTTTTAAGAGGTAAACTTTGAGCTATTTACCGTCTTTTCTCTCTCTTTTCTTTGTCTTTTCCATACTAATTTCAGAGCCATTTTAAGCTTAAAAATGTAATTAAAACTTGGTTACAAGTTCGTGAGCTAGCCACCCTTTCATTGGCTAGCTCACTGCACCCTTTTGTTTTTGTTCCACTTTTTTGCTTTCTTTTCACTTTATTTGGTAAATTTCAGTACCTTTTAGGCACTATTTTTGGGTTGTTTTTGTATGTTATGAATTGAATATGGGCTTACAAAAGGGTTTTAGTCCTCCCCACTACTTGTGCTCTTACTTCCTATGCCTTGAATATCATATTTGTGTTGTTGTAAGTCCTCTCAGATTTGGCGTGTTTAGGATATAGCAGCCAACCCGTTGAGTTGATCGTCTTTACCTTGTTATAGCTTTACTTGGAACCTTGTGGTCATGGAAGGATTAGAGCTTAGGCTTAGCCACCCCACCATAAGTTTTCTTAGCTAGTGTAAATTTCTTGCTTCCATATACTTGTTGTTGACCTTGAAGCTAAGTAGTAGCTTCTGTGTTCAAAGTGTTGAAAAACTCTCTTTTCGATCTCTCTTTGAAACATGGAAATGGATGTCTCATCCCTACTCCATGAAAAAGAGGATTTGTCAACAACTTTGGCAAGTTGTGTGTTTAAGCTTTGATAGATAGCTTGCTTTTTGTCTTTTTTTTTTTGTTACTTGCTTTGATGCTCCAAGAGAGCTCATTCTTGAGAGGTGTTGAAAACTCTCTTTTAGTTCCAATTTGTAACATGGAAATAGATGTTTCATCCTTATTCCATGAGTAAGGAGATGAGTTGACAACACTTTTTGAGTTGTTACTTTTGTTCCTTTTTGGTTGCTTCATGATCATCATGTTATCTTGTGACTTGATGATTTGTGAGTTAAGCATGCCTACCCCTTCCTTGATCAATTTCATGATAGGAAGGAGGTCATGTTTGTCTTTTTGTTTTGTTTATTGAATTCCTATCCTATTGCTTCTAAAGATCATCATGTAACAAATTTGCATTGGTTGATGATTTGAGAAGTGAACCTATTCCTCACTTGAGTATCTTCATGATAGGGAAAGGCAGCGAGGACAAACATCTCTTAGAAACACTCAGTCTGCACTGTTTTTACCTCAGTGCACAAAACAATCTTTTTACCAAAAAATAAGGTGCGGCCGGATTTCTTTGGACCCGGTCGAGACTCTTTGTGGGCCAGCCAGACTCCAAAGTATGGTACATAGTGTAGTTTACTTAAAACACAGAGCAGTAGCTAAAGGCGAAACAGAGTAGTTTCCCAAAAGATAGACAGAGCAATTTCCGGGGACTGTCTTCGTCGGCGCGCATGTGATCCTTGTTCATTCTTCATATATTATTGTTGTCACGTTATTGTTGTAATAAATTAGGTAATTATTCGTTCGGTCTTGTAATTAATTAGTTGATTCAAACATTCATTCATACCCTATTGTGCGAGGGCCAATTTGTAACACTTGTAATATTTTGTATGTCTTCCAACCCTCATTCTTTCTCCCTTTTATTCACTTGTTTACTATGGTTGCATGTAGTATCATATTTTTGGTCTTATACCATGACTTGCATCCACTTTTGCATACATTAGGATTTGGCTCATCACACTTGATAAACATTGATTATTTCTTGTTTGAATACATGCACTACTATATGCCTTGAATTGATCCACATTTCATGTTAAGGAGCTGAATTCGATAGTTACATTTTGTATGTGTTGCATTAGTCACTTTGCATATTAGAGCAAGCATTTTTCTAACTATTTTCTTCTATTTCGGCTTGCCTCAGTTGAGTACTAGGTGAGTGTTTTTGTTTTAGCATATTGCATATATGTTTATGTTGCCATATCAAGCATATTTACCATAAGGCTAAGTGCTTATTTGATATACCTCTTGAATGCCTGTGGATGAAGGCTATTTCGCTTAAGTTGGGATGATTTTGGTAAATGTACATATGAGCTTACTTTTTCAAGTGGCACATATTCAAACCTCTTTTCAAAACAAACACAAAATTAAAGAATTCCAAAGTGGGTGAAATAGTCTATTCTTGTGTGACTCACATAGTAATGTTAGAGTAATAATCAGAACAAGAGCATATACTGTACATAAAAATCACATCATAATTAGCATAGCTTGACTTTTGTGCTTCTTTCAGATACAATAGCCCTACCGTTCGGACTCTTGTGGTTCTGAATCTGATCTCACAAGTCCAATATGTAATAGATAAATACAAAAGAGTCCAAATCTGGCAAATCTTTTGAAAAATCAATTTTAAATAAAAAATGCCAAAAATGGACTTATTTGCCAGATTACAAAGTCACCACCTAAATATTTTTGAAAAATTTAGGAAACCTGAGACTCGTGCCAAAGACCATTAGTCCGTCATCACCAAAGTGTCTCGGCTCGGGAACTTAAGTAGGAAAGGGGAATATCATGAATTGAGTACCTTTACTTGCCCAATCAAAGATCGGCCTCTACTAATCATGGCGTGATTCTTATTTACAATATATGCTCTTGTTCCGATTATTAGGCTAACCTTGTTATGTGATGCACACAAGTATAGACTAATTTGCAAAAGTGGGAACACTTTGATTTCATGTTTGTTTGAAAATTGTTTGAATATGTACCACTTGGAAAAGTGATCTCATATGTACATTCATCAAATTATCCCAATTTGAGCAATTAGCATTCATCCATAGGCATTCAAATAGTTATATCAATTAAGCACTTAGCCTCATGAAAAATATGCTTGATATGGCAATAATCACACAGGTGCGATATGCTCAACCAATAAATTCTCACCTAGTACTCTAAGGGAAATCAAACAAAGCAAAAGAATTAGAACATGCATGCTCCTAAATAATGCAACATGACTAATGTAGCACATGTGATGTGCAGTTTAAATCGGCTCGGCTACTAACATGGCATGTGAATCAATTTGATAGCATACGGTTTAAACACATTTTCAAAGAAGTATTCAAACGACAATGTGAGTTAGAATGATGCGACGAGCCTAATGCATGCAAGACAATGGATGCAAATCATGGAAAATGCTACTTAAAAAATGATGCTCTATGCTATCCATCATAAGTAAGTAAATAAAAGGGAGAAAGACGTGGGGTTGGAAGACATACACATTATTACATTTTTGCCCTTGCTCAGGAGGGTCCGAATGGATGTCCTAGCTAATTACTACGAATTAACTAACTATTGCACACTAAATGGAAATAATTAACTATACTAGTTAATTATTACAAATTGAAATTAACTAATTAATTACACTAACTAATTAGTTACAAATGGGAATTCACTAATTATTACACATAGGATCAACTAATTTAATTAACAAATTAAAAACCAATTGAACTTGAGCGAGGTAGTGAACCGTGCATGCCAACGCGAACATCCTCCCGGAAACACTTTTGTTTTGTTACCAGGACTATTCTGCCTGCAAAAAAAGCTCATATTTTGCCTCTGCTTCTCCTCTGCCTTGCAAGAAAATAACACTGCCTGCTGACACAAAAGTGGACAGCTGGCCAAAAGTAGTGTACAACCGACTACAAATAGTGGCCGGCCGACCACTAATGTAAATATGGCGATGCTGCAACATAAAATGAACAGAGCAAAAACAGGGTGTTCCCAGGGGATATTCATCCTCTCTGCCTCTCTCTATCATGAAATTGCTCAAAGGAGAGGTAGAGTCAATTCACAAATCATCAACAATTGCAAAGTTGTTGCATGACGATCTATGGCTTGATTGGACAAAATCTCAATGAGGGAAACCAAATAACCAACAAAACCTCATCCTTATCATGAGATGGATCAAGAGAAGCGATTGGCATTTGACTCTCAAACCATTATCATCACTAATAAGTATGAAATGGCCTAAGACTCGATGGGCTTAACTAATGTCTGGTTGAACCCCAAACCATATTATTATCTTATTCCATTTTAGCCTCAATTTTATTACTTTAATTACCTTTCCATTCATTAGTCAATTAAGTCCAATAATGAAGATTGAGTCCACTAATGGAGAGAAGTATCAAACAAAGGGTTGTTTTGGGCATGAGAGAGATGTCATGCCATTGGTAATAAACCTCCAAGGAGATAAAACCATTAAGCATAATGATCTCTATCTCAAGCTTAAACAATCAATCTGTTAAAACAATTCTCAAGGCAAGAAAAAGAGCTAAGAAATGAAAGAGGTGCAAAGGTGATTAAATATGATCACAAGTATGGAAAGCACTAAATAAATGCTATCAACTCAAATAGGTTGGTGTCTAATGCCTAAAACACCAAACCTATGAGGACTATTACACTACAAGCATACTATGCACAGCTCAAATGCAATGAACAACTAAAAATAGCCCTAAAGTAGCTCAAAACAGTGTTAGAATCAAGGTAAAAACAGCTTAAAAAAGGTAAGCTAAAAAAAATAGCAATTAAGCTAGTAAACAAGCACAATGAGGAGAGGACACCCCCCCTCCACCTAAAATATTTGGGACTTCAAAACCTGATTTTTAGCCTCTGAAAAACTCTAAAATTTAGTAATAAAAAGTACAAAAAATGTTGATGAAAGGAAGGGAAACACAAGGGTAAAAGCCTAGGAAGCAAGCTTCAAAGAAGGGTGGTCCACCTCTTTACCTTTAATGGCTTTAAACCACAAGTTTCAACCCGAAAATATAGGTGAAAAATAGCCCAAAAACAACAATAAATACAGTAGATAAATAAGGAAAACAAAGCTAGGAATTATACCTCTTGAAAAGAAGTATCCCTTTTGAATTATAAACCACCAATTCACACCCTCAAGAGCTAAAAGGCAAGCTTAAACACCTCGGTAAAGAACCCTCCAAGTTTGGTTTAGAGAGTGTAGGTCAAGAGTAGGTAAGGTGCAAGAGAGAGAGAAATATTTTTCAAACTTTTACTCTACAAAATTTTTCAAACCCTATATCATAAGTGAGGGTCATCTATATATAGAAATATATAAAAGACTCTCAGAAATATCCAAACAAATACAGCCAATATGGTGCATGCATCTGTGGAGACAGCTGGCCAAAAAATATCTAGTTTTTGCATAAGTGGCCAGCAGGTCACTAATAGGGACTAGCCATGCACCATTAGTGGCCTGGCGGCCACTAGTGGGCCTACAGGTCTTAGATGGTTAGGCTTCAAAAACTACTGTTTTGTTCTAAAAAAATGGTGGAAAGTTGGCATGTTTCTGAGGCTCAAAGCTGAGGCTTCTTGCTGAGGAATTCGAGCATTTGACAAGCATATACAAATTCATCATTGGGTGATCACTCGGTGGCGCCCAAGTCGTAAAGGCAGTCAAAAATGGGGTGTCTACAATTGCCCCTCTTTGACAGATCTCCAAGTCATAAAATGACACGAGTGAATGTCAAAGCCTAGAGACGACCCATTTTGAGAAGGCTGTAAGACTTGGGCGAAGACGACCCATTTTGACAAGGACATAAGACTTGGCCATAAGACTTGCCCGCTCAGGGTCGCGTTTCACGTGTCGTGAGATACTCTACCCACACTGAAATCATGAGAAGAGGAGAAAAACTGCTTAGGGTCGCGTTTCACGCATCCTGAGATTCTCTACCCACGTTGAAATCATGAGAAGAGGAGAAAAACCGCTCAGGGTCACGTTTCACGCATCCTGAGATACTGTGATAGATGCAAAAAGTATGAGATTGTGCGATCGATGCACAAATGAAAGTGTGCGATAGATGCACGAAGTAAACGAGTGCGATAAAAAGTGAATGAGTGTGATAGATCCACAAAGTGAACAAGATTAAAAACCAATATAATGACAACGCATATTCTATGCAAGATTATAGACAACCAACATATGATGTTAATTGAAAGCATGTTCTATGCAACGTAATTGAAAGCATGTGACGACCTTCGACTTAGCCCCTCAGAGGCTTTGCAACATACTCAAAAGGATACAACTTGTTCAAATTTGAAATCGGGGCACATGCGCGCGCTGGAGACCCAACGGTATTTGAAACGGAGCAACCAGAACCCCAAATTCGAGATCCTCGGGAATCAAATCTTCTCCAAATACCTCAATCCTTCTTCTCAAACCTAGCAAAGGACCTCCCATACACTGAGGACCACAAAACCAACACTAGGCCAAAAAAGTGGCAGGCCGGCCACTAATGAAAATTAGAGGGCAAAAGGGTCTTTTCAGCATGGGTCTTTATAAACACACTACCAAACTTCATTTCCTTACACCCACATACCTGAAATTATCCTCCATCTCTCTCTAGGTGCTTCTTCCCTCTAGATTCATGCTTCGTATGCGTTTTCCAATGCCCCACGCAAACTTGATCCTCTATATTTTGAATCGATCAGAATTTGTTTTCGTTGATCTTTCTGGGTTTTTTATCACTTTGGGCTTGTTTCCTCAAGTTTCTCTTGGGTTCTGTGAACTTTCCCGGGTTTTGACTTTTTCTTTAATTTTCTCTCATAGGGTTGACTTTTTCCAAGTTTTCCCTATTTTTTTTTTCATATTTTCACCATTTTTCACTAGTTTTCACCCCACTTTCTAGATGGCAGATGACATTCCCCATGATGAGGCCCCTCCCGAGGTTCCTCCTGTACTTCCACCCCCTGTAGAGGTTGAGGAGACAGCGGTTGATGGGGCCGACAAGACGGCGAAGGACATTGCCGTCGATTTCGAGGCAGAGTTCGCTCCAGGGCTTGGGCCTGAGTTACTTCCATTGAGGATGAGACCCTTTGATCTGGCCACTTACCACCCCCACACGCACACGATGGCACCTAGAGACATGATGTGCTTTGATGATTTCGCCGATGGCGTATCAGAGGATACTTTGTTAAGGGAGGAAAACTCCCACCTCTCCTACGGCGCTACTGAGGTACAAACTTTACTTTCATGCACTTGCATCTGACTATCTTCTAACCATTTTAACACTTCCTTCATCTTCCTAACTTATATTACTGTCTTTCATCTAACTTGTTCTTTCTTTTCCATAGGAGGACTCTCGCTTCTATAGGGGTTATGGGACTGTGACTACCAAGGACTGGTACCATGAGCTTCCTACCTGAGTCCGTGAGTTGGTCGATACTTCGATAAGGTGGTTGCCTGCGAGGTAATCTGAAACTCACAGCCATTTCTACTTGACTCACATTGCTATCGTTCTGATTCATTTTTTGACAGCTGACAGCAACTAACAACTTGTGCATCCTCTCTTTGCAGATCACCTAGCAGCCCTGGGCGACGATGCCAACAGGATTCAAGGACCAGTACGCCGAGGCTTGGGGCACCTCCCGGTACCGAATCTTACTAAAGGGCCTACTCTGCAGGGCCTAGTTCTTGGGAGAGCGATTTGACTGCCAGACCTTAGGCTTACCTGCCCCATTTGTTCTTATGTCGTCCCCAGCATCCATGAGGATAGTTGATAGCCTCCCAACTGAGGCGATTATTCAGTATATGGTGGGGCTGGACGCCGACTACTTCTGAGGGGACGGAGATTACACGACCTTCATTCGGACTCATCTTATGTCGCCCTTGACCAAAGTTCATGCAAGCGATGCAGCAGATGCTCTTTTGGCTGGTGAGGCTACTTATGAGGTTGAGGCTGGTATTGGAGGGGCCCCTTCCGTTGTGCAAGCTACCGATTGGCCAGTGATTCCTACTGTGCTTACATGCTAGCGACTAACCAAGATAGCCTATCAGATTCCGATAGAGCCACCAGAGGCAAGATAGAGATATGTAGCCCCAGGCGCACCTCAGGTATAAGCCGTGCTTTACAACTTACATCCCGTACTTTTCCCCTTTTAGATACTAATTATTCAAATTCACTTGTAGACACCCATGAAGTACACAGAGGGCCTCCTCCAGCTGGTCGATTCTCTGGTCGGCATGGTGTAGAGGAAGAAGACACTACTTGGTCTCCACGGTATTCAGGTATATTTCCCTCACTCTCATGTATCGCATTGCTTTCCCTACTACATTGACATGCCATACTCCCACTAGTAGACTGACATGCATTTACACCACCCCACACTGCATTCATACACTGTACTCATACTGTATCTACTTTCTATGTCATACTCATACTTCATACTCCATTCTGTAACAATACACTACATCTGATATGTTGATGCTTGTTTTTCAAATTCCACCTGCACCGAGGGCACCAGCGGTAGCGGCAGCACCGGTGGCACCTCTTCCAGCGATAGGGAGGAGAGGTAGACAGGCCCCAGCACACAGTTGAGATGAGCGCCGAGATCAAGGTAGAAGTAGGGGTGCTCAGGGTCGATCCCAGGCAGAGGAGACTTTTTCTTCCTCATAGCCGATTTTGAGTGGCGATAATGCTGAAACTAGCGATACTAAGGAGGTTGTGAGCCAACCTTCTGAGTTGACTGAGAGCGGGGACGATGATGCTAGTTTAGGGTTTAAGAGCGAGGAGGGCGCCGAGACCGGCTTTGAGTCAAGGAACGGAGATGACGATACTGGCTTTGGCTAGGAGTCTGATTCTGATAGCGGCGCTGACGAAGACAATATCCCTGAGTCCCCTCTGAGGAAAAGGAGAAAGAGGGCATCTCGAGCCTGAGGCAACTGGCACAATTTTTTTACTCTTTTGCTTAGCTTCTTTTATTTTGGTAGCTTAGCACATGTATAGCTCCAGTTAGTGTTTACTTTTGCTTTTGAAAAGATTTGTACTTTTTGTAAAAACCATGATCGGAGTAAAACCTCGCAATTTTTATGAAAAGAGATTTAGTTTGCATTATAAGCATCACACTCGCATAAAATGAAAATGGAGTTGGCTTTGAAACCAAGAATGCTTGTAATGGAACGATGTTCTTAATCGAATAATGAGCCGACCAATGACCAAAGTACAACTCGATAAAAGAAAGAAAAAAAACAAAGCAAAAACAACTTAAACACAGCTATTTACACTTGCTAAAACAAATGACTCAAAACACAAAGACCAGGACAAAACCAACATGTCAAACTGCTAGGCCACAAATAGTGTACGGCCGGCCACCTGTGGTGCTCCACTAGCTGGTTCACAGCTGCTCTCCACTCACAGCCCTATCTTCTACAAAAGGTCATCACTCGCAAATTCTTCACCAGAACCTCATTTTAGCTGTTGTTCTCTTTGAAAATGGAGACATTCCTTGCCAAGAAACTCAATAACTGGATAGCCACTTTAGAAGCACAAAAAAGGTAAATTTATGAGGTTTCGGCCTAAACACGCTTGTTCTATTGAGTTGCACCCCACTCTGTTTTCCGTTCCTCCATGTCGCGGTCCGGTGTTGGAACGCAATTACATATGTATTTCGCTTCGGAATATAAAAAATGTGCCCGACTTTTGAAGAATTTCAAGCATTGATGGAATCCCGACGCGATGAGGAGATCATGCCTCAGCCCCGTTTTAGCCATGCCTTGGCTCTAGGACAAATGTGCGGACTCACTTTGCACAAATCTCGACTTTGGCTCATGGCGGGGAGCTAGACATACCCAGCTTGATTCATTAGTTTTCTAACATCGGAGACAGAGGCGACCCTCTCGGGCAAGGCTTTCGGCAACATGCCTTTTGTTTATGTATGCTCACACATTTTCTTCTTACCCCTAGTGACAACAGAGCCAGCATTCGATTTATCAAAGTAGCCCAATGTCTAAAAGAGGGCAAAAGTTGCATTAGTTTGGCACTGGCCGGGACTCTGATGGGTTCAAACGCTTTTCACCAGCGAGAGACCACTCAATTTGCAAGGAGTCCGCTACTTCTCTAGGTGTTGTTTCCCACCCTTTTCTTATTTATATTTCCTACATCACTCGGCACTCACGCTCTATTTTCCTATCAAAGCCTTTTTCTTAGTTTTCTCTCAACGTACACCTGTCTATTCTTTAATCTCTCTTTTTTTCATCCCTTCCCAGGTATGGCTCATGGATAAGTTGAAAGTGGTGGATCCTTGGCCCGAATATTTAGCCCGAGCTTACTTTTTCTACCAACGGCTAATGGATTTTCCCAATAAGGGCTGGTGGTGCAATTGGATGTGCAATAGAACGGCAGCTGACATAACTTGGTGTTGCCCCTAGCTTGACTTGGCTAAGATGAGCTATAGCATGACCCGACAACCGGGTATTCAGTTGATTAGCCTTACGCACAGCGTGTTTTACTTTCCTTTTTGGTTTAGATACCAATTTGGACTTGATCAGACCTGTCCAGACGAGGGGGTAGAATATCCGGCCCCATTTCCCATTCGTGGTTCACACTTAACTCGGTGCCTCATTGATTGGAGGACGAGAGAGCTTCTGGCCTCTACCCTTAGTTTCAATTATGCCCTATCTGGGGAGTGCTTGGCTTGGCTCGAGGACAAGGCACAGGTTGGGCTAACGTTTGTGACGACCCCGATCTCCAAACTATTATATTATATTATTTCAATAAGTTTAATTGCATAATTGTGTGTTTAATTGTATGATTACATGCTTAATTTTGTAGTTATCTATTATTATATGGAATATCTGTTTGAATTGGTAACTTCGAGATAGAAATTGAGTGTCTAGACAACTTCAGAAACTGAAATTGATTAGCTTAATAGACTAATTAGAATATTTAGAATCTTATGGCGGTTTTAATTGAAAATTGATTCGGATCAAAATAATTAGAATGAATTGATTGAACTTAGTTAGAAGTAAGCCTAATTAATTAACCTTAATCAACTTTGATTAGGCTAAGTTACTTACACTATATAAGCTTAGCACATGTTTTGAAATCACTTATATAAACACTTGAGCTGAGATTTTGAGAGAAGGAAGCTAAGCTCAACATTTAAAGAGAGAGAAAGGAGAATTTAAAGGAAATTGTGGAGGACTTGGGGATCTAAGCTAGTACATACTTAAATTCAAGCCCTAGGTATGATCTCTAACCTAAGTCCTTGAAAATGAAACATGTAATTGGATTCATCTAAGTTTTGAGTTCATTTGCATGAAATTGTTTATTAGAAGCTTGAATCACCTTGAATTTGGAAGATAAGAGTTAATCATGTACACGCATGCATAATTTGAGTTAGAATTCATGAAATTTCTACATGCATGGCACTTTACACCTCAATTTGAAGAGTCCTTCATGTTTTCATACTTCTCATATCACTTGATCATGTTTTGAAGAAACATAAACTCAATTTGAGTCAATCTTGCTTTATAACTTGAAATTAAAGTTTTTTGGTTGAGAATTTGCCATGGTTTTGAGCAATTACCTTCAAATTAATTATGTTTTCTTGTTTTATAATGTTTTCCCATGTTTTTGTACCTTAAACACAAGTTTGGAACCTTTGAATACCAAATTTGAACTTCAAACACAGTTTTGGAAATTCCAAAATTCGACCAGTCCGCTCGAGCGAAGAAAGTGTCGCTCGAGCATGAAAATCGAGTTCCCATAAGTTTTACAAAAGTTTACAGACCACTCGAGCAACCTAAGTGGCGCTCAAGCGAGGTCCCCTTTTACTCAGTCTTCCGCTAAGCGACCGTCGAGTGAGAATTTCATGTAACCAGTACTTTTGAGAAGTTTATAGACCGCTCGAGCGAACATCCTTATTTTTGAACCCCTGCTCGAGCGAAGGAAGTTGGGCTTGAGCGGAGACCCTGTTTTCAGCAAAGTTTGACTAACTCTTTTAAGTGCATAACTGCATTCTTAAGTCATTTCTAGCATCCTTAAGCACCAAATGGTCTCCTATAATCATAGAATGAGTTAGAGACACATGAGAAGAATTGAATTAAAATGAATTGGTGCTTCAATTATGCTTTTGTTATGTGTTTTGTTTAGGTGGACGTCCGAGGCTTCGTGACACACAAACCACTGTGAGTAGTAACTTTATAAAGATATGTTCAAGTTATATTTATTTTTGAAATTGTTATTGTTGTTGAAATCAATATGCAATCGATTGGATGGTTTATTAAAATGTTATTTTTCTATCGATGAATGAAGTTCACTTTTGAGACTGTTTGGGGCATCCTTCGAACATAGACTCTTCTATATATCTCTATATCTCTCCCTTGTGTGTGTTCTAAGGGAGAGATATAGAGATAGGAGATATATATGGAACCCTAAACCTAAACCAGAGCTCCCACTGAATTTTCTAACCAAAAAACTCTAACCCTCATGCCAAGAGAGGGAGCCCTCTCTTATAGGCAACTCCTCTTGTAAAGCTTAGCAAATAAGCTTCCTAAGAGGGAAATCCCTCCATACACGTGTATGGAGGGGAGCAAAAGTGGGTGCCAGCTGTCAAAGCTGGCACAAAATATCTACCAAAAGTGATGAACAGTAGTCGGCTGGCCAAAATTGTCATTTTGACAAAATTGACTGCCGACCGGCAACAAAGAGTGTCGACCGGCAATAAACATTGCCGATAGCAACAAAACCTTGGCCGGTGGCCTCTAGCCACGGCCGGTGATGTGTGGGGATGCCTCACAAGGCATTCCTTGCACCTCCAAGGAAAAACACAAGTGTTTGGTGCAAAACTAGACACAAAACGGTCGAGTTCGGAGATCCTGAGGCAAGGCACGTAGCCGAGACCTCCGGGAACTCCAAAGGAACACAAACAAGGATGATCACCGAGTGTTCCAACGGTGACGTCCAAGTCTTGAGGACGGTCAAAAATGGGGTGTCTACATATAGTCATTTGCTCAGTCTCTGAATCAAGCAACACTCTGTCCTCAACCAGTCGGAGGTCCACCTTTTCTGCCATACAAGGCTTCACACGATGCTATATGGAACTAGAGTGAAAGCCGTTGTTGTAGGCAATTTCTGTCAATAGTGAATAGGTCTTTCCAAGTTCCCTGAAAATCTAATGCATACATTTAGAGCATTTCTTCCAAAATCTAAAAGTTCTTTCTGATTAGACATCGATTTGCGGATGGAAAGCAGCACTGAATCACAATTCAGTTCCCATTGCCTCTTGAAGGCTTGCCAAAATCTAGACACAATTTAGGATTCCTATCTGAAACAATAGATACTGGGACCCCATGCAAACGAGCAATCTTATCGATGTAAACAGTAGCTAGTCTATAAGCATCCTACAAAGATTTTACAAGAAGGAAATGAGCAGACTTAGTAATTCTATATACAATTACCCAAATGGAACTTATACCTAGGGTGTCCAAGGTAGTCCCACAATGAAATCCGTGGTCACATGTTCCTATTTCAATTCCGAAATAGAGAGAGGTTGAAGTAGCTCTGCCTATATCTGATGTTCGACTTTGACTTATTGGCACTGAAAACATTTAGACACAAATTCAACAATTTTCTTCTTCATGATAGGCACCAACATATTTACTTCAGATGTCAGCTAACTTTACCATAGAAGTTTGATCTATTCCCTTGTCACTGAAGTTCAATTCATTCTTCAATCATTCTGAAATTCACGATTCAATTCGGTATTTGGTTCAGTGACTCATCACAATTATCCAAGGTCAATCAAAAGTCTTCAGGAATATAAAGTGGATCCAGACACCGATTCCCATGTCAGCAAAGGTAACAACGAGCAATTAATGACATAACGTACATAATTTACATACTTCCATAGCATCAATTATAAAGTACAATAATACCAAAGCAATCAATCTCTAACATAGCACATATGTTCTCCACCATTCACAGTTTACAATTCGATTTTATGTTCCATCATAGTCATTTAACATTATTCGGCAGTCATCAACAGCATAAAGCAAATCCATATATTAATCCCATAACAGCAAATATAATATCGAGGCAATCAATCACGAGACATACTAAATTCATATACTTCCAAGTAGTTGAGGTTTTTAAGCTTATGTAATGTTCATTATCAAACAGATCGTGGTAAATCATTTCCATAGTATCGGGGTTTAAAACACGAAATCACAGAAGTAGCCACTCTCTAAAACGATCAATTACTGGACTTGCACAATTCAGTTTATTCATAACACATATATCCCCCATAGTTGATGGCTGATTCTCAATAGTGTTCATGATTAGATCAGTCTATTGGCAGTCCACATGCGATTTTTATCATAAGGTAATCGTTCAGACAATTCAATTCCCATTAGAAATGTAATTCGGTCATTCGTTCATAAACAATTCATAATCCCCCGTAAACAAATTCAAATCAGACAAGGGTTTTCCAATCAAACATAAGTCCTATTAGATCAGATCAAATCAAATAAAGTTCGGTCCAAGGTCACCGCTAATTCGTTTAGGTAGACAGTCAGCAGTTCTTACAGTTATATCAAAGTCATGTCATGATAGTTCATATTGTCTCATAGTCATATCAGTAGGCATCATGTCATGGTCAATAGTTTCACAATCGCTTTAAGTTCATCTGTTATCAAGATCATATATCACAAAAGTTCATACCGAGCGTTTCAGGTCATATAAAGTGTGGTATTCTGCAAATAAGTGCACATGTAGATATACAGGTATGCGGTTGTTCATAACATAAAGTTCTTTGGTGGCACATATAGAGTTCATTATGCAAGTATTCCAAACAAATCATATTGTCACAAATTGTGGTTCTAATAGTCTGGTCAAATAGTCTAGTCCATCTTAATCAAGCAAGATACACCACCACACATAATAGAATTCATCATTCGGTTGCCCAATCCGGTCACATAATCACAGAGTCATAATGTTGATAACAAATTGTCCCGAGCAAGGGTATGGATATATATATATGCCCAAAATCAATCAACATTCCAAGTAAAAATGTCAATCAACACATAGGCATTGCTTTCATTACCGAAATTAAGGCAGAGGTACTACATCATTACCCTCAAATACAAATTCTTCATGTCCGTGTGGTCTAAACAAAGCCCGTTTCGTTCACATCAAAATGCCTAATATCGAGAGGCAACAAATTTATAATAACGTGGCATTCCCAACACATTTCACAAGCACAATATACAGATGAATACAAAATAGATTCCCAATATAGAGCAGAAACACACAATAGACAAGGCGATGATTCTATGGGTATATTCAATCTAGATGCAAACACAGTAGATACAAAAGTGTGTGTTGACCCCGAATCTATTAGCACATAAACATCTTGATTGCAAATAGAGAGGGTACCTGAGACAACTGCCTCTGTATTTCATGGATCACTTGGGACGAGTGCAAAAAATATTAATAGTATTTCCCAGATTTGCAGTTGATCCGGCTGAACTATTGATTGGCCTCCCACTTTTCTGTAGTTCTCGTTGGGTACAATCTCTTGCCATATGCCCTACTTGGCCACATTTAAACCAAGCACCCGAACTCTGATAGCAAACCCCACGATGTTTCTTACCACATTGGTTATAAGTCGGTGCTGAGTTCCTTAAAGAACTAGAACTCGATGAACCCGTACTCCGTTTCTCAAACATTTTCTTCTTCACAAAGAAACCTTGCCTCTTGCCTTTCCCTTCATGGAGTTTATTCTGATTCTGATTGGCTATATTAATTTCTGATGACAAAGCTTGGTCCAATACGTCAACATAAGTAGACGGCTTTTACACATTCACTCTTTCCAGAATTTCATTACGGAGACCACCCTCAAACTTTCTCGCTTTCTTATAGTCAGTGTCGACCATGTGCGGTGTAAATTGAGCCAATTCTATAAACTTGGCCTCATATTCTGCCCCTGTCATGTCACCTTGTTTAAGCCCCTCAAATTCAGACACTTTTCTGTCACGAGCCCCTTGCGAAAAATACTTGTTGTAGAAGATCCCTAAAAACTGTACCTAGTCAATGCCCTTATTATTTTCTCAAATCATCATCCACCATCGTCTCGCCTCGTCTTCGAGTGTAAAGTTAGTCAACAGTACCTTCTGTGATTCGATGCATGGAAATACTTCAAATAGCTTTTCAATGTCGAGAACCCAAGCTTCAGCCTTCATTGGATCCACTCCTCCGTGGAACTGTGGTGGGTTCATTTTCTTAAATTCTTTAGTATAAGAGCTATTGTTCGATCATCATTTAGTAATTCTTGTGCAAGCTGGTCCAGAGGTGGAGGCTGTGGTTGTTTCCAATGTTGTTGTTGCCTCAACTTTTCAGCCATTTCCTGCATTATTCTTTCCATCCAATCCGTTCTTGCGGTAAAGGATTCTTCTAGTTCATCAACTCTTGTTCTCACCATTATTTGATTGATTTTGCATTATTTCTAAATAAAAGGTATACACACATATGGAAAAGCACATATGTACAGATAGGCAACAATTCATCTCTCATGTAATCACATAGTTCACATTTCAGAACGTTGAGCATATTCTTGATGCATTCAAATACATACTTATTATATGAATGCACCCTAGATCGTTTCTAGACACTCTATTGCTCAATTGGACAAGTGTGAGTTATTAATTCATGCTCTGATACCACTCTGTCACGATCCAAACCCGCCCCTATAGGTTTAGCATTGTAACCGGCCAGCAATCACAAGATTACCCACGGCCTCTTAACATAATCACAAAATAAGGGGCTTGCGGAAGCAAACGTCATAATAATTTGTCCAATGAGCTGGTGTGTAAATAGCACCTAACAAAAATTTTTCACATAAATAACTCTCACATATACATACATGCAAAATTAAAAGATATCCAGAATCAACTCATACAACCATGGCTTTGACAATATAAGACCCAAATAGACCTTCAATTCATCATAAAATGCCTGTTTGTACTCAAATATGCAAACTCATGACAATTCTTCACATGCATGCACATACAAACTTCAAATTCATCAAATTCAACTCAATTCATGTTCTTGATTACAATTTATCTTTGAGTTCACATAATTACAACTCAAACTCATGAATTAATGTCTAATTACTCACCTAGAGGCTCCAATCTTCCAATTCCTAGCTAATTCTTGAGCCTAGCCTTTCAAATCTTGAATTCTCTTGCAAAAATCAACAAGGATGGCTTCTCCCTCTCTAAACCAGCCCTCTCTCTCTCTCTCTAGAGTGTAATCTCAGCTAAGTGTGAGAAATGAGTTCAATCTAAGCTCATACGGCCCATATATATACACTTGGCCAATCAACTTAATTAAGGCCAATTAACTAAGCTTAAATTAATCAATTTAATCCAATTATTTTGATACAAATTAGTTTTTAATTAAATTTCACCGTAGGCTCTAAAAATTATCGCGATCATAATAAACCAACCAATTTTGGTTTCCGTAGCTAATAAGGCCTTCAGTTTTCAGTTCAAAATACAGATTCTAACAAATTTTCCTACGATGAACAGATACAAAGCCAAAATCACATATAATTGTAGACACTCCATTTTTGACCGTCCTCAAGACTTGGATGTTCTTGTAGGTATATCCAGTAATGAGTTTGATTGCTCGTCGAGTGCTTGAAATCTGCGGCAGAACGCCACAGGTTTGAGCTTTCCAAACACTGCATCAATTCTATCTCATTTTTGGACCATGTTTAAGTCCTTTCAACATGATGTTTTTGATGCACTGCCAGCCATGTTTGGGCACTGTCGGCCGTGGATTTTGTCCTACCGGCCATCAATAAGCCCCTGCGGGCCATCACTGATGGTCGGCCGGCCACCAATGTATCAGTAGATATTTTCTGATATTTTGTGCCAGCTATTTGCACAGATTGAGCCATCTTCTTACACGTGTATGGCTGGATCTCTTTGAGGGAATTTTGCATCTTCTATAGATAAAGGCTCCCTCTTGCATGTGTGGGGGTTGGAAATTTTTGAAGACAAAAAATTTCTCTCTCTCTCTCTCTAGAATCCTCTCTCTAATTATTTTGTGCCTTATAGCTTAAATTCTCTACACTCTTCCATATAAGCCCTTGATCAAACTTGATCACAATTGAGTTGAGGTTGCTTGAGGTCCTATTTGAGCTATAGAAAAGGATTTTGGCTTGGTTTGGCTTGATTTTGGTGCCTAAATTGTATCTTGTCTTCAAGAGGTAGAACACTTGTGTTTTAAGCTTATTTTAAATACTTGTTTTACCATCTTTGCATACTATTTTGAAGCTGGTTTTGACCTCTAAAAATCTCTGTTTTTATGATCTAAAATGGTGGTTTGAGGCTTGTTTGGAGTTAGGGGTAATCTACCCTTCTTGTTGCTTGATTATTAAGTTGTACCATCTTTCAAAGCTTTCTAAATAACTTTTTTGGCTCTTTTAACCACTGAATTCCAGGGGATTTTCAGTGGTAAAAACTATGTTTTGAGGTCCACAATGGGAGGAGGTAGCCTCCCCTCATTGTGTCTTGTTTGTAAGCCTAGATAGCTTAACATGTGAGCATGATTTTCTAGCATTTTGTACCTTAATCTTAGCATGTTTTGGCTACTTTTTTGGCTAGTTTTAGCTCTATTTTGAGCTGGTTTAGTCACTTGAGGATTGCTTTGTATGCTTGTAATGCAATTGTGCTTCATAATCTAGCTTGTGCTATGTGTTGGCCTCCTATCCTAGCTATTTTTAGCTTATTTCAAACATGTTTTAGAACACCTTTTAGGCTGTTTTAGGACTGTTTTGAAGTTTTTGTACCTTTTAAGCTTTGTATTGCATGCCTATAGTGTTGTGATCTTCACTAGTTTGGTGTTTTTCGCTTTTAAACATGTTTTGCATGAGTTGCTTGCATATTGTAGTATCATTTTGCATGCCATTTCAGCACTGAAATCTCTGCAATCTCCCTCTATTCTTCACTATTCCTTTTGTTTTGAAAATGGCTTTGAGCCTCTTGTTGGCTTGAGTGTGGAATTGAGACCCTCATGCCTAATGGTTTAATTCCTTTGGGAGTTCATTACCAACAGCATGAGGCATCTTTCATGCTCAAGGTACTTATGGCTTAAGCCCTCTTTCCATTAGAGGACTCTTACCTTGGACTTAACCGGTTAAAGAATGGATCGGTAATTAAAATGAGTAAATAAAACATGACAAGTAAAACTTGAGCAAGTTAAGCATCTTTCGTGTTGCATTGCATGTGTTCAATCGGACGTTATATTGAACACAAGGAAGATTGGAGCATTTCATACTCAAAGTGATGAAATGAGCCAATCTCCTTAGTCTCCATTGCCTTTGATCACACATGATAGGGTGATGGCATCGAGTCTTGTTTTGTGTATTTATTGTAATTGTACTCCTTGGATCTTTGGCCATCATGCATTGAAAATGCTTGATTGATGGTTTTGGATCCAAGAGTGCCACTCCTTTGATGTTTTGAGATGATAAGGAGGGGTACAATACAAACATACCCTTGGAAAACCCTTTTTTTCCCTCTGTTTGTGCTCTATTGCAGTGTGGTGACTCAGGGCACCAGTGGCCGATAGTGGCTCACTATTGGCCGGCAGGTGGCTGCCAGCAAGCATTCATGGCCGGCAGGCCACTGGTGCAATCCTTAGCATTGATTTGGTAAGTTGGAGCAGAAAGGTTCTGGAATATGGTCAACCCTGCAATCAGAGCCTCTCAAGAGCAAAATCGGAGAGCTTTTCAAGGCAAAAATTGAGTGCATGCATCCTCTACTTCCCAAAGCAAAGCTGAGGTAGTGTAGTTCAGTATTCTACATGATTAGTTAGTGTACTTTTTCTCTAATTAACTAGTTTGCTAATTAGTTAAAGTGTTGTAATAATTAGTAATTAGTTTGCTAGTTATTCGATTGATTTGTAATAATTAGTCTAATTAGTTTAATTAGATTAGTTTAATTAGCGTAGCTAGTTAGTGCTTATTCATTCGGACCCTCCTTCGTGAGGGCACAATGTTGTAATAAATGTGCGTGTGTGTGTACGTGTCTTCCAACCCCGTGTCTTTCTCCCTTTTATTTATCCACTTCCGATGGTTAGATTAGGGACATTTTTTATTAGCATACCTTATGCTTGCATGTTTGCATCCATTCATTTGTCTTGCATGCACCGAGGCTCGACGCATCATTCAAGCTGCATTGCCAATTCAATATTTATTTTAATACGTGTTTCAAAGCATGCTATCAAAGTGTTGCATATGCCATGTTTAGTAGTCGAGCCTATTAATTGCATTATTGTATATGTTGCATTAGGCATCTTGTATAGTTAGGATCATGCATTGTTTCTAACTAGTTTCTGTTTTGGCTTGGAGTACTCGGTAAGCTTTTACGCTTTAGCATGCTTGCATGAGTGTGATTACCATGTTGCCATGTTTCGCATGCTTGCCATGAGTCTATATGCTTAAATGATTAACTGCATGAATGCCTGTGGATGGAGGCTTGATTGTTTGAATTGAAACGGTTTGTGTGGACTCACCTTTTTTTGCACCCCCTTCCGGAAGGATTGAAAAGAAGGCCTCACAGTTCGGACTCACGCGGTTCTGAATCTAGTCTCACAAGTGCAATGTGAAACTGATAAACACAAAAGAGTCCAAATCCGGCAAACCTTTTTGGAAAATTGATTTTAAATCAAATAATGTCAAAATTGGACTACTTTGCCAGATACAGAGTCGCCACGTAAATATTTTATTTTTTGGGAAATTTAGGAAACCCTGACTCATGCCGAAGGACACATGTCCGTCATCATCAAAGTTGTCTTGGCTGAGGAACTTAGGTACGAGAGGGGAAGGTCATGAATTGAGTACCCCCGCTCGCCCGATCAAAAATCGGCCTCTACTAATCATGATATGATTTTTTATAAACATTATGTGTTCTTGTTCCGGTTATTAAACTAGCTTTACTATGTGATGCGCACAAGCAATTATAGACTAGTTTGCTCAATTTGGAACAATTCAACTCATGTTTATTTGTGAAAAGGGTTTGAATTTACTACCTCAAGTGGGTTTAAAGTTTGCAGATTTGCCACTAAACAAAGTGGGCTTAAAACATGATTTGCCACTCAACAAAGTGGGCTAAAACTTACATTTGTTGAATCGTTCTAATTCAAAAAACAAGCCTTTATCCACAGGCATTCAAGTAGTTTAGCATTTAAGCACATAGCCTCATAGCAAGCATGCTATCATGGCAACATGGTAATCTGTAACGCCCTTAAAATAAACCCATAATTCATACATTCATGATATTAGAAAATGACAATATATTCCATACATCATAGTGTTTAATACAAAAGTATTACATGTTGACAACAAAAGTAAATGCCCTACGACTTACAACTTTCCAAGTCAACACTTGGGTTCAACAAAAGAAGAGTACTAACTCAAATACACGTTAAGCCCTTGGCTTGAATTTACATGTAATACCAAAAATATAACACAAAAAGATCTTCCGGCCCCTAAGCCTCCCAAGCTATGTCCTTGGAGGTGGCATATCACCTGAACCTGAAAATGATGTCCCATATAGGGTAAGCCAAAGCCCAGTAAAGATATACTAAACCAAATATGAGCAGTAACTAAAACATTAGCATTTGATAAATGGCTAACACTTGTAAACCGATTTACAACATAATCCAATTCCATGACAAATAGTCCATGTTTCATTCCACTTTTCTTTACTTAACCATTTCAATTCATAAACATGGCTCAGAACCTGGCCAAACAATTAAAAGAGACTACATCTCGTATTAAAACACTTCCTTTATCCACAATTCAAATGAGACTACAACTCATAATAAAAACACTTCCAATACTTCAATTATCTACGTTATACAAACGCAATTAGAATTTCAAGACTTTCACACTGGACACTCCGGCCAACTTAGTTATCGATAGAGTCCATCCCCTATCTCCTCCCAAATAGATTTCAAAATCCATCCCCTATCTCCTCTCAAACCATGGAGTACATCCCCTATCTCCTTCCAAACAATATACATATACAATGTATTTAAACACTTATCATATACAATGATCAACCAATACACATATTCGATGTATTATTCCAACCGTCATATTCAATGACATATTTCAAGTGATTACTTTCAGTTTTCCCTAATCAACATACAGTGTCTACAACAATCAAGACTATCCTCCACCGATAGCCCAAAGCAATTATCTCAAAACAAATAATAAATTTATCAAACAGGTAAAATAACAACATTTCCATAGGTGAGTGATTAATTTATCCAACTACACCAATCAACCTCATAATTTCCCAATTTCATAATTTCCAACTCAATTTCATATTTCCCAAATTAATTATTCAACATTATTAGGGCATTTTTCCACTTTTTTCCATTATCAACCCTAAGGTTCAATTTCATCAATTTAACAACAATAATCCCATTTTCTAACGTCTCTCATACACATGGAATTTAACATTTGAAAACCCCCCTTTTTATAACCTCAAATCAAACCCTAACTTTCCCAAAATTACCAAAAGCTACCATCTAATCAAAATACATAACATCTACGTCAAAACCCATAGAAAGGAGTAGGTTATCCCTTCCTGAAATGGAGACACCAAATGGAGAAGATGGTGAAACTCGAAATGCTCCAAACCCAAGGATTTTCGGATCAAAGCGAAGCCCACACCGAGCTCTAACTTTTATACAAAGGAAATAGGGTAGAAACACACTAGAACTAGATGTATTCTTAGAGAGAAGGTGTATGTAGAGAGAGAGGCAGCCGAATCTAGGGTTGGAGAAGAAAAATAGTTCAAAAAGTGAGAGAGAAGACTGCTGCTGCGAACTGATATAATCAAAGCTCGCTCGAGCGAAAGAGTGGTCGCTCGAGCGACCAGACACAAAGAAACCTCGCTCGAGCGCACAAAGTCTCGGTCGAGCCAACAATTCAAAGCTTCAGGTCTGCAACCCAGAAGCACGCTCGAGCGAAGAAAAGCTCACTCGAGCGAAGAAACTCAAAACATAGTCCTCGCTCGCTTGAGCGAAGGAAAGCTCGCTCGAGCCAAGAAATGCAACCTTCAAGTCTAGAACCAGACGCAGACGCAAGCTCGAGCGCAAGACTTCTCACTCGAGCCACCAGACACAAAACTCAACTCTCGCTCGAGCGAAGGAACCCTAGCTCAAGCAAAAGAACTAAAACACAGAGCTCGCTCGAGCGACAAAAGCCTCGCTCGAGCGAAGACACCAAAATCTGGGCAGCAACCATCTGTTTCCAAACACACCCAACCTGTTACAAACTTGCCTAACACATCCTAAAACTCATACACAAAGAATTGAAGGACGGAAACAAGATATAAACAACAACCAACACCACGGAACCTAAGCCCGGAATACAATAAACAATGGAGGAAAAACTGGGATCGCTATAACCTCCCCCCTTTAAAGAATTTCGTCCCCGAAATTAGATATAAGTTTTTCAAAAGTATGATTTTTCTCAATTCTCAACAAGATTATAATTCAACAGTCATTAACTTGACCCATTATCGGTCATCCCATCTCTATTCAAGAGGCAATTCACAATATGATACAACGTGCATTATCAACATGCATCTCTTCGAAATTTAACAAGTCTCAATATACATGCCTCACAATTCCATAACATATTCAATGTTAATGATATATTTGCAATTCTACAACACATTCAACATATACAATGTTAAATTAAACTTCCATTTTCAAGGTATATTAAATAATACTTCCATAAACTGAAACATATACAATGTTTTACAACTTAAGACATATTCAATGTTCTTAAAGTTTATCAATACAACAAAATTCCCAATACATGGTTAAACATTAACAAACAAGTCCAGATATTTCTCACGGACATCCAACTCATGTTCCCAAGTGGCTTCCTCAATCCCGTGATGTTTCCACAAAACTTTTACCAAGGGTATCGTCTTGCCTCGTAAGACTTGATCCCACCTATCCAAGACCCGCACTGGTCTCTCCTCATAAGAGGCATCCTCATCTACCTCTAAGTCGGTCCAATCCAATACATGTGATGGATTCGGCTCGTATTTCCGAAGCATACTAATATGAAACACGTCATGTACTCCGAACAACTGCGGCGGCAAAGCTAAACGGTAGGCAACCTCGCCAATCCTCTGAAGGATCTTGAAAGGGCCAATAAACCGAGGGAACAACTTCCCACGCTTCCCAAATCTCATCAAATCCCGCCTAGGTGATATTTTCAAGAAGACATGATCACCCACCTCAAATACCAAAGGTCTCCTCCTATGGTCGGCATAACTCTTTTGGCGACTCTGGGCTGTAACGAGTCTCTTACGGATAAGCTCAACTTTCTCCGTCGTCTCTTGAACCAACTCCGGGCCCAACAAAGGTGCATCACCCACCTCGGCCCAACACACTAGAGACCTACACGATCGGCCATACAAAGCCTCAAACGGTGCCATACCAATACTCGACTAGAAACTGTTGTTGTAGGCAAACTCCACCAAGGGCAAGTGCCTCTCCCACGACCCACTAAAGTCAAGGACACAGCCTCGAAGCATATCCTCAAGGATCTGAATAGTACGCTCGGACTGCCCATCAGTCTGAGGATGATAAGTCGTGCTAAAGGTCAACCTAGTGCCCAAGGCACTCTGCAAACTCTGCCACAACCTAGCAGTAAAACGTGGATCTCTATCTGAGACGATCGACACTGGGACCCCGTGCAATCTCACTATGTCCCGAATATACAAGTCGGCAAGATGATCTACCAAATCTCTCACGCGCATAGGGATAAAGTGTGCCGACTTAGTCAACCGGTCTGCAACCACCCAAATAGCATCACTACCCCACTGAGTCCTCGGAAAACCTACAACGAAGTCTATCGTGACATGCTCCCACTTCCACTTGGCAATAGGCAAGGGTTGCAACAAACTCGCTGGCCTCTGATGTTCGGCCTTCACTTGCTGACAAGTAAGGCACTTGGATACAAAAACAGCCACATCCTTCTTCATACCCCACCACCAAAATTGGTGACCCAAATCACGATACATCTTAGTGCCTCCCGGATGCACCGCAAGGCGTGAATGGTGAAACTCTCGGAGTACTTCCTCTCGGCAAGACTCTGACACAAACAAACGGTCTCGGTACCTCACACTCAAGTCAGGATATACAGTCAAACCCTTCTCAACCTTCCCACTGGAGATCTTCTCCCGGAGGGATTCTACCTCAAGGTCACTCCCCTGTGCCTCTAACATTCGATTCACAAGTGTAGGCTGTGCAACTACAGAAAACAAGGCCGCAGCCTCAACAGATTCACCCAGAAGCAAATCAAACTCGCCAAGTGCACCCAACATCTCCCATTCCTAGATGGCTATACAAGCTACATCACTAATGGATTTCCTACTAAGGGCATCAGCCACAACATTGGCCTTCCCCGGATGGTAATACAACTCGAAGTCGTAATCCTCAATAATCTCCATCCACCTCATCTGCCTCAAGTTCAAGTCCTTCTGTGTAAACAGATACTTCAGACTCTTATGATCCGAGAACACCTCGAATCTCTCACCATGCAGGTAGTGCCTCTAAATCTTCAAGGCAAAAATCACAGCTGCTAACTCTAGGTCATGTGTAGGGTAATTCCTCTCATGTATTTTCAACTGTCGTGAGACATAGGCTACCACTTTCCCCTCTTGCATCAACACACAACCCAAACCCTCTCATGAAGCATCACAGTACACCGCATGACCCAAACCTCTCTCTGGAATAATCAACACTGGAACGGTGGTAAGTCTAACTTTCAACTCTTGGAACGACTTTTCACAAGTCTCATTCCACACAAACTTGACCCCTTCCGTATCAATCTAGTCAACGGCGAAGCTAGCCTGGAGAAATCTTTCACAAACCGATGGTAATACCCAGCCAATCCCAGAAAACTACGGATCTCAAAAACACTCTTAGGCTGTGCCCAATCTTGCACTGCCTCAATCTTGGATGTATCAACAGACACCCCTTCCCCGGAGACTACATGGCCTAAGAACTTAACCTCACTTAGCCAGAACTCACACTTCCCAAACTTGGCATACAGCTTGTGGGCTCTAAGCAACTCAAGCACCACTCTCAAGTGTTCCTCGTGCTCCTCCTCCGAAGGTGAATAAATCAGAATGTCGTCTACGAAGACGACCACAAAACAATCTAGGAATTCCCGAAATATCCGATTCATCAAATCCAAAAGGCATCACCAGAAACTCATAATGGACATACCGTGTATGGAATGCCGTCTTTGGAATATCTTCCTCCCTGACCCTCAACTGATAGTAACCCGATCTCAAGTCTATCTTAGAAAAACAACGGGACCCTTTCAACTGGTCAAACAAATCATCTATACGGGGCATAGGGTACTTGTTCTTAATCGTAGCCCGATTCAATTTCTGATAATCAATACAAAGTCTCAAGGCCCCATTTTTCTTTTTAGCAAAGAGGGCCGGTGCTCCCCACAGCGAAATACTAGGGCGGATGAAGCCCTTATCTAGCAACTCCTGAAGTTGAATCTTCAACTCACTCAACTCGGCTGGGGCAAAACGATATGGTTCCATGGAAATCGGCGCCGTGCCAGGCACTAAATCAATAGAGAACTCAATCTCTCGATGGGGTGGCAAACTAACAAGATCCTCGGGAAAAACGTCCGAGTACTCACAAACCACTCTACGTAACTCAATCTGGATCTCATCACACTCACTACTCATAAAGCTAGCGAGAAGACCACTAAGCTCACTCCGCCCTCACGGATCATACACTGGTGGCAAAACACTACCAACCCAATCCCCCAAGAAATGGAAACAATCTCGCTCAAGGTACATACAGTGACCCTCTAGCGGTAACAATCAATAACAGCCCGGTATGACGATAACCAGTCCATACCTAAAATCACATCAAAACCCAAAATAGCCATAACTACAAAAGAGAATGGAAGCTGGCAGTCGGCGACCTCAATATCACTACCTCTACACCCTTGCTTCAAAATCAACTCACCCTCAACAGGTGACACAACACAAATAGGAGATGCTAACTGTGCCAACTCCAACCCCAAAACAGATGCAAATGCAACAGATATAAAGGAATGGGATGCACCCGTATCAATCAACACATTGGCAACCGAGTTGCAAAACAAGAAGGTACCCCTCACAATAGATGGAGCCGGTACAAGATCCTGCATAGTAACAGCATACACGCGCCCTGAAGGTCTCTGATCTACCTGCTCACCTCTCGGAGCAAAAGACTACTGTACAGACTGAGACGATGAGGCTCCTTGATTGGCCCTCGAGGCCTGAACTGATTGAGCTAGCTGATAACTTTACCTCGAACCAGATACACCAGATGTGCCACTCAATTGCGGGCAAAACCTCTTCAGGTGCCCGGCCTGACCACACTGGTAACAAGAGAGCGGTTGGCCTCTGCCCTAACTCTGGCTCTAAAGTCGAGCCGAAGATGAAGCTGCTTTCTGCCCTCCTCCCCTCTACGGGCAAGCTGGAGACTTATGGCCCAGCTAACCACATTTGTAACAAGTAATGTCTCCCTGACTGCCTCTCCCAGAGCCTGAACTCGGCACTGGAAAGGTAGATCTCACAAAAGCACCCTGGGACTGTTGAGGGTTAGAATCCCTCTGCCTCCTACTGTAACGACGCCATCACGTATGACAATTAGTACTTGATTAATTAAGAGGATTTGAAATTAATTGCCGAGTATTATAATTTAATTTGAGATTTATGAGAATTGTGGGATCTGACTCGTATATGATTCTATTGAAGATTTATTTTGGAATTAGAAATTAAGGGTCCCAATGGCTTAAGGAAGTGAAGTTAAGAAGTTGAGTCAATTTAATTTTAATTACGGATCCATTTGGGAGTTTAATTAAATTTTCATTTCAGTTTAGTAAAATTGAGATTCGATTAATTAGATCCTAATTGGAGTTAATCAAGTTAATTAAATTATTAAGATTGAGAATTATGATTATTATGAATTAAATTCATTTATGGGAGGTCCAATTTGAATATGTAATTTATTGACAAAGATTTGGTGTCTGATCAAAAATTGAAGGCCTAAATGATTTGGGGAATCAAAATTGAGGATGAAAATAAGTTTAATTTAATATTTGGAACCTTTCAGGAGTTCAATTAAAAATCTGATTCAGATTGATAAATTTAAATATAATTAATTAGGTTCTAATAGAAGTCAAATTAGACTAATTAAATTATGTGGGATTTATGATTAGTCATAATTAATTTAATGATGTGCTAATTGAAATTTATTAAGACTAAGTGTTGCTTAATTAAATAAATCCTAAACATAAATTGAATCTAGGATTAAGAATGTGTGTGGGTGTGGGTGTGGGTGTGGGTGTGCAAAGAAACTTCAGTGGGTGTGTGCATGTGTTGTGCTAGAGGTGTTACAAGAGTGCATGTGTGCACGTGTTATGAGGTCAAAAATAGGAGATCTAAATAATATGTGTGTGATGAATTGAAGAGTAGAGTACACCATTAAGTCCAAGAAGTCAAACAGAAAAGAAAAAAGAAAAAAAAGAAAGAAAATCGGGAGAGAGAGAAAGAGACAGAACCGTGGGTGAGAGAGGGAGAACCGTGAGTAAGAGAGAGAGTTCAATTCCTTAGATCTTTGCTGGAAATTTTGAAGGAAAACCAAGAGAAAAGTGAAGAAAAGGTAGAAGAAACTCAAGTTTGGCTTGGATTTGTCAAGATCATGCAAGATTAAGTGTCTATGAAGACTCTAGGTAAGGATTTGTCTCTCAAACCTTGAAGATCCTATGGTATAGAGTTGGATTTATGGGCCATTACATGTATTTTGCTTGAGCATGATAAGAAGAAGGTGATTCCTTACATACATCATAAATTTTGAAGGAATTAAAAATAAAGCTCTGTAGATCAATTATAAATTGTTAAGATTTGGGTTTGCATGTGAAATCAAGTTAGGGCCAAGAGTATGAATTATGATTTCTTAAATTTGTTAACTTGATGAGTTCAATTTCATGTAAATAGAAGAAGTTAGCAAAATGATGAATAAATGGAGTTATGTTCAATTTATGGAAAATTAGACATTGATTCAATTTTGATCCCCAGCCCATGCATGCAATATAATGAAAGAGTTTTATTCAAAATTTAAATTTGTGTTATGGAACCTCTATGATTATGAATTAAATTGAGGTTAAAATAAATTGAGTTAAGCTTGAGATTAAGGAAATGAGTTTGGGCAAAGTTATCAAGTAGGTTTAATTGGTGTTATTCCTCATGAATTTGGACTTCATTTTTACATGCATCAATGAATCTTTAAGAAAGTTATCGAATTAGTCTCATGGATTTTGTAAGAAATAAGGTTTTAAGTAAAAAATTAAGGAGACTCATAGTTGTGGAAATTAATTTGGAAAATTAATTGTTTTGATTTAATTTTGTAGTATTTTCTTGTAATACATGAGTTTTAAGGGAATTGAGCCATTCAAGTTCATATTTTGAAGAGACAAAGGAAATATTTTAAGAAAACCAAGTTTATGAAAATTTGGAATTAATCCTAAAGTTTTGATTTTATAATTAGATTTTTATTTAATGCATGCATGTGATGTAATTTAAGAATTTTATTCAATTTAGATGCATTTTAGAACACCCATGTTTATAAATTAAGTTTTTGGTTAAAAATTGAATTAAGTTGAATTTCTAAGAAATTGGTTTGTGTAATTTATAGTTAAGTTGATTTTGTTATTAATAATAAAATTGGATCTATTTGTATTACATACATCATGGAATTTCAAGCGGTTGGGAAGTCTAATTTATATTTAAGAATTGTGGGTTGATATAAAGAAGCTGAGTTAAAACTAAAATTGGACAATTGGAGCATGATTTTGAATGAATGATTTCTAATTGAAAGTGTTTACTAAATTATCCAATGGTTCTCCATTTTTGTGTAACAAAAACACATGTTTTGAGGCCTTAAATACCAAATTTGAATTTAAATTGCAATTTTGGAATTTCAGAATTTACGTTGTCCGCTCGAGCGAGGAAAGTCTCGCTCGAGCGTGAAAATCGAGCTCCCAGTAGTTTTTCAAATTTCACAGTCCGCTCGAGCGACCAAAGTGGCGCTCGAGCGGAGACCCATTTTCAGCATATTTTGGAAAATTGCATTTAGTTCACATTTTTTTTTATTCACATCTCTTTCCTAGCATTCTAGACATGAGTTCTGACTCGATAAAGATTAACAAGCTACCAATCAACATAGATTAGTTAGTTGAAGAATAAATCATTGATCTAGTGGTAATTGTTTAAGAAGCCAAGTAAAAGATCAATTTATTTGGAAAATAAGGGCTTAGTAATGAAAAGAATATGTGAAATACGAACACGATTTATTTGAATGAGAAAGAATAAGCATAGTAGAACTTCGGACTGTTTAGACGAAAAAAGACTAGGAAAGTCAAGTTTGATCAAGGAAGTAACATTGTATTTCAATGTGTATATGTTATGTGTTTGTGTAGGTCACGCGCCATTGTCTGCCTGATTTATCTGATATGTCTAATCCGTCTGATTTGCTTATGCGGCTATCTGTGAGTAATAACTTAGTAAAGTTATGTTCAACTGTATTTATTTTCTATGTCATAAAATGAGATCTGCTTTCTGAAATGATATGTTATGTACAATGAATGATTGTCTAATTTCTGATATGTATTCGTGACATCCTTAGCATCATGTGATATCTGTTGGCTGTTACCCGATATCGGAGGTTCCTTTATGGAACTTAATCTGTTAGCACTTTGTTACCCGTACCGGAGGCCCTGTCACGGGGGCTCAGCATATTTCTGTTCTGTTCTGTTACCCAGATCCGGGGGTTCCTTTATGGAACTGGTTATTCGTAACCTCACATGTATACGTTCTGTTTTGTTTTATTCTGTTAATGCTAATGGATGTATCACGTATGCTTGGGCATGACTTATGATTTCTGTATATGGTCTGGACAAATTAAGAATTTGATACGAAACTGAATTATGATTTTTGAATCTGTACGGACTCATTCATTAAAACCCTTTACTCTGTTATTATTCACTAGGCTCTAGCTCACTGTATTATTTATGTATGTAGGTGATCGGGCGTGTGACTAGGCTTAGAGGCATCTGCCTAAAATCTGTTTTGTCAGCCAACCTATGTGCCTCCCGTGGAGGTTCCGGATATGTTAAGTGATTATCGCTATGTGATTTAAAGTTTAAGTTTTGTTTTCATGTTTGGTTGAACAAGTCTTGTGTATTTTGTAAATAGGGTTAAGTCCTTTTTAGTCTAATCTGTATATATATATGACGACTTAAAGATAATGTGAATAGGTGTATATAAAAGTTTAAAATTTTTCTGTCTCATATATGTCTACACAGCTCAATGGACGTTGCATATTGTTACTTGCTTCTGCTAGCCCCTAATATTATGTTAATCTGTCTTAGAGGCCTTCAGTAATCCCAGGATTACTGGCCGGTTATGATGCTAAACCCATGGAGGCGAGTTTGGGTCGTGACACCTACCATCCCCCTGGCCATCTTGACTCCTCTTGGAGCCCCTCAACCTCTCCTCCTCCTCATGCATAATAATCCCCATATGGACCGCAACATCCACAAGGCGCCCGTACTCCCGAGTCATGGACCCCGCAACTCTCATCTTGAGCCCAGTCCTCAACTTCTTTTCGAACTCAAGGCAACGGCGTTCCTCAGTAGGGGTGCAACTTGGGCGGGCTCAACCCGAGCAACCCGAGCCCAGCCCGAATTTTTTTAGCGCTTAGACAAAATATTTTCAAATTCGGTACGGGCTTGGGCAAAAATTCAGAAGCCCGAATTAAATTTGGGCGGGCTTGGGCAAAGACGTCAAACAATCCGAGCAACCCAAAGCCCGAATTATATATATATAGATATATAAAAATATTAAATATACATATAAATTATTAGCCATTACATGATATTAAAGTAATTTATATTATTAAATCATATTGAATATATATTATATATACAAATAAAATAAAATCTTACTTTTTTTTCTTTTTATTTTCACTCATAAATTGTAAGGTAGTGGCATCTCTCTTACATTATATAAATTATTTATTTTGATGGTATTAATGATTTTCTATAAATAAAAAAAAATTGTAAATAGAGTCAAATTTTAATAATTTAATAATGTAGCTAAAAAAAAACTTAAAATTAATTTACAATTCGGGCAATTCGGGCAACTCGGGTTCAACTCGGGTCGGGCTTGGGCAGGTCCCAGCACAACTTGGGCTGGGCTTGGACAACCTCCCAACCCGACCGAACCCGCCCGAGTTGCACCCCTATTCCTCAGACGCCACTAGCTCAGGTGCAAACCTGGATAAACTGGTAAATGCGGCCTCAAACTCGGCCACTGGAGTACTCAGCTGCTTGAGCTGACAGAACTGATCCCTCAACTTCTCCCTAACTGCGGGAGACAGAAACTTCTCCTGAAAGGCACCAACGAAAGTCTCCCAAGTCCCACCAATACGGCCCCGAACAAACTTCCACCACTAACTCGCGTCCCCCTTCAGCTGGAAAGACGCTAAGGTCACCTTCAAAGCCCCGTCTTTGATGCCAAGCATCTCAAATGTCTTAGTCATCTGCTCAAGCCACTCATCAGCCTTAAGTGGCTCTTTCAGATCACCCACAAACTCGTCCGGATTCGACCAGAAGAACTCTCTCTTCAAAAAGGATGGCCATGCCTCAGTTACATAGGCCTAAACTTGATTCTCAGCTCTGAGAATGTCTATGGATTCCCTCAAAGCTCCTGCCATCTCACGAGCTAAGGCGCCCATGGCCTGCTGACCCACTGGTTTGGCCACATTGGCCTAACCAACTCCCTCCTGTTGCACCGAAATCTCATCCGGTATAGGCATCTCCTCCCTCCTAGGCCTACTTCGCCTACCACCACGTCCTCGTCCTGACATCCTAATAAAGGTAACGAAAACATTAGCACATTCACAAATGTGCCGAAGCTATTTCACTCGCGTCCTAATACATTGACAACTGTAATTCACACCATGTAAGCACATAATCACATAAGCACTTACGAATTTCATTTCTAGAAAATGACAGTCACGTGGCATTGCTAGAGTTCCAATTAGAAACAGCATTGATCAAGTGCTTTTCCAACAGGACTCCCAGAAACCCAAGGATCCAATCAATATCCTAGAAACTAAATCTCATACCCATATAGTCACAAAAACATGTTATCACACAAGTACATAACATTACACCTAAGTCTCTAACAAGCGAGACAAACACATTGTGGTACTAACCACTTCCCACGTACCCAAAGTATTCAAACCCGGTACGTTCTGATACCAAGTTGTAGCGCCCTCAAAATAAACTCATAATTCATACATTCATGATACTAGAAAATGACAATATATTCCATACATCATAGTGTTTAATACAAAAGTATTACATGTTGACAACAAAAGTAAATGCCCTACGGGCTTACAACTTTCCAAGTCAACACTTGGGTTCAACAAAAGAAGAGTACTAACTCAAATACACGTTAAGCCCTTGGCTTGAATTTACATGTAATACCAAAAAGATAACACAAAAAGATCTTCCGGCCCCTAAGCCTCCCAAGCTATGTCCTTGGAGGTGGCATATCACCTGAACCTGAAAATGATGTCCCATATAGGGTAAGCCAAAGCCCAGTAAAGATATACTAAACCAAATATAAGCAGTAACTAAAACATTAGCATTTGATAAATGGCTAACACTTGTAAACCGATTTACAACATAATCCAATTCCATGACAAATAGTCCATGTTTCATTCCACTTTTCTTTACTTAACCATTTCAATTCATAAACATGGCTCAGAACCTGGCCAAACAATTAAAAGAGACTACATCTCGTATTAAAACACTTCCTTTATCCACAATTCAAATGAGACTACAACTCATAATAAAAACACTTCCAATACTTCAATTATCTACGTTATGCAAACGCAATTAGAATTTCAAGACTTTCACACTGGACACTCCGGCCAACTTAGTTATCGATAGAGTCCATCCCCTATCTCCTCCCAAACAGATTTCAAAATTCATCCCCTATCTCCTCTCAAACCATGGAGTACATCCCCTATCTCCTTCCAAACAATATACATATACAATGTATTTAAACACTTATCATATACAATGATCAACCAATACACATATTCGATGTATTATTCCAACCGTCATATTCAATGACATATTTCAAGTGATTACTTTCAGTTTTCCCTAATCAACATACAGTGTCTACAACAATCACGACTATCCTCCACCGATAGCCCAAAGCAATTATCTCTAAACAAATAATAAATTTATCAAACAGGTAAAATAACAACATTTCCATAGGTGAGTGATTAATTTATCCAACTACACCAATCAACCTCATAATTTCCCAATATCATAATTTCCAACTCAATTTCATATTTCCCAAATTAATTATTCAACATTATTAGGGCGTTTTTCCACTTTTTTCCATTATCAACCCTAAGGTTCAATTTCAACAATTTAACAACAATAATCCCATTTTCCAAGGTCTCTCATACACATGGAATTTAACATTTGAAAACCCCCCTTTTTATAACCTCAAATCAAACCCTAACTTTTTCAAAATTACCAAATGCTACCATCTAATCAAAATACATAACATCTACGTCAAAACCCATAGAAAGGAGTAGGTTATCCCTTCCTGAAATGGAGAGACCAAATGGAGAAGATGGTGAAACTCGAAATGCTCCATACCCAAGGATTTTCGGATCAAAGCGAAGCCCACACCGAGCTCTAACTTTTATAAAAAGGAAATAGGGTAGAAATGTATTCTTAGAGAGAAAGTGTATGTAGAGAGAGAGGCAACTGAATATAAGGTTTGAGAAGAAAAAGAGTTTAAAAAGTGAGAGAGAAGACTGTTGCTGTGAATGGATATAATCGAAACTCACTCGAGAGAATGAGTGGTCACTCGAGCGACCAGACACAAAGAAACCTCGCTCGAGTGCACAAAGCCTCGCTCGAGCCAACAATTCGAAGCTTCAGGTTTGCAACCCAAAAGCACGCACGTGCGAAGAAAAGCTCACTCAAGCGAAGAAACTCAAAACATAGTCCTCGCTCGCTCGAGTGAAGGAAAGCTTGCTCGAGCCAAGAATTGCAACCTTCAGGTCCAAAACCAGACGCAGACGCAAGCTCGAGCGCAAGACTTCTCGCTTGAGCCACCCGACACAAAACTCAACTCTCGCTCGAGCGAAGGAACCCTGGCTCAAGCGAAAGAACTAAAACACAAAGCTCACTCGAGCAACAAAAGCCTCATTCGAGCGAAGACACCAAAATCTGGGCAGCAACCATTTGTTTCCAAACACACCCAACCTGTTACAAACCTGCCCAACACAACCTAAAACTCATATGCAAATAATTGAAGGACAGAAACAAGATATAAACAACAACCAACACCACAGAACCTAAGTCTGGAATACAATAAACAATGGAGGAAAAACCAGGATCGCTATACAATCACACTCATGCATGTATGCTAAAGCATAAAAACTTACAGAGTACTCAAAGCCAAAACAGAAACTAGTTAGAAAGATGCATGATCCTAACTATGTTAAGTGTCTAATGCAACGCATACAATAATGCAATTAATTGGCTCAACTACTAATATGGCATATTATTCAATTTGATAACATGCAATTAAACACGTATTCAAATAAGATATTTGAAATGGCAATGCAGTTTGAATGATGCGTCGAGCCTCGGTGCATGCAATACGAATGAATGGATGCAAGCTTGCGATATGCTAAATGAAATATGTCCCAAATCTAACCATCGAAAGCAATTAAATAAAAGGGAGAAAGACGTGGGGTTGGAAGATATACACACACGCACGCACACTTATTACAACATTACGCCCTTGCGAATGAGGGTTTGAAAGATTAAAGCTAACCAACTAGCTACGCTAATTAAGATAACTAATTATTACAAACCAAAACTAATTAACTATTCTAGTTAACTAATTAAATAATTACATCACATCTAATTAACTACTTAGCTAATTAATGGATTACAAGTCAATTGCAAGTAAACTAAGTAATCAACTACTTAGCCCCAGGAAGTGGTGGATATGCATGCGCATGCTCGATTCTATACCAGAAAAGCCACTACCTTGCTGCTGCAAGCCTATGTTTGCACATTTGATCACTGAAAATTCTGCCAACTTCCAGAACACCTTAGCTCCACCTCAAGAACACACTGTGCAAAAATCACTGATGGCTGACAAGAGGGACAAGGGGCCGGTCGGCTACCAATGGTGGCCAGTCGGCCACTAATGATGGCTGTCGGTCACTGTTGGTTCACATCTCCATGCTGCAACAGAGAGCAAAATAGTGTATTCTCACAGGTTGTTTGTACTATTTACCCTCCTTATCATCACACAAGCTCCAATGAGAGAAACTCTTGGCCCTCGAACCATCAATCAAGCAATTTCCATGCATGATGGCTAAGGGACCAAGTTTGTACAAGTTCGATAAATGCACAAACAAGACCAAAATGACCACCACCCTATCATGCATGATCAAGGGCAATGGAGACCTAGGAAAATGACACATTTTCCTTGTGTTCAAATTAACATCTGATTTGAACACATGCAATGCAATGCAAAGAATGCTTATCTTGCACACTTTTACTCGCGAATTTTGTTTACTTATTTTAATTACCAAACCATTCTTTAGTCAATTAGTCCATTGGTGAATGTCTTCTAATCTGAAAGAAGTGTCAACCAAGGGGTAGTTTAAGGCATGAGAGAAGCTTCATGCCGTTGGTAATGAACCCTCAAATGAGGATTAAACCATTAAGCATGAGCCTCAACCTCAAGCTTAAACAACCCTAAGGTTGAAACAACCCTCAAAGCAAATGAAAAAGTGAAGAAATAAGGGAGATTACAGAGATTGTATGTGCTGAAATTGAGTGATAAAAGCACTAAAAACATGCAACCAACTCACGCCAATGATGGCTAAAGCCTTAAAACACTAAACTAGTGAAGGAATTAACATTACAACTATGCAAAACAAGACTCAAACAAGCTAACCAGCCCAAAACAGAGCTAAAATAGTTTATTTTAGAGACTAAAATATGTTGGAATTAAGCTAAGTGAGGCTAGAAAAACATACTAACATGTGAAGCTAACTAAGCATACAAACAAGATATGAGGAGGGGAGGCTAACCCCTCCAATTTTGGAATTCAAAACAAGTTTTTAGCCACTGAAAATACTCTCAAAAACAGTGGTTAAAAGGCCCAAAAAAGATGATGCAAGGGTGGAAAACACAAGGGCAAAGGCCTACATAACAAGGTACAAAGAAGGGCTATCAACCCCTCAACCTTTAATGGCCTTAGGACCCAAGCTTCAGCCCAAAAACACAGAGTTTTTATAGCCCAAAATCAGTTGGAAAACATGCTGGAATGAAGACAAAAGTAGCTAAAACAATAAGCTAAAACATGGAGCTTTGTAAACAAGCCAAAGAAGGGGTGGCTAACCCTCCATTTTTGGGACTTCAAAACCACTTTTTTAGCCTCTGAAAACCTCTGAAAATCAGTGGTAAAAATCTCAAAAAAAGTTGATAAAAAAATGGGAAACAGAAGTGGAAAGGCTGAGAGAGCAAGGTTTAAAGAAGGGTGATTAACCCCTTTACATTTAAGAGCCTTAAACCACAAGCTTCAGCCCATAAAAATAAGTTTTAAAGATCTTAAAAATAGCAAGAAAAGATGGAAAACAAATGGTGTAAAGATGGTACAAAGGCAAGAGAAACTATACCTCTTGGAGAGGAGTGAACCCTTAAGCCATAAACCACCAATTTCCACACTCTCAAGTGCTTCAAGAGCTTAAATCCAAGCTCAAATCACCTCAGCAAGAAGGTCTCTAGGTTTGGTTTGGTGTGTTTAGGAATAGGCTATGCAATTTACAAAAGAGAAAGAGAATTGTAGAGGGAGAGGATTGTAGAGAGAGAGGATTTTTCCAAAAATATTTCACTCCTAATGTTTTCCAACCTTGAAAGCAAGAAGAGAGGCCTTCTATATATAGAAAAATAGCCCCTTAGGTTGAAAATATCAAGCCCTGGACAGCTGGAGCTTTTGGGGGACAACTGGCACAAAAATATCTAGCTTTTTAACCAATGGCCGACCAGCCAGAAGTGTGCATTGTCGGTCATCAATGGTGGCCAGTCAATGACCAATGATGGCTCGGTTAGCCATCAAAAATTTGTTTCCAGGCCCGACTTCAAATGGACATATCTCCCTTATCCGGACTCCTTTGCAGGTCATTCTTGAACCTAAATTGAAGTCCCGAAAGTCTACTTTCAAATGGAAGTAGCCTCACATCAACATTATAAGTGTGCTAAGAGATATGCTCATTTTAGTGAAGGTTGTTTAGTTTTGGCTTAACCGGATTGATGCCTAACTTCAACCAGCCATATCTCCCTCATACGGACTCGACTTTAGGAGATTCTTAAGTGTAAAATGAAGCCCTGGAAGTCCACTTTCCAATGGTGGTGGCCTCACAACTTAAGTCCACGTGTACAAAAGGATAGACCTAATTTAGTGAAGGTTGTATGGTTCTCTCTTAACAGTTTATGCCTAACTTCTTCACCAACTAGGTTTCTTCCCTCTCCTCCAATTTTCTTCAACTCCAAACCTCTAAATAAGATTTTTTAAAGATTTTTCAAAGAATTCACCTCTTTTCCATTTATTTCCACTTTTTCCTTGCTCGGTTTACTGAAAAGTGCAATTTTTAACGAAATGCGAGTCTCGTAACATCGTAGAAGAATTTTCAAAAACATTTTGAAAGAAAGGGTTTTGAGGTCTAAAAAAGTTTTGGTCAAAATAGTTTTGGTCCAAAATAGGATGTAAGGTTGGGATTTAGAGCTATTCTTATTGAAGAAATCAAACATTTGCATAGCACAACTTTCATCATCGAGTGATTAATCAGTGGCGCCCAAGTCTTAAGGGCAGTCAAAAATGGAGTGTTTACAGTTCGTTATGAAACGATCCTTCTGGTGGTAGCTCTTTGTCAAAGAAAGTGAGCATCGGCTTGGCACCGACTAGAAAGACCGGGCCCACAAGTTACTTGGTGGTAGTATCAATGGACAATTTAGCCTTATCCATTGCCGACAATACTGCCTGCTAGTGCACCCGTGAAGCCATGAGGAGTCCCCAAATAGAGATATCGGCTTGGATTTTCTTAAGCTGCTTCAAAACCAACTCCTCCGCCAACTGCTTCTCTTTCTATATCTCAACCTCCCAGTCCTTTCTTAATGCCTTTACTTGATCCAGGTGTGGTGGCTTAAAATACCGTCCACTGCGGGTAAGTTGGTCTATCTCCTCAGCATACCATGTATTATCCGGGAGGTAGCCTCCCCAATCTTCGTCAATATGGGCCAGACACAAATCATTGTCATCCCACCACTTTCCATCAGTTGCCGACAAATAGTTGTTCGACTCCTCCTAAATCATTTTCACAATACAAGTGCTCCCCTCAGGACGACATGTGGTTACATTTTTCTAACTATCCTCAACTCTTTCTCTCTCAAACTACCTCAATGCAGCTTCCTGTTTAGTGTCAGTGGTGTTCACAACCCCCACTTTTTGACTTGGGTTTCCCGCATACGTGTCTTCCAGCAATTTTTCTTTCTTATCAGCCTTTCCGACCACTACAGCTACCTCACTTCCTTCCCCTTTGGTTTTACCCCAGTTTCTTCTTCCTTGTCTAGCTCATCACTCAACCATCTGGCGTTATTAGTCTATCCATTCAGGTCAAACCACCTGATTTGTACATTTCCCTAATCATGCTCATCAAAGAACTGCAAATTGTTTAGATCTTCTTCAAGATCTACCAAATCATCCAACCCTTGGTTCGGGCCATTCTCCCTAACCACATTAATGCCTACCGAGATTGGTAGCACCACTTCGGGCCTAGTTTGAGTGGTTGGCACGATATAACAACTCGGATCATACACCCACTCAGATAAGTCCCCAGGACACTCTGACAACAGACTAGTACCTCCCTCCGAGGCTAAACCTTCATTTACCACAAGTATTGTCACCACATTGTGAGGCTTAGGCTGTGGCTTAAATGCGTCCATCATGCATAGATTTGTGCCCTCGGGAATGAACAGCATTGGTTTAGGTAGGTGGGAGGGGGTAATATATATGCTCGAGTCATAAGAGGTGGCCAGTGTATGGATCAGGTTAAGATTTCTAGGTGAGAGGACTTGATTATAGGCTGGGAGTGGATTTGTAGTTATATTTGGTTTCTGAGGTGGAGCGATCACCTTGTTGTCAATGAGATCCTGAATTTCATGATGCAATCGAAAGCACTGTTCGGTGTCATGACCATGTTGTTGGTGAAATGCATAATATTTTGTGAGGTTGTGTTTATGTGGAAGGGGATCAGGAAGTGGACGAGGTTCTAAGGGTTTTAGGTGTCCTTTTTTTACTAGCACATCCATGGCTTTGGACAGGGTAATGTATAGTTGGTTAAAGTCCTATCCTGAGTTTGGGTAAGGTTAGATGATGTTTGTGGGCCTATATTGGCAAAGGGGTCGGCAGTTTTTGTGGTGGTGACAACACTTACATTCGATGGCCTCACAGCTGTGCTACCACTGATAGCATTGGAACTGGGAACAAATGACCTTTTTGCTTGTTCCTTCTTATCTGTAATAAGCCTCTGCTTCATGGCATCTTCGATTTGCACTCCCATTTCATAAAGTTCTGTAAACATAAATAACGGGAGCATAACCATTTTCTATAATAGCTTGCCATGTAAATTTCGGACGACCATTCTGATTTGGTCCTTCTCGGAAGGCCTTGTGGTCATCATCAATGCTTTGGCCCTCCATCTTGTCACAAACTCAGAGAAACCCTCCTTCGGCTCTTGACGCGTTGCTTCGAGATCACGAGTTGTGACCTCAATTTGTGTATTGTAAGAGTACTAAGCAATGAAGGCTTCGGCCATCTCCTTCCAATTCTATTTGATGGAATCTTCTAACTTAGCATACCAAATGGCCACTATACCTGACATGGTGTGACCAAAGAGAGACAACTTATGTAGTCTAGTTAAGCCCATCGGCCGCAAGATATCTCAAAACAGTTGCAAGTGAACCATCGGATCCCTGGAACCGTCAAAACGATCAATGTATGGCATCTTAAAGTGATCCGGCAATGTAACTGCAAAATCATTGTATCCATCCTCTATGTTTGGGATCGAGTTAACCCCTTGCACTCTTTTGAACAAAATTTCCAGCTTATTGACCTTGAGTGCAGTTGGGTCAACCTCGAACTCGAATGGTGCCTCAGTTTGATAAACCAGGGCTCTAGAAGCTTATGCCAAGATAGGTTCTGCTGGATTACCTTGGTTTTCTTGCACATTGGCAGTATTAGCAGTGGCTCCAGGTGTTGGGATAGCTGTGGTGGATACACAAGATACAGAGGCTACGATCGGCTACGATGGCTGTTGCTGTAGCCTGGTTATGACCTTGGCCTGATGGGCTGCATCCTGCTATAAGGTCTCAACTGTTTGTTGTAGGTGGAGTATCAGTTCCTCCATATTGGTCAGGGGATACTATGCCATTGGAATAGGTGACCTTTCTTGAGCTGAACTAGAAGTAGTTGACTGCTCTTGGACCGGACTGAACACAGGCAAGCTAAGAGGTGATTTTTATAAGAATTGGACTGGCGAACTTTGCCTGATTCTCCTCCGTCTTGTAACCGGTGAAAGTGAGGCAAACACAGGTTGTCCCTGAACAAGATCCCCAACTTTGCAAAGTCTTCCGACTGAAGTCCAAAGTACTTGGAGGATATCCAAACTTTCTAAAACTATGGTTTTAAACTACCTAGCAAAAGAACTAAAGCAAAAGAGCAATAATCAAAAACCACACAGCACCTCAACTAAGATTTTGACAATACAGACATGATCAAAGCTGTAGGACTGTTCTCCACACTGAATTCTGCCCCCCAAAACAGATACCAACTGTACCACTGATATGTACACTCCTGCACAGTTTCACTGTACAAACACATATTAGTTAAGAAAGAGCCAAAACACCCCTATAAGGGGGGAGGGTTACCCTATCCTAGTTTTTTGTCATGAACTAGGGTTTCACTATTTCAATCAAGCGGTTTCACGCAATCCTACATTTGGGTAAGTGTCCTGTCCTAGTTTGGAACAGTCTCTACGGCTTTTCTATACGCCAAATGGTCAAACAGGGTATCTCAGCAAGACTACCTGATATACCTCTCACACCTAACACCGAGAAGTGAAAGGATGACCAAACGGTACAGCGAATCCAAGGGTTGTGTTCCCAACATGGCAGAGCCCACGACCGATCAGCCTTTTGGCAAGCCTTTTCAGCAGGCCTCCGGCAGACCATCTAGGAATAACAGATGGCAAACAAAGCAATTTAAGCGCACCAATGCAAATGCAACACAAAGAACATATAAGTGTAGATAAAATTTCACATCATGAAGTTCAAGTCAAGTTCTCTAAATCCCCAACAGAGTCACCAGAAACTGTAGCTTGACTTTTGTACTCCTTTCAGATATGATTGCCCTACAGTTTGAACTCCCGTGGTTCTGAATCTGATCTCACAAGGGCAATGTGAAATAGATAAACACAAAATCGACAAATCTTTTGCAAAATCAATTTTGAATCAAAAATTCCAAAAATGGACTACTTTGCCAGATTACAAAGTCGCCACCTAAATGTTTTTGGAAAATTTAGGAAACCCGAGACTCGTGCCAAAGGCCATTAGTCTGTCATCACCAAAGTGTCTCGGCTCGAGAACTTAGGTGTGAAAGGGGAAGGTCATGAATTGAGTACCCTCACTTGCCCGATCAAAGATCGACCTCTACTAATCATGACGTGATTCTTATTTACAATATATGCTCTTATTCCGATTATTAGGTTAACCTTACTATGTGATGCACACAAGTATAGACTAATTTGCAAAAGTTGGAACACTTTTATTTCATGTTTCTTTGAAAATTGTTTGAATATGTACTACTTGGAAAAGTGATCTCATACGTACATTCATCAAATTATCCCAATTTGAGAAATTACCCTTCATCCACAGGCATTCAAACAGTTATATCAATTAAGCACTTAGCCTCATGGAAAATATGTTTGATATGGCAACAATCACACGCGTGCGATATGCTAAACAATAAATGCTCACCTAGTACTCCAAGGGAAGCCAAACAAAGCAAAAGAATTAGAACATGCATGCTTCTAAAAAATGCAACATGATGTAGACACCCCATTTTTGACCGTCCTCAAGACTTGGACGTCACCACTTGAACACTCGGTGATCATCCATGTTTGTGTTCGTCTTGAGTTCCCGGAGGCCTCGGCAGCGCGCCTTGCCTCAGGACCTCTCGACTCGACTGTTTTGTGTTTGGTTTTGCACCAAACACTTGTGTTTTGCCTTAGAGGTGCAGGGAATGCCTTGTGAGGCCTCCCACACTCCACCGGCCATGGCTTGAGGCCACCGGCTATGTTTTGTTGCCATCGGCCATGTATTTGGCTGACCGGCCATCTATTTTGGCCAAATTGCACTTTTTGCTGGCCGACTACTGTGCATCTGCTTTTGCAGATATTTTCATGCAGCTGGCATCCATTTGGCTCCCCTCCATACACTGTATGGAGGGATCTCCCTCTTAGTTAGCTGGTCTTGTAAGCTTACGAGATTAAAGCTCTATAAGAGGAGGTCTTCTCTCCCTCATTAAGAGGTTAGATAACATTGTTAGAGAGCTCTGGTTTTAGGTTAGGATTTGTATCTATCCTATATCTATACCTCTCTCTCTCTCTTGTATTTAGTGTGTGTTTTGTCTTAGTTGCTGATAGATATGTTCATGGCCCACATATTTTGTCTATGGGGCCCATGAACATTCTCCTATGTGTGTTGTTTGTTGCTTGTGCACATATTTCTATTAGGTTTGGGTTGAAGTTTTGATGTTCTAACAGGTTGTTTGTTTTGGTCCTTGTGGGCCCTCTTCCTTTTGGGACGAGTCTGCATTGTTGCTGTCCAATTTTTTATTGGTTTTTGTATAGTTCTGTTAGGTCCTGGGGTATGCCCCTTGTATTTTGTGTAAGTTTCTGTTTTTATTTTATGACTTATTCACCCAAAAAAAGTTTGTTTTGTCTTAGTTTTACACACAAACACCCACTACTACACTATCTTCTTGGAGCTGAGGCCTTTGGGGGTTGTTTTTGAAGTTCTTGAGCTGATTTGAAGCCAAAGAAGCTACTAGAACACCATTTGTGAAGAAGGTCTACAAGGGTAATAATTTTTTCCCTTTTTAACCCCTTTCTTGCATTGTATTTTGCCTACCCTAAAACCTTTTTTGTGTTTAGTATATAACATAAAAAAGTTCTATTTTTGGGCCCTCTAAATAGTTGTTTAAAAGTGTTCTAGGCTTTGAGGTTGTTTGACCCCTTTTAAGGCTTGTTTGGCCCTTGTTTTGTACCATTTTGGTTGAGCTCCGGGACCTTTGTATTTGGGCCTCCTCACCACTGAAATCTTGAGGGATTTCAGTGATGAGGATGGTGCCTTGAGGTCCTAAGAAGGAGAGGGCCACCCTCTCTCCTTGTTGTCCTTGAAAAGGGCTATTTTTGCTTCTTGAGGGAGCATCTAGTTTAGGTTCATGTTGGCCATGCCTTAGCTAATTTTCATGCTTATTATGTCATAATATAGTATTGTTGTATGTTGGTTTTGGTACACCATACGTGCTTAGCACACATGCCTTGTAATGCCATGATTAGGCCTTAACATGCTTTAGGTTTTTGCCCCTTATTCTAGCATGATTTCAACCAAGCTTTGTGAAGCTTTTGTATTTGTTTTGCCATGCTTAAGGTCTGCCCTTGGTTGTTTTGGTTGACCATAACATGCATTACATGGCCCCTTTGCATTTTAGCTTATAAGCCTCAAGTGTATGAACCTCTAGCATGCACCCTTGCATCATTTCAGTGGTTTGGAGCCACTTTCCATGTCATTTCAGTCCACTTAGCATGCTCGTATGCTTGCATTTCATGGCCCCTTTGATGCTTCAAGAGGTTATGCCCTATGCTCCACGTTTGGTCATTGCATATGCTTCCATGTATAAGTCATTTAGATGCCATCTAAGTGGTCCTTTGGCTTTGTTTTAACATGCTAGAAACCTGATTTTAGTTGTTCAATTCATGCCATGTTTGGTTTTATTAAGGGTGGTTCAATACCCCTTTGGATTGCCTTAAGTCTTGGCTTTGCTTGCATGCTTTGATAGCCCTTGTTTAAATTGATTTGGTATCATTTTACAACATGATTTTAGAGCTTAATGTGTATGCTAACTGTCCATATTGTTCTCCTTTTAAGTGTGCTTAAAAGTCCCTCTTTGTGCTTAAGTGATGGCCCATTAACATGTGCGTGTGTGTGTGTGTGTGTTGGCCCTCATGTTTGAGCACTTTGGCCACTGTCTTAAGTTAGTTTGAGGGCTGCCTAAATTAGTCTAAGTCCATTCTTGCATGTTGTGACATGCTTACCTTGTGTGTTGATTGCATGTTTGGCCTATCATGCGTTGTGGCATGTTTAAGTGACTTTGCATTTAGCATGCATTCCTCTTAGTTGAATTGCCTAACATGTTGCATGCTTTGCATACTTGCATGCTTGAGTAACTAGCATATTTGCATACTTGTGTACCTTGAGTTGTATGCCTAACATCATTGCTTGTTTGTATTGCCATGTTGCATACTTAGCTTCTATGCCTAAGTTACATTGCATTAGCATGCATGCTTGGCCTTTTGAATTGCTTGTGATAGAGGTTGAGTTCCATTTGTTTGTTTATGTGCATTGCATTTCATTTGAAATCAAAATGCACACTTGATTATTTGGGCCATCATGCATGGAAATGCGCGATTGGTGGTCCGAGAATCGAGGCCCATCCTCCTTTGAGTCATACACATGATAAGGGGTGTGATTGGTGCATACATTGCTTGAAATACATTGCCATGCTATGCCTTGCCCTCTGCTGCTGTCAACTGCAGGTTCTGTTGGAAGTTTTGGCCGACCGGCCACATACAGTGCCGACCGGCCATCCGTTGGTGGTCGATATCTTAATCAGCGGCCGACGAGCATTTCCTATGGCCGATGACCAATTACCTCAGCCGGTGGTGTTCCCCAGTATCCAGAGAGCATACCCTGAGGCTTGTGAAGTCTTCAGAGGAGCAGGACAGCCAAAGCAGAGGCATCTTGTGCATGTCAGTGGGCTTCCGAGCGAGACCGAGCATGTATCGCATTGGACCCTCTTCCCGAGGCTATTTACCGCTTTATTAGATTAGTTAATTTTTTTTATTAATTTAATTTGACTGTAACATCTAATTAGCTTGTTAGTTAGTTAAATTGTATTATTCTTTCGGACCCCCCGCGTAATAAGTGTGGGTGCGTGTGTGCATGTCTTCCAATCCCCACTTCTTTCTCCCTTTTACTTACCTGCTTTGATGGTTAGTATTAGGACATGTTTAATTTAGCATACCTTATGCTATGCATGCGTGCATCATTCATCAGCATCACATACACCGGGCTCGGCGCATCATGCTAACTGCATAAGTATTTCAAATCTAACTTGAATACGTGCATCAAATGATTGCATCTCACATGCCATTTTAGGATTAGCCGAGCCTATCCTAATTACATTCTGTATGCGTTGCATTAGCCACTCTAACATGAACTAGGATCACGCATGTTTGCTAACTAGTTTACTATTTTGGCGCGGAGTACATTGTAAGTATTTATGCTTTAGCATCTCACATGCGTGTGAATGTTAACATGATAGCATAATTACCATGAGGCTATGTGCTTATGTGATATAACTGTCTGAATGCCTGTGTGTGAAGGTTAGATCACTTGAGTTGGAATAACTCATTGAAATCCGTGTTTTAGCCTACTTGCGAGTAGCAAATTCCAAACTATTTTCCAAACCAATGGATATGCAATGCTTTGTTCCAAATTAGGCGATCTAGTCTATACTTGTTTTGCTGTGTGCATCACATAGTAATTCTAGGCTAATAACTGGAACAAGAACACATAACGTTTTCAAAATCGAATATCATGGTTAGTAGAGGCCGATCTTCGGATCGAGCGAGAGGGGGTGCTCATAGCTGACCTTCCCCGATCATACCTAAGTTCCCGAGCCGAGGCAACTTTGGTGATGACGGACACATGGCCTTTGGCATCGACTCAAGGTTTTCTAAATTCCCCAAAATAAAATATTTATGTGGCGACTCTGTATCTGGCAAAGCAGTCCATGTTTGGCACTTCTTTTCTAAAATCTGTTTTCTCAAAACGATTTGCCAGATTTGAACTCTTTGATTCAGATTAAGAACCGTGACAATTTGAGTTCGAACTGTAGCAAGCCCAATATGAATAGAACAGGAGTCATCCTCCCGGGACGTTCGGGGACGTCTACACATGACTAATGCGACATATGCGATATGTAGTTTAAATTGGCTTGGCTACTAACATGGCATGTGAATCAATTTGATAGCATGCGGTTTAAACACGTTTTCAAAGAAGTATTCAAACGACAATGTGAGTTAGAATGATGCGCCGAGCCTAATACATGCAAGACAATGGCTGCAAATCATGAAAAATGCTAATTAAAACATGATGCTCTATGCTATCCATCATAAGCAGGCAAATAAAAGAGAGAAAGACGTAGGGTTGGAAGACATACACATTATTACATTTTTTGCCCTCGTGCAAGAGGGCCTGAATGGATGTCCTAGCTAATTACTACGAATTAACTAACTATTACACACCAAATGGAAATAATTAACTATACTAGCTAATTATTACAAATTGAAATTAACTAATTACACTAACTAATTAGTTACAAATGGGAATTCACTAATTATTACCCATGAGATCAACTAATTTAATTAACAAATTAACAACTAATTGAACTCAAGTGGGGTAGCGATCCGTGCATGCCAACGCAAACATCCTCCCGGAAACACTTCTGTTTTGCTGCCAGGACTGTTCTGCCTACAGAAAAAGCTCATGCTTTGCCTTTGCTTCTGCTCTGCCTTGTAAGAAAACAACACTACCTGCTAACACAAAAGTGGCCGGCAGGCCAGAAGTAGTGGAAGGCCGGCTACAAATAGTGGCTGGCCAGCCACTAATGTAAATATGGCCCTGCTACAACAGAAAATGAACAGAGTAGAAATAGGGTGTTCCCATGGGATATTCATCCTCTCTGCCTCTCCATATCATGAAATTTCTCAACAATTGCAAAGTTGTTACATGACGATCTATGCCTCGTTTGGACAAAAGCTCAATGATAGAAACCAAATGACCAACAAAAACTCCTCCCTATCATGAGATGGATCAAGGGAAGCGATTGACATTTGACTCTCAAACCGTTATCATCAGTAATAAGTATGAAATGGCCTAAGACTCAATGGGTTCAACTAACGTCTGGTTAAACCCCAAACCATATTATTATCTTATTCCATTTTAGCCTCAATTTTATTATTTTAATTACCTTTCCATTCATTAGTCAATTAAGTCCAATAATGAAGATTGAGTGCACTAATGGAGAGAAGTATCAAACAAAGAGTTGTTTTGGGCATGAGAGAGATGTCATGCCGTTGGTAATGAACCTCTGGGGAGATTAAACCATTAAGCACAATGATCTCTATCTCAAGCTTAAACAATCATTCGGTTGAAACAATTCTCAAGGCAAGAAAAAGAACCAAGAAATGAAAGAGGTACAGAGGTGATTAAAGATAATCATAAGTATGAAAAGCACTAAATAAATGCTATCAACTCAAATAGGTTGATGTCTAATGCCTAAAACACCAAACCTATGAGGACTATTACACTACAAGCATGCTATGCAAAGCTCAAATGCAATGAACAACTAAAAATAGTCCTAAAATAGCTCAAAATAGTGTTGTAATCAAGGTAAAAATAGCTTTAAAAAGTAAACTAAAAAAAGAGCAATCAAGCTAGTAAACAAGCACAAGGAGTGGAGGCTACCCCCAAAAAAAAAAATTTGGGACATCAAAACCTGATTTTTAGCCTTTCAAAAACTCTGAAATTCATTGGTGAAAAGTTCAAAAAACGTTGATGAAAGAAAGGGAAACACAAGGGCAAAAGCCTAGAAAGCATGCTTGAAATAAGGGTGGTCCACCCCTCTACCTTTAATGGCTTTAAAGCACAAGTTTCAGCCTAAAAATACAGGTGAAAAACAGCCAAAAAATAGCAATAAATACTGTAAATAAATAAGGGAAACAAAGCTAGGTATTATACCTCTTAAAGAGGAGTATCCCTTTTGAATTATAAACCACTGATTCACACTCTCAAGAGTTAGAGAGTATAGGTCAAGAGTAGGTAAGGTACAAGAGAGAGAGAGAGAGAGAAATATAGAGTCTACAAAATTTTTCTAACCCTATATCATAAGAGAGGGTCATCTATATATAGAAATATATGAAAGACTCTCGAAAATATCTAAACAAATACAGCCTGTATGGTGCATGCATCTGTGGAGATAGCTGGCCAAAAAATATCTGGTTTTTGCATAAGTGGCCGGCAGGCCACTAATAGGGGCTGGCCGTACACCATTAGTGGCTGGCCGTACACTAGTGGGCCTGTAGGTCTCAGATGGTCAGGCTTGAAAAACTACTATTTTGGTCTAAAAAAATAGTGCAAAGTTGGCATGTTTTTTAGGCTCAAAGCTGAGGCTTCCTGTTGAGGAATTCGAGCATTTGACAAGTATATACAAATTCATCATCGGGTGATCACTCGGTGGTGCCCAAGTCATAAGGGCGGTCAAAAATGGGGTGTCTACAATTAGTAGAGGCCAGTCTTTGATCGGGTGAGTGGGGTGCTCAATTCATGACCTTTCCCTCTCATACCTAAGTTCTCGAGCCGAGACACTTTGGTTATGACAGATAAGTAGCCTTTGGAACAAGTTACAGGTTTCCTAAATTTTCCAAAAACATTTAGGTGGCGACTCTAAAATCTAGTAATGCAGTCCATTTTTGGCATTTCTGTTTGTAAATGGATTTTCTTAAGATTTGTCAGATTTGGACTCATTTGTATTCTTTCTGTTTCACATTGCACTCATGAAACCAGATTCAGAACCACAAGAGTCCAAACTTTAGGGCTATCGTATTCGAGGAGACTAAACCCCTCTGAGGAGCACGAAAAACGAGCTACAACCTCAACTATGCTCCCTAGGACTGCTATGGGTTAGAACCCCTCTGCCTCTTACTGTCCCCTTGACCATCCTAACTCCTTCTAGAGCCCCTCATCCGTTCCTCCTCCATTGCATCACAGTCTCAAGATGAGTTGCCGACTTTACAAGTCACTCGTAGTCTTTAATCATTGAACCAGCTACCTTGAAAAGAAGCTCAGTCCTTAACCTTTTCTCAAACTCTATACAGCGACGTTCCTCTGTTGCCACTAACTCTGGTCCAAATCTAGATAGACTAGTAAATGCGGCCTCAAACTCGGCCACTGGCGTGTTCAACTACTTGAGCTATAAGAACTACTCCCTCAATTTCTCCCTGACAGTGGGATGCAAAAACTTGTACTAGAAGGCGTTGACAAAAGCCTCCCAAGTCACTCCAATGTATCCACGTGCATACTTCCACCACTGACCCACATCTCCCTTCAGCTGGAAGGATACCAGGGTCACTCTCAATCCATTGTCCTCAATGCCAAACATGTCGAACATCTTCACTATCTGCTCTAGCCACTCATCCACCTTCAGTGGCTCTTTGGGATCACCCAAAAACTCATCCAGGTTGGACCGAAAGAACTCTCACTTCAGAAAAGATAGCCTCGTCTCAGCAACATGGGTCTAGACTTGATTCTCAACCTTGAGAATGTCCATGGATTCCCACAACACTCCAGCCATCTCGTGGGCTAAGGTGCCCATGGCCTGCTGACTGACTGGTTCGGCCACATTGGCCTGACCAACTCCCTCTTTTTGTGCCAGAATATCATTCGGTATCGGCACCTCCTGCCATCTAGGTCTACCATGCCTAGCACCACGACCATGTCCTGAGATCTTAATAGAGGTAACAAAAGAGATTAGTACATTTACAAATATGCCGAAGCTAACTTACTCGTGTCTTAATGCGGTGGACAACTGTAATTCACTCCACATAAGCACACAGTCACATAAACACATCGAATTTCCTTCCTAAATAATGACCGTCCCGCGGCATTGCCAGAGTTCCAATTAGAAACAGCAGTGATCAAGTGCTCTTCTAATAGGACTCTAGAAACCCATAGACCCAATCAATATCTTAGGAATTAAATCCCATACCCATACAACCATATAAGCATGTTATCACATAGTATATCATATATACTAATATCTCTATCAAGTAAGACAAACCCACTGTGGTAATAACCACTTCCCATGTACCCAAAGTATTCAAACCTAGTACGCTCTGATACCAAGTTGTAATGCCCCAAAATAATTACATGTGTCCATCTTATAATAGCCGGTAAGTGGTAACATACATGAATTGTTAAGCCTTCATTAATCAGAGTTTGATATATAAAAGGTGACACACATGATTTACATTCATAAACAGTACATCCTAAATCTATAGCATGTGTTACAAGATTGAGAAAAGAAACGGAAGCTAAACAGATAATCGTATGCCCTAAAGGCTTACACCTTTCCAAGTCAATGCTTGGATACATCAAAAGTGAGTCTTAAGCTCAATACATATAAAACCCTAGGCTTGTACAAAATAAAATTAAAAAAAAAAAATACAACACTGAGCCTTCAGCTCCACAATCCTCACAAGCTAAGTCCTTGGTGGAGGTATGTCACCAGTACCTGAAAATGGTTTTCCCATATAGGGTGAGCCAAAGCCCAATACAAATAATCCAACACAATATATGAATTTTAACAATGATATAAGGGTGAAATGCATATGTAATGCTCATGTCAAAATGTTTCATCTTTCTTTCCCAAAACTAGGCCATGCTCAATTTATATGACAAGTTCAAATTCATGTTCTTTACAGTAGAAAACAAAAGGGAAACCTCAAACCGGTACAACCTTTCATGGATATTTCATCTGCAAGAAATAGTCAAACAGCACCCATATAAACGTAGCCCAGACAAGCGCTACTATTGCCATTTTACGGATATTTCATTCGCAGGAATCGGCACCTATGTATACGCACATTTTTCAAGACTTTCACCCTAGACACACAGGCGAACTTAATTTGGTGATGCACACCTCTTTCCAACTTTCACCCATTTTTCTCAAAATCACATACATTTGCAATATATTAAATGAGCAACAATATTCAATGCACAAAGATGAGAAATTAGTTTCAATTCACCTAATCCTTATGCAATTTTCACAATAATCATAGCTATCCTCCACCAATAGCCCACAACAGATATTTCTAAATAGATATAAAATCTCCAATACAGATAATTTTTTCAAATTTCAAAGTGAGTGATAATACATATCAAACTCCACCATTTATATCAAGGGTGAAGCACCATTAAATTCCAAAATCCCAAATTGTAAACTATTTAGTCCTGTGTTTTATTTTACGGACCCAAAGGTCCCATAGTAAATGAAATTACAATAAAAGAGTATACTACCAGCACACGTTTGACTAAACACAGGGGTTAATGTGGGATTTCACAATTAGGTAAAATTACACATTTGCACCAAGCTCACTATAGACTTTTATCATTTCCTTCCTTTGAGAGCGAATCCCACACTATCAAGAATGGAAGAAATTTGAATCCTGATGTTGATTTGCATGTTTGTGCGTACATATTTTGAATGGTATTATGTTGATGAGAGATTGTTGCTGGCAACAATCACACAACCCAGTCACAACTCGACGGTGAAACCCTACATTGGTTGGACGAGGAATTTTGTATAAAATCGGAAAACGTTGACAGTCACACGATTAACCCAGTTGTGTAGAAGATGACTCCAAGGCAGGAAGGTTAGTGATGTTTGTTTTGTATGTAGTCAATGTTGACTGTCGTAATATTAGGGTTTGTTTGTGGGAGGGTATGGGTTTTGTGAAATTTGGGTTAGATTATCAATGTTTTTTTGCGATGTGTCTGTGGAATGAGTATGGTATTTGATATCCCAATAGTTAGGAATATACATTGGGTTGTACGGGTGGTAGTTCATCAGTGTCGTTTAGTTTCCAATTTGGCACTGATATTTGTGCTGTTTGTTTGTGTGATGTTATCTGGTTATTGACCCATGGGTTAGCGTGGTATTCAACTGTTGAATATTTGTGATGTTACTTTGTGTAATGTTACTGGAACTAGGGTTGATGCCGAAATCTGCATTCAGCTATGCAATGTAGATTTGGGCATAATGTTATGTATGTGTGAATGGATTTACAGGGCATAGTGGCCCCTGTCTGTGGTTAGTGTTAATTGCAAGTGTGAACATGTCATATATGGTTTCCGTTAAACCATCATTTACGGGTAAGTTGTTTAGGTTAATGTGGGATGTGTAAATGTTTTTTTTTTTTGGCTTGTCGGGTGGTTGTGCATGCAGTATTTTGTATGTTAGGAGGAATTGGATATCGTTGCCCATCTATCTTACGATTGTTCACTATGTGGTCAACAAACCAATTGGTATGTGTGTTGGTATTTAACGTATATATATGACAACGAATGTTATCCTAAGTAGGTTAAAATCCATGTTAGATAAACACACATTCAGAAAACGCATTACAACACTACACAAGTGGCGTGGGGTTTGTATTGTATACGTTATGTTATACGATGTTGTTTTGGTCGAATGACTGATTATGGTGTAACGCTTATATTAATGTGATACATTTAATTGCGCCTATGTACACCCAAAACAAATTATATATGGCTGACATGGCCATTCACATTATCCCATTGAACATACAAATATTGCCATGTATGTCGTAGACATTAGGGTGATGTTTGCTTGTGATTGTGATTTAAGGAACGGACGAGGTGATGTTGAACATGGTATGTGCAGCACTGTTCTAACTTTGCATTACATGACCCAAATGTTATCTATCATTGAAATGCGTAATGCTAATTGAGATAATTATTTTAAGTAGACAAAGTACTTGCATAAATCGATTAGTTAATGTTTTGATGTGAGAGTTAGGTGGAAATGGTGTGCTAACAGTTGGTTCTAAATGTGGCAGGTAAGTTGTGCCAAAACTCAACTCGACATAGTGCATGAAGGAACAAGCATGAACCAAGATTCGCTGTGTCAACGTCCACCAAATTGGCGGTGTGACGACAAAGTAGGCTGTCATTCAAGAAAAAAAAAACAGGCTCTATCATTGTGAAGAAACTGGTGGTTGACCCATCGAAGCTAATGTACTGCTCAAATCTGGTTGGGGTAATTAAAACAGTTGCTGAAATTGAGTTGGGTGAAGCCCACATACGGTATTTGCAAAAAACACCCTTTTGGCTAATGATCGACACCATATGGACGTACCACCTAACGGAGAAAACATAACAAGAAATTTGACTTGCCGGTGTGCCGCATCATTCAAACGTACAATCTGTCGGACGAGAAGTTTTATATTAGGGGGAGAAAGGGATACCACTCTGCAACAGTGATATACATCTCATTTTTGGGATACAATGTGGGCGAGAACAACTGGACTTGAACTACGGGACAAAGTTTCCATCGGATTTCATTCAGCGTCGTTGCCCGAACATCGTACGGATATCTTCCAAAGCTATCAAAGATCTGCTGCAAGAGGCATGACGGGGGACCACCCAATTGATGAGGAAGACATTGTGAAACTATTATACTTGTATATTTGCACGAAGCTTTTTTTTGCAACGATCGGGGAGTCCATTGGTTGGGCATACGTCCGAGTCATCGACAAACTTGATATGCTACGACTTTATGACTAGACAGCTGCAATCCAGAATACATTAATTGGGTCACTAAATGATTTCCACAACCAGCCGGAAAAGGTGATTGGTTGCGTGGTTTCCTTGTTGGTAAGTTGTTCGTCAAATGTTTATTACAATTAAAAAATGTGTGTGCATAATGCATTATTGTTTTGCTCATTCATTGAATGATTTGGTAACCTATTCCTATTTTCTACAGTTTTTCATTTGCGAGCATACCATCCTAATCAAATTTGAGAGGCCTAAACTATTTCCACAGTTTTGTAATTGGAATATTAGCAGACTAATCAATAGGGTCAAATTATTGGACTAAACAGCAGAAGGTGTATTTGAGGTTCGTCAAATAAACTTCTGTGTTACTATCAATTAGTTTGTCGCCCATGGTAACACATGGTTGACGTTGCTTGTTTTGATGCAGTTGAGTTCTCAGAAACTGTCAGGAACAATACTTGAACGCTACCAGCTAAACACCAACGTGGCTGTGGTGGAACAAGGGGCGAACATTACTGGGAATGTTAACACGACTAATGTGCTAAACATTGCGCCTGAAATAGTGTGGGATGGTACTGTGCATGACACTGTTAATATGGAACACGTCAAACCAAGTTTGGACTTTTGGAAACTGGATACTCCAAATGGTGGCCACATTGAGAGTGAATTAGATTCAGGAACAAGTAACGGAAATACCAGCTCTGCGAGCAGAGTTAAGAAGCATAAAATTAAAAATCACACTGTAGGGGATGCGACGCCAACACAGTTCCCTAACTTGCTTGATTTTTCCAGCACACCACAGCGGGATGACAATGTGTAGACACCCCATTTTTGACCGCCCTTAAGACTTGGACACCGCAGGTTGATCGCTCGGTGATGAAGGCTATGTTATGCAAAGGTTTGATTTCTTCGGCAAGGAGAGCGTCAAATCCTAACCTTACACCCCATTTTCGGACCAAAACTATTTTGACCAAAATGATTTTAGACTTTAAAACCCTCTCTTTCAAAATATTTTTTAAAAAAAGTTTCTACGATGTTCCGAGGCTCGTATTTTGTTAAATATTGCACTTTTCGGTAAACCAAGCAAGGACAAAGTGGAAATGAATGGAAGAGAGGTGAACTCTTTGAAAAATCTTTCAAAACATCTTGTTTAGAGGTTTGGATTTGAAGAAAATTGGAGGGGAGGAAAGAAAACTAGCTGAGGAGAAGTTAGGCTTGAATCTGGTTAGGACTGAAACTGAGCAGTCTTCACTAAAATAAGCATATCTTTTTACACACTTGGAATTTTGATGTGAGGCTACCACCATTGAAAATAAGACTTTTGGGGATTTAATTTAGACTCAAGAATGATCTGCAAAGGAGTCCTGAAGAAGGAGATATGCCCATTTGAAGTTGGACCTGGAGAACAGATTTTTTTGGCCAGCCACTAGTGGAGTTTGCTAGCCATGGATGGGCTTTGACGGCCATGTGTTGGCCATGATTGGGATTTGATGGCCATGTGTTGGCCAAGAGTGAGTTTTTTTGGCCATCAGTGGTGGCTGTCGGCCGCCAGTGATGGCCGGTCGGCTATTGGTGCAAAAAAGGCAATTTTCTGCAGATATTTTCCTCCAGCTGTTTTCACAATGTTCCAGCTGTCCTATATGGATATTTTTGGCCTAAGCTCTCATTTTTCTATATATAAAGGACCTTCTCTATTGTTTTCAAGGTTGGAAAAATTTTGGGAGCTTCTCTCTCTACAATCCTCTGTCTATACAATTCTCTCTCTCTCTAGATTTCTCTCTCTCTTGAACTTTTGTGCTTACAAGTAGAGATATACTTCTAGTTTGCCTATCAACCCTTAACCAAAGTTGCTTATCTTTGGGCTGAGGTTACTTGGGACCATCTTTGAGCTCTAGAAGGTGGTCTCGGCTTGATTTAGTGCCTTATTTGTGCCTAGAATTGTCCTTTGCTTCAAGAGGTATAACACTTGTCCTTTAAACTTGTTTTGTACACTTGTTTTGCCATCTTTTCAAACTATTTTTGGGATGATTTTGAACTTCAAAAAACTCTATTTTTGTGGCCTGAAAGTGTTGGTTTGAGGCCATTTTCAGTTAAGGGGTGGTTCACCCTTCTTGCTTCTTTGCTTGTAAAACTTTTGTACCATTTTGGGCCTTTTTACCACTGAATTTTAGAGGTTTTTTAGTGGCAAAAACCTTATTTTGAAGTCCAAAATTGAAGGGGTTAGCCTCCCCTCCTTGTGTCTTGTTTGCATGCCTAGTTAGCCTCATGTATTAGCTTATTGTTTTAGCTTTTTGTGGCTTAAGTCCAGCATGTTTTAGGCTATATTTAGGGCTATTTTGCCTCTATTTTTGGCTAGTTAATTCATTTGAGCCTTATATGGCATGGTTGTAGTGTAATTTCCTTCACAAGCTTGATGTTTTAATGCTTTAATCATCATTGTTTTGAGTTAATAACATGTTTTGGTGTTGTTTTACACTTCATTTTAGCACTTAAAATCTCTGCAATCTCCCTCCATTCTTCACTCTTTTGTTTAAACCCCTTGTTTGCCTAAGTGTGAAATGGAGGTGTTGCACCTAATGGTTTAATCCCTTAGGGGGGTTCATTACCAACAGTGTAATGCCTCTTTCATGCCCAAAGCAACTTGTTGTTTAAGCCATCTTTCCATTAAAGGACACTCACCAATGGACAAATCAATTAAAGAATGGTTTTAGTAATTAAAATGAGTAAACAAAATTGGACAAGTAAAAGAGGTAAGATAAGAATCTTTTGTGTTTCATTACATGTGTTCGAATTGGACGTTAACTCGAACATAAGGAAAATGGGACATTTCATACCCCAAAGTGATGAAATGTGCCACTTTCCTAGGTCACCATTACCCTTGATCATGCATGATAGGGTGGTGGTCTTTTGAGTCTTGTTTTGCACTCATTAATTTGTACAAACTTGGTTCCTTAGCCATCATGCATGAAAATTGCTTGATTGATGGTTTGAGGGTCAAGAGTTACACTCCTTTGAACTTGTTTGATGATAAGGAGGGTAACAGTACAAACAACCCTTGAGAATATACTGATTTGCCTCTGTTTGCTCATTATTGCAGCAAGAGGAAGTTCAGGTCAGCAGTGGTCGATGGCTACTAGCAGTAGCCGACTGGCCATCAATGAAATTTGTACAGTAAGTTGGTAAGGTGGAGCAGAGGTATTCTGGAAGTTAGCAGCACTGTTGGTGTTCAAATGTGCAAACAGAGGCGTTCAATGGCAAGGCGGTGGCTTTTCGGGTGGAGAAACCGAGCATGCATGCATCCCTTACTTCCCGAGGCCTTCTAGTTACTTTCTAATTAGTTAGTTAAGTGTTTAGCTAATTAATTTGATTTGTAATATTTAATTAGCTTAGAATAGTTAGTTAATTCATATTGTGTTGTAATTAGTTAGCTTTAATTAGCGTTGCTAGTTGGTTAGCTTATTCGCTCGAACCCTCCTTCGTGAGGGCATAATGTTGTAATAAGTGTACGTACGTGTGTGTATGTTTTCCAACCCCACGTCTTTCTCCCTTTTATTTAACCGCTTTTGATGGTTAGATTAGGAGCATCATGTTTCAAATTAGCATACCTTATGCTTACATCCATCCATTTGTATTGCATGCACCGAGGCTCAGTGCATCATTCAAACTGCATTGCAATTTCAATAATTCTTTGAATACGTGTTTAATCACATGTTATCAAGTCAATCTATATGTCATATTAGTAGTCAAGCCTATTAATTGCATATTGCATGTGCTGCATTAGACATCATGTATAGTTAGGATCATGCATCTTTCTAACTAGTTTTCTGTTTTGGCTTAGGGTACTCGATAAGTTTTTGTGCTTTAGCATACTTGCATGAGTGTCATTGCCATATTGCCATGATTAACATGCTTTCCATGAGGCTATGTCCTTGTATGATTAACTGCTTGAATGCCTGTGGGTGAAGGCTTGTTGTTTGAATTGGAACGATTCAACAAATGCGCGTTTTAAGCCCTCTTTGTTGTGGCAAATCATGTTTTAAGCCCACTATATTTGGTATCAAATCCGCATCTTTTAAGCCCACCTAAGGGTGGCAAATTCAAACTATTTTCGCAAGCAAACATGAGTTGAATTGTTCCAAATTGAGCAAACTAGTCTATACTTGCATGTGCGCATCACATAGTAAAGCTAGTTTAATAATCGGAATAAGAACACATAATGTTTATAAAAAATCATATCATGATTAGTAGAGGCCGATCTTTGATCGGGCGAGCATGGGGTGCTCATTTCATGACATTCCCCTCTCGTACCCAAGTTCCCAAGCCGAGGCAACTTTGGTGATGACGAACACGTGGCCTTTGGCACGAGTCAAGGTATCCTAAATTTTTCCAAAATAAAATATTTAGGTGGCGCCTCCGTATCTGGCAAAGCAGTCCAATTTTGGCATTATTTTGATTTAAAGTCGATTTTCCAAAAAGATTTGCCGGATTTGGACTCCTTGGTGTTTATCAGTTTCACATTGCACTTGCGAGACTAGATTCAGAACCGTGGGAGTCCGAACTGTGAGGCCTTTCTTTCAAATCCTTTCCGAAAGGCGGGGCGCGGAAAAAGGCAAGTCCATACAATGGTAATAAAGCGGAAACACCGAAGGAGGCACTGAGAAAAGCCATGATTAGGATTAAGGAGCTGGAGACTGAAGCGAGGAAAAAGTCCGAACATTTGCAAGAGCTGGAAGGAAGAATGAGCGCCATGGAACGGTTGATCGGTTTGCAATGCACAGACATGTTCATGGGTTTTGACAATGTGTTACGTTTAAAAAGACGCTGAAATAGAACGTCTGTCTGGGGTTGTCAGTGCGTTAAAAGACAGCATCGTATGATTGAAAGACCAAATAGACGACCACGAGGCACATTAAGTGACTCAGACAATAATGAAATCAACACTGACCTTGAAAACAACATCGAGCAGTACTGGTGGAATAAAATGTGGGACAAAATAAGTGGAATGTATCATGAGTCCGGGAAATTATATGTCAGCCACCACAAACCCCAACCCACCTGTTGGGGAGACACCAGAGTATATGTGTGATGAGCAGATTATGAACGTTCCTAATATGGGGTTTAGACAACGTAACCCACTGTCTGACTATGGTGGAGTCGACTACAAATATATGAATTCAAAAAATACAACGTCAGACAACATTGAGAGAAACAGTAAAGGGCCTAGTGTGACAGTGAAGGCCGGAATTGGGGATTGCGTGGAAAACAAGTACCTCCAATTTCATAATTCTAATATTTATAATTTCTTATACCTGGCATGTCATAGGGAAAACAATTTTGTGAGTTAAAATCTCTTAATAAAATTCTATTTTCCTATATATTGGCCTAATATACCCGCCAAGAAAAAAAAAATGTATACGTAAATTTTGGAGAAGTTGCCTTTAGTTGATTAGCTTACTCATATGTGTACATTAATTTGAGCATTTTGAATGATCAATGATAATGACAAATTCCCATGTGAGTTTAATTCTTAAATCACTCTACAATTCTCCATTGCATAGTTTCATGTTAATTTATATCAAATCCTTGATTCATTAAACTCAATTTGTGCCGATATTCTTAGTCTTACTAATTTGTCAATTAGAATATATTTATGAAATTCTATTTTCCTATGAGTTGATCTAATATATTACCAGCTGATTCTGCCCAACCAAGAGGAAAAATATGTATATATACATTTTGAAATTGTTGAATTCAGTTGGCTAGCTTACTCATAGGTCGTAGGTGTACGTTAATTTCAACATTTTGAATGATCTATCAAATCTCTCATGTGAGTTTCGTTCTTAAATTGCTCTAGAATTCTCTATTTCACTGTTTCATGTTAATTTATATCAGTCCTTGATTCATTAAACTCAATTTCTGCCAATATTTTTGGTCTTACAGCATGATTTATCCAACAGGTACTTCCGCCATGCTTCAGGTGAGATAGTTGTCATATCCTAATCAAATGATGAGAACTACACTTTTGATGCAAGGAATGGGTTTTTGTTGTCTGTCATGCAATTTTGGTATCAAATTTACTGATGTTTTGCTGAATTATACACACAACTTGTATAATCTGTTTCTGTTAGCAGATTGGGTTGAAGTTAAAGAGCTCGTCTTAGTTATTGACTTTTAACTTGGTTTTGCCTCCTTTATATGGTCAATAATTTAGAATTGAGATTTATTTAAGAGGGCATATATATAATTTTAGAGGAGAAAATTGGACAACATTTTCAAGTTAAAATTCTTTGGCATTTTGATTAACTAGATTATGATTGCATATGTGTGTCTCGATTTTGTTTGCTGAAAGATAGATAAGGAGAATAAGAGGAATGGTTCTTCTTCCTCTGTGTTTTGTATCTTTTTTCCTGTAAGTACACTAATTGGTGATTTACACATGATTAGGTAAGAGGGCTACTATATTTTATTACTAGATAAAGTGCAAATGGTGGAAGTTGCAAAATCATATTCAAGAGAGGGAATGATCATTGGCAAGACCAGTTGGTAGATTAAGTAGTCTGTTTAATACATGTACGTCTTTTCTTTCTCCCTTTCTCTGTCTCTCACCGAAAAACATGCATGGGAGAGGTGGGGGTGGAAGGAGGGTGATCAATTGATTTGATATATTGATTGTGGTCGTCGTAGGTTATTCAAATGGTATTGTTTATGGATCGCTTGATCTGCATTTGACTCCATACAGGTCCTAGCAACTGGACATGATGAAGGCATGTTGGAATTTATACCATCTAGTTCTTTAGCACAGGTACGAGATGCTTCGGTTGTAGTGCAAGTGAGCAACAACTTATAGTTGCATAACAACTTATAGTTATAGTTTGCATAGTTCTCATTGATAATTGAGTTGCAAAGCGTCATCATTATCACCTTTATATTAACAGATTCAATGCTTAATTCGATTAACATGCATTTAGTTCTTCTTAACATTGATTATTGTTATTTAGCTTCTCAAAAAATTGAAATTTTGAGTTTCAAGTACCCTGGTCTAATGGAATCATACTTTCAATTTCAAGGATGACATGGTTTTTTTTCCTTTGCTTGAAGTATTAAGTTGTTCATCTTTGAAGGCCTACTCACATCTGTGCAAATTACTTTTTTGTGCAACTATGTCTAGTGCGTTTCTAGTTCATTAGGAAAATGGCTTTGAGAGGAAAGTCATGCTAATAGAATACTTTTTGGCATTTCATTTCTATTATAAATTTATATTACGAGGAATATTGATTACTTTGAGGAGTATTAGTTGTATTAAAAATGAAACGTTTATGGATTCTAAATTTTTTGTATGATGTATATCTGTTGAGGATGTTTTGTAACTAATTCACCTATATAATTGCATGTGCCACCAGATAGGTTAAATTGCAGTGTCTAATCACAGTGTTTGTGATTTCCGACAATATTTGATGATTAAAGTGGGTGTAGTTTTAGCTTTGTTGTGGATTGTCACAAATACCATGTTGCAATGGGTTCAATAGAGGTTAATCCTTTTGATTTCCAGATACTCTCAGAGCACCGAAGTATTATAAGCTTCTGATCCTGAAAAGGGCATTACTTGTTTATTTAAAGAATATAATTGTTTACTTTTGTATGACCATGTTTGTGATTGTATCCTTATAGCTTCAAGAGAAGTTTTGGTTGGACTTGGACGATGAGGAGTGCATACATTTTTTCCAGGATCTCATCAATGAGAGTGTCAAGGCTTTGTTCCCTCAAATACATCGATGGGCCCAGCACTAGCGCTGACCCCCACGAAGTAAGGAGTTATTCATGTCCAAGTTAGTGACACAGCGGAATAAATCACATGAGACTAGATATCGTTCTAGTAGACGAGAATTCTTGAATCCACAAGAACACCCTTAAATCCACAAGGAAGATAGAAGAAAAGCTCTTTAAAATAATATTGAATGAATGAATAAAGTTACATATGCTTGTAGGCTTATTTATAATAAACTAAACCTAATACTTGTAGAAAAAGTGATTCCAAAATAAACTAGGAAACTTAAATCAACACAAATTAAGAAACCTAAAAGAACTAGGAAACCTAAGAGACTAAAAATTCTAAACTATTTAAAACCCTAGTCAAAAACCTAATTCTAAATAATAAAATTAAGAAATATAAAAATTATAGAATTTTGTTCTACATCTTTCTTGCCTTTTGTCGGTCCAATTGTTCCAAGAAGTTTTCGGCTACTTGTTCTACATCAATTAGCTTATTATAGTTTCCAAGTTGTTTGTGTTTTTGTTGCCTAGCAAACGATCAATCTGTTTAGGTACTAACTGGAACAAACTTAAATCATGTTGAAATTGGGGTTTTATCAATTTTGCTGAAAACTGGTTTTGGACTTCAGTTGGCTGTCTCTATGCCATATCTGCTTCCCTCTCTCGACATCTATGGATTCATGCACCATGGTAGGTAACAATATTTTGCTCATATACACCTTTATCATTGTTTCAAGACTAAGAATTAAAAGTATAGAATAATTTAGTGAATTGAAAATTTTAATGTTCTATTGTTCTTTGAATTTTATTACTATGCAGGATAAAAATCCCATACCCACTACAATGGGGCGCACCTACTTTTAGCGCAGGTCATCCTTTTGGGATGATGGCTGTTGTATTAGTCTCCATGATTGAGGTAATTTTTTACACAAAAAAAATCAATCAAGTATATTTTTATCAGTGATTAACACAAATATTCATATTGACAGTCAACTAGAGCGTTTAAGGCTGCATCTCATCTAGCAAGTGCCACTCCACCTCCTGCTCGTGTTCTTAGCCGTGGTATTGGTTGGCAGGTCTGCAAACTATACAAATCTTGAAATTTGGTGAAATAAAAAATAAAAAATAATTTGGTATTTGGTAAAAAGCAAAATAATTAACTCGTAATTCATGTTGCAATATATTGACACAGAACTTCATCATGCAGGGAATTGGGATCCTTTTCAATGGACATTTTGGGACAGTTACAGGATCTACAGTTTTTGTATAAGTACTAATAGAAACTCTTCTATTCAATCCTTTGCTCTTGAACACTGTTCTAGTTGGAAATGGATGCTAACAATTTTATTTTGAAAAAAACCAAAGAAAATGTAGGTCTTCTTCAAACGGTTCGTGTTGGAAGCCACAGGGTCGTACAAATTTCTTTTTTCCATCTAGCTTCTACTTCATTTCTCTTTTCCATTTTCTTCTTTTTGTGCATTTCACTTTGTGTTCCCAGAGCCTCAAACCTTGTTATTTTCTTTGATTTCTTGGTTCTTTTAATTTTTGGTTAGAGCAATTTCAAGAGTGTGGTTTGAAATTGAATTTTTAGTGATTTTTTTTTACCAAATCACAGATTGTACATACTATTGCTCTTGTATACAGGTAGTTAAATTCTCAAGCTTTTTTCTTAGTTAAATTCTTTGGCTCAGTGTTATGTCATATTTTGGATGTGTTATGCTACATATTTTAGTTAAATTATTCGGTGTGTTATGCTATATTTTAGTTACATTATTTAGCTGTGTGGTGCTAGATTCAGAATTCCCCCCCTCCCCCCAAAAAAAAGAGAAAAAAGTGGCGTTTTTTTAAAAAAATGCCACTAAATGATGTCATCATGATGTCATGTGACGAAAAGGTAGCAGGCGTCAATGTTTTTGCGATGTTTTTTAAAACGCCGCCTGATGTTTTTAGCAACGTTTTTAAAACGTTGCAAAGCTATTACGGCAGTCGTATTAGCGACGAAAATATTAAACGTCATTGTGTAACAAGCCCACGAGGGACCTCGCTACAGTTCGGACTCGATTTTGTTGCGGTTCTTAATCTTGAACCAAAAAGTCCAACTCTGGCAAATCGTTTTGAAGGAAAACAGATTTTTTGAAAGAAGTGCCAAACATGGACTGCTTTGCCAGATAACAGAGTCGCCACCTAAATATTTTAAAATGGGAAATTTAGGAAACCCTGACTCGGTGCCAAAAGGCCACGTGTCCGTCATCACCAAAGTTGGCTCGGGAACTTGGGTACGATTGGGGAAGGTCACATCGTGAGCACCCCCGCTCGCCCGGTCAAAGACCGGCCTCTACTAACCATGATATCTGTTTTTGAAAACACTGTGAGTTCTTATTCCGGTTATTAGCCTAGGTTACTATGTGATGCTCGCAGCAAACAAGTATAGACTGAGTCGCCTGAATTGGAACAAAACATTTCATGTTTGTTTGTTTGAAAATGGTTTGATGGTGCTACCCGCAGGTAGGCTAAGACGCGGATTTGCCACCCTCGGGTGGGCTTAGAAAACATGATTTTGCCACTATCTAGTGGGCTTAAAACAAACAATTGATGAATTCTCCCAATCCAAATAACTCAACCTCCACCCACAGGCATTCAAGGCAATTATATCATATAAGCACATAGCCTCATGGTAAGCATGCTATCATGGCAACACTCACACGCATGCAAGGATGCTAAAGCATAAAACTTACTGAGTACTCCAAGCCAAAACAGAAAACTGATTAGAAATCATGCATAATCCCAAAATGTACAGAATGTCTAATGCAACACATGCAAAAATGCAAACTAATGGCAGGCTCGGCTATTCTAAGCATGGTATATGAAATGCTACAACTAACATGTATTCATTTTGGAATTGAAATACAAATGCAGTTTGTATGATGCGCCGAGCCCGATGTGTACAAAACAGATGAATGATGCAAAACATGCTGTCATACTGTATGCTAATTGAAATATGCCCTATATCTAACCATCATAAGCGGGTAAATAAAAGGGAAGAAAGACGTGGGGTTGGAAGACATACATCACACTCACACTCACACACCCTTATTACAATTATGCCCTCGCGCAAAGGGTCCGAATAAAGAATAATACAGTCCGAATATAGAATAATACAGTCCGAAGTAAAAGAATAATACAGTCAGAAATATACAAATACAGTACAAATTCCTAAACAATTAACTAAGAAAGCAAGTAAACTGGCATGCAAGCCAGGGGGTGCCTTGCTTCTGATGAATAGTGTATGCTGGACTGCCTCAGGCGGAAATCCACTGGGATGCCCCAATTAGCCTCTGTTTGCAGTATTTCTCGAAATGCGCGCCGGATTTCGAAAAGTTGTTGGTCCTCGATTTTGCTGTAACAGAGAGCAAGAAAAGGGCATAGCAATGTATTTCACAAATATATGCATGCCTCGATCCTCGTGCCACCAATCACGCATATCGATGCATGATGGCTAAGGAGCCGAATTGCACAACTTAATATAGGGTGAATGCACATGAATGCTACAACAAAACCTAACTCCATCATGGGTAATCCGGAGTGTCGGTGACTTGGGAATTGAGACCCGTTCCGTCACTCGGAGTACGGAACACGCCTCGTTTCCCGTGCCCGGGCTAACACCTATCCTGGACACAATGCAATATGCATGATATGCATGAAACGCAACTAAGATACAGCTTGGTATGCACAATGCTGATGTAAATGAGATGTCTCGAAATGTGTGCACACGGGCACACAAACCGAGAAAATACATGAATGCAGTCTAAGATACAACCTGGTATGCACTATGCTATGAAAATGAGATGAAAATAAGATGCCTCGAAAAGCGTACACGCGGGCACGCAAACCGAGGTGATGGCATGACATGCAAATCGGATAAAACAAAGCGCCTCGAAATGCGTGCACACAGGCACGCAAACCGAGGCGATGATATGAAATACAAATCGGATAAAACAGAGTGCCTCGAAATGCGTGCACACAGGCACGCAAACCGAGGCGATGATATGAAATGCAAATCGGATAAAACCAAAGTGCCTCGAAATGCGTGCACACGGGCACACAAACCGAGGCGATGATGAAATGGAATGAAATGGCATACGGAATGCCACGATGGGCTTACACCAACATGGGAGAGCCTCAGCTCACTCACATAGGAGGCCGTCGGATAAAAAAGAGCTGCCTCAAAATGCGTGCCCACGGGCACGCAAACCGAGGCGTGATCCACGGAATGAAATGACATACGGAATGCAAATTGGGCTTACGCCAACATGAGAGGACCTCAGCCGCACTCACATAAGCTACCGTCGGATAAAAAAGAGCTGCCTCGAAATACGTGAACACGGGCACGCAAACCGAGGTGGTGATGTAAAGGCGTGAAAATGCAAATTGGGCTTACACTAACATGAGAGAGCCTCAGCCGCACTCACATAAGATGCCGTGAGACAAAAAGAGAAGTGCCTTGAAATGCGTGCACACGGGCACGCAAACCGAGGCGATGATAAACAAGCATGAAAATGGTACAAAAATGCAATGATGGGCTTATACCAACATGAGAGAGCCTCAGCCTACTCACATAGGAAGCCAATGAATGAAAACAGAGTGCCTCGAAGTGTGTGTCCACGGGTACGCAAACCGAGGCAATGCACTAAGGCATGAAATGACATGGAAAATGATATGCAAGCATGCAAACCAAATTTCAGCAGCTAAATGAAGGGGAAAACAGCCCCGAAATGATATGAAATGACAATCAATGCATGAAATCATCCCGAAATGTGATTTTAAGTACCCGAAATGGCCTACGGCTATGCAAAACATGCAAAATTGGCACATGAAAGCAAAAACAGTAGCAAGGCAGCCCCAAAAATAGCATCTTTTCAGTACAAAACAAGGCCAAATTGTGAGCATAGATATGGCAACAATGGCATGCAAAAATGGGGGAAAAGAGGGGATTTATTAAGCAAGTAGTATATAGAAAATTCAAAACACAAAGTTTCCTTCTACAACATTGAAGAGGAGCCCAAAATATGCATATTTATAGTGAATGACAACTCCAAAATCAGTATGTAGATAGGCTCAAAATAGCATGCAATATAATGGGCCAACAAGGGATATAACATGAGGTATCATAAGCAATGACCAAACAACTCAAGACCCTTGATAAAACATGAAGAATAGACCAAAACAAGACACTTTCTAAGCCTGATGGAGGCTGAAAACAGAATCTAAGCCAACCTAACAAAGCATGCAATTTTACGGAAAATAAGATGGATATAACATGAAGTACCAAAACCAAACATAAAATGGCCTAAGACCTTTAACAAAACACAAAGAATGGATCAAAATAAGGCACTTTACAAGCCTGATGGAGACTCAAAACAGAAGCATGATAAGCTTAAAGAAGCATGCAACATAGGAATAGAACATGAATTCGAAGCAAGTGGTATGTAGAGCATGAAAACCAAGTTGAGCCCTTCTTCAATGTTGAAGAGGGTCTTAAAATAAGCATAATATCAGTTCATGAGATGCTCCAAATCAGATCAAAAATAGGCCAAATAAATCATGCAATTTTACGGTAAATTGAAAGAATCACAAAGCAAGTGCATGATAGAGCCACCAAACATGATGGAGCCCTTCTTAAATGTTGAAGAAGGGCTCAAAATAGACCCACTCACAGTTTATATCAGGCTCGAAATCAGATCACTCATAAGCCAAATAAAGCATGCAAATTATTGACCTAAAGAGTGGTATTGAAAGAAGTGCATCATAGAGACACAAAACAGAGTTGAGCCCTTCTACAAAGTTGTAGAGGGGCTCAAAATAAGCCTAAAACCAGTAGGGGTCGGAGCCCAAAACTGAAAGAAAATAGGGCAAAGAATTGACTCAAAATTATGCTAGAAAAAGGGAATTAGTGGCTTACCCTTGAAGATCAAACTTTTTCTACCTCTTGGCTTGAAAAATGTCACCTCCTAGCTGCTGGAAATCAACTCCAAGTGTTGGAAATGGAGTGGTGATGGTGGTGCTTGGTGTTGATGAACAAATTATGCAAGAAAAATGACCTTTGAGCTTTGAAATGGAGAGAAATGGAAGGTGGAGGCTATGGATCTCTCCCAAAATGTCTCTCAAAAAATGTCTAACCCCAAAAACATGAAGCCAAACCTCTCCTTTTATAGAGGAAAATGCATCCAAAATATCTCCCTTTAAATATCTTTTTAAAATCTAGATATTTTGCTCTAAATATCTTTTCCCAAAACTAGATATTTTGAGGGCAACTAATGCATATCTGGAATACACTCAAAGAGAGGAATAGGGCCGGCCAACTCATAGGGGCAAAATCGTCATTTCACAAAAGGGGTGGATGGCCAGCTAGATTAAAAAAAAAAAAACTGCCGAGAAGACTACTGGCTGGTGGGTGCTAGGGAAGTCCAAAAATGTCCATTCAAGTGTCCAAATTGAAACCCCAGAAGTTATCTTTCCAATGCCTCAAACCTTGCGTCAAAATTCCTCCTGTAGAAAAAGTTATGCCAGTTTCCGTAAAGCCGCGCAGATTCAGTCCAACCGGACTTCAACCAACCATATCTCCTCCCCCCGGATTTGGACTTAGGAGATTCTTGAGTGAAAAATGAAGCCCCGGAAGTAATCTTTCCAATGGTTATGGCCTCATATTTTAATTCCTCTTGTGCAAAGAGTTACGCTTGTTTCGGTGAAGCCGCGCAGACTTTTCTCCTTCCCGGATTCATGCTGAACCACTTTTGACCAAGCAGATAACTGGTTGCTGAGACAATTGCTAGTCTCCCATCCTCCAGTGATCTTCCTGGTGCTAAAACAGAGGTACCCTGCCAAAATTGAACAAAAACTAATGTAAAACGAAAGCTCGGGGACCAAAACCGCGCGGGGTCCCGAAAATGGGCAGCAGGCACCGAAAGTGGCGTTCGGCCACGAAGTGGGTATCAGAGGGCCCAGTGTCCCTCAGAATGATAAAATAGAGGCACTTGCCAAAATTGAACAAAAACTGATGCAAAATGAATGCTCGGGGACCAAAACCGCGCGGTTCGGGGTCCCGAAAATGGGCCGTGAGCACCGAAAGTGGCGTTCGGCCACGAAGTGGGTATCAAAGGCCCCAGTGTTCCTCGGAATGATAAAACAAAGGTACCTGCCAAAAATCGGAGAAATCGGAGATGGTTGGGCGGTCCCGAACCGAGGCACACGGCCTGACGGTCCCGAAAACCGAGAACCGGGCTCCGAAATGGACAAAATGGCCTACGGCCACAAAAGGTAGCTCACGGCCACCAGGAGATAGTCTACGGGACCACTCCCTTCCCTTAGGAAAGAAAACAAAGAAAACCGAGTCTGGTTCGCAAACCGAGACAAGGCACAGAAGAGGGTTCGGAAGTCCGGAGGCAGGGCGCACGGCCGCGACTCTGAGACTTCTGAACGAGCACAGCATGCAACATCACCGAGCGCTCAATCGGTGACGTCTGAGTCTTAAGGTCAGTCAAAAATGGGGTGTCTACAGTTGCCCCTCTTTGACAGAACTCGGAAGTCACAAGTGACGGGAGTGAATGTCAAAGCCTAGAGACGACCCATTTTTGACAAGGCCGAAGACTTAGACAAAGCAGACAAGATAGACAAAGATGTGCCCACAGGCATGCCCGCAGGCAAAAGGGGGCAAAATGCAAATGATATGCACAGAGCCAGGTGATCATGCAAATGCAGCAAGCTGTAATGAAGCAAGTATTGACAAATAGATGCAACAGTTTTAAGCAAGAATGCAAAGCAACAACTACATTTCATGCAGTTAGGATTGCAGAAAGGATGTAAGAAAATATGCAATTCTCATTGCGTCTCATGCAGAGAAGGCTAAAAGTGACTACCGAGAGTACCCGGAGTCTCACACACAACATCTCTCCACGTATCACACACAGGAGGAAAGAAGGTAAACCTCTCAGCGTATCACACGCAAGAGAGGAAAGGTAAATTTCTCAGCGTATCACACGCAAGAGAAAAAAGGTATATTTCTCAACGTATCATACGTAAGAGAATAAAGGTGAGCCTCTCAGCGTATCACACGCAAGAGAAAACAGGAAGCATCTCTCAGCGTATCACACGCAAGAGAGGAAAGGTGAATTTCTTAACGTATCATACGCAAGAGAAAACCTCTCAGCATATCACATGCAAGAGAGGAAAGGAAGCATCTCTCAGCGTATCACACGCAAGAGAGGAAAGGTAAATTTATCGGCGTATCACACGCAAGAGAAAACCTCTCAGCATATCACATGTAAGAGAGGAAAGGAAGCATCTCTCAGCGTATCACACGCAAGAGAGGAAAAGTAAATTTCTCGGCGTATCACACGCAAGAGAAAACCTCTCAGCATATCACATGCAAGAGATGAAAGGAAGCATCTCTCAGCGTATCACACGCAAGAGAGGAAAGGTAGATTTCTCAGCGTATCACACGCAAGAGAAGAAAGGTAAATTCTCAGCGTATCACACGCAAGAGAAAACCTCTCAGCATATCACATGCAAGAGAGGAAATGTAAATTTCTTAGCGTATCACACGCAAGAGAAAATAGGAAGCATCTCTCAGCGTATCACACGCAAGAGAGGAAAGGTAGATTTCTCAGCGTATCACACGCAAGAGAAGAAAGGTAAATTCTCAGCGTATCACACGCAAGAGAAAACCTCTCAGCATATCACATGCAAGAGAGGAAATGTAAATTTCTTAGCGTATCACACGCAAGAGAAAATAGGAAGCATCTCTCAGCGTATCACACGCAAGAGAGAAAAGGTAGATTTCTCAGCGTATCACACGCAAGAGAAGAAAGGTAAATTCTCAGCGTATCACACGCAAGAGAAAACCTCTCAGCATATCACATGCAAGAGAGGAAATGTATGAATGAATACCGGAACTCGTCCGAATGTGCGAAACCGAAGATGTCCTAACGCACCGCATGCGAGAGGAGAAAAGACGACAATTGCAAGTGAAAAGGTGCATAACAATGCAGGTGAAGTGTGCATAACAATGCAAGTAATGAGCATAACAATGCTAGACAGATGTGCATAACAATGCAACGAATGAGCATTACAATGCTAGTGAAGTGGGTGCATAACAATGCAATTTGAAACGTGCATCACGATGCAAGTGAAGAGGTGCATAACAATGCTAGATAGATGTGCATAACAATGCGAGTAATGAGCATAATAATGCTAGACAGATGTGCATAACAATGCAACGAATGAGCATAGTGTGATTGATACACAAAGTGAGCAAAGTATGATAGATATACTAAAGGTGAACACAAAGTGTGATAGATGCACTATGTGAACAGGTGTGATTGATACACTAAGGGTGAACACAAAGTGTGATAGATGCACTTAAGTGAGAATGTGTGTGATAGATACACAAAAGACAAGCACAAAGTGTGATAGATGCACTTAAGTGAGAATGTGTGTGATAGATACACAAAATGAATGAAGTGTGATTGATACACTAAGTGAATGATCTCAAATGGAACTTCTTTGAATGAACCGTACATACAATATCGTGCATGATTGAGAAAGAAACTTAACAGGTACAATGCATTACAATGCATGATGCTTAAGGAAAGCAATAAATGGACAAAGCGGCGCTTTAGAAAGCACCTCATGAGGTGAGTGGCGGTGAGCCGCTCTACTCTGATGGGGATCTCCCCTCGTGCTGTTCAAACACTTTACCTTGAACTCACAGTACAAAGGCTTTGGAATGCTAACAAGTAACAATATCTGCATGTAGGAGCCACGGTTGCCGCTTGTCTTCCTGATCATCTTCACAACTTTCCCTATTCTCCAATGGGGTGACAGACTAGGTTGGTTCAGTATCCAGAATTGAGGTGCATACGTGCTATCTCAACCTATGGGGCTTCCATACAGATTTCAAGCCGAGGGCACGCCTCTGGGTATTTAAACCAGACTTTAGTCTCGGAAATCCCGAACCTTTGTGTTCTAGGCAACGGCCATTCGAACTCTAGTTTCCACCGTCGCAGTTGGTCTCCTAGGAACTCATCGCAAACACGGCCGAGATGCATCTGGCAGGGGTTGGTACTTAGAGAGAGCATTTCTGATTGCCATTCTGGCTTGAAGTAGACTTGATTTTGAGCTTGAGGTAGAGGCACACTCATACTTCGGAACATTGGCAAGACCTAAAGAGGTATACACGGAATATAGTCTCGGAACTTACTGAAGTTAGAACAAACTCAGATGCCCGACATTTTCCTCTTTTGCTTTTGCTTTGCAGCCCGAAACTCATAGCTTCAGATAGGTCCTGGTTTCACTGTTCTCACATGACCTGGGTTGAACCCTGCAGTTTTCTGAAAGAACAAATTCTGTTTTGCACAAATGTGGAGAACGGCACAGCACTCATAGCACAAAACGATTTTTATTTTTTGAAAATGAGAAAAGGATTCTCAACCGGGTATTGAGCCTACAACTGACCACAGACAAAACAGCTCAACACAGAAAAACAAAAGGTAAACGACCTAAATACAACGAGACACGCTCGGGATGAAATGAGACAAACGAAAAGACACGACACTCAGACGTGCACAGGGAGCCTGTTTCACCGGGTAGTGTTTCCCACCCTTTCTCACTTGTGATTCTCACATCACTTGGCACTCAATCTCTAGTTTTCTGAAAAAGCCCTTTTCTCACTTTTTTCTCATCGCACATCTCTCTATTCTTCAATCTCTCATTTTTCAATCCCTCCCCTGGGTGGTTGATGGATAAGCAGAAAGTTGTGGGCTTTTGCCCCTAGTATTCTACCAGATTCTTCTTCTTCTGCTCACAACGGTGAGTTTCTCCCACAGAGGGGTTGTGCTGCAACAGGATGTGTAGCAAATCTGCAGCTGACATCGATTGATGATGCTTTGCTGGGGAGTTTGGACGTGATCAGATCTGTCCAGATGAAGGAGTGGAATATCTTGCCCCATTCTAGTTCGTGCTTCGCACTTGGCTTGATACCTCATTGCTTGGAGGATGTGAGAGAGCTTTCAGCCCATTTGCGGTTTGCTTCAGTTGTGCCCTTTTCTGGCAGGTAGAGTGCCCTTCTTGGCGAGTATGTTGATAATGGGGAAAGACAGGAAGCCTGACTCAACTGTGCCCCTAGTTCATCATTTCGACCATTTTTGTTTTTGGCTTTTTACTAAAACAAATTTTGACCAAAAATGAGAGTTAGATTAACATGCTTGTTCAATTTTTGATTTGAAATCATGCAAGTCAGGCTATGAGCATTGAAATTTTTCCCTTCTTTGGGTCCAAGAAATGGTCCAGTTTTTGGAAAAGATAGAATGATTTTTCGAGAAAATTAGTCAGCCTCAGTAAAAATTCTCAAAAACTATTTTTGCAAACGACCACTTGCTCAACGAGCATGAAACCTACTCCTGAGATGCACAACCTCGGACCCGAAGGAAAATTGCCCCTTGTTTGAGCGGAGCTGCTTGGCAACGGAAAGTTGCCCCTTGTTTGAACAGCACTGCAGCGCATTGAATGGCAACGGAAAGTTGCCCCTTGTTTGAACGGCACCGCAGCGCATTGTAGTCAGTCCTCAGAGCGATGATTGCAACCGTACTCTCGGATACAGAGAAGGCAAGGATGGTCAAAACCATTACATGGACACAATTGAATTTGGAAGTGTTTTACGGCTGGACTTCAGAATGAAGTTGCCTACGTATCCCAAACATGGGAATCAAGCCTTACGTAGTTCGGGGTTAAGGTACACTCGGGTATTTAACCTCTCCTTTTTATGCTCTGACTTTTGCCAAGGCGCCTGTTGCAGGTTTTCGACCTTGCGAGCTTTGTTCTTCTTTCTTTTCTTTTTTTTCTATTCTTTTCATTCCTTTCTTTGCTCTAACTTTTGCCTGGGTCGCCCTTCCGGGTTTTTGGCCCAGCGAGCCTCTCGAAGGGTAAAAGTGTAACAAGTCCATGCCAAATGGCTTTGAGATTGAAGCCCTCTGTATTCAGGAGAGTGGCTGTTGTATTGATTTGTAGAAGGATCCACCTTTGGCTCTTCGAGCACATCGGATATTTTTTTTTTTTTTGCCCCTAGTTCGAGGGGTGCTTCTGTTCTAACCTTGCAAGCTTCTTTTGATGACATCTGATCCTCTTGATCTGACTTTGGTGCCTCTTGTTCGAGGGCTGCTTCAAATCTGGCCCCACAGGCCTCACATCGTAGTTGACCGTTGAACCTTCTGAATTCAAGTTCAAGGTCTAGAAGCAAAGGGGTTGAGTCTCGAGGCTGAGAGCGATCCTAAGCTGCACAATCTCAAGAGTGATTCCACACAGGTCTTCGCAGGACCGCGCAAAACATTTTTTTTTTTGAAAGTTTTTAAGAAAGCGACAAATCGCTCGCGCTGAAGATAGTGTGAAACCAGTCTGGATCAAGCCAGGGTCCTTCTCAGTACTCACGCTAACAAGCATGATTTCATTCATTAAGGGCTTAGCACGCCTCTCTTTCTCTCACTTGATCAAAGTTTTGCAAATCCCGAGGAATTCCTTCCTCTTCGTTTTCACCGCAGTGTTCAAAAAAAGTTTTGAAAAACTTAGGTCAATACAATGACTTCAAGGCACAGAAAAGTAGGCGAAAAGCACTGCCATTTCATTCAGAACTTCTGGCACAACCGGCGCGAGGTAGAAGCAAACACGAGAGTGTGAAAATCATTGCTATTTCATTCAAATCTGTTGGCATAACTGGCTCCCTGGCAGAAACAGACGCAAAACAAAACAAAAAGACAAACGCAAAACAAAATGGTGACGCCCGAGGTAACACCCCCGGAATCTCCCGACTCCTATACAACAGGACTGACTCGATACAACAAGACAGACCCAAAACAAAAGAGACTGACTCAAAACAAAAAGACAGACTCAAAACAAAACAACAAAACTGACCCAATACCTAAGTCATAAAGCACAAAAACTGGTATTTGCACATTGCTCAGAACAGTGCGTGCCATTCCCATAGCTGGAGTAAACTGAGCGCCGCTCGCAGGTGGTTCATCCCCTGATCACATCACATTATCCCCCACAGGTTCACTGATCAAGTGCCGATAGACTTTGTAGGACCCGGTGCGGGGATGACTCTGTTGTCGATCAGATCTTGTATTTCGTGGCGAAGACGAAAGCACATGTCAGTGTCATGGCCAGCTCGCTGATGGAAGGCACAGTAGTCGGCTGGGTTGTGTGAGAGAGGGAGGTTCTTTGGTAGCGGCTGTGGCTCCAGGGGCTTCAGATGCCCTTTCTTGATCAAAACCCCCAGAGCTTTGGATAGGGGCATGTATAGTGGAGTAAACACCCTTTGGCCTTGAGGTGGGTTTTTGGCTATTTGCGAGCTAGCTCTGGACGCACCGGTGAATGAGGTGGCTGTTTTTTGTGTGGTGGTGGTAACCATGCCCACGTCTGAAGCTCTGGCATTTTCAGCACTGCTTACGCCTGTATTTGCGTTGCGGTTGAAGGTCCTCCTGGGTTGCTCCCTGTCACTGTCAATCAAGCCCTGTTTCATAGCATCCTCAATTTGTACCCCCATCTCATGCAAATCTGAAAAGGTAGGGAAGGGGAGCACGATCATCTTTTGCATCAGCCTGGGTTGGAGGTTGCGCACAACCATCCTTATCTGGTCTTTATCAGTGGGCCTCAAAGTCATCATTGATGCCTTCGCCCTCCACCGCATCACAAAATCCGTGAAACTCTCCTCGGGCTCTTACCTTGTTGTCTCAAGATCACGAGTCGTGATCTCGATCTGAGTATTATAAGAGTATTGCGCGACGAAGGCCTCGGCCATCTCCTCCCAGCTTTGTTTCATTGAATCCTCCAATTTGGCGTACCAGATGACCGCAATACCCGACAGGGTCCTGCCAAAAAGGGAGAGCTTCTGCAATCTTGTCAAGCCCATCGGGCGCAGAACATTTGAAAACAAACTCAGGTGGACCATGGGATCTCCTGACCCGTCAAAACGGTCGATGTGAGGCACCTTGAACCTGTCCGGCAGTGTCACAGCTGCGTCGGTGTACCCGTCCTCAATGTCCGGGATGGACTTTACCCCCTGGGATTTCTTAAACATCTTCTCAAGTTTGCTCAATTTTAACGCTGTAGGGTCGACCTCGAACTCGAAGGGAGAGTCCGGCAGATTGGTAGGCGCTTTGGATAGCTGGGGTAAAATTGGGGGCGGAGCTGGCCCTGTTGGAAGGCCTGTATCCTCTTGGACATTTTGGACATTTGGCGTCTCCTCGGGTATCGGAACCCTTGGTGGGGGAGGAGCCTGATGTGGAGCAGATGCCCCGGCTTGCTGCTGTAGCTTGGTTATTAGCTCTTCCTGTTGGGCCATAATCACAGTCTGTTGCTTGGCGAATTCCGCTTAGCGGACAGCATCTTGCTGCATGAGTTTCATACTTTCTTGCATCTGGCGCATCATTGCCTCCATCCCTGATGTGTTCTCCTGATCCATCTAACTGACTGGTATCTATCCCTACAGTAGAAACTGAGACCTCAACCTGACTGTTCACTGGTGGGGTGGATAAGGACCACTGATCTGGTAACTGCTGAACTGGTGATTTGTGCCTGACTGGCTCTTTTCACCCTGCCTCTGGTAAAGGAACACTGATTGCCCTTGAACTGAATCTCTGACCCGACAAAGTCTATCAGCACAAGTCTAATGAACCTCGGGGGATATTGGAGCCTTCTGAAGCTATGGTTCCAGGACTACCTAGCAAAAGAGAAAATTGACAGCATTTCAGCCTGATTTCACCTGAACAAATATGAACAAAACCAAAACCGAATGAGTGTGCTCTCTACTGAATTCTGCCTCCAAAATTCCGCCTGTAAGCTGATACCCTCAGGTAAAACTGATTCCACCAAATACTGATGCCCGCAGGCCTGATACCCAAAATACTGAATTGGTGCCCGCAGGCCTAATGCTCAAACTTGTAAACTGATACATGCATTCCCTGTAGAGACGCACTCTAACAAGCACATAACAGATAAGTGAGAGCCAAAACACCCCTGTGTTGGGGTAGGGTTTTCCCTGTCCTATTTTGTCAGGAACTAGGGTTCACTACGCACGCAGCGGCTTCAAACAACCTATAAACGGGTAAGCAACCTGTCCTAGTTTGGAATGGTCACTATGGATCCGAATATGCACTAGGTCGAATGGTCAAAAGGGTGCCCCGGTAAAACCGGGGTTTGTGTTCCCATGCTGTCAGAGCCCAGAGCCGATCAGCCTTACGGACATGACTTGACAAGACAAGCCTCCGGCAAATCGTTCGGGAATGGCATATGGCAAACACGGTGTCCTAGGCGCACCAATGCAAATGCAATGCAAAGAAACACACAAGTGTAGTCAAAACCAGATATCATGAGTTCGAGTCAAGTTCTCTAAATCCCCAGCAGAGTCGCCAGAAACTGTAACAAGCCCGCGAGGGACCTCGCTACAGTTCGGACTCGATTTTGTTGCAGTTCTTAATCTTGAACCAAAGAGTCCAACTCTGGCAAATCGTTTTGAAGGAAAACAGATTTTTTGAAAGAAGTGCCAAACATGGACTGCTTTGCCAGATAACAGAGTCGCCACCTAAATATTTTAAAATGGGAAATTTAGGAAACCCTGACTCGGTGCCAAAAGGCCACGTGTCCGTCATCACCAAAGTTGGCTCGGGAACTTGGGTACGATTGGGGAAGGTCACATCGTGAGCACCCCCGCTCGCTCGGTCAAAGACCGGCCTCTACTAACCATGATATCTGTTTTTGAAAACACTGTGAGTTCTTATTCCGGTTATTAGCCTAGGTTACTATGTGATGCTCGCAGCAAACAAGTATAGACTGAGTCGCCTGAATTGGAACAAAACATTTCATGTTTGTTTGTTTGAAAATGGTTTGATGGTGCTACCCGCAGGTAGGCTAAGACGCGGATTTGCCACCCTCGGGTGGGCTTAGAAAACATGATTTTGCCACTATCTAGTGGGCTTAAAACAAACAATTGATGAATTGTCCCAATCCAAATAACTCAACCTCCACCCACAGGCATTCAAGGCAATTATATCATATAAGCACATAGCCTCATGGTAAGCATGCTATCATGGCAACACTCACACGCATGCAAGGATGCTAAAGCATAAAACTTACTGAGTACTCCAAGCCAAAACAGAAAACTGATTAGAAATCATGCATGATCCCAAAATGTACAGAATGTCTAATGCAACACATGCAAAAATGCAAACTAATGGCAGGCTCGGCTATTCTAAGCATGGTATATGAAATGCTACAACTAACATGTATTCATTTTGGAATTGAAATACAAATGCAGTTTGTATGATGCGCCGAGCCCGATGTGTGCAAAACAGATGAATGATGCAAAACATGCTGTCATACTGTATGCTAATTGAAATATACCCTATATCTAACCATCATAAGCGGGTAAATAAAAGGGAAGAAAGACGTGGGGTTGGAAGACATACATCACACTCACACACCCTTATTACAATTATGCCCTCGCGCAGAGGGTCCGAATAAAGAATAATACAGTCCGAATATAGAATAATACAGTCCGAAGTAAAAGAATAATACAGTCAGAAATATACAAATAAAGTACAAATTCCTAAACAATTAACTAAGAAAGCAAGTAAACTGGCATGCAAGCCAGGGGCTGCCTTGCTTTTGATGAATAGTGTATGCTGGACTGCCTCGGGCGAAAATCCACTGGGATGCCCCAATTAGCCTCTGTTTGTAGTATTTCTCGAAATGCGCGCCGGATTCTGAAAAGTTGTTGGTCCTCGATTTTGCTGTAACAGAGAGCAAGAAAAGGGCATAGCAATGTATTTCACAAATATATGCATGCCTCGATCCTCATGCCACCAATCACGCATATCGATGCATGATGGCCGAGGAGCCGAATTGCACAACTTAATATAGGGTGAATGCACATGAATGCTACAACAAAACCTAACTCCATCATGGGTAATCCGGAGTGTCGGTGACTTGGGAATTGAGACCCGTTCCGTCACTCGGAGTACGGAACGCGCCTCGTTTCCCGTGCCCTGGCTAACACCTATCCTGGACACAATGCAATATGCATGATATGCATGAAATGCAACTAAGATACAGCTTGGTATGCACAATGCTGATCTAAATGAGATGTCTCGAAATGTGTGCACACGGGCACACAAACCGAGAAAATACATGAATGTAGTCTAAGATACAACCTGGTATGCACTATGCTGTGAAAATGAGATGAAAATAAGATGCCTCGAAAAGCGTGCACGCGGGCACGCAAACCGAGGCGATGGCATGACATGCAAATCGGATAAAACAAAGCGCCTCGAAATGCGTGCACACAGGCACGCAAACCGAGGCGATGATATGAAATGCAAATCGGATAAAACAGAGTGCCTCGAAATGCGTGCACACAGGCACGCAAATCGAGGCGATGATATGAAATGCAAATCAGATAAAACTGAAGTGCCTCAAAATGCGTGCACACGGGCACGCAAACCGAGGCAATGATGAAATGGAATGAAATGGCATACGGAATGCCACGATGGGCTTACACCAACATGGGAGAGCCTTAGCTCACACACATAGGAGGCCGTCGGATAAAAAAGAGCTGCCTCAAAATGCGTGCCCACGGGCACGCAAACCGAGGCGGTGATCCATGGAATGAAATGACATACGGAATGCAAATTGGGCTTACGCCAATATGAGAGGACCTCAGCCGCACTCACATAAGCTACCGTCGGATAAAAAAGAGCTGTCTCGAAATGCGTGAACACGGGCACGCAAACCGAGGTGGTGATGTAAAGGCGTGAAAATGCAAATTGGGCTTACACTAACATGAGAGAGCCTCAGCCGCACTCACATAAGATGCCGTGAGACAAAAAGAGAAGTGCCTCGAAATGCGTGCACACGGGCACGCAAATCGAGGCGATGATAAACAAGCATGAAAATGGTACAGAAATGCAATGATGGGCTTATACTAACATGAGAGAGCCTCAGCCTACTCACATAGGAAGCCAATGAATGAAAACGGAGTGCCTCGAAGTGCGTGTCCACGGGCACGCAAACCGAGGCAATGCACTAAGGCATGAAATGACATGGAAAATGATATGCAAGCATGCAAACCAAATTTCAGCAGCTAAATGAAGGGGAAAACAGCCCCGAAATGATATGAAATGACAATCAATGCATGAAATCATCCCGAAATGTGATTTTAAGTACCCAAAATGGCCTACGGCTATGCAAAACATGCAAAATTGGCACATGAAAGAAAAAACAGTAGCAAGGCAGCCCCAAAAATAGCATCTTTTCAGTACAAAACAAGGCCAAATTGTGAGCATAGATATGGCAACAATGGCATGCAAAAATGGGGGAAAAGAGGGGATTTATTAAGCAAGTAGTATATAGAAAATTCAAACCACAAAATTTCCTTCTACAACATTGAAGAGGAGCCCAAAATATGCATATTTACAGTGAATGAAAACTCCAAAATCAGTATGTAGATAGGCTCAAAATAGCATGCAATATAATGGGCCAACAAGGGATATAACATGAGGTATCATAAGCAATGACCAAACAACTCAAGACCCTTGATTAAACATGAAGAATAGACCAAAACAAGACACTTTCTAAGCCTGATGGAGGCTGAAAACAGAAGCTAAGCCAACCTAACAAAGCATGCAATTTTACGGAAAATAAGATGGATATAACATGAAGTACCAAAACCAAACATAAAATGGCCTAAGACCTTTAACAAAACACAAAAAATGGATCAAAATAAGGCACTTTACAAGCCTGATGGAGACTCAAAACAGAAGCATGATAAGCTTAAAGAAGCATGCAACATAGGAATAAAACATGAATTCAAAGCAAGTGGTATGTAGAGCATGAAAACCAGGTTGAGCCCTTCTTCAATGTTGAATAAGGGCTTAAAATAAGCACAATATCAGTTCACGAGATGCTCCAAATCAGATCACAAATAGGCCAAATAAATCATGCAATTTTACGGTAAATTGAAAGAATCACAAAGCAAGTGCATGATAGAGCCACCAAACATGATGGAGCCCTTCTTAAATGTTGAAGAGGGGCTCAAAATATACCCACTCACAGTTTATATCAGCCTCGAAATCAGATCACTCATAAGCCAAATAAAGCATGCAAATTATTGACCTAAAGAGTGGTATTGAAAGAAGTGCATCATAGAGACACCAAACAGAGTTGAGCCCTTCTACAAAGTTGTAGAGGGGCTCAAAATAAGCCTAAAACCAGTAGGGGTCGGAGCCCAAAACTGAAAGAAAATAGGGCAAAGAATTGACTCAAAATTATGCTAGAAAAAGGGAATTAGTGGCTTACCCTTGAAGATCAAAATTTTTCTACCTCTTGGCTTGAAAAATGTCACCTCCTAGCTGCTGGAAATCAACTCCAAGTGTTGGAAATGGAGTGGTGATGGTGGTGCTTGGTGTTGATGAACAAATTATGCAAGAAAAATGACCTTTGAGCTTTGAAATGGAGAGAAATGGAAGGTGGAGGCTATGGATCTCTCCCAAAATGTCTCTCAAAAAATGTCTAACCCCAAAAACATGAAGCCAAACCTCTCCTTTTAGAGAGGAAAATGCATCCAAAATATCTCCCTTTAAATATCTTTTTAAAATCTAGATATTTTGCTCTAAATATCTTTTCCCAAAACTAGATATTTTGAGGGCAACTAATGCATATTTGGAATACACTCAAAGAGAGGAATAGGGCCGGCCAACTCATAGGGGCAAAATCGTCATTTCACAAAAGGGGTGGATGGCCAGCTAGATAAAAAAAAAAACTGCCGAGAAGACCACTGGCTGGTGGGTTCTAGGGAAGTCCAAAAATGTCCATTCAAGTGTCCAAATTGAAGCCCCGGAAGTTATCTTTCCAATGCCGCAAACCTTGCGTCAAAATTCCTCCTGTAGAAAAAGTTATGCCAGTTTCCGTAAAGCCGCGCAGATTCAGTCCAACCGGACTTCAACCAACCATATCTCCTCCCCCCGGATTTGGACTTAGGAGATTCTTGAGTGAAAATGAATCCCCGGAAGTAATCTTTCCAATGGTGGTGGCCTCATATTTTAATTCCTCTTGTGCAAAGAGTTACGCTTGTTTCGGTGAAACCGCGCAGACTTTTCTCCTTCCCGGATTCATGCTGAACCACTTTTGACCAAGCAGATAACTGGTTGCTGAGACAATTGCTAGTCTCCCATCCTCCAGTGATCTTCCTGGTGCTAAAACAGAGGTACCCTGCCAAAATTGAACAAAAACTAATGCAAAACGAAAGCTCGGGGACCAAAACCGCGCGGGGTCCCGAAAATGGGCAGCAGGCACCGAAAGTGGCGTTCGGCCATGAAGTGGGTATCAGAGGGCCCAGTGTCCCTCAGAATGATAAAATAGAGGCACTTGCCAAAATTGAACAAAAACTGATGCAAAATGAATGCTCGGGGACCAAAACCGCGCGGTTCGGGGTCCCGAAAATGGGTCGTGAGCACCGAAAGTGGCGTTCGGCCACGAAGTGGATATCAAAGGCCCCAGTGTTCCTCAGAATGATAAAACAGAGGTACCTACCAAAAACCGGAGAAATCGGAGATGGTTGGGCGGTCCCGAACCGAGGCACACGGCCTGACGGTCCCGAAAACCGAGAACCGGGCTCCGAAATGGACAAAATGGCCTACGGCCACAAAAGGTAGCTCACGGCCACCAGGAGATAGTCTACGGGACCACTCCCTTCCCTCAGGAAAGAAAACAGAGAAAACCGAGTCTGGTTCGCAAACCGAGACAAGGCACAGAAGAGGGTTCGGAAGTCCGGAGGCAGGGCGCACGGCCGCGACTCTGAGACTTCTGAACGAGCACAGCATGCAACATCACCGAGCGCTCAATCGGTGACGTCTGAGTCTTAAGGTGAGTCAAAAATAGGATGTCTACACGTTGTAACTTATGACGGCGCTTTTGAGACTTATAAACGCCACTAAAAATCAATTTTCCTATAGTGGTTGAGACGTTGAGTGATGGTTATTGCAATATCCAAACTAAACTGCTAGCTGGGTTGCTAGTATGTCATGTCCGATTTTTGTTGTTTTACTTTTACCATGCTGTTGGGGGATCTGATGTTCTTACTTTTTTCCGATTCTTTTTCCATTTTTTATTAAACCTCTAATATAATGTCAACTTAGAGGATCAATTACTACCACTTAAATGTATATATGTTAAACATTGAGGGGCATGTAATGATAACTGTGCTTTATTTCTCAGATTCCCAATGCATATGAACTTTCTGATTGATCTAAAGTATTGTCTTATGGCAGGTGTCCCTGTGGGATGGTATTATACCTTCCAAAGAGCATGCAAAATTCTGGATTCATACAACAAACAAGTATCGTTTCACTGATCAGGTAAGCTTCTTTGGTGATGGATTCTCCCTGTTGCTGATGAATATTTGACCCTTTTTTTTCCCCTTGTCCTGTGGTTGGTTGGGCTTTATATCCTCTTTTTTCCTTGTGCAGGGAAGCAATCTCCAGGGAAAAGAATTCAACTTGACTTTGCACTGGCATGTCATGCCCAAAACTGGCAAGATGTTTGCTAGTAAAATAGTTTTGTCCGGTTTCAGTTTGCCAGTGGAATATAGATGAGGAATTTTTTTGTTATGTAGGACTTGATTGTAACTTTATCCTCGCCTTATTCAAGGTGGAATAGGGAGGAGAAAAAAAAAATCCTTGTTTGAGAATGTTAGAGCAAGTGATTTAGTGGCTCCTTTAAATTAATAGAACTTCATCCAACTTTTGGATTCTCAATGTTGCTTTGGAGGAGATTTACCATGTTTCTGTTTATGCGGTCATTTTTAAGTTTTAGAAACATTATTTTTTATGGGACTATTTTTGTCCAATTAACATAATTGGATATGATTAATATTTGCATTAACATGCTTTACCAAAAAAGTGAATGAGCTCACACAATTTTAAAGGAAACATTCAAAAGGAGATTGATTATTCACAGTAAACAGGGTCATTGTAATATTTATTTTTATTGGTTGGAGGATCCTCCAATTCTAGAATTGGAGAGAAGCCAAATTTGCAAGTTTTAGGGCGTTTGGCAATAAGCTTTTTTGACTTTTTGGGTTAAAATAATATTAAAAGATAAAATAGATTAAAATAATTAATAAGATAAAATATCACATCAAATTCATAATTATTATTTTTTTTCTCTTATGAATATTATATCTAATTACAAAAAAAAAAAAAAAATTCACCATCTTTCTAAACATAATTATTTTAAATTATTAAAATAATCAAAAATTAAAATAGTCTACTGAAATTGCTCACTTTCCAAACATAGAGTAAACGTTTTTATATAACAGTAATATCATGCGACAGTCTTATCAATTATTTATGGGTTTGGTTATGGTGTGCAACTTACACCTTACACCTTATTCTTTACACTTACACCTTATACTTACACCTTTTATACCTTACACCTTACATCTTTTGTGTAAGTGGCACATAGTGTGCAACTCACTTACATCTTACACCTTACATTTACACCTTACACTTACACCTTACACTTACACTTACACCTTACACTTACACCTTTTGTGTAAGTGGCACATGGTGTGCAACCCACTTATACCTTTTGTGGGTTGCACACCTAAGAAAACTCCTTTATTAATAAGAATTATAACATATCTAAATTAGTGAGAGACAAACACTTGTACACATCAAATTTGATTGAAATGATACATTATAATTTGAGATTGAAAGCCATCAAATTTGATTGAAATGATACATTATAATTTGAGATTGAAAGCCTAAGGTGTTTGATTGTTACGATTTAAAAATAAAAGAGTATTTATATATAAGTTTTAATTTATGAATTTATATTTCATTAAATTTTAATTAAAAATTTTTAGATTTTCAAGTCCCATTAAATTTTTAATAGTAGGGATTACTCTTCAAACAATGATTATGCATCATTTATGATTATTTATAAAGAAATGTGATGATTTGACATTTATTTTGATTTTTAAAACTTTAAAATATTAACTTTCAAATTGAAAAAATTAAAAAAAAATGATGTGCAATGTTTTTTTTTTTTTTTAAAACTGAAAAAACTAAATTATTTTTTTGTGCAAAACTAAAAATTGTGTCTATAAAAGATCATGATGACAGAACATTAATGTACAAAATTGAAAAAAAAAACTTTTAAAAATGAAAAAACTAATAATGTTTTCTGTTTTAAAATTGGAAAAAACTGATACTATTTGTTTTCAATTTTATTGGATAGTTGAATTAAACCAATAAGTAGAAAGATAAAAACGTTTAACCACATGCTCTATTTTTTTTTCATCAATTAGTGAAACAATTATCTAGAATATTACTATGCAAAATTGATAATATTCTTAGTTTTAAAAATTGAGAAAAACTGATAATATTTTCAGTTTTATTAAATAAAAATTATGCTTGGTTAGAGTTTTCCAAAAACTCTATTCAGAAAATTTTATTTTCTTGTTTTTCGTGTTTTTTTGTTTTTACTGATTTTTTTTAATATTTTAAGCAATTTTTTTTACTTTTTAGACATACCTAACATAAATATATCTAAAAAGTAAAAAAATTGTGAAAGAAACCTTTTAAAAATTCAATAAATACCAAAAATACAAAAAAAAAAATACTAGAATTCCATACATATTTTGTATTTTTATGTATTTATTAATTTTTTAAAATATTTTTTCACAATTTTTTTTACTTTTTAGATACATCTAAGTAAGGTGTATCTAAAAAAGTAAAAAAAAAAATGTTTAAAATTTTAAAAATACTCACTAAAAACAAAAAAAAACACGAAAATCAAAAAATCAAAAAACTCAGTTTTCAGAAAATTTTATCCAAAAAACTCAAACCAAACACACTGATTGGTTCAAAAAATCTTAGATAAGATCTGAACTATCATAATATTTGAAAGTATAACTTTTATGTAATTAACTCAAAAAAAAAAAAGCCTAAACTATTTAACAATAAATAAATAAAAGCCTGAAGTGATATAGTGTAAAATGAAGTCACATAAAATGTAACTTACTTTTTTATTCTAAAACTTGGAAGGGCTTCCATTTAGACCACAAAATGGCTATGTTTAGTGGAGTTTTTTTTTTTTAAGTTAAAAGCTGATAATTAGAAAGTAAAAAGTTAAAAGTACTCATATCCTAACTTTTAAATAATCATTTTTTTTAAAACTTATTTAAGTTATTTCTGCCTAATAAATTATAAGTAGAAGCTACATGAAATAGTCACTCCCAAATCAAAATAAGTTGTAATTACTCCCAAAAACTATAACAAACAGTCCCAACATCTCATTGCATTCCTCATTTTTTATTTTTATATTACAATTTAATTCTTATATAAAACTCTTGAAATTCTAAAATTTTAAAATCTTAATTCCTCTACCCACCCAATCTTTACTCACTACTTTTCATCTATGATCCTCATCGCTCCACCTTAGTTACACATTCTTTTGGGGCTTTTCCTAAATTAAGCCAAACTAACAATCTATTTCTCAAATTGGGCCTAGTTTGGACGAAATTCCTAAACTAGGTTAAAGCGCTATTACAAACCACGCTTTCACTGTTTCCAGGCCTCTCCCGCGGAAAATTTATGAAATAGTAAAAGCGTGATTACAAACCACGCTTTTAATTAAGAAGACGTGGTTATAAACCACGCTTTTAAGTTAATCATAAAACGTGGTTTCAAATCACGCTTTTAAGTAAAAAAAAAAATTCAGAAAACATGATTTCTAACCACGTTTTCTTAATTAAACTGTGTTGTAAAGAAAGTGTGGTTAGAAACCACACTTTCAATAATGCACCAAACACTCTCTCTCTCTCTCTCTCTCTCTCTCTCTCTCTCTCACACAAACAAACACATGACTCACACATACACTCACACTCAATAAATATATGAATTTTAATATATATTTATAATTTAATATATATAAACTTTATTTCATAAAATTGAAACCAATATTAAATACATATATATAATAATAATTTATAATAGAAAATAATAATCAACTATATAAAATGATTACTTTTTATTTTAATTCTTAATTTTTTTTTATTTTACTGTTTAGGGATAAAATTTATTTTTTTATTTTAGGGTTTAGGATTTAGGGTTTAGGATTTATAAAAATAAATAAATTTTAAGAATTAAACTATAAATTCTAAACCCTAAATCCTAAACCCTAAAATAAAAATAAATAAATTTTAAGAAGTAAACCCTAAATCCTAAAATAAAATTTAAAAAAAATTATCCCTAAACACTAAGGTAGCGTTTGGTAACATTTACGTTTTTGGTTTATGTTTATAAACATTTTATAAACTGATTTATGTTTATTTTTAGAAAAACACAAATTACAAACGTGTTTGGTTTGAACAAAATGTTTTAAAAAAATTTAAAACATAAACTAAAAAATATGTTTGTTCAAGCCTAAAATATTTGTATTTTATTTATTATTTTGGGTTCATTACAAATTGGGTTCATTACCAATCTGCTTGTTTGCCGTGGTGCTTGGGTTCACACATTTTGGGCAGATATATATATACACACATATATATATATATTCTTATATATAGCCGTTGTTATATATAAATCTGTAAATCTGTTCGTAATGAGGGCAGATATATGTAAATCTATTCTTAGATATATATATATATGAACCCATGGTAAAAATTAAAATACAGATACACCAAAAAAACCTTAACAACCTCTTCTTATACATCTGTTGTTCTAATTTACATCTGTTGAGATTCTTAAACAGTCTGTTCTTCTTTTGATTTTTTTTTCTTATAATTCTCATTAAAAATGAAAAAAGTAAGCCAAACAAGTTCAAATTGATGCATAGAAATGCTAAATGAAATCTGATTCTGTGAATGAATATCTGATTCTGTTAAATACCTATTGATTTGTCATGAAATCTAAGTCTGTGAATGAATAAGGAAATCTGACTCTGTGAATGAATGGGTTCTGTGATTTTTTACTCAATGCTGAAGAGGATGTCTCCATCTGTGAAATACCTATTGATTTATTATCTGTGAAATACCTATTGAGACATTGTCAATGCTAAAGGGAATGTCTCCATCTCTCTTCCAATAAACTGTCCTGATATTCATATATGTCACATTTTTGGGTTGTGGTTATTCAACTTCACTTCTTCAAACACTGTTAACTTGATTACATTTAAATCTGAATAAAAACCCTCTACTGTCTTCATTCAGTTCTGTGATTCTTCATTGAAATCTGAATGGGTTCTGTGAATGAATATCTGATTCTGTCTTCACTTCTTCAAACACTGTTAATGTTGAATGAAGAAAGAAAAAAAATTACTGAATGAAGAAATAAATTAATATCTGAATAGTGAATATCTGATTCTGTCTTCATTCTGTCTTCAATGCTGAATGAATATCTGATTCTAAATGAATATCCGATGCTGAATGAATGTCAATGCTCAATGCTGAATGAATATCTGATTCTGTCTTCATTATTCATAACTTGATTTTTCATTTTTCGATTGTGGTTATTCAACTTCATTCATATATGTCAATGCTGAATGAAGAAAGAAATGTCAGATTTTTGTCTACAAATTTATGTTTTATAAAATCCAAAGTTGATTTGTTTTTGTGTTATTGAAGGTCACTTTTTTTTGGTTATTCATATATCCGCTTTTCTGTTAACTTGATTATTGTACTAGTGTTTCTTACTATATTTCCCTTATATTATCAGAGTTGTCATAATATTACCAATTCTAATTGATTTGATGTTACTGTGTGATACCAAACATTTGGTTGGTGACATTCTGAACTGGGTGTGAAATGGGCCGGAGTGTGACTGCTTATAACTCTTTTTTAGTTGATCTAGTCTAAGTATATATAAACTAATTTTATATATTTTTTTAAAAGAAGTATGTCCAATTTTAGTCATCTGCATACAAACATAATCTTTTAAATTATTGACATAAATAGACTATTCTCAAATTTCAAAAAACAACTGAAAATAATAATAATAATAATAATAATAACAACATTAATGGTTATATATCAAATCTGTGCAAGTGCATATGGGTTAATAAATACTCCTACCACTATACGTAAATTAAAGATGCACAATACTTTTACAAAAATTCAATTTCGTTAATGGAATCAAATTACGACTACGTTAGTCTTTGTACGTTATCATGTTGATTCATGTAAATTTAATTGAATTGTCTATTGATTACGGTTTCATAATTTACAATGTTCTGACTTAATTTGATCATGAATTCTTCTTGTCAGTCATGTAAACACATGGTTAGGTTGCCCTTTTTTATCTGTCAGGTTTGAAAAGGAAATTACATATCTGCTTTTCTATTACCACCTTCACAATGAAACCATGATAATGTAGGCTGCTTTGCTTAAAAATAAACTGAAGGAAGTTGTCAGTTTCTATACCTATCCTATAAAACTACTGCATAACGTATTCAATTCATGTTTAACCTGATATATGGATAACATAAACTAATCACTTGTATGATTCATTGTCACTTCCGAATGTTTGTAAAACATAGCATGGCTTCGTTTACCTCTACTGCAACTTCCAGTACATGGCCACGACGAATGTGTGCCTGTGGACATGGCCCCTGTATTGTTAAGATTTCCAGGTCCACCAAAAATCCAAGGCGTCCCTACTTTGCATGTCCCTGCCCTATAGTGAGTGACCCATTCTTTACCGGTCATAACTGTATGAACATTAACAACCCATTCACTAATAATTCCATCATTTGCACTCATCAACCCTGTGTCAGTTGGATTGGTTGGTGCGAAGAACCAAGACTATGCGTCACCCAGAGACGAAATTGTCATGCAATTGCGGGCTGATGTCATAGACATTAAACAATCCTTGCGTGTCCTTAAGACCATTGTGTATGTGCTATGCATTGTCGTTGTCATTTTGTTGTTCTGTATGTAAGCAACGTTAGGATGTTGTCAGTATGTACAAACATGTTACAAGGTTGTTAGTATGTTGGTAGTATGCTTTAGTATGACTTTAAGATGCCTTTGCCTTCATCCACTACGAAACGGTAGACGTATTAATGACTATCATAACTATGTCCACTACTGAGTTCCATGGAACCTGTGTATGTATGTTATTAATGTGTAATGGTTATATGCTGTCTAATTTAGCATCCTATCTCTTTGTTTGTAAATTTAATGTGCAATGGCTTATGCGTTTGTATATAACAACCAAATTTGTGATGGTAATCTTTTGTAACCGTACATTAGTAATGACTTCCATACGTACTTCTCCGCGTACCCAATCCAAAAGCAAAGGCATTGTCACAGAGAAGTCAAGCAGTCTTGAAGAGACACATAATCAGTTCAACCACAAGGCCTCATGGGACAGTCACTCAATCCGAGTTTTCCTGCAGTTGATTCCAAATGAGATTACAAAAGGAAATTGACCATTCCTAGTCCTCAGCCAAGCAGGGTACAAGTCCTTGGGAAGGAAATTTGAGAAAAAAACAGAAAGAAAACATGGCCTCAAACAGTTGAAGAATAAATACATGAGTTTGAAAAAAGAGTGGCAAGCATGGACAAAGTTGATGGATTCAAGCAAAGGAGTGTCAAAGATAGGGTTTGACTGTGACACCGGTATGTTTCAGACACCTAAGGAGTGGTGGGACAAGATGGAATCGGTAAGTACATGTACAAACAAGTTTCATATTTGTCTGTTACTAGTACATTTTTAACCTTATTAGTTTACTTTTAATTAATTATATGAAATGTAATGTCTTTCTCTTTCATATATCCCCCTTTCTGCAGATAAACAAGGTGTGTGCCAAGTTCAAGAAAAAAACCTTGGAACATCGTGACTTGATGGAGACAGTCTTCATGGGGGCATCAGCTACTGGTAAGCACCATTGGACCCCAGGAAAGAAACTTCCTGAAGCTGCTGATGACTCATCTGATTCTGTGCATAGTTTGGGAGCCCAGCCATTTGTTGATCCGATACCTGCAGGAGTACAGGACGTGGATTCAGATTCTTCACTGGAGCATGTTCCAATTGAAAAAGGAAAAAGGAGAAAGACGCCATCAACAAGTGTTTCAAAGTCGAAGAAGGCAACAAATGGAGCGTCAGTTATTGCCCAAAGCATGAACAATCTAACAGATATGGTGCGTACGAAGAATCAGCAGGTTACGGTGAGGCACCTCACAGGCAACGAATCGTTGTACACTATTTCAGAGTGCATGCATCGCCTGACGAGTATTCCATCCCTAATTAGTACGCCGCTATTCCATTTCGCCCCGACACTTATGGATAATGTAGATTACCGGGAGGTGATGATGTGCCAGCCTGATGACGACCACATCATAGGGTGGCTTACACAAAAACAGCTCTAGTGTACTGCATCGGCGCCGTTTGCGAACCTGTTTAGGGCTCGCCGGATGTGATGTATGGGTGTTATGATTGTTGAAGATGCCTGCCCTTCTCTTGCTTTTGAAAAATTGTACTTATGTTATTGTTGGCACTTTATTAAAACAGGATGGTTATGTTTGCATGTTTTTATTCCTTTCTTGTTGTTTTTTTTTCTTGCTAGCTATGGTGAACAAAACTTTTAGTTAAGTTTGTCGTAGAAAAAATGGAAGCATGGTTGTGCTTTTTTTTAGGAAATGAATGAGATGCTTCTGTTTTAATTAAATGTATGGTAATGAAATGCGCAACGACGGTTTTCTTGTTCCTTTCTTGTATGTCTTTATTTTGCAAGGAAAACTGTTATGTTAGTTTGACGTCATTTTTGTGGTTGTTACCACCATGGTCCTCTTGTAAGATATAACAACCAAGTTCATAATTTGTTCAATTCATATCATAATGCGTTAGTAATGACATTGGTGACGGCATTACGTACATTAAAAACCATGTGGCATTACTGTTATTACATTTGAGTCAATGAATCATATGCAAACTGATTGAAACAGTGCCACTTTTGTAGGTTTCGCATCAACGAAGACGTGATGAATCCTTGGGATGGCAGCAACAATGACGAATTAAGGGAAATGCTTAATCAAATGGCAGTATAGCTGCAACAAGAAAACAATTGGACATTTCTACAAGCATGCTAATATGCAACAGAGTGGTACGAAAAACACATGGCTAAAATGCCATGCCGCACTTCGATATTGACCGGGCATGCATGGATATGCGAACTATATGCGGGCCATATGGGTCGATTTGAGAAAAATGTTTGCATGCCGAAGGAAGTGTTTGCCGCTTTGTGTAAGACATTAGTAAATGATTTTGGGTTACAAGTACCGCAACGGCCACATGGCTTAGCTGTTGAAGAAAGCATTGCAATGTTTATCCACGTGTTGCAAGGGATGCAAAATTGGCAAATCCAAGAACGTTTCCAACATTTGGGGGAGACTGCGTCTCGGCACGTGCATAACTTATTAACTTCCATGAAAAAGTTACTGTTGTTCATTGTCGACCCACATACATTTAGCATCGTATACATCCATATGTGCGGTCTAGACGGAAATACCTACCGTTCAAGGTACTATTGAAAAACATTATGGACATATAAGTGCGAAGTGCAGTTATTTTGTTCTTATTATTAACTAGACGTGACGTGTGAAAATAACCATTACTTGTTACCCGTTTAAGTAACATTACAATTAGGTTGTTTGCAGGACTGTATTGGAGCAATAGACAGAACACATGTAAGTGTATGGGTTACAGGGCCAGATGCGGCAACATATTTCAGTAGGAAATACTGTCACATACAAAATATCATGACCACGTGCGATTTTGACATGTGTTTCATCTTCATTTCGTACAGATGGGAAGGAAGTATGCATGATAGTCGAATCTTCAACGAGATACTAACAAATAACAATGTCCCATTTCCACATCCTGACAAAGGTAACTGTGACAACGCTCACCACTGATTACTGCTAAACTGTGACTGAACATGATAAGTAACTAATTTGACTGAAATTCTAAACGGATTGATTGAGTATATTAGTTTAAATGCATTTCTATATGTTTGACTATTAATTGATATGTTCATGTTTTAAGTTTGAACTGTAAATTGAAGGCCTTATCGGCGGCCGAATCTAAAATTGATTAGTGTTATGTGCTAATTAGAATTTATATGATTTTATGGTAAATTTAATTGGAATGTGATTTGGAGTGGTTAAATTAGATTAAAAAGTTGTATTACATCAATTCGAGTTATTTCCCAAATTGCCATTAGTGGACAATGCTAGGCCATCTATTAGTCTTGATTTATCTATGCTTGGCATCATTTTGTTCATCTTCTTGAGACCAAACCGACTAGAGAGAGAGAGATAAGAGATAGTTTGAGTTCAACAAGAATTGCTTGGAGACTTAGAAGATTTGAAGGCTAATTGCATAATTGAGCTTCTATACTTGAAATTCAAGGTTTAAGGTAGGGAGTTCATCCTCTGATTTTTGTATTTAAGTATTATCTTGCATGGTTCATTGAGATTTGGAGTTCAAAGGCAAGATTTAATTTGGAAGAGTTGAATAATGAGCTAATTCATACATGCATGTACATGTTCTAGCATTTTGAGGTTGTTTTCATGGAAATTGTTACATGCATGTTCATATTTTTTGCTTTGGGCTATGAATTCATCATGTTTTTGAGGGATTGGACTCTTTTGAACAAGTATTTGAAGCTTTGAATTTGGTTGAATACATGCATGTCACCTTTAAAGTATGTTCTTGAACTTTGGAATAAAATTTTGTCTAATTGAACTACCTTTGGGCTTTGATTTTGTAAATTGATCTTTGAAACATGTCATATTATGGGTTTTAAAGTGTTTTCCAGAAAATTAGCCCAAAAGGATCGAATTTGATGCTTTAAAAGTTGAATTTGAGCTTGGAGGTTCAATTTGGAAATTCCAGAATTTGGACCCACGCTCGAGCGTAAGTCTTCACGCTCGAGCGTACACTCTGAGTACATGCAGCCCGCTCGAGCGGGGAAAGTAACGCTCGAGCGTGAAATGCGTGTATCCAGTACTTTTCACATGTTTACAGTCCACTCGAGTGAGGGAATGCACGCTCGAGCGAGGACTTGTGTCTCACGCTTGAGCGTGGATCGAGCGCCCATCGAGCGTGAATTGCATGCATCCAGTAATTTTGCCCATGTTTGCAATTCACTCGAGCGAGAAAAGTGACGCTCGAGCGGAGCTCCTTTGTCTGCATGTCCGCTCGAGCACAGGAAGCCACGCTCGAGCGAGACCCTTGTTTTCTGAAAATTTTGAAAAGTGTTTTAAAGTGCATCTTTGCATCCTCTTTCCATCCTAGGCATTCCTAGGGCATGTTTAAGGCATCTTAAGGAGGATATTGATGTAAAACCACACCGAGTCAAGTTAGGGGTTAAGTTATTAAACCCAAGTGTATAACTTAGTGTGTGTTGATTCTGTAACTGTAGGGTTGGCATCCGAGGACGCTCTAGCCTATCTGTAGCCCAGTGCTCTGTGAGTAACAATGTTGTAAAGATATATTCAATTATGAATATTTTTTGAATGATCAACTATATTGCTTTCTGAAATGATATTTCTTACTGAATGAATGCTTGTCCTATTTGCGAACTGTATTCGTGTCATCCATAGCAAGTTACTGTTACTGTACTGTACTGCTACTGTCATAGAGATCTCTGTCGGTTCCCGTGTTTGGAACCACTACTGTTTACTGTTTACTGTTATGATGGCCATCAACTGACTGTTTGGTCTGTTAAGACTTACTGTACTGTTTGCTATTGGATACACCACTTATGACTACTATGATCGAATAACTGATATACTGTTCAACTGACTGTTTTAAATACTGAAAAGACATTCATTCCTAACCTCTTTATGCATATGTTATTCACTGGGCTTTAGCTCACTACTTATATATATGTAGGTGTTCAGGCACCGGACCGTTGCTAAGAGCGTCAGGCTAAGCTCTTGTTTTATCAAGCCAACCTTTGTGCCTCACTTCGAGGTTCCAGATCTGTTCAAGCTGAGGCTGCTTTTGGGGTGTCTCAGTTTCACCCTTCTGTCTCTGTTTTCGTTTTTGTTTTGTATAGACTGGTTGAGGCTGGCACTGTACTATTATGGTAGGGATTCGGTCCCTAACCTGATTGTCTGTATATGATGTATGTACATACTACTTTTGTTCCGAATGTGAATATGTTATGATAAGTCTTTTTGCATACAGACTGTCACAGCTCATTGGATATCTTTTATTACTGTTTTGGCTTCCACCAGCACCTGTACTCTGTATTACTGTCTTCATTGTTAAGCAGGCCTTCAGTAATCACGGATTACTGGCCGGTTACGGTGCTAAACCCATAGGGGCGGGTTTGGGTCGTGACAGTAACACAGTGCCATGAATTCTGCATTGATGGGGCTATAATTTTTTGTCAGACAGCATTACTTGAAAATGAAGCACAATGTTTGTTTTTAGTGTCATACATTGTTGTCCTTTTTGTAGGCAAATATTATCTTGACGATTCTGGCTATCCAAACTAGATAGGTTACTTAGCACCATTCAGAGGCAGCCGTTACCACCAACAAGAATTCTGACGTATTCCACGAAACACGACGGCAAACACGCCAAGGGAATTATTTAACAAAGTTCACTCGTTGTTACGCAGTGTGGTGGAACGCACTTTTGGTGTCTGGAAAAATCGATGGGGGTTTATTCAAGACATGCCTCGGTATGACTTTGCAAATGTGCAAGTTCAGTTAGTAGGTGCGTCAATGACATTACATAATTATATACGGTGAAACACAAGTAATCCAACAACTGTTCACCCAATCTGTGACAAGTAAGAGGCTATGACAATAGTAAATGCCATACTAGAAGTTGAACATGACGATGATGGTTTAATGATTGGGGATAAGGACCCGCATATGGCATTGGTGCGCCTTCGTATACGTGACAAATTATGTTACATGCGTAATAACGGAACGTTAGGAAATATATAATAGTCGACCTAATTTTCGTAGGGTTGTAACATTGGTAACACACGTGGAACAGAGTGTATTCAAATATATTATCATGTACAAGTAGAATGTGTTAACATGTGAATATACCCCCTTTCTGTTGGTGACGTACCTAACTTTGAAAAATCAAAAACCACAGAAAAAAGCCTTTTCGAAAAAGAAAACAAGGTGAAACAAATAAGGAAAAAAAAAAAACTAATACAGAAATTATCATGTGAGACGTCAATTAAAAACATAAAAATACCAGTTCAAAATTTCAAAAAACCAAAATAGACCTCATTTTTTGTCATTTGCCACGGCAATATATGATTTTTCACATCATTTTAAATAAATGACATAAAAAAACATTTTCCCAAAAAAAAACAAACAAATTAAAAACAAAGTCAAAAATAAAAAAATATAAAAGTAAAAAACATGAATTACCAGTTGCCACATAATTTAAAAATAAGGAAAACACATGAAAAACCATTTCTAAAAACTAAAAACAAATTAATGTATACAAATTTAAAAAAATTACAAAAACATAAATTAAAAAAAAAAGAACGACAAAAATACGCCTCATCCAAAAAAAAAATTACTATTTGCCACATAATTTATAAATAAATAAAACACATGAAAACCCATTTTTGAAATATAAAAACAAATTAATGTGTACAAATTAAAAAATGACAAAAACGTAAATTAAAAAAAAAAGAAGAAAAATACACCTCATTCAAAAATATTTTAAAAAAAAATCATAAAAACATAAATTACCATTCGCGATGTAATTTAGAAATAAATAAAACATATGAAAACTCATTTTCGAAAAATAAAAAAAAAAAGTTATTGTATACCAATAAATAAATAATAAAAAAAAACATAAATTAAAGAACAAGAACTAATTAATGTATAAAAAATGAAAAATGACAACAAAAAAAAACATCAAAATATGCCAAATCCAAACCCAAAAGAAAAAAAAAAACAAAAAACAAAAAACAGAACAAAACAATTTCAGTTCAATTACGCATTTGACGTGGAGGACCAGAAGAAATGAGTTCACATGTAAAACACATGTGAAGGGCAGTTTGGTAATTTATCATGAAGACACGTCACCAAAAAGTCAAAAAAGCCAAAAAGCTCTTCCTAAACCAAGCTTTTTAGCCCCAGGCTAAAATAGCCAAAAAAGTCAAAAAGCCAAAAAACCAATCCACTTCCCAAACGGAGGCTTGGAATTATGCAGAACATAATAAGATAAAATAATTTTTTTTATGGAAATTACAATCACTTTTTTTTTAAATTTGAAAAAAATATAATTAATTTTACACTTTTAACATAATTATACTAACTTCCTTTAAGGTTTCAATTTACATGACAGCTAGATCATTTTGTTTTTATTATCAATAATTTACTCGTTATATGAATAAAAAAAATTATATTATAATCCATTTTTTATTAAAATATATATTTTTCTTTATTCATTTCAACGTGTGTCTACTATATTAAAATGGAGATGAGTGTAATTATATTGAAATGGTAGATTAACTGTGTTTGATTTCAATTTTCTAGAAATTGAAGTTTTTATTTTTCCTTTTTTTTTAGTGAATATTTTTAAATTTTAAATTTTTTTATCTTTTTTAAATACACCATACTTAGATGTATCTAAAAAGTAAAATATTTGTAAAAAAATCAATAAAAAGAATATGAAAAAGGAAAAATTAGTCTAAGGTCTCGTTTTCATTTTTAGTAATAGAAGAGATCCACGATATTATATTTTGATGTTTAAGGTCCCTAAACCCACACCCCTATATCAGTTCAGAAAAATTTGACTCTCTCTCTCTCTCTCTCTCTCTCTCTCTCTCTCTTTTCGATCCTCTCTCTCTGCTCTTTTTCCTTTCTCGGTCTTCATCTTCGATGCCGATGGCTTCACCTTCGCCTCTATCTCTACCATACCGTCGCCGGAACGCCGCGATCTGAGTTGGACCACCACGATCTAAGCCGCGAACCACCACGACCTGAGTTAGACGAGGATGTCTTCGCAACAAGCACGGGCCTCCTGTTCCAACTCTTTAATGGAGTCCAAATATAGGCTAATGTCGTGCTAGGTACGTTTACTGGAAATAGAAGAACTATCATTCCACATGTGGAATTTGAATATCCTGATTCGAACATCCATGAAGAATTGTACCAGCTAGTCAAATATTCCTGTGGTGAAGTTTGTATGATTGAACAGTTGGATAAAGTTGTGAGGATTTGGAAAACCTTCTTGGAACCGATGCTTGGGGTTCCTTCTCGGCCTAAAGGGGCAGAGGACATGGAAGATGTCATAAAAAATAAGAATCATATTTCACAAAGTGGTGCTACAAATGTTAGAGAAAGTAATGGCAGTCCAATTGGTGGTACAACTGTCATTACTACAAAAAAAAATAATCAAATCCATCTAGAAATTGAGATGAAAGTACTCCACCCGAACAATCAAGTTCCTATTGAGTTTGGTTGATAAATGGTGATAATGGGGTTAAAGAAGATAGTCCTCATGATGTTGATCATACTGTTTCTGTATATCAGCTGTTAGTAGGGTATATTTCCTTTCCTTTTACTTTACTTTATTAGTGCCACTTTCGACTCCCACTTTCGGCTCCTCTCCTATATAGAGGAGTTCAACTGAACCTTTGTGATACATAATCAAGATACATACAATTTATTTTTTTTATTTGCCTATACATTGAATTTGACATGGTATCAGAGCTAGGTTAACAACTTAGTAATTCAGCTTCACCGGCGGGCGGCAACCTCGCCTTGGCTGCCTGTCGGACAAACCCATATTTCCTTAATTTCTTCTTCAATGGCAAATCATTCAATAACACTTCACCACTACATCACCAAATCCGATCACAGCCGAAGGACCATTACCGTCTGCGCCGTCGATAACGCTAGATTGGCAGATCTGCTCTCCAAGCATTTCTCCGTCTCAAGTCACAATTTTCAATTCTCACGACACTACTACTACTACTGTAGAAGAAAGTGCTCTGGTTGCTTCCAAGAATCACAAAGAAGCTGAGAAATGTCGTCGTCAGAAGATTAATTCCTATCTCGACAAACTCTGAACTCTCCTTCCCTGCAATTCCAAGACAGACAAAGCTTCGCTGCTTGCAAAAGGGATTTAACGAGTGAAGGAGCTGAAACAACAAACCTCAGAGCTCAATCTCAAGACCTTCCCTTCTAAGACCGATGAAATCTCAGCATTACATCGTCAGCCAGACGCGTCGGCGACCTCTGAAAACTCACTAGCAGCAAGTCCAAGAACAAGATAATCAAATTTCTTGGTTTGTTTTTTGTGCAGATCTTCTATAGTTAAAGTTGCTTGATTCCTCAGAGAGTGTTAAGGCCTGATCAAACTATGCATTCATCAACTCTCTCTCTCTCTCGGTCACCATGCATGACCACAGAGCAACACACAGCTCTCCCTCTCTCTTCTTAGCTTGACTTTCAACCCAGATAACCAACTCCCTCGTTGCAATAAGTTTCACCGGCATTGCTCGCACTTGGAGATGCCAAGGGAAAAGAATTGGACTATAGGTTGCCTCTTTTTGGTGGGCCATTGCTTGCCATGTTGATCATAGCTATTTCTTTAACCAAACCCATGTTCCCCACCCATGCTATTATCATATATTATACCGACATATATCAGCCTATCAATTTAGCGACCACCAAACACAACACAACAAAGCTTCCAATGCTATTATAAAATATTATCCCAAAACATCCACCATCCACTTTTGCCCCCACCAGTGCATGCTTCTCGGACAGGGTGCCAGGCACCAATACATGCCACTTTGCACCATACCATCCACCCACTTTTGTCCAAATTCAAATTTTACAGAGGTGCTCAACCTTTCTTCTTACTTTTTTCCATTCCACATTAATATATATATATATAAAAAACATTCCCACCAACTGATTTTCTGCTCAACTTGTACCATTCATGCCATTTAGTTTGCCAAACACCATTGTTTTATTCATATCGGGGCTCAACTCCATTCACAGTTTTACAGCACCACAAAAAAAAAAAAAAAACAAACAAACAAACAAACAAACAAATACACAAACAACTACACCCACAGGTGGGATTTTTCTTTCCCTTCTCTACTCTGCTGCCGGTCTCTTCTTCTTGCTTTTATCTTGGGTGTCCCGTGACTACCCAGCCTCCGTGCTTCCTAGACCACCAAGCAAGTTGCCTCCCCGGTGCTCCTCAATCGCAGCATATGGCGGCCCTCCGAATCGGAACATAACGGTGGCCTTCCGTTTCAGCTCCTTGTTTTCCGCCTTCAGCACACATATCTTTGCTCGCGCATCCTTATACATGCGCAGGAGTAGAGTTAGTTGGGCATTTAACTATTGTACCTCACTTGTTCTATTCTGAAGCCGGTGAGACAAGTTAGTGACCACAGTCATGGTCTCCACACATGACTTCAACGTATAATGGTTGGCCTCAATATCAGATTGAGTAGCCATTATTTGCTCCACAAACAGCATAGGAAAGTTCAACGGAGCAAAAACAGGGGCGTTTGGTTGCGATTCAAGGGTGCCAGACCTAGTCATCTCTATTGTGGCATCATTCAGGTCTGGAAACAGGGTAAGAGGACCAGGGGAAGAAGAGTCCATATCAGAGGTAGCACAAGCAGGGTTGCAGAGTGTTTCAGAGAAGCAGAGATTTAAGACTGGTAATGTCAGAAAGGGTTGGTTGCAGAGTGTTTAAGAATGACGATGTTTAGAGGTTTCAGACTAGTCTGGTTTGCACAGCCTCCGCCTCAACCTTGGTTTAAATAGCCAAGGCAGATACGCGCATCGCGCGCCACTCGACGCCAGACGACAAAATTGTAGCGCAAGCTAAGGCAAACATGGGCATCGCGCGCCGCTCGACGCCACAGTGTCAGGCACGCCTTTTGAGGTATTAGGCGCGTCTTTTGAGGGCACAACTTTTGAGGGTGTGATATATATATGTATATCTTTGGGCAGCCTACAGTGTCTACTACAACGGTCTGGCATGACCTCGTAAACTGTCCTGACATTGATTCCGGTTAGCTCCTGCAACGGTTTGACACGACCACACAGTGTCTACTACATCGATCCAGCATGACCCCGTAAATTGTCCCGACATTGATTCTGGTTAGCTTCTACAACGGTCCGGCATGACCCTGTAAACTGTCCCGACATTGATTCCGGTTAGCTTCTACAACGGTCCGGCATGACCCCGTAAATTGTCCAGACATTGATTCCAGTTAGCTTCTACAATGGTCTGACATGACCACACAGTGTCTGCTACATCGGTCTGGCATGACCCTGTAAACTGTCTCGACATTGATTCCGGTTAGCTTTTACAACGGTCTGACACGACCATATAGTGTCTTCTATCCTATTTTATTTTTAGTTTATTTTCATATTTTGTTACTCTCTCCAAACTCAAGTTAGTTTGTATCTATCCTCCTTGAGTTTGAGGGTGGATGTTAGTGTATATCAGCTGTTAGTAGGGTATATTTCCTTTCCTTTTACTTTACTTTATTAGTGCCACATTCGCCTCCTCTCTTATATAGAGGAGTTCAACTGAACCTTTGTAATACACAATCAAGATACATACAATTTATTTTCTCTATTTGTCTATACATTGAATTTAACACATACTGCATGTAAAAGTGATACTTTACATAACACCCGTCAACTTGGAAACGTTTAAAGTAGGGCTGTTCAGCAACCCGTCTAATCTGATCAACCCGTCGGGATCGACTCGAACCAAGATTGAACGGACGATTTCGAATGATGCTACGGTCGGCTGCAGTTTGTACTTTTTAATTTTTATAGATTGGAAGTCGGTATTGGATTTGTTTGAAATAAAATCGAAAAAAACCGACTCGACCGATATAATATACAAGTATATATACATTACCTCCACATGTTGGTGACTTTTCATGTTACTTTATGCAAATCTATTACTATCCTTATCTCTAGTCTAGAAATTTGTTCACCAACTACTCCATGCACACTAACACATTTTCCCTCTCCTATTATAATATCTGACTTGTATCTCTCCATCACATTAATTACACTCTATCACTCCCTAGAGATAACTCTTATTTTTTTATTTATTTTTTATGAGTCTTCAGACTTCTTGATGAAAGAGCTAGCCTCTCTTGGTCAGAGAGCTAACTTTAAGTCTTTTCATTTTTATTTTATTTTTATATTCTTTTTTCTATCTTCTCATTCTTTCTATCTCCTTTCGTTCATTTATTTTCATCCATTTCCTTTCTTTTGTGAGACACGGATACTCTCTCTCTCTCTCTCTCTATCTCTCTCTCTCTCTCTCTCATTGTATTTTTCATTTGTTTATCTATCTCTACTGAATCAACAGAGATCGCTACCATTGCTGCTACAACGGTTACTTTACCGTGTCACTATTCATCTTTTTTCTGGTATTTCTTTTCACCCTTTGACATTATTAGATCTTTGTCACTCTTCTCTCAGATCTTCCAACCTCTTATTCTTCTCTCAAATCTCCCTCGAGTATATCAACGAAGGTTATACGTGTAATGCTACTAACCCCCTAACCAATCGACCCTTAGATTTTGTCGCTCGTCTGTATGTGTCCTCTTCATTGCCCACCGACCGAATCCAACCGTGAAAACAGTGGCTCGATACTCTATGATTTTGAACAATACTTGGTCGGAATCAGATGTTTCTTTTTCTCATCCAAAGATGTCGGTTCGATTGATGGTTGAGCAACAAACTCGAACCGACTCAACCAGTGAACAGCCCTAGTTCAAAGTAATACTATTGTGGCTAATAAAACATCTGGGCTCAGCAAACAAGGTACTTCAAACGAGCAGTTAGCTAATTCAAATAAATCAGATTGATTTTTCTCTGGACTGTGTGGTTTTTCTCTAGACTGTGTAAATTTTCTCTGGATGTATGAATTTTCTTTGGACTGTGAATTTTCTCTAGACTGTGAATTTTCTCTGGATCATTACTCTTTTTTCCCCAAAATCTACAGATGACATATGTGTCTAGCTGGGGTTCTGGGACTGCAAATCATGTAGAAACAAAAAGCAATTTTCTCAATATATACATAGCATGTAGGTACAAAGCTTGCTCATGCCAATAGCTTTCTGCTTGTTTATTTACTTTGATGAATGTCATATTATCTACAAAAAAATGAGACATCCAAGATTCCAAATTTATATTAGAGATTTTTTAATTGAAAAGTGAACAGACATGAAAGTAATATCAATTATGTTGTTCAAATCATGTTGAGTATGTGAGGAAATCAAATTGAATTTTCTCTGGATTATGTGATTTTTCTCTGGACTGTGTAAATTTTCTCTAGAAGTGTGAATTTCTCTGGACTTGTGAATTTTCTCTGGATCATTACTCTCTTTTTTTTTTCTCCCAAATGTAGAACTCTGCATAATACTTTTGATTCTACAATCAGTAGGACAATCAGAAGTATTTTAATCACTGTAGAACCGTAGTTTGAGTAGAATTCTAAAACATAATAAATTTGTGTATGTAAAATAACAAAACAAACTAAAAATAATCTGTTTTATTACTTGTAGTGCTTGAAGAAATTCTTATTCAAGCTCACCCAATGACTTCTTCTCTTTCTTGTCTGTCAACCACCTCATCTTGTTGGACTTGACCTGCAAGGAGCACTCTGATTAGTAAACAGAATTTTGATGGCAACTCTCCATGAAAAGATATTTTTAAGAGAACATATAAAATGTAAGATGATGCAGAGTTTCCTGGATTGTGTGAATTTTCTTTGAACTATATGAATTTCTCTAAATGTCTCGAGAGAATTTTTCTGGGAAGTCCAGAGAATTTCTCTGAATTGATGTTGAAGGACCTTAGGTATTATGAAAATATTAAATGTCCTTTATGCTATAAAATCTTAATATTAGGGACCTTTAAAAAAAAATTCCTATGAAGAATGTATTAAATTTTCATATATATATATATATATATTGTATTTTTGATATTTAGTAAGTTTTTTTAAAGATTTTTTTCATAAATATTATACTTTTTAAATGTATTTATGTTAAGTATATCTAAAAATTAAAAAAAAATAATAAAAATAAAAAAAAAATTTAAAAATAAATTCAAAAAACTCAAACTAAAGCTGATTCATTGTATTTTTTTTAAAATATAAAAGAATTAAGTATAATTTTTCTTATTTATTTATTTATTTATTTATTTATTTGACAAAGTGAGTACCTTCACTGGCCATTTGTGTCTTGGGCCATCATCACACTTCTCAGTTCTCACTACTTCCGGCGGATACACCGGTTATACTCCACCTATTTGGAACCGAACTCCAGGTACTGAAACCCTATTCTCGCCTCTCTCTCTCTCTCTCTCTCTCTCTCTCTCCCTCGGTAGGGTTTCTTCTTTCCTTTATTTGTCAAGTATTTCAATTCTTATTCATTTTTTTTTTTTTTGTGCCTGAATTCTATTCTCAAGCTCACCTCAATGGTTTTTATGTTTTTATTTTTAATTTTTTGATTTTTATCTCTAAACAGAGATTACACAAAAGCTGCATGACAAGTAAATTGGGTATAAGAATCAATTCAGGAATGATGATGATGCCCTAACTTGGTTCTATAGATGTCCCTAATTATTTGTATATACTCTTTCTGTTTATACTGACTGTGGGTAGCCCTGAGATATGATCTTTTCTTTGTTGCTGTTTCTCTTTGTAATTAACTTGTGGAATTTAATCTATTGCTCTCTCCTTCTTTTCGTAATTGGCATTTCTTCAGTGTTCATCTCATTTTGATGCACTGGTTTTCTGAATATGTAGTGTGCTACATGTAATTGATACGAGTTTCGGATTTTATATTAACATGCCTAAGGCCTTGTTTCACTTGGGTTCTGAATGAAACAACTCTGCATTTTGAGCTATGGTTGTGAATATGTTTTTTCATTTAATCCTACGTTGGATTTTACATTTTGTGCTATGATCTTGAAAATGAATCTATCCTAAAGTAGTTTGCTGGTTGAGATTTTGGCCCGCTTTGGTAGACCTTTTTTTTAACCTAAAATCTGATAATCAGAAAGATGAAGCTAAAAGCACCTCTTTCCAAACTTTTAAATAATTAGCTTTTTTCAGCTTATTTAAGTTATTTTTGCCCAATAAGATATAAGCATAAGCTGCACCAAACCGTCTGATACAAGTCCCCCAAATTAAAATAAGTTATAATCACCTCTTGGAATCTATACCAAATAGAGTCCTGATTCTAATAGTTATATACATATATATAATTGTAGTTACTTTTTGTTCATTGATATTCAGACTCCAATCCTTGTCATCTTTTAAAGAAAATGAAATAAGAAATTCTCTTTGCCCATAAAAAATACAGAAAAGTTAATTTTTATTTAGAGTTTTGTAGACTTTGAAAAAAGTGAATGTTTATATATTAAATGATAAATTTAATGATAACAGAGATCTCCAATGGTGTATAACATAAACAAAAGGGAGGGGCGGGGGGAGTGAGAAAGGCGGAATATATATGTATATATTTTAACCATAAGGGCTTTAAATTTTTTTTCCTCAGAAGTTTGTTTCTGAGGGAGGAAAGCTAAAAATAAATACATAAATTATGGTTGCTGAGAAAGCTTAAAAAAAAAAATTCTTTTATGATTGTTGAGATTTAAAAACACCTGAATTGCTTGAATCAGTGATAAATCGTCAATCATGAGATTCTTTAAACATTCATTACAATATGAGATTTGACCTAGCAATTTAAATCAAATCTTAAGAACTATAAAGTACCGACACTTCAAAACAAGTGCCATAGGGGTGTCGGACACGAGGACAAGGTGGCGGTGTCAATTGACCACATCAAACACTTCTTAAAATATTAAAAAAAATGAAATATTATTATCCATTGTAATAAAAGAAAATAGTTTGATCTAAATTTGACCCCATGCTTAAAAGATTGAACCCACTCTACTAGTATACTTAACAACTTTATATTTATATATTGATATGATATACACTCCAACAATGAGTTTTTAGAACTAAAGAGAATTGGAGATTTTAGTATAAAGTTGGGGAGATGAAGATATATATTGTATATTGATTGTGTTGTTTACAACAAAAACTAAAACACTAAATTATACCCTAATTTAGTAAAATAATGGCAAGTTCAGGTATCGATCCTCTGGAACTGAAAGGCTGAGTTACTTTAAATCTAAAAATTTGTTCTTAAATTAATTCTAAAGATATTGAGATTTTATATAATAAAATATGAAAAGTAATTAAAAGCAAAAGTTAAATTCAATATGAAAAGAGTTGGGGATTTGAATTCACCACTACCTGCATAACAATAATCATCGTATCAATTCGGGAATTGATTGCTTAATACTATAGTGATCTGTTATGGCTACGAGCCCGTTGTCTTCAAGAGAATTTTTTGATTTAAGAATCATGCATAACTTATCTTAAATTAGTATGAAACGTTTACATTAAACTAGGATTGCAGGACGTCTCGTCTTCTACAGGCAATAGTTATCTTAACTCTCAAATACATGCAAAAAGATTACCATGGTGTACCTATTTATTTAAAATCACATAAATTAAATATATCAAAGAAGATTGGAAGAATGAATTCAATTGAATAGAAATTGTCTCAAAACTACACAATCATTGTATTAATAATGAATCTCAAAGTAAAATACAACAAATCAAAGTTACTTGGCTAGTGTTTCATCTACACCCTAAGGAATAAGATTAGTTGCCCATGGAGAAGGTGAAGAATGCCATGAATGTGGAGAACTGTTTCCTTGGAACCTTGGGTTTCCTTCCTCTTGCCTCTTGTGCCATCTTTCAATGATTGAAGATCCCTTTTCTTGAAGGCTAAGTTATCCTTTTATAGTTTCATATCGATCAGGGTTCGAATGGGCTCAAAATGAGCATAAAAACTTAAATTTTCAAACTTTATAGCGCGTTGTGCACCCAGGCTCACTCGGACAGTAGCTTCATTATTGTGCGCCCCGGCTCACCATGAACTGTGCTCAGGCACACCTCAACATTCAGCACTCTCCTTCTTGCTTTGTTTGGTCCCATCTTGCGGACCTTCAATCTTCTCATTTAAGCTCACTTTCTTTACAAGGACTTGAATAACTTGCACAACGCACCAATCCATTGTTATGGACTTAACAAGTGTAGTTTAGGGAGCCTGAATGTATACATTTTGGTACCTATCATATATCCATTGGTCTACTTGGTTGTGAAATTTTTTTTTTTTTTTTATCAGCAAAAAGAAAGTTTTATTGATGGAGAAAACATACAATGTATGATAACGTACATCAATAAAGAGGAGGGTGCAAAGAGCATCAAAGTGAAGCATTAAGATCCCAACTAGGTTGGCACCTAGATGCACACCAAATCATTTGCTAGCACCAACTCCAAGCTCCAAGTTGGTGAGAAACCAACGTACAGAGTAGAAACAAAACAAGTAAAACACAAATGGCCACAAAACATCACCCACATCAGTATAGCATCTCAGCATTAGCACACCTCCAAGTTGAAGACAATTCAGCAATAGCACACCTCTGTATTAAACAAATCAGCATTAGCATTAGCATTAGCACAGCACACCTCTACTGGAGCATCCAAAGTCAGACCAGCACATACAGCAGCCAGCTCCACAGCAGCAATTACCCAAAATCAGACCAGCTCCACAGCAGCATTAGCATTAGCAACAGCACACCTCTACTGGAGCAACCAAAATCAGACCAGCACAGATAGCAGCAAGCTCCCACATCAGTATATCCATTGGTCTACTTGGTTGTGAAATTAACATTAGTTTTCCTAGGTCACATTGAAAACAATAGAAAGAGCTTTTTCAACAATAAAATTTATAGAGTCGATTTTGTAATTGAATAAAAAATTAGTGAATGAATGATTATTTGGTGACATACATTGCAAAAGATATATTTTATTATATTGGTAATGAGGTCATTACACATTGATTCTAAAATATAGGACTTTGTTGTGAACAATTGTAGAAGTACATAATTTGTGTTTTTTGGTGAAAAACAAAGCATCAACGTATTATTATTATTTTTCAATTTTTTATTTTATTTTAATTTTTATGAAGTGAGAATTTGAGTTTCAGTTTTAACTTGATCCCATCAACAAAAATTTCTGGAGCCACCACTGTGGAGCTCAAGAGAATAAAGATATCAAATAAACCAATATAACAAATAAAGTATACATAATAGGTCCCAATGAGGTGAGTAGGTGACTATGGGTGTAGCATGAGAGATTTTTTCATGTATCTATTTAAAAACTGCATTGAAATTGTCAAGTTATTCCTGTTCAACTTTATGTGTATGCAGTAGGTTTGAATTTTGGTATATGATTTCAGGCTGAGTGTAAGATTTGACTAATCTAGATTGATTAGTTTAATCTATGATTAAGAATTCATGTTATCTATTTATTGAAGTGTTCACTTAGTCTCACATCACAAAATTTTGACTAATTTCCTTTATTGTTAGCTAAGCTCATTGAAGGTTTTATAGGTTACTTGTCTTTGAGTTGTTTATTGCAATGCTACCTAAGAATGACATCTATTGAAGACATATGTGGGTTTTGAAGAATTAATGTTGATATTATGTCGTTAATGATGATGGTATTAGCTTGAACTTGTCTCTTTTACACATTCTTAGATGCGTTGTGAGCAATATTTTTTTGAATAATAGTTTTAAGGTTTTTAAGTAATTGTATGATCTTTTGTGGCCTGGGTTCTTGTAATCTTCATTGTAGAAATTTTGACATCATGATTAGTGGTTTGTAGACCTATTCTGTACATATAAGAAGCATTATATGTTTAAACAGCGTAACAGTTATGATTATTGCTTCAGTTTCTTGGTGAAGGAATGGGTTGCCAAACACCCATGAGCAGTGAGCGTTTAAGAACATATTGGACTCCAGCAATGGAACGCTACTTTATTGATCTTATGTTAGATCATATGCATAGGGGTAACAGAGTTGGACATACTTTCAACAAACAAGCATGGGCTGATATGCTTAGCATGTTCAGTGCAAAATTTGGAACTCAGCATGATAAAGATATTTTGAAGAATCGTTACAGTACTTTGTGGAAACAATTTAATGATGTCAAGAATCTTCTTGACCAGAGTGGATTTTCGTGGGATGATACTCAACAAATGGTAGTAGCTGAGGATTATGTTTGGGATACTTATACTAAGGTACATTGTCTCTTTGTTTTAATTTATCGGCCCTTGCTGGCTAGTAACATAACTTGATTGGATGCAGGCCCATTCAGATGCACAATATTACAGGAATAAACCTTTTATGAACTTTAGTGATTTGTGCTTGATATATGCGTATGCAACTGTAGATGGAAGATACAGTCGTTCAAGCCATGATATAGACTTTGATGATGAAATCCAAGGACTAAATATTGGTTTGTTTCTATTCCTATCAAGGGCATGATATAAGGTTTCAATTGTGATTGAATTGCCATTGTCAATTGAAATGCATTTTATTGGTTAAGTTTGTCAATTTATTAGGTTTGACAACCCCAACCGTGATAATGTTTCATTTTATTATTTATTTAATCAATTTTTATTGTTATTAATGACCATATTAACTATTTATGACCTGATCACAAATTGACAGAATTCAATTCCCTATCAAGTTCTTAAATTTTGGACAAATATGAAATCACATTATGTCCACAATTTAGGACTCACAACGTTATGCAGAATATGTAGTCAATTGTGAAAGAAGACAATCTCGAAGATGACATCTTAGAAGCTATTGCTGGTGTGGTATATGTCACTAAGTTAACATTAGTTTAAATCTAGGTTGATAATGTGGTGCCCTGTAGTTGCTTTAATAATTGGCAAGACTGAGGTCTGTTACATGATGGTGTAACAATAGTTTTGAATGAACTGTGAACTTTTGTACGGTGATCATCTGCTTTGTTATGTTTGATATAATGATATTCTATGGCTTTATCATAAATGTGTCCACCGTTCTAGTTGACTTACATTTTATATTCTGGAGAAATTAGTCATGCTAGATTTTTTTTTTTTTAATTTTATTTTGATAAATATGATTCTATAATAAGAAAGAGTGCCTTAGAGGGGGCAACCATTCTACCCTCACACAGCTACATACATCAACTAGCTAAGCAAAAACATAGGTTAAAGCTATACATCCATTGGGATATACAAGTCACCTATGAACTGCACAAAGACAAAATCGAGAAATGGTAGTTTTGTCTCATCCAAAATAATAGAGAAAGGAACAAAGATCTCATCAAGGTATGAATAGGAAGTTTGGTGTCCTCAAAAGACCTTCTATTTTGTTCCCTCTAGATAGTTCATAACATACATGACACAATAGTCTGCTAATCTGTTTTCTCTAACCCCTTGGGATTGTAAGAATTCCAACTAGCAAGAACATCCACGACTAAACGTGGTTGTCACCCACATAGTGTTGGCACATAAATTTCAACTAAATTTATGACACGTATAGAGCCTATGATAGAAAAGTTGTAGGTAATCACTTCCTAAAAAGATCAATATGATCTGTTGAAGTGCATAAGTAAAACGACGTTGTATCTCAACGACGTTATTCAAGATGCTCAAGTGACACGTGGAGCCTACGAAAGATGACACCTGTAGAGCCTACAGCAAGGACAGCACACAGGATGAAACCCCAAAGATCAATCCAGTTAATGAGATATTAATCCGGTTAATGAGATATAAGATTAATCAGATAGCGCTATTATTCAAAATTCAAATGGCGTTATCATTCAATTTGAAATTCAAATTGAAGATGAGGCATTCCTATCACCTGATGGCCCTCCATAAATATGAGGACCATCACACAATACGGGGGATCGGAAGAAATCAGAAGTGAAAGATCAGAAAGAGAGAGAAAGAAATTGACAGTTAAAGAAATCGTTACAAGAAAGAAGAAGAGAAGCTTAGAGAACTCAAGAGCATACGCTAATGGCGATGAATAGGTAAAAGGTTCCAAACCCAAGAATTTTATTTTGTATTCGAGGGTTCAAAACCCATAACAATTTTAATAAATATTTATTTTTCTTAAATTGTCTTTTGTTATTTATTTTGTTCTTCATTAATCGGAGGTTGCATTTGTATAAAATGTGTAATTAACGATCTGAAATACAGATCGGAAATAAGAACCTGCTATTCAAATAATCAACACTGTTTAATCCAAAAACTAAACAGTGGACATTTGTAACATAAATTTTGAAATGTGTTGAAACACTTCATGTTTTAAAATTTGTGTCTACAAATTCTGGCACACCCAGTGGAACAAATTTCTCCTCCCATCTTTTGAAGAACAAAATATATATATATATAGTTGAAACTTACTGACGTATTCTTTTGTTATAGGAACGCTGAAGCAACTGTCAGGAGACAAACCTACACTCCAGTGGTTCTGAAATCACCAAGGGTAGAGATAGCACCCATCACCCAAGGGGCTCCGGAGCGAATGCTCTTGGCTGTCCCAAAGGTAGAACCAGCGAAATCCTGGAAAGATGCAATTCTTTCCCCCATCACCCAAGGGGCTCCGGAGCAAAAGCTCTTAGCTGTCCTGAAGGTAATTAGTGTGACGAAGAAAGTCACACTTCTCTAGAAAGATGAAAGTTTGAGAAAGATTACTGAAGATTATGTGAAAGCGTCGAAGCAGTACGCAACTGTGAGGGCCACAGCCAGAACGAAGAGCTTTCTAATTTAGGCAAAAGAGGCTAATCAGTTTGCAACTACGACTTTTGTTGCAGCTTCAACGGGGGCAACAAAAAATGTTGTGGCCCAACTACTCAAAAGGGTAGAAGGCTCCATTAAAATGGTGGAGTTTGCCCAGAAGAAAGCCTCTGCTGAAAACATGGCCACCATTAGGGCCATTGAGAGGAGGGTAATGACCCAAACTCCTGTTGATGAAAAAAAGGCCCCTATTGTTGAAAAAACAGTTTCGGCCTACAAACCGATAGTTCTGTTCAGAGCACAAAATCGGTCAAACCAAATCTCAGTCAACTCTCAGGAGCCAAAGGAACACTCGTTGGCTCGACAAGATTCGAATAAGGAATACCTGTTGGCCCGACGGAATAAGGAACACTCGTTGGCCCGACAAGGTTCAAATAAGGAACACCTGTTGGCCCAACGGGATTTGAATCAACATCAATTGGTCCGCTCTAAAAATGTAGGGACTGTTTTGAAAATTCATGAGGAATTTGCAAAAACGCAAACGGTTCCTTCTATGCCCCTAGGGGCTCGACTTGATATGTCATTCGGTCCAGTTTCAAAAAGACAAAGGCGAAGAAGAAATAAGGCCTTAAAGAAACTGGAACTAAGAACAGTGGTAACAAATGTTATAGGAGCTATTGAAAGGGCTCTCTCGACAGATGAATGCCAAAAACAAATTGAAAGTCCTGTCTTTGTTGGAAAATCCAAGGTGGAGAAGGGTAAGCAACCCTTGGGAAATATTTCTACTTTGGTTGAACTATCTATGGATGGAATAAGAAAAGGGCCTGTAACAAGGTCCATAACCCGCCAGGCTCAAAACAAAGCATCGCAGTCAGGTGCTTCAAATATGAGTAATGTTGTGGGGGTTGATAATCCTTTATACGAACAAGATGATTCTATCTTGTTTGTTTCAACGGATATTGGAAACAATGAATTGAGAGATATCAACAAAGTCACAGTTATGATGACTGAGGTTGAGAAAGAAGGTGAAAATTCGCAGGTCCAACAAGACCAAGGTCTCAAGGAAAAAGTGGTGGCCCTACAAGAACAACTCGAGAGAAGAGAACGGGAAATGGCTGCTATGTTGGAGCAAATACAACAGTTGCAGGAGCAAATGCAATAGTTGCAGGAGCAAATGCAACAGTTGCAGGCCCAAATGATAGGACCAGGAAGTGTACCCAAACAAATGACACAACCTGTTGTGGGGACATCTGTAGGCATACAAAGTGCACTAGCCCCAGGGGGCAATGGTCCTTGTTACTCTGATCTAACTAGTGGTGGTATGAATCCAATGCGCATGGCCATGATTGATGATATGGTGAGGAGACAAGTAAAGAAAGTCAAAGAAAAAGATGATGAGAACTTTCGAATAATTACAAAACCTTACCCAGCATGGGTAGATGCTATTCCATTCCCTTCTGGTTTTTCCCAACCAAATTTCAAAATGTTTGATGGAACAGGAGATCCAAGACAACACGTGGCTCATTTTCTTTCAAGGTGTGGGCCACTAGCCCAGAATGAGGCCCTGTGCATGCAACTATTTGTTCAATCACTTGAAAGTTCTGCATTTACTTGGTATGCTAACCTTCCTGAGGGATCAATCCTAAATTGGGATTCCATGGTGAAGGAGTTTCTTAAACAGTTCTGCAACACACAAAGGCGAGTTGGAGTACCAGAACTGATTGAGACCAAACAACGTGACAATGAGCCTGTTACAGATTTCATTGCAAGATGGCGTGCTTTGACATTTACTTATCCTCAAAAGTTTACACAATTAGAGTTAATTCGGATGTGCCTTAACAACTTCTGACATGAGCTCTCTATGACTCTTATGGCCTAAACTTTTGAAGGATTTAATGATCTATGCACTAAAGCTCATGATATGGAGCTCCATCTAGCTAAACGAAGGAGGCCTAGGGCCGTTGAAAGGGTTGAGTCCTTGATTGCAGCTACAATCGAAACCAGAAAGAAGGGTCCTGTTGTAGTAGGGGCTAAAAAGCCCAAGGAATTTAAAAAGGTGACTATGAAAGAGAGGTTGGAGAAGAAATATTCTTTCATGGATGATCTGGTCGAAGACCTATTTGAAGATCTATTGGAGCAAAAGTTGATTGCTCTCCCTGAGGTGAAATGACCATAAGAGGTAGGAAAGACCAACGATCCAAAGTATTGTCCTTACCATCGTTTGATTAGCCATCCGATAAAAGAGTGCTTTGTTCTGAAAGATAAAATTCAGGAACTTTTGGACTCTAAGATTATCGAGCTCCCTCCTTAAGATAAAGCATCTGCTAACCCAATCACTATCGACAATGATAATGAAGGTGAATGGGTTATTTATCAGTCAAAAAGCATGAAGAAGAAACAAAATGCCACAGTAAAAGCTAGAAGTGTGGTTGATTCAACAACACAAAGGCCAAAAGTTTCTAAAAAGCAAAAACCAAAAGTTTCTAGGAAACAGAAAAAAGCCAAAGTAAGAGAAAAGAAAAGAAGAACCCAAAGAAGGAAAAAGGGGAGAAATTGGTTCCTGATGAGCAGTTAGAGCAAGGTCCTCTCCCAGTCACATTGGAGGAATTTCTACCTTCAAAATTTCAATCTGTGGAGTTGTAGACATACTTTGATAAAAGAAGGGAGGAAAAGTTTACTTTGGCCCCTTGCCTAACCATCATTGTTTTAAGTGATGATGAGGAAGATGAGGGTGAAGTTGGTTCAAAAGTTAGGGAAGGAGATTGCATTACATCTCCTATCTGCATACTTGACTCACCAAAGTATACACCAGCTTCTCCAGAATACACACCAGCCTCTCCTGAATATACACCAGCTTCTCCAAAGTACATACTAGAAGCTTTTTCTCTAGAATATTCGCCAGTACCACCAGTGTACTATCAAAGCACTCTAGAATATATAAGGAGAACAGAACAAGGAGACACCAGGTGTAGGTCCGACTCTAAGCTTGCGAAAAAGGCGAAAAAATGACTACACTTCAAGGATGATGAGGTGAATGGCAGGTGTATGTCGGATGATGAAGTATGGAAGCATTCAAGTAAACAAGCAAAGTCATCTCAAGTTGAGAATTTTAACGAAGACTGGGAACTTGACTTTTCTCCTGATGGTTCACCATACGCATCCCCAGCTAGGACATACGATGGAGAAAGTGTATCAAGTGACCAGTTTGACTTTCCCTGTAATGTCATCACTGTGGATGTAAATTTGAAGAGCGAGAAATACATATCATTCGTAATCCAAGTGATGATGAGAAAGCAAAAATTAAAGCTAGAAGGGAAGTGGAACATCAGGCAAAAGTAACAGTCTCTTTGAAAGATGAGGGTTTTGAAGCCCATCAAAATTTGATTATTGAAAGAAATCAAATTTCTGGACACCCTTTCCCTAATTGGGTCGAATGGGTTCAGTTCCCACGAGGATATGCAGTTCCTCGTTTTCCTTTATATAATGGGACAGGCTGTCCAAGGCGCCATTTGGTTCGTTTCCTTGCACAATGTGGAAACACAGTAAAAAGTCAGGCGTTACTTCTACGGCAGTTTGTTCTTTCTTGGAAGGATGGGCAGTAGATTGGTACTTCAGCCTGCCACCTAATTCAATCCCAGATTGGGACACCATCGCTGATCAATTCTATAGGACATTTTATAAACCATGGCCAATAGAAATTGAGATGTCAGAACATTTGGATGATGAAGGTACATCTTCTCAAACATATGATTTCATAGAAGGCACAATTGAGGAGAAGATTGAAACTGCCCTTGACCTTCGAGAGATGGGCACTTATCGCCTAAGGGATTTGTTCCCTTTATGGGTAGAGCAAACACCATTTCCTAAAGGATACGAATTTCCAAATTTTGTCCTATATGAAGGGTATGGAGATCCTCAAAAATATATTAGGCGTTTTTTGAAACAGTGTGGGGAAACAGCTCAAAATCAAGCCCTTTGCCTAAAACAATTTCCCCTTTCTTTGGAGGGGATCGCCTTTGATTGGTATTGCTCCCTCGATGGAGTCGTGGTGCCTAGTTGGGAGGCCATAAAGAATGGTTTTGAAGAATCTCAATGTTTTTATAGGCGTGACTCCAGGTACCTAAGAAATGGGAGAAGAATGTAGCTTCAGGAAGATGGAGAAGTGACTGATGATGATGATCACCCTGCAGGTGGACCAGTTAACATGGTCCAAATAAGTGAGGGAATAAAAGAAGTTGAGGTCAACAAAAAGGCGGTTGCTGAAGTATGCCAGACTTACTTGACCTATCGGAGGAAATTATGAAATCCTCAGGACCCTCAAACGTCAGAAGTTCCACAGGTTTTGTTGGAGGAAGTGCAAGTGAAATATGATGTACTAGCTCATCTAAAGAAAATTCTAGCATTGTTGAGCGTATATGATGTATTGAAAATGTCTCCAGAGCTTTGAAAGTCTTTAATATATGCCCTATCCAAGCCAGAGGATTTCCACAAAGAAATCGAGGGTAGAAATCAAGAGAAGGCAACTACATGCATGGCTATGGTAACCTTTGATGATAATGACATGTGTGCTGAAATGGCAGACCATAATCGGCCTTTGTTTATAACTGGGCTTATCCATGACGTGAAGATTTCTCGAATTTTGGTTGATGGAGGCTCTGCGGTGAACCTCCTGCCTCGAAGGGCCTTAAACCTATTAGGGATTCGAATTTCACAACTGCGCCCAAGTCGTCTGGTCATTCAAGGATTTAATCAGAATGAACAACGCCCAATGGGAAAGATTGAATTGCAAACCAAGTTTGGGGATATTGAAGAAAGCACTGAGTTCTTGGTCATTGATGTAGACACCTCCTACAATGCTTTGCTTGGGAGACCATGGATGCATAATCATCATGCAGTGCCATCAACTTATCACCAATGTATCAAGTACCCGTTGCCTTCACCCAAAAAAGAGGGGACAATTGTGGCTAACAATGATCCATTTGAAGAAGTAGAGGCCTATTATGCTGATGCTCGCTTCTATACAAAGACTTCACAAAGAAAGGGAAAAGATGTGAAAAAGTCTGAAGATACTCCGAATGTCAAAGACGCTCTAGAGTCTACTCTAGTTTCAACAAAAAGAACTTTTCAATATGTGCCAAAGTCCGAAAGGAAACTGGGGGCAAAGACTCTGGCCCCAATAAACCCAATTTTGGATCTCAAGGGTGAGTTCACGTTGCCATTAAGGAGGACAGAATGCACCTATGTGGAGAAATATAATAAGATTGTGGTCCCTTCTAAAGGAAAAGGGTCAAAACCCATCATATTCCACTCACTTGGAGATGTTGAACAGAAAGTGAAAGTTGAACAAGTGCCAGAAGAAAACATCTCGAGTTTTGAGAAGCCTACCTTCAGTGCAAAAATTACACAGATGTTGGTGAAAGTTGGTTTAGATCCTAAAAAAATACCAAGAACAATGACACCATTTGACTTTGCATTAACACCTTCGCAGAGGCAAGCTATCCAACAAGGCGGTATTATCACCGCTAGGACAGAAGGGTTAGGCTATCGGGGTGATGAGGAAAAATGTCCAGTAAACATGACTATCACTCAAGATGTGTTGGAAGATGTTGACCAAGATGAAGCTCAACCTGCACCAACAGAATTTGAAGCAGGAGGCCAAGCCACCGTGGATGACCTTCGTGAGATAAATCTGGGTGATGAAGGAGAAAACAAACCAACCTTCATTAGTGAAAATTTAAAGAAAGAAGAAGCTCAGGAATATATTTCCTTTTTAAGGGAGTATCGTGACATATTTGCATGGAACTACAGTGAGATGCCTAGTCTTAATCCAAAGATTGCAGTCCATAAGCTTGCAATTCACCCTGAGAAACGGCCAGTTAAACAGCCTCAGAGGCGAACTCGACCAGAGCTTACAGCCCAAATTGAAGTCGAAGTTGACAAGCTTATCAATGCAGGATTCATCAGGGAAGTCCAATATCCAACCTGGCTAGCAAACATAGTGCCGGTCAAGAAAAAGAATGGTCAAATCAGAGTCTGCATTGATTTCCGTGATCTCAATGAGGCTTGTCCTAAAGATGACTTTCCCTTGCCCATCACTGAGCTTCTTGTAGATGCAACTACTGGATATGAAACCTTGTCTTTTATGGACGGATACTCAGGATACAATCAAATCCGAATGGCACCTGAAGATGAAGAAATGACTGCATTCAGGACTCCGAGAGGAGTCTTTTGCTATAAGGTAATGCCTTTTGGCCTGAAAAATGCTGGGGCCACGTATCAAAGGGCGATGACTGTAATTTTCAGTGATATGCTCCATGACACCATTGAATGCTATGTTGATGATCTTGTCGTCAAGACGAAGGAGAAGGAAAACCATGTGGAAGATTTGAGAAGAATCTTCGAACGTTTGAGGAGATACAAACTCAAGATGAACCCACTAAAATGTGCATTTGGAGTTTCCTCAGGAAAGTTTCTAGGGTTTGTGGTTTGAAACAAAGGGATTGAAATTGACCCTACTAAGATTAAAGCCATTGCTGAAATGCCTCCTCCGCGAAATTTAAGGGAATTGAAGGGGCTACAAGGGAGGTTGGCTTATATCAGAAGATTTATTTCGAACTTGGCTGGTCGATGCTTGGCATTCTCAAGATTGATGAAAAAGGGTGTTCCATTTGAATGGGATCAGCAGTGCCAAAATGCTTTTAATAGTATTAAGGAGTATCTTTTGAAGCCTCCAGTACTCATGAGCCCAATAAAAGGGAAACCACTCTTGTTGTACATAACAGCCTTGGATAGTTCGTTAGGGGCACTGTTGACACAACACAATGAGCATGGGAAAGAAAATGCCTTGTATTACTTGAGCTGTACTTTGGTTGGGACAGAAGTTAATTACTCTCCCATCGAAAAGACATGTCTTGCCTTGGTGTTCGCCTTGCAAAAACTAAAGCACTATGTCTTGGAACACGAAGTCAACTTGATATCAAGAGCAGACCCCTTGAAATATATACTTTCACGGCCCATACTTTCAGGAAAAATTGCAAAGTGGGCTGTAATTCTCCAACAATTCGCAATTGAATATGTTCCCCACAGAGTTGTAAAGGGGCAGGCTCTGGCAGATTTTTTGGCAGTACATCCTATACCTGATGACTCACCTCTAGTAATTGATTTACCAGATGAAGAGGTTATGCAAGTAGAAATTCAGAAAAGATGGGAGATGTATTTTGATGGAGCTTCAAGGAGTCCAGATGGCAAGAAGCAAGAAAATCCTAAAAACAACAAAGCTGGAATTGGAATTATGTTTGTGACTCCAGAAAATGCTATAATCACCCATTCTTTCGCCTTAAGTGAAGGATGCTCCAACAATGAGGCAGAATATGAAGCTGTAATTGCTGGATTAGAATTGGCATTACAAATTCCTATTGAAGAACTCTCAATTTATGGAGATTCGGAACTGGTGGTAAAGCAACTCTGTGGAGAATACATTGTTAAGAAAACAAGTCTCATCCCGTATCATGAAAGGGTTGATCAATTGCTTTCACAATTCAGGAAAACACATATTTTCCATGTGAAGAGAAGAACAAATGCTCGAGCTGATTCACTTGCAAGTTTGGCTGCATCACTCACCCTACCAGATAGCAAAACAATTACTATCATGGCAGGTGGAAGAAGGGTGTTACAACCTTTAAAAGAAGTTTCTGACTTGGTTCCAATCTTGGTCGTCACCACGAAAGCAGAAAACGAGGAGGATTGGCGGGAACCATTCATAGCTTACGTCCAACATGGTAGGCTACCTAAAGATAAAGTAAAAAGAATTGAAGTGAGACGTAGGGCTACCAAATTTGTCTCATGGAAGGACGGGTTATACAAAAGGTCTTTGGATGGAATGTACATGCGGTGTATAGCCAAGGAGCGTATTCAAGAGGTAATGGCAGAAATACATGCAGGTGTATGTGGGGCACACCAAAGTGGTCCTAAATTACATATGCAGCTAAAATGGTTGGGATACTATTGGCCGACTATGATTGCAGATTGCATAGATTATGCTCGAAGATGCCAAGTCTGCCAATTCCATGGGAACTTTCTCCACCAACTCCCAGAGCCTTTACATTTAACAACTTGTTCTTGGCTATTTGCAGCATGGGGCATGGACATTATTGGTCCTTTTGTGCCTCCATCTTCAGCAGGATATCGATACATCCTAGCTGCAATTGACTATATCTCAAAATGGGCAGAGGCCGTGGCTTTAAAGGATATAAAAAGCATAGTTGTCTCTAAGTTCATCCGAACCCATATCATTTACAGGTTCGGGATTCCAGAAAGTATCATCATGGATAATGGACAGCCATTCAGGAGTGATGCTTTGAACAAGTTATTTGCCAAGTACAAAATAAAAAACAACCATTCATTAAGATATCATGCACCTGCCAATGGTTTGGCAGAAGCTTTCAACAAGACATTGTGCAAAATTCTTAAGAAGATGGTGGATAAGAACAAAAAAGCTTGGCACGAAAAGTTACAAGAAACTTTGTGGGCTTATCAGACTTCGTACAGAACTCCTACTCAAGCAACTCCTTATTCGTTGGTTTTTGGGTGAGAAGCAGTGTTACCACTTGAGGTTCAAATACCATCATTGTGAGTGGCAATACAAGAATCCTTAACAGAAGATGAAAGTGCAAGAGTGAGGTTGGCTGAGTTGGAGACCTTGGATGAAAGAAGGTTGTATGCTCAACAGAACTTGGAGATCTACCAACAAAGGATGGCAAATGCATTCAATAAAATAGTGAGGCTTCGTTCCTTTAAAAAGGGAGACTTGGTACTAATGGTTAGAACACCCATAGTAGTCTCACGAAGAACCAAAGGAAAGCTTGAGCCCAAACGGGAAGGACCTTATGTGATTGAGAAGGTTTATTCTAATGGGGCCTATTTGTTGATAACGATGGATGGTGACAGAATCATTCCCCCAACCAATGCAAGGTTCTTGAAGATATATTACCCTTAAGAAAGCCTGCTAGGTTGAAAACCTGAAAGAGCGGTCTAAGCAAAAGTTAGGGCAAAAAAAAAAAACCACCAACGGTATTGTATGTAGTTAAATTGCTAAAATATCCCACCGAAATCTAAGGTGGTAAAACATTGGATACTCCTGGCCCGCAAGAGTATAAACTGTGTACGGCCAAACAAAAGTAAAAAACCACCAACGGTATTGTATGTGGTTAAATTGCTAAAATATCCCACCGAAATCTAAGGTGGTAAAACATTGGATACTCCTGGCTCGCAAGAGTATAAACTGTGTACGGCCAAAAAAAAGTCAAATACCACCAACGGTATTGTATGTGGTCAAACTGCTAAAATACCTCACTGAAATCTAAGGTGATAAAACATTAGATACTCCTGGCCCGCAAGAGTATAAACTGTGAACGGCTAAAATAAGACAAATCAATGTATTGTATTGAGAAATTTCATATAATAAATAAATTTATCATTGAGCGAAATTTCATAAATACATTATGTTCGGATGAATAAAAAAAATAAAAGTGCATTCATTCATTAAGAGAAGTCTTAGCCTTTTCAAAAGCACGTTCCACAACACTGTGTTGTCCATTCTTCTTCTTCTGTTGGTTCAAAACATTCAGAGCAATTTGCACGTCTTCTTCTAATTTAGAAACACTCTCGGAAGCTTGTGCAAAATCACACATAAAGGATGCATGTTCCGCTTTGGTGGATGACAATTCCTCTTCAAGTTGTTTGAGTAACTCTTTGGTTTGAATAATTCTTTGATTAAGACCCGCAATGTGCTCATCTGACTTGATAATTGAAGCAGACAACTGTTCATGTTCGCCAGAAACTTTGTCGAAATGAAGCTTCTTCTCATAATATTGGGCCTCAAATTCTGCAGTAGACAAGTTTGAAGAATCTGCAAGTTGCGTTTTCAAAGCAAAGCACCCAAGGAATATCTTCACCTTCTCGTGAAAGAAGATGAAGTCTACACCCAAACTCTTCAAAATTATGAAAATGTTGTTTGCTACAGCAATCATGCCATTAACATCCGTCATTGATTGGAGAGAAATAGTAAGACCTTTCTGAATATGTGCGGCTGCTTCATTAGAGGAAGTTCCCAAAAGAAGGCTAGATGAAGCAAAGGGTGCTTCAAGTTTGTCAAATAATTTGTTAACCCCATTTGCTTCAAGTAAGTCTGCCAGAATTTGGGCCTCTTCCAAGGTATCAGAAGTAATTTCGTCCGTCTCTTCCAATGTGTCAGAAGTATTTTCTGTGAAAATAGAATGAGATACTCAATGAAAACATAGAAGGTAAAAACAATATATATATATATAGATGAATGAAGTATACCTTGGTGTACGGCTTGAAAAGACTTCGGTGGAGGAGACAAGTTGTGATTCCCACAAGTAGACCATGGATTTTGCAATGTGGCATGATCTAAAGAGAAAAGAGTTCCTTGAGTATCTATACATGATGAAATAAAATGAGGTACAAGGAATGAATAAGAATACCCTTAAAGGTAGCCAATGGCATATGCAAGGCAGCTGGGGAAGTCTGAGGCGCAGTGCCTAAGAAAATGAAAGGTATTCAAAAAAAATAATAAATAAAAAAAAAGAAAAAGAATTATACCTTTCTCTAATAGCTTGGATGACTCGTTCGAAGGAGAAGAAAAAGCTACATTTGCTAAAGGCAATTTACTTATCTTAGTCGGTGTGCCATCTGAAAGAGGGGTGTAGTCATAAAACTCATCTTCACTCTCGCTACTTCCATTGAGAGAACAATCAAAAGATTTGGTAGGAGAAGAAATTTCAACACTCTTAATGCGAATACGACCCAAGGCAGTTAATTCATACCCATCTCCCTCAAAGAGTTCTTGAATCATATTCTTATCTTTATCTTCAAGAAAAGAGTACAAGTATGTGCGAAATTGATCCATTGGGGTTTTCGTCGCTACGGTGGGTTGGGAAGTTCCTGTACAATCACTGATAGATATAGTCTCTGGAAAAAGCTTTGCGAGACAAGCAAATTGAGGGCCAGAATCTACTTGCTCAAAGCTAAATCTCATTTTAAATTGAGAATTACACATATCCGCGAAAAGATGAAGGAGATCTGAAACTGAGTAACTAGACCGAGAAGGAGCAATAAGTGGTCGACTATTATCCATTCTTTGAGGTGATGATGCTGCCAGAGCAATAGGTGAAGATGATGACCTAGCTCTAGAGTAAGAAGGATTCTTCGTCTTTCGGTCTTTAATTGGCATATCCAGTTTTCTCTTGCGTGAAGATTTCGGCTAGGAATGAGTAACATATTGGAGCACAGTAAAGGAAGTTCCCAACCATCAATTAGCATAAGGCATGGTTACGTGAGAAGTAGATCGGGAGCTTGGTAACTCCAATGAGACTTTTGTACCGTAGCGTAGCATATGGCACCAGTTGTAATAAAATTTAGACCACTCAGAGGGCTGCCGACAAGATACATTAAGCGGTATAGGGCATGCTTGAGCAAACCCAAATTGACGACCGTATCGGTTAGGGGAGTAAGGTTCAGATTGAAATTAAATCTCATTTTAAAAGTTAAAATCCCTTGCCTCAAAGATATAAGATAGCCAAGGTGGAAAGGTGATATCCTTTCAGAGTCGACCAGAATGACTGAAGGTTCACTTTCATAAGTAAGAGCCCTAAACTGACACTCCGTACGATAAGTTAGGAGAGAGTCCACAAATGGAAATTTATCAGTAAAAAACTGGGCAGCCGATTGGTTTCCAATAAACCCAAGATATGGCATGAAATGAATATCAGGAATCGAACAAATCGACTGAGGATCCTCATGAGAGTAAGTCTTGACAAAATGTAGTGAAATCCATCCAAAAAGGTAATGTAAAGGACCCTGAATATTTTCCTTCCCAAGTGAAGATGATGATGTCATTTTGCCGAGAGAATGATAGAGGTATGCAAGGACGGGGATGGCCAGGCTAAATAAGGTTCCACCTGCCATTTTGGTGGCTACATGAAAGGTCGTCGAACGAATTTCCCTGGAAGAGTGAGGGAAGACAAATCCGCTAAGCCAGCTCGCCAAAAAACCAGAAAGATACATATCATCAGGAATTCTATCTTTTCGTTGAAAACCACTAATCGAAGTTGGGGATTCGTCAATGAATTTGAAAGTCCAATGGTTAAACTTCTTGGATTGAACAGAGCTGGCATAAATGTTGAAAAGCCCACGGCACGCCTTGGATGTCTGGGACAAATATAAAATGTCATTGGAGGGGGTGAACTCTTCATAAAACTCGCCACAAATGGGGAGCCCGCTAATGCGATGAAGGTCCCATAAAGAGATCCCAAGTTCGCCGTAAATGGTGTGGAAAGTGTTGGTGTCGGGTGACCACCGCTCTAAGAATCCTTTGAGGAGGGAGACATTCCTAGCATAAGCAAATTGGGATACATAGATTGCAGCATAAATCCCACACTTCTTCAAAATAGGGGCAAATGTGGAAAGAATGTCATTCAACCAAAAAATCCATATAGGGGATTGCAAATGGGTAGAAATGTCGCGGACATTAAAAGAATTATTCCACTTCAGTTTTTCATGCTTCATTCTCTTAAGAAGAGTATTAAATTCAGAGCAGTGAAGGTCTTTAGAAAATGGATGAAGGATTGAGACAGGGAATGAACCAATTGATTTGGAGTGCCCTTTCTCGAGAATCTCACAGCAGTTTCGAATTCCTGTATAGATCAAGTCTTCGGAAGCCGTATGTAAAGGGATGTAGGGGTCCAACTCGGTAGGTGACAATAAAGCAGTGATAGGTTTGTGCCGAATTATTTTCGGACCAGATTTATCCAATACATCCCTCTCGTTACGTCGAAGATATTCAAGTGTCTTTTCCATGCTTCCTAAAAAAAAAAAAAAAGGGTTAGTGAAGGTAAAATGTCATAATATAAAGAAATTGACGAAAGCCCCTTGCCAAGGATTCAAGCTGTTGGGGTGACGGACACAATCACTGCCAAGGTTTCAAGCCGTTGGGGTGACGGACACATTCACTGCCAAGGATTCAACCCGTTGGGGTGACGGACACAATCACTGCTAAGGTTTCAAGCCGTTGGGGTGACGGACACATTCACTGCCAAGGATTCAACCCATTGGGGTGACGGACACAATCACTGCCAAGGTTTCAACCCATTGGGGTGACGGACACAATCACTGCCAAGGATTCAAGCCGTTGGGGTGACGGACACATTCACTGCCAAGGATTCAAGCCGTTGGGGTGAAGGACACAATCACTGCCAAGGATTCAAGCCGTTGGGGTGAAGGACGCAATCCGTTGGGGTGAAGGACGCAATCACTACCAAGGATTCAAGCCGTTGGGGTGAAGGACGCAATCACTGCCAAGGTTTCAAGCCGTTGGAGTGAAGGACACAATCACTGCCTAGGATTCAAGCCATTGGGGTGAAGTACCCAATCACTGCCAAGGATTCAAGCCATTGGGGTGAAAGGACACAATCACTGCCAAGGATTCAAACCACTCGTTGCCATTAGACTAGAAGGGGCAATGATACCTGCAAACAATCTAACGCCTTGCGGGTTGCCTGCAAAAGAGATAAAAAGACATGAAATAATTGTTAAAAAAAATAAATAAATTTAAAAAAAATAAAATTAATTAGTCATCATGATTCGTACAATTAAAATTCACTTGTACGAATCACGAGGGGGCAAGGCTGATTTTCGACTTTTAACCCAAAAAAAAAAAAAAAGGCCAAAGACCAAAACAAATAAATAATCTCATTTTTTTTTTGGTCTATTTAGATTCATGGTCTACAAAAAAAAAAAGGTTTGCTAAACAGTTTGAAAAAAATTTGAAACCTTAAAAATATATATATATAGTTCTGTGGCAGGGATTTTTTTTGGTCTATTTAGATCCATGGTCTACAAAAAACAGGTTTGCTAAACAGTTTGACAAAAAAAAAAAAAACCTGTGTTGGTTTGTTCTTCAAAAAAATAAAAAATAAATAAATAAATAAAACCAAGTTACTAAACTTGTTCAGATTTTCTGTTCTATACCCTTTTTTAGGGACCACAATCTTATTATATTGCCCCTACCACATATTAGGTAGACCTTTCTGAATATGATAGACAACACAACTAAGTTTCTTTGTTTTTTGGCAGATGGTGTGTCGTATCACAACACCAACGTCAAAGGCTCGAAGCTTGGTAATCAAAAAAAAAAAAGTCTGTGTTCATATTAGCCTAATATGTGGACTTTATTAGACAAAATGATGACAGGCATCTGCCTAATATGTGGTAGAATTATCTTTCATATAAAAAAAAAAAAAAAAAAAAGGCAAGACTAGTAGCCTAGTGAAGGACATCTGCCTTCCCCATTTATGATGCTCAAAAAAAAAAAAGTCTGTGTTCATATTTGGGTTCAAAAAAAAAATGCTAATAAACAAATACATGCTGTTAAAAAAAGAGAAGCAACAAATAGGGAAGTATACCGGATTGAAAGGAAGTTGAAGGATTTCTTTTGGTACCTTCTTTAAAGTACAAGAAGAACAGCTTTTGTTGGAAAGAGAAAAAAATAATGGCTGGAAAGTTGCTGGAAATTTTCTGGAAAAACCAAAAAAAAAAACAAATCTGCAGGGAAAAAAAAGGGTTGCAGGAAAAAATATATGAATATGTGTTATATAAAAGAAAAGTCTTGCTTAAGAAAAGAGTTAGTGGTCTCTTAAAACACTCTAAAGAAGCAAGAGTTTATTTAAAATACTCCAAAGAAGTAAGAGTTTGTGTAGGATTAGAAATCCTACCAATGTCAATCCATCCTATTTCATTTAGACAAACTCCTAATATATATATATGTATATATCTGTTGTAAAAAAAATCTGATCCTAAAAATAAATAAATAAATAAATAAAAATGGCAAGTTGGAGGCCCATAAAAGAAAAAACCCAATTAAAAAATGGTGGCCTAGAAAAGGAAAGGTCCATGATGGCCTAAAAAACAAAAAAAATCTACTGCAAAAAAAATGGTGGCAAGTTGGAGGCCCACAAAAGGAAATGTCCAATTAAATCTTTAGCCTTACCCATGACCCTTAAAAAAAAAAAAAAGAGGCCCATACCCTAAAAATAATAATAATAATAAAAAGGGCCCATGGACTATAAGGAGCAATCAACCCATTAAAAAATACAAAGCCTGAAAAGTGGCAGAAAGGGACTAAGGCTAAGAAATAACTCCATCCAAGACCTAAAGAGCATCCAGATAAAAGTGCCAAATTATTGTGACTCGCACAGTTACGAAAATTCACTTGTGCAAGTCACGAGGGGCATTTGTTGGCACATAAATTTCAACTAAATTTATGACACGTATAGAGCTTATGATAGAAAAGTTGTAGGTAATCACTTCCTAAAACGATCAATATGATCCGTTGAAGTGCATAAGTAAAACACCGTTGTATCTCAACGACGTTATTCAAGATGCTCAAGTGACACGTGGAGGCTACGAAAGATGACACCTGTAGAGCCTATAGCAAGGACAACACATAGGATGAAACCCCAAAGATCAATCCGGTTAATGAGATATAAGATTAATCAGATAGCGCTATTATTCAAAATTTAAATGGCGCTATCATTCAATTTGAAATTCAAATTGAAGATGAGGCATTCCTATCACCTGATGGCCCTCCATAAATATGAGGACCATCACACAAGACGGGGGATCGGAAGAAATTAGAAGTGAAAGATCAGAAAGAGAGAGAAAGAAATTGAGAGCTAAAGAAATTGTTACAAGAAAGAAGAAGAGAAGCCTAGAGAACTCAAGAGCCTACGCTAATGACGATGAATAGGTAAAGGGTTCCAAACCCAAGAATTTTATTTTGTATTCGAGAGTTCAAAACCCATAACAATTTTAATAAAATATTTATTTTTCTTAAATTGTCTTTTGTTGTTTATTTTGTTCTTCATTAATCGGAGGTTGCATTTGTATAAAATGTGTAATTAACGATCTGAAATACAGATCGGAAATAAGAACCTGCTATTCAAATAATCAACACTGTTTAGTCCAAAAACTAAACAATGGACATTTGTAACATAAATTTTGAAATGTGTTGAAACACTTCATGTTTTAAAATTTGTGTCTACACATAGCCCTAAAAATCAAGCTAAGCTCATCAGGCTCTATAATTTGTTCTCTTGAGGCCCACATGACAACGAAGAAGGAGATGGTCGATACTTTTCCTTTCATTCTTGAACATACATGACCAATCAACCTTCACTTTTGAGTCTCTATCTAAGGTTGTCAATGGTTAAAATACCCTCACGAGCAGTTGAGAACTGAGGTTTTCATAGTTATTCGAATAAATGTATACTACAAACAGAACTATGAAATCAGTTGTAAAGTTAATATCTTCATTTAAAATGTTAGTCCAAATGAGTTCTTGTTGGTACAATATATATGTATATATACGGCAAAATCCACTTTACACCCCTATGGTTCGGTAGCACCTTATCCCTTTTATTTTTTAAAAAAGCCATATACCCCTTATGTGATTTTAGACTAAAGTGCTACCATTATATTTTCCGTCCAAATAGATAGAAATTGAGATACATGACGGTGTAGAGGGGAATTTTTTTTTAGTCGAAGATAAATTTCAATACATAAAGACTAAATTACCCTTCTCTTCATCTTCTTTTTGTACCTTCAAACCCTATCCAAAACCCTAACCCTAAGTCACCTACTCCTTCCACCACCACCACCCACCCCCTCCAGTCACTTCCCCACCAACTCTCTGCCCCCTTCACCAAACTCCCCCGTCACTGCCTCCCTCATCACCGCCCCTCTACACCCCTATGGTTCGGTAGCACCTTATCCCCCTTATTTTTTAAAAAATTCATATATCCCCTATGTGGTTTTGGACTAAAGTGCTACCGTTATATTTTCCGTCCAAATAGACAGAAATTAAGATACATAACTGTGTAGAGAGGGGAATTTTTTTTAGTCGAAGATAAATTTCAATACATAAAGACTAAACTACACTTTTGTTCATCTTCTTTTTGTACCTTCAAACCCTATCCAAAACCCTAACCCTAACCCTAACTCACCTACTCCTTCCACCACCCCCACCCACCCACCCACTCCAGTCACTTCCCCACCAACTCTCTGCCCCCTTCCCTAAACTTCCCCGTCATTGCCTCCCTCATCAGCACCCCCGCCCCCGTCCCGTCGCTCCCCCACCTCCTCTCACTTTTTTGGTATATGAGAATGAACCTGGGACATGGACTTTCCCTGCCTTCACATCCGAACCCCATTATGAATCCACTGCACCATTTGTGCACTGGCCACACTTTACGCTTCATAAATTTGTAGATCCTGTACAATTGCCTCACCAGTCGGAGGTAAAGACTTTGTCACCAACTGGGATGATGACATGAATAGGTGTACACTGGAAATGGCATTGAAATGAAGAGATCACCTTTTTGTTATATGAGAAATTCTCGTAAGCTGAGTTTTTTGAATGTATTAAATAGTTGGTTGTTATACTACTCCATCAATAGCACATGTAAATGGACTTAATAAATCTTCATCTTGTATCATAGGTAGGATTTTGAAGGATTTCAAGCAATATTAATAGTTATGCCATTTATTTTGGGATTCACTCTGTGTGATTATTGTGTTTTTACTTCATGATAGTTTTATAAGTAGGAAGTTTATTTTATTTATTTGTTATTATTATTATTATTATTATTTATTTTATTTTATTTTATTTTTTGTAAGAGAAAGAGTGAGATGGAAGTTTTAAAATCTAAACCAAAAAGGGTTCTTGTTTAACATGTTTTCTACAATGGTGTCTAAGATGTTAACTAAAAAAGTTTTGGCACAATTTTGGAACCGACTTGTCACGACCCAAACCCGCCCTTATAGGTTTAGTGCCGTAATCGGCTAGTAATTCTGATTACCAAAGGTCTGTTTAACAATAATGACTATATTACAATGTAGATGGGGCTGGCAGAAGCCAATCAATAAAAAGAAAATGTCCGATGAGCTGTGAGGACCTGAATGAGAATAAATTTTTATATACATAGTCATATTCATAACCACTTATGCCATAATCATATATATACAAGATAATACGCAAGTTAGGGAATTAATCCCATCATCAAAGATAATATAAACAAAAGTCTTAAACATTCTTTACACTTAGCAAAATCAAAACGGTGGATTTGAACCACCCAAAAAGCCTTGACGCAAGAAGGTTCGAAACCTCGCTATGAGGCACAATAGCTGGCTTGACAAAACAAAGGTTCGGGTCGGTGCCACTAGCTTTGGTCCGATGCTTGGTCACCTACATATACATAATAAACTGTGAGCTAAAGCCCAGTGAATAACAAATGTGTAAAGAGGTTAAGAATGATGTCCTTACGATCTTTAAAACAATCAAATTCAATCAATATCCTTTGTCAATCAATCGTTCAGTCATTCGAATCAATCAATCATTTTCAATCATATTCATATTCATATAGGTCATACGTGGTACATCCCATAGCAACAATACAATACAATAGGTCTTAAAGACCGAACAATCAATTGATGGCCATCATACAATAACAATAGTTCCAAAATTTAAAACTGACAGAGATCTCTATAACAATAGCGATATCAATAACGATAACAATAACAATAACAATAAGTTATGGATGCCACGAGTACAATTCAAAAGAGAATCATCATTCAATCGATAAAAAGTAACCATTTAGAAACAATATTAAGTTATCGTTCAGAAAATAAATACAATTGGAACATATATTGTCACGACCCAATCTCGGCAAGGCAACCCCCGCCAAGAGGGTGTACTTCAACGCTATAACACCTGTACACAATAATCACCTGTATAATTCTTATATCACATCACCAATAGTGCATAAGACCCTTCGATTGGCCAACATATATGAGATGATCCATTCAAAAACAAAAAATGTCCTCATGCTACTAAGATAGTTCCCATGCACCACTACCCCCAAAATAAAACATACTACTCGTGAATCCATCAACACGTCCAACTTTACAAGCAAATATTTACACTTAACCTACATAAAACAAAGGATAAAACTACATCCAAGAGTGACCCTAAACAAAACCTCAACTACCAGATGTTCACATTTGATTCTCCACAAACTCTAATCTTCCAAGTTGAGGCGAGCCACACAAAAGTCTAGGAATCTGAAAAAAAATAATTAAAAAAAGAATGAGCTAGAGCCCAATGAGTATACCAATCCCATGGAGTTATAAAGCTTGCTCCTTCCAATTGGGTTCAAAATAAGATAATAAACATAAGAGTTTAATTGGACTGAAATTTATAAAAAAAAATGAGAAAATTTTGCATAAACCATTATCAAGATTTTTTTTTCATAGAATCTCATAATGCAGGAAAAATACATTTGAATAAGGAAAGTAAACGAAAATACAACTTTTCAATACATTAAGATTTCATGTCCATCATACGAACCACTACATAGCCTTAGGGTCGCGTTACCTCGCGACTTAGGTGGTGACGGTACCGTTACCCAATACATAACCATAGGAACATAACTCATGTCATCGTAGCACTTCAATTCTCATTTCAATGTTTCGGTCCCCAGGACCCCTTATGTACAACGACCCTTATGGTCCTTAAAACATTTCGGTCCCCAGGACCCCTTATGCATTTCGGCCCTTATGGCCCCAAAGGCTATATTCGGTTATATGACCAATAAAAATAAATAAATACTCTCGCATGACGTTTCATTGTCATTTAATCATCATCATCATAAACTTTGAAGGACTCAACTTGAATAAATTCTTATAAAAATTAGTGCTTCATTATACAAATGAAATCATATATTTATTTAAACTCAACATTTGACCTCAATAAATTTATAGATTTTCTTCTTATACATATATCATGATGAAATGTGTTACTTCTTTGATTCAAAAATATTTTCAAACTTTGTATTAAAGATAGAGATAAGGTAAATTTCCATGGTAAGTATACTCACCTCCAAAATAGCAAAAGCATGGATTGAAACTCTACGAATTAATTCCCAAGAGGTGTAGAGACGCCTCCCTCCAATCCTAACAATTAGAAAATAGGATCTAAAATTAAGGAAAAGCTTCCAATGAAAAATTACAACATCTACCAAATTTATCCTAAATAAGACATGCTATGGAATGACAAGCTAAAGAACTCCAACTTCAAGCCACCCAAACAAACTTCTTATCCAATCTCCACAACACCCATCCTTTGTATATTTTTGAGTTATTAACCCTTTTTAAATATCCAACCAATTTATATGCACAATACCACCATCAATTAAACCACAAAAGTCAAAATCAACATTTTCATAAACTCAACAACTTAGGTAAAACTACTTCAATCATTAATAAAATTCCTCCAAAATCGTTTATAGAATATAGAGATACCCAATCCACCATTTATCAAATCAAATTCAACATATAAATTTCCTAACACCAAAATCCCCAATTTCTACATCACATTCAAACCCTAGATTAACCCAAATCTTAATCTTCAAAACAACCATCAAATTGATCATTTTTCTACATGTAAAACACTCATAGAAACTAATTGAGAGTATAAAATTCAACAATCAAACCCAAAACATAATAGATCTAAAATAGAAAAATTTCATCATCTTTAACTCAAAATATGTAAAACCCAATTTATATAATTAATCTTCAAATCTTCATTTTTTTAATCCTCTCAAAATCCATCTTGAATCAATTTATGTCTAGATTATTTAAACTATACTAAAAAGAGGATGAAATTTCTTACCTCAAGTCTTCAATGGGTGAATTTCTTAAGCCTTTCTTCTTTCCTTCACTTGGTCTCAACTTCTCTAAGCTCTTTCTTCAATCTCCAGCAAGAATAATAAGTGACTTCCCTTCTTTATTTTTCTTGATTTGAACTCTCTCTCTCTCTCCGTCTCAAGCTTCACCACCAGAACATGAGACTACACTTTTGTGTTCTATTCTCTTAAGAATGGTTCCAACAAAATGTTAGAGGGAGTTGCCTACCCTCTCTCTTCATATACACACTTATACGCATACACACACAGCTTTCTCTGTACACACAGATTTCTCTGCACACCCACAATTCTAGACCATTCCATAATTCAAGTTATGATTTTAATTAAGCAACACTTAATCTAATTAAATCTTGATAATCACATAATTAAATTAATTATAATCAATCACCAATCCCTCATAATTTAATTAGTCTAATTGACTTCAATAAAGACCCAATTAATTATATTTAATCTTTACCACTCTGAATCAGATTTTTTTTGACTTCAATAAAGACCCAATTACATGTGAGTTCCAATTGCTAGTGGCTTACATATGTTGTTTATAGGAGAACCCAGATGGAACATCATTCAGAACAAAAACAATGCCAAATTATAATGATTTATGCTTGGTTTATGGAAATTTGACTTCTGAAGGAAGATGGAACCAATCAGATCCATATGTGGGCTTCAATGGTGACGGTTAGTTTTTATTCTGATGAGATTTAAGGAATTATTATTATTTTTTCTTTTTTTATTACTATTGTGTCAACATGATTTAGTGAAAAATGTTCTCAGGATTGGACAACTTTTGAACCTGTGAGTAATAATTTAAATTGCATAGATTGCCCTAAATGAATGATGCATGATGCATATAGTTTTTCTTTGTGAAATAAAAGTTCAATGGGTTTTGATGAATATATTCTATTATTTTTATTTCATGTTCTTTAATTTGTTGAAGGAAGGGATTTTCAAGCATCCCAAAACGGCAGTTGTCTGAGGTCTGGTTGGACAGCACCTATGGACAGATATTTTATCGATTTAATGCTAGAGCAGATCCGTAAAGGGAATATGATTGATCAAAATTTCAACAAACAAGCTTGGGGTGATATGGTGGCGAAGTTTGTTGCAAAATTTGGGTCTAAGCACCACAAAGACGTTCTGGAAAATCGTTTTGAGAAAATGAGGAATCTATTCCATGATATGCGAACTCTTATTGATCAGAGTGGGTTTGCATGGGATGAAATGCAACAGATGGTGACAGCTAGTGATGATATCTGGGATGCTTATATCAAAAAAAAAAAAAAAAGGTGCATATTTCAGTATAGTTCTCTAATAACATTCATTTTTTTTTTTTTTTTTTTTGATCAGCAAAAAAGAACTTTATTGATGAAATAAAACTAGTACGAAGTACAAAGCGAATTACATCAATAAAGAAAAAAGGAGGTGCAAAGGCATCACAATGGGCTAAATCATCCCAACGAGGTTGGCACCATCTAGCTCATCCTATCATTTGCTAGCACCCCCAAAGTTGGTGAGAGACCAACGAGAAACAATCAAGAGATTACTGCAAACATCAACTCAAATTCATTAGAAGACCATACTAAGGGTTGGTTTGGGGTGTCCTAAAAAAGTGCACTTTTTGACTTATTGGTGGGTTTGGGTTGGGTTTGGATTGGGTTTGATGTGATGTGTTAGAGAGGTGATGTGATTTAAATAGGATGATGTGACTTAAATAAGATAGTGACTTTTTGACTTTTTGGCTTATATAGTAGATGCCAAACCAAGCCTAAATAACCCACACCACTGACACCAACCATAGCACACACCACTGAAGAAGTAGCCCTAACAAGCAGACCACAATCAGCAGAACAGCAGCAGAACTTGCATAGCAACTAAAAACACTCCAGCCAACACAGCCCAAAAGAGGACCATTGAGCATCTGCCAAATTAATCATGACCTTGAAGGCCAACCAACACTGAGCATCCAAAACAGATCAACCAGCACTGAGAACAGCAGCAAAACAGAGCAGACAACATTATATACAGCCAACCTTACTCAGCCGACCCAACCCAATTACCAGATATCAGCGGCAGAACACAATGCAGCCAGCAGCCGAATCAAAACACAGCTGCAGGATTGTTCACAGGCCAAAACCAGACCCCAGCAGCAGCCCACCCCAGTTCAAACCAGCAGCAGTCCACCCCAGATTTCATCTATAACAAAATCTGATCTGAGGTAGATTAAACAGAAAGTCATTTACTGAGAGGGGCAAACCTGTGCATGATGCTTTGAGCCATATTGCAATTCTCACTAAGATCCATTCACAGAGATCCTCCAAGCTAGGTTGGGTATTGTTGAAAATACAATCATTTCTAAGCTTCCATACTGACCATAGCACTGCCAACGGAATGATTCTCCAAATGTTCTTCTCTAATTTTTTGAACTTTAATCCTGACCACCAAAGAAGCAGATCATCCACTGATTTTGGCATCACCCATTGAGTCCCCCACCATCTCATAATTTTGGACCACACTCGCCAAACAAAGGGGCAGTGCAGGAGTACATGTTTGACTGTTTCCTCCTCCACATTGCAGAACACACAATGTAAATTAGTACGGTCCTCCAGAATCCCCAACCTATGCAGGTAATCCGAAGTCTTTAGCCTTCCCTTCCAAGCAAGCCAGCCAAAAAATTGGACTTTTGGGGGCGCCACATTCCTCCAGATGCACTCTGTTATCCTGAAAGAAGAACCCAAGGAGGATTCGCACCAATGGTATGCTGCTGAGACAGAAAACACTCCTGAAGTGTCTGCTAACCATTTCAGTTTATCAGGGACATTCACCCGTAACTCAGATGCATTAAGCAACAACCCCTTCAATCTATCTACTTCCTCCATCTCCCAAACAAATAGACTCCTACGAAACAACGAATACCAATCATGTTGGCCAACTCTAGCTCTCACTGTAGACACAGATTCAGATTTATTTAGAGCCAATAAGAAGAGTCTAGGGAACATGTCCTTCAAGCAACCAGAGCCAGTCCAATTATCAAGCCAAAACTTTGCCCTCAAGCCATCCCCAAGTTCAATTGCAGTATTCGAATGAAAAAAGCCCAACACTTCAGGTTTAGATACTACAATTCCCACAATGTCTTCCCATAGTTTAGACATCATTCCACCTCTTACAAGTGCAGGTGACCACTCATCAATAGATCCATAGTACTTTTTGCAAATCACCTCCTTCCACAGGGATTTCTCTTCCGCCCCAAACCTCCACCACCATTTTAAAAGAAGACATACATTCATCAGATCCGTTCTTTTCACCCCCAGCCCTCCTTGACTTTTACTTAGAGTAACCTCTCCCCATTTAACCAAATGGATTTTCCTTCTAAGGTTCGAACCTCCCCAAAGAAAATTAGATTGGATTTTATCAATCTCTTTTGCTACTCCTGAAGGCATCTTAAACAAAGAAAGGTAATATATAGGCAAACTGGACAGCACAGCTTTTATAAGAGTTAGTCTACCTGCAAAAGAGAGGTACCTTCTTTTCCATGAGGCCAGCTTCAATTTAAACTTTTCAATCACAGGCTGCCAAGTCAACTTTCTACTAGGGCTCACTCCCAGAGGCATACCCAAGTACCTCAGAGGTAGTTTTTGATAGATGCAGTGTAATTTAGAGGCAAACTCTCTACATAGAGTTGACGATATGCCCACCCCACACACCACACTTTTATGGTAGTTGATTTGCAGGCCCGACAAAATTTCGAAGCTTCTCAAAATTCTCTTAACATTTAATATCTCCTCCCATTCAGCTTCACAGAACAATATAGTATCATCAGCAAATTGCAAGTGCGTGATTCTAAGATCAGAACCCACAACTGCACCCTTGATCAAACCCAGCTGCTTTGCCCTTTCCAACAAAATATTAAGGCCTTCCGCCACAATGTTAAAGAGAAAAGGTGATAACGGGTCACCTTGTCTCAGCCCTCTCTGAGGTTTGAATTCAGAAGTTGGAGAGCCATTCACCAAAATAGAAATACTAGCTGAAGTTACACATTCTTTTATCCAACTCACCCACTTGGCCCCAAACCCAAAGTTTGATAACATTGAGAATAAAAATCCCCAATTTACTGAATCATATGCTTTTTCAAAATCAAGCTTCAGTATAACCCCCTTTCTTTTGTCCTTCTTCCACCCATCAACAACCTCATTTGCAATCAATATCCCATCCAGAATATTTCTTCCCCCAATGAAGGCAGACTGTGTAACACTGATTATTCTAGGCATTACTTCCTTCATCCTATTGGAGAGTACTTTTGCAAGAATCTTATACAAGGAGCCAATCAGACTGATTGGCCTATATTCTGCAAGGCTAGAGGGATTATCATTCTTTGGAATCAAGGCTATAAAGGAGCTGTTGATACCTCGAACCAACTTCCCGTTCTGGTGAAATTCAGTCATAAATTGGAGAACATCACCCTTTATAATATTCCAACATTTCTGAAACAAGTTAAAATTAAATCCGTCTGGGCCACGAGCCTTATTACCCCCACAATGCCTAATTGCTGCCTTCACTTCAGATTCTGAAAAAATTGATTCCAAAAATTCAGCGCTTTGATCTTCTCCAATGGTGTTAAAAGGACCTAACAGCCCTGGTCTGCTAGCCCAAGATTCGGAGAAAAGGTTAAAAAAATGATTTTTCACTGCAGCCCTAACGTCTTGAGGATTCTCCACTGCATAACCATTACTCACAATAGAACATAAGGCATTCTTGTTCTTCCTACTACAAGCCAAAATGTGAAAAAATTTTGTATTTCTATCACCTTTAATTGCCCAATTCAACCTTGATTTCTGCATCCACACCCACTCCACCATTTTACTTAGATGCCATGCTTCCCCTTTAGCCTCCATCCTTCTAGCAGCCTGAGATGATGATAATGATCCTTCTTCAGCCAGTAGGTCCAGAGTATGCAATTCCTCTTCCACTTGTTTCAGCTTGAATTCAACATGACCAAAGACCTCAATGTTCCACTGCTTTAATGTGGCTTTTAAAGCTTTCAATTTATACAAGCACTTGAACCCAGCCCAACCATCTAACATTGTTTCTGACCAACAATTTTGAACTACCTTCATAAAGCCTGGATGAAGAAGCCATGCATTAATGAACTTGAAGGGTCTAGGACCCCAGTCCCTCTCATCCTCCATCAAAAGGATAGGGCTATGATCTGACAACCTTCTAGGGAGACCCCACAATTTGAAGTTAAAATTACACACCCAGTCTGTGTTAAGTAGAAATCTGTCTAGTCTACTCCATCTTTCCCCATCTTGAGAATTACTCCAAGTGAATTTACGCCCAAACATTGGTAAGTCAATTAACTCTAATTGATCAATCATTGCGTTGAATTCTCTCATCCCCCTATCCATTCGAGAGCACCCTTTTCTTTCTGAAATTTTCCGAATCTCATTGAAATCCCCCCCCCCCCCCCCCCACACACCAAGGATTTGGAAATACTGATTTCATATTTAACAGGGTATCCCACACCTCCTTTCTTTTAATTGCATCATTAGGGCCATATACATTCACAACCACACACTGAAAGCTATGGTAAAGCGTACCTGATAGGAGAATGAAATTTTTTGAGCAGCAACAGTCTTTAATTTGAAACACTTCTGGGTTCCATACACAAAGTAGACCTCCAGCAGCTCCTGTTGAGTCCACAGCCATAAAATCCAACATCTCTCCTGCCCAAATTGACCGAACTAGCTTTTCATTACTCACAGATTTCTTAGTCTCTTGCAGCAACACCATGTCTACTTTATTGTCAAGGAACACCTTTTTTATCCTCCTCCTTTTAATTGACTTTCCCAATCCTCTCACATTCCAAGATACTAGCTTCATTACAAAGTGTCTATAACTCCTTATACCTCCTAGGGATGCAATTCAGTTGCCATTGCCCTCCCTTTCCATCAACTTTGCAATATCTCTCTCTTCCAACTCCATTAATTTGCTTATAATCTCCTTCTCTTTACCTATGCAGTCCATCCCAAGAGCCCTACTGATCTGCAGGTTTGTTTTAGCTTCCTGGAGTTTGCTTATAATCTCCTCTTCCTGACCATTGCCGTCCATCCCAAGGGCCTTGCTGAGCTGCACATTTGTTTCAGCTTCATTTAGGATTCTCCTTCTTGAGTCACTTGACATGGAGAGTGAGATTGCTGCTACCGCTGACCTGAAAACCGCCCCTTTCTTTAGATTCATCGACATTTCTTTCCTATTTTTTCCAAACTGGAGGCTACCCTTCTCGTTAAAATAGCAATCTGCAACCCCTTTTGCTTTCTCCTTTCTTGTGGCTTTTCTTATTTGATTAGATGCTTCTCCCCGTGAGCCCTTCTGAACTGTCTGTTTCATCTCTACATTTTGGGCTTGATACAATAAATTACTGATAACCTGGTTTGTATTAGAATAATTGGGCTGAACATCACCACCGTTAGCAGAGCCCATACCACAAGCCTGTTCATGGGCCTTATCCAGAACCACTTCCAGATTTATCCCAGGTGTGTAACGAATAGACCCACTTAAGCTTCTCATGAAACCTGAAGTAGTCACCTCTCCATCAACTTTTTGATTCCCCTATGTTCATCGTGCTTCTCTGCATACACCGCACTCCTCATCACGCCTGCTCTCGCACCCCCAGAGCTTGATCTTCCCAAGTTACTGTCAGTTGCCTCGACCAGTGAAACATTTGAATCCTTGTCTCTATCTTCCAAGTCAGCTCTGCCTTCATGGTCACTTCTCCTTTCTGGACTTGCCATGTTACTCATTTTGTCCAACTCATCTTCTTGCTGTATATCCACGTCATCCTCATCATCCTCACCCCGTTTGTTTCTCTGTTCTGATCTCTGCCCCTCTTCATGCTCATTCGAACCGTATCCACCTCCTTCCTCATGCTTCTTATTACATTTGCATGTCTTAGTTATCACCACCCTGGTAACAATTAGTTCCTTGCACACTTTCACTGGATATAAACTGCCTAGACAATTTAAATTCACAGTTTTGTTGATAGATTCCATATAAGTGGTGGCGATTCTTAGCCTTCCGCGTTGTAAGTTCTGCATATTGAGGGTATCCTCATCAAGCTCAATAACTTGGCCCCATATTCTTCCAATGCTGCTGAAAGTTTTGCTGTTCCAGAGATTTAATGGCACTCCATAACAGGTCAGCCATACACATCGGTCTTGTGCAATGACCATTCCTGTTTTCCATTCATTGACCGATTCGCACCACTCTTTACTCCAACCCCTCATTATGATGAGTTTTTCTTTCATCTCTTGGACTGATTGAAATGAGATGACTAAATCCCTTCCACCTGCAGCTGTGACTTTGATAACATTCATAACATGTAAAATTTTAGTTTGTAGTAGCTTACATTCTTCATAACCAGGAGCGTCCTGATGCACAATCATTCCGAAGTAGAACTCTCCCAAACTATAATGATTTGTTTCTGATATTTGGAAATACAAGCACTAATGGAAGGAGTGACCATGCAAGTCATTGTACCAATATTGATGATGGTACCCTAAAAGTAAACATTTGTGAGCTCTCTCTCTCTCTCTCTCTCTCTCTCTCTCTCTCTCCTTGCTTGATTTGTGTGAACCACAACTATTGTCTTTATATTGGTGAACCATGACGAGAATGGTGACAATGATTATAAATATGGACTATAGCTCTGTCTATATGCTTTAAGCACAAGTGTGATTATTGTTTATTTGCTAGTATGATTGATCTAATTGTTTATCTTGGAAGCTGCATGTGAATGATACATATATAATATTGGTATTACAATGTCTTCCTAATCTTAGTAATGTGATTGGTTAAGTTGTATTTATTTGGAATTTATTACATAGTTGAGTGATGAGCAAAGGGAATTGATCCCATCTAAGAAGCACAGACACAGGACATTGTAATTTCAAAAAAATGGAGATACGGATACGGCGGCAACACGACAATTATTTCCTATGTAGATTAATATTACATCCACAAACAATTAAAATTAACAAAAACTAATTCTTTTTTTATACATGATCTATTAAGTATTTAAATCTAAGCAAAAAAAAAAAAAAAAAAAAAAAAACAACATCCATCAAAAGCACTAAGAATGGGGAGAAAAAAACTAATTGGTGTGTACCCGGCATAATTCATGAAAAAAAATAATTAAAGGGACACACATGTCCCCACCATGTCTCCGCTGTGTCCCCATGTCAGATGTGACTATGACTTATTTTGAAGTGTTGGTGCTTTATAATATCCCATCCAGACTTTTTGGATTTTGTATAGAATTTGGAATCTTTTAGCTCTATAGACACTTAGAGTTTTGTTCAAACTTGAGTTGTTTCACCTTTTCATGATATTCTATTTACTGATATTCCCTCCCTTTCTTACCGTGCATGAAAAAAAAGTGGTAAAACGAAAATAAAGAAAGAAAAAAAGAATTTTGCAGGATGTTGGAAAAATGGACTTATCTATATTGCTATATGATGCATAATGCAAATATTCATGGTATCCAAGGCAGCTACATGGTGTCTTGTGACTGATGGTTTTCTCAATGTGTAGATCAGGAAGATGACCAATCCTCTTCTGGTAGTGATACTTCGAGCATTGCTTGGACAAAGCCAATGGACAGATATTTCATTGGCCTCATGTTAGGACAGGTGTTTGAAGGGAATAGAGTTGAAAATACCTTCAATAAGCAAGCTTGGGTCTGCATGATCACATCATTCAATGAGAAATTTGGACTTCAGTTTGACAAATGTGTGCTGGAAAATCGGTACCTAAGCTTGATGAAACAGTATGACGACATCAGCACTCTTCTCAACAAGAATGGCTTTGCATGGGACGAAATAGAACAAAAAGTCACAGCTGGTGATGATTATTGGGAAGCTTATATTGAGTTGAATTTCTTTCATGTGCATGACTGAATCGGCGAATCAAAGGCTGTTTCCTCGTTTTATTGTTCATGTAATTATTAATGACTTCAACTCAAAATAACATGGACCTTAGTTGCAGGAAGCAGGGTTGGGGGAGTTGGGGAATATAGAAGTTTCTAAGGTTGGGAGCGCCTATGGAAGCATGTATATTTTATATATTGAATAGATTTTAACATTTTTTTTCCCTCTCTCTACATAGTTGTGATATGTGTTAAAATATGAATAAACATTAGAGATTGATGTCAACTGCAAATTATCTTTGTTAAGTATAAGTAAATATGTAAATACGAACTACTAAGTTTGAGTTGTTTTTCTTTTATTTATGTGAGATTTATATGTTTGAGAGGTTTTATCTTAAGCTGAGATTGAGTTTCTTTCTTAATGGGAGTGAGTTTCTTACAAGTTTTTTACTTGGGGAGCGTGGAATCACGTTTCTAAGTAAGAAATGTAGCCCAACTACAACTTTCCTGCTACTACGACATGGACCTTGTATATTATTTGAAAAGTACCTTCACTTTTGATGAATTGCTGATATTCATGGTGGATGCCTTCCTACAAGCTGCTCTCTTCTACTGGTTTTCTGTCTACAGCTTTATATTTGAGTGTGATGCTCTCCATCAGTTTGGTGTAATCTGTGTTAGCTGCTATCTGGCCAGATCATCAAAGTTCAGGAGTCATTTAGGCTGCAACACTCTTGGTGCTAGTCTCAAGTGTGTTCTGAATCTGAGCTGCAATCTGTATTGCTGTGTCCTGAATGTTGGTGAAGGATCACATTGTCTGATGGCTTCCTCTGTTTTGTTGATTTTTGCTGAAGTGTTTCAACCTCTGGTAGTTCTTTCTTTTGTTTGTTGTTTTTTCTTTCCCTCTCTTCTCTCTTTGTTGGTTTCTCACCAACTGGCGCTTGGGGCTTTTTAGACCCAAGCTCCTCTTTATTGATGTAAACATCTTTCCTTGTATGTTTTATCAATAAAGATTTTCTTTGCCGATCAAAAAAACAAAGAGTGATTTACTGATGCCAGTTCTGTGAAGTAGGGTATTAGAAACACCCATTCCAATTGCTTGGACTTTACATTGTTAATGGATAGTTAATTTGTCACTATGATGATTTGCAGGAACATCCCGATGCTGTAGCATACAAAGATATAATATTGGAGAATTACTGTGATTTGAGCATTATTTTTGGAGATGAGATCCATGATGGAACAAATGTCCAAAAATGAATATTGATGATAATGCCCTGGAAATGGGGATGGATGGCATATTTGGAGCTCTAAAGTCCCCAGCTATTGATAATGAAGTGTCTAATGGGAGAAAAAGACGCCAATCCACCACACCGTTAAGTTCAACACGTGGGAGAAAAATCAAGAAAACCAGGGAGGAGTTGCAAGAAGCAGGTAGAAGTAATACAGTGGACAGGAACTATAGCTCAATAGAAAGCATTGTTGATGCACTTCAAGCCGTACCTGACATGCATGATGAACTCTTCTTGGATGCTTGTGATCTTTTGGAAGATAAGAAAAAAGCGAAGGCGTTTGTGAAGATGGACATCCTGGATCGAAAGAAGTGGTTGTTGCGAAATCTCCATGCATAATTTAGGTTAACTGTTTTTGGTTACGTAAAGTGTAGATATGATTATGATGTGTATATGAAGTATAAGACAGAATGTACAAGAGGAAACAGTTTTCAATTAGCTTCCGATTCCTTTCTATCCTCTTGGATATCCACAGTTTCACTTGATGTTCATCTTGGTAGAAGAAGAATGAGTTCACCTTCTTGTTGATTCCTACTTTTTCTTCGCGTGTGTACTTTGTACAAGTGCACGTTGTTGTCAATCGGCTATGAGCTACACAACAATATGTGATAACTCTCCTAATCTGGATGAAGGAACTAGAATCCAGAAGAGGGATCTGTCTCAAATTCATCTGATCTTCTATTTCAAAACATTCAAAACCATGAAATTATTTTTTGATATTCTTGTATTTTGAAATTTTTATCTGAAAACAATCGACAACAAAAAAAGACTGAAAAGGATGGATGAAACAAGGTATCAGAAAACAACTTTACCACAATAGTTATCTCACTGCAAAAGCATATTCTTCTCTGTCACAAAATATTTTCTGGTACCAAATATATAGCAAAACTGGCCTGCGTGTAAGGACGAAGATTCTCAATTCAAAATAATTCAAATACATTTATTTTTCCGCCTTTGCTTTATGTCTATCATTTTGCAAAAAATATTTGCTTTACAGCCACGCAAACCACCAGAAAACCGACACGTGTATAATACTATTTGGCAAAGGAATCAAAAGTAATCACACCTGGACCTGGGTGTGACTTTCTTTTAACCACATCCATACACGTGTCCATAAGTACAAACCACATCCATACACGTGTCCATAAGTACAACAATAGACGGCCCAAATCAAAGGGAGGGGGGGTTGGTAATATTAATACAGCGCCCCATCAGTCACACCACTCACACCATTCATACCACTCACACCATTCACACTAGGTTTTTTAACTAATAGGGAGGCCTTGTACGGCTAGTGTGAATTCACTGTTTACCACTACAAAATGCCTTGCCAAACCTCTTTCTATTTTTATGCCAAGAATGTTTTCCTCACGGTTACGAGTATTTTGAAAGAGAAATTTTGGAACAAAACCATTAGTATACCAAGGGACCTTTTTATTAGTCAGATTCATAGTCATGAAATTATGTTTTGATAGTTTTGTGCTTTAAAATTTTTCTATGATTTAACAGTTAAGAATATTTTAAGACAGGAGAGATTTTGGGACAAAACTGTTAGTCTACTAAGGTTTCGTTTGAGAAGTTAGATATTTTAGTTGGGTATTTGATTTTTTAGTTATTTTAGCATGACTAAAATAGTTGTGTTTGGGAAGTTGGTTTTTTTTTTTTTAGTTGATTTGATAATTGTGAGAGAAAAAGTAAAATGATTATGGATTTGATGTAATATTTTTTTTATTGTTTATTTTAGCTTATTTTGTCTTTTAAAAAGCACCGCTTAAGAGACTTTATTAGTTAGACTAATAACACCATCAATTTTTATAATTTTCTATAATAATGAATTAAAATTCTGAAAATATCTATATATATGTATATGTTGTTAGTAGTATGGTTTTAGTGAATTCCAAATTCATTTGTTACAAGACCAGTGCAAATGAGTGCTCATTGTTGGTTGCTATATAGAAGATGATGTACTATGATTAACAGTAAAAAAATGTGGAAGTAATCCTAATGAATACTGTCATAAATATGAAGTCAGACATAATTATACTTTGTAAGCCCAAATGATGGAAACATCTTAATTAATGTCATTCAAAAGTTTATTACATTAATTTGTCATTACAAAAGAACAACTAAATAAATAACTAAAAAATAATTTTTTTATGTACTAGAAGAAATAAATGAAATGAAATAAATGATAAATTTTCTTAATCCATGCAGATGTTTAGCACTTCAGCTCACTCTAATGAATGCATTGTCACAAAGTGAATAATGATGGTATTGTTTGGTAATGTTTAAAATTTATTGGGCAAATTACAAAAAAAAATATCAGGATTTAACGTGTTTTTCACATTAAATCTTAATATTTTAATTTTAATAATTTAAATCCTGAATTTTTAACCGTGTTCCAATGTTGACCTTCCGTCTGTTTCCGTTTGTTTCTGTTAATTTTTTACACTTATTTGATACACGTGTGTAGACACCCCATTTTTGACCGACCTTAAGACTCAGACGTCACCGGTTGAGCGCTCGGTGATGTTGCATGAGGTGCTCGTTCAGAAGTCTCAGAGTTGCGGCCGTGCGCCCTACCTCCGGACTCCCGAACCCTCTTCTGTGCCTTGTCTCGGTTTGCGAACCAGACTCGGTTTTCTCTGTTTTCTTTCCTAAGGGAAGGGAGTGGTCCCGTAGACTATCTCCTGGTGGCCGTGGGCTACTTTTTGTGGCCGTAGGCCATTTTGCCCATTTCGGAGCCCGGTTCCCGGTTTTCGGAGCCGTCAGGCCGTGTGCCTCGGTTCGGGACCGCCCAACCATCTCCGATTTCTCCGGTTTTTGGCAGGTACCTCTGTTTTGTCATTTCAAGGAACACTGGGGCCCCTGATGCCCACTTCGTGGCCGTATGCCACTTCCGGTGCCTGTAGCCGGTTTTCGAGACCCCGAACTGCCCGGTTTTGGTCCCGAGCATTCATTTCGCATCGGTTTTCTCCGGTTTTTGGCAGGGGACCTCTGTTTTACCATTCCGAGGGACACTGGGGCCCCTGATGCCCACTTCGTGGCCGTACGCCACTTTCGGTGCTTACAGCCGGTTTTCGGGACCCCGAACCGCGCGGTTTTGGTCCCGAGCATTCATTTTGCATTAGTTTTTGTTCAACTTTGGCAGGTACCTCTGTTTCAATACCAGGAAGATCACTGGGGAGTGGGAGGTCAGCAATTATCCCAGATAACCAGTTTCGCTCCTCCGGCGCCCGTTTTGCTCACTTCCGGGCCAATGTTGAACACCTTGGGGGTATTATCTTCCAACCAAAGCTACATATTTGTGATCAGGGGACATTGGAGGACCCTAAAAATGTATGGTCGGCCAGCAATTTTGATTTTCATTTTTGAGCCTCTCCTTCAAATGCAATGTTGTGACTCCTGTTTCAGTGTTGCCAATTTCCAACCTTAGAACCTTGTTCTACACATCTGGGAGGACCCTAAAAGTTCATGGTCGGTCAGTAATTGTTACTTTCATTTTTGAGCCTCTCTTTCAAGTTCTATGTTGTGACTCCTGCTTCAGTGTTGTCAGATTCCGACCCTGGGGCCTTGTTCTACACATCTGGGAGGACACCAAGGAGTGGTGGTCGGCCAGAAAATTTGCACTTCATTTTGGGGCCATGGCCGGCCGGCCAGGGTGAGTGGCTGGCCGACCAGTTGGGGTGGCCGGCCGGCCACCTTCCAGAAAACCACCTGGCCGGCCAGCTTTCTGCTTTCCAGCTCTTCACAGCTGTCCGGATATTTTTTTGAAATATCTCCCCCATCCGGGAGATATTTTGGAAGGGAAATCTTGCCTCCATTTCCCTCCCCTTTTACACCTTTTCTTCCCTATTTAAAGGGCTGGACAGCCCCTTTGCTAGGGTTAGAAAATTTGGTCTCATAAGCTTGTCTTCCATAACCTTCATTTCCATAGCCAAAACTTCAAAAAACCTTTAGGGTTCTAGGCCAATCCTTCATCAACCCTAAGCACCACCATCAACATCTCCATTCCAGCAGCAAAGGAGGGTTCTTCAAGGGCTAAGAAGCAACAAATTCAAGCCAAGAGGTAGCAAAAGTTGGATCTTCAAGGGTAAGTCTCTAAATCCCTTTTCCTATCACTTTCTTGCTTCCTATTTCTACCCTACTTGCCTACTATTTTGGGCTTTGACCCCTACTAGTTTTGTGCTTATTTTGAGCCCCTCTACAACTTTGTAGAAAGGCTCAACCCTGTTTGGTGTCTCTATGATATACTTGCTTCAATATCACCCTTTATGCCATAAAATTGCATGCTTTGTTTGGCTTTTGAGTGGTCCGATTTCGAGCATACTATATACTGTGGGTGGGCTTATGTTGAGCCCCTCTTCAACATTGAAGAAGGGCTCAACCATGTTTGGTGGTTCTAGAATGCACTTCCTTTGAAATTCTTCCATTTTACCGTAAAATTGCATGCTATTTTTAGCCTATTTGTGATCTGATTTGGAGCATGCAACATACTGATATTGTGCTCATTTTGAGCCCCTCTTCAACATTGAAGAAGGGCTCAACCTATTTTTCAATCTCTATCATGCACTTGCTTTGAATTCTTGTTCTACTCCCATGTTGCATGCTTCTTTAAGCTTATCATGATTTTGTTCTGAGCCTCCATCAGGATTGCAAAGTGCCTTATTTTGGTCCATTCTTTGTGTTTTTTTAAGGACCTTAAGCCATCTGATGTTTTCTTTTGGTACTTGTTTTGTAATCCTTTCATTTTTCCGTAAAATTGCATGTTTTTTTAGGCCATTCTACCTTCTGTTTTAGGCCTTCATCAGGCTTAGAAAGTGTCTTTTTTTGGTCTATTCTTCAAGTTTTATTAAGGGTCTTGAGTCATTTGATGTTTTCTTATGATACCTCATGTTATATCCCTTGTTGGCCCATTATATTGCATGCTATTTTGAGCCTATCTACATACTGATTTTGGAGTTTCCATTCACTGTAAATATGCATATTTTGGGCTCCTCTTAAATGTTGTAGAAGGAAATTTTGTGATTTGAATTTTCTATATACTACTTGCTTTGTAAATCTCCTCTTTTCCCCCATTTTTGCATACCATTGTTGCCATATCTATGCTCACAATTTGGCCATGTTTTGTACTGAAAAGATGCTTTTTTTGGGGCTGCCTTGCTACTTTTTTTGCTTTCATGTGCCAATTTTGCATGTTTAGCATAGCCGTAGGCCATTTCGGGTACTTAAAATCACATTTCGGGATGATTTCGTGCATTGTTTGTCATTTCGTATCATTTCGGGGCTGTTTTCCCCTTCATTTAGCTGCTGAAATTTGGTTTGCATGCTTGCATATCATTTTCCATATCATTTCATGCTTGTATATCATCGCATCGGTTTGCGTGTCCGCAGGCACGCATTTCGAAGCATCTCTTTTTATCCGCCGGCAGCCTATGTGAGTGTGGCTGAGGCTCTCTCATGTCGGCGTAAGCCCAATTCGCATTCCGTATGCCATTTCATGTCTGTATGTCATCGCCTCGGTTTGCGTGCCCGTGTGCACGCATTTCGAGGCAGCTCTTTTTTATCCGACGGCAGCTTATGTGAGTGCGGCTGAGGTCCTCTCATGTTAGTGTAAGCCCAATTTGCATTTTCATACATTTTGTCATTGCCTCGGTTTGCGTGCCCGTGTGCACGCATTTCGAGGCACCTCGGTTTTATCCGATTTGCATTTCATCATCGCCTCGGTTTGCGTGCCCGTGTGCACGTATTTCGAGACACTTCTGTTTTATCCGATTTGCATTTCATATCATCGCCTCGATTTGCGTGTCCGTGTGCACGCATTTCGAGGCACTCAGTTTTTATCCGATTTGCATGTCATGCCATCGCCTCGGTTTGCGTGCCCGCGTGCACGCTTTTCGAGGCATCTTATTTTCATCTCATTTTCACAACATAGTGCATACCAGGTTGTATCTTAGATTGCATTCATGTATTTTCTCAGTTTGCGTGCCCGTGTGCACGCATTTCGAGACATCTCATTTCCATAGCATCGTGCATGCTAAGTCATATGTTAGCTACATTTCATGCATATCATGCATATTGCATTGTGTCCAGGATAGGTGTTAGCCCGGGCACGGGAAACGAGGCGCGTTCCGTACTCCGAGTGACGGAACGGGTCTCAATTCTTAAGTCACCGACACTCCGGATAACCCATGATGGAGTTAGGTTTTTGCTGTAGCATCCATATGCATTCATCCCATATTGAGTTGTGCAATCCGACTCCTCGGCCATCATGCATCGAGATGCGTGATTGGTGGTACGAGGATCGAGGCATGCATATATTTGTGAAATACATTGCTATGCCCTTTTCCTGCTCTCTGTTACAACAAAATGAAGGACCAACAACTTTTTGGAATCCGGCACGCATTTCGAGAAACAGTGCAAACAGAGGCTAATTGGGGCATCCTAGTGGATTTCCGCGCCGAGGCAGTCCAACATACATTATTCATCAGAAGCAAGGCAGCCCCTGGCTTGTATGCCAGTTTACTGCTTTCTTAATTAATTTGTTAATTAATTAGAAATCTGTATTATTCAGATTGTAATATTCTTTTATTTCGGATTGTAATATTCTTTTATTTCGGGTCTGTATTATTATTTATTCGGACCCTCTGCGCGAGGGCATAAATGTAATAAGGGTGGGTGAGTGTGTTGTATGTCTTCCAACCCCCATTTCTTTCTCCCTTTTATTTACCTGCTTACGATGGTTAGATATAGGGCATATTTCAATTAGCACACAGTATGACAGCATGTTTGCATCATTCATCTGTTTTGCACGCACCGGGCTCGGCGCATCATACAAACTGCATTTGTATTTCAATTTCAAAATGAATACATGCTAACTGTAGCATTCCATATACCATGTTTAGAATAGCCGAGCCTTCTATAGTTGCATTTTGCATGTGTTGCATTAGGCATTCTGTATATTTTAGGATCATGCATGATTTCTAATCGGTTTTCGGTTTTGGCTTGGAGTACTCTGTAAGTTTTATGCTTTAGCATCCTTGCATGCGTGTGAGTGTTGCCATGGATAGCATGCTTACCATGAGGCTAAGTGCTTATGTGATATAACTGCCTTGAATGCCTGTGGGTGGAGGTTGAGTTATCTAAATTGGAGCAATTCATCGACTATTTGTTTTAAGCCCACTAGATAGTGGCAAAATCATGTTTTTTTACTAAGCCCACCCGAGGGTGGCAAATCCGCATTTTAACCTACCTGTGGGTAGCACCATCAAACCATTTTCAAACAAACAAACATGAAATGTTTGTTCCAATTCAGGCGATTCAGTCTATACTTGTATGCTGTGCGCATCACATAGTAACCTAGGCTAATAACCGGATAAGAACATCACAAGTGTTTCAAAAACAGATATCATGGTTAGTAGAGGCCGGTCTTTGACCGGGCGAGCGGGGGTGCTCACGATGTGACCTTCCCCAATCGTACCCAAGTTCCCGAGCCAACTTTGGTGATGACGGACACGTGGCCTTTTGGCACTGAGTCAGGGTTTCCTAAATTTCCCATTTTAAAATATTTAGGTGGCGACTCTGTTATCTGGCAAAGCAGTCCATGTTTGGCACTTCTTTCAACAAATCTGTTTTTCTCAAAAACGATTTGCCGGATTGGGACTCTTTGGTTCAAGATTTGGAACCGCAACAAAATCGAGTCCGAACTGTAGCGAGGTCCCTCGCGGGCTTGTTACAGTTTCTGGCGACTCTGCTGGGGAGTTAGAGAACTTGACTCGAACTCATGATATCTGCTTTTGACTACACTTGTGTGTTTCTTTGCATTGCATTTGCATTGGTGCGCCTAGGACACCGTGTTTGCCATCTGCTATTCCTGAGCGGTTTGCCGGAGGCTTGTCTTGTCAAGGCATGTCCATAAGGCTGACCGGTTACGGGCTCTGCCAGTATGGGAACACAAACCCCGGTTTTACCGGGGCACCCTTTTTGACCATTCGACCTAGTGCATATTCGGATCCATAGTGACCATTCCAAACTAGGACAGGTTGCTTACCCGTTTATAGGTTCTTTGAAGCCGCTGCGTGCGTAGTGAAACCTTAGCTCCTGACAAAATAGGACAGGGAAACCTTACCCCAACATAGGGGTGTTTTGGCTCTCACTTATCTGCTATGTGCTTGGTAGAGTGCGTCTCTACAGGGAATGCATATATCAGTATGAGTTTGGGCATCAGGCCTGCGGGCATCAGTTTTTGAGTTTGGATATCAGGCCTGCGGGCACCATACAGTATTTGAGAATCAGTTGTCCGTGGATATCAGATTCAGTTTAGGAGAACAGTGATACAGGAACAATGATCAGTGGTTGAGGGCAGTGTATTTCCAGCTTATCCAACTGCGTGTTGTATGCCCGACTGTGTGTTGTGTATATTTAAATTAAGTTGTTATGTTGCCCGTTTTTCTGGTCATTTATTTCCTTTTTGCTTTATTATCTTTTTGCTAGGGCAGTTTGTAGCACGATTGCTTCCGAGCCAGTCGATACTCCCCAAGCAATCTGGACACGAGGTCGCCGACTCAACCGATCCGAGGATCTAGTTGACGGACATCCAGTGTTCCACTCTCTACCCCCTGTTATCAGAAGGAGGCCGAGAAGGCACAGTATATCAGAGCACGGATCACCGGAACAGCAGTCTACTCTAGTGTTAGACAGTCGGGTTGAGATTCCTGTTTCTGCTATAGAGATACACCTGCCGGTTATTCAGATGGAACAACAGAACACAGCAATGGAGGCGATGATGCGCCAGATGAATGAGAGCATGAAACAAATGCAAGACGATGCTATCCGCCAGGCGGAATTTTCTAAACAGCAGGCCGCTGTCATGGCCCAACAGTCTGAGCTGATTACCAGATTACAACAGCAGAACGCCGCATCTGCTTCACACCAGGTCCCTCCTCCACCAGGGGCACAGCAGGTTCCTCCTCCACCCGGGGCCCCATTACCTGAGCAGATATCTACTGGCCAGAATGCCCCTCCAAATCTGCAGCATACCCAGAATACCCTCCCAAATCCACAGAACGCTCTGCCAAACCTCCAAAACACTCAAGAGGACACGGGTCTTCCAACGGGGCTGGCTCCGCCCCCGCTCCTACCACAACTGTCCAAAAACATTACACCTAACCACCCGGACTCTCCATTTGAGTTCGAGGTAGACCAGACAGCTCTGAAATTGAGCAAGTTGGAAAAGCTCTTCAAAAAATCACAGGGGGTGAAGGCCATCCCAGACATTGAAGACGGTTATACTGATGTGGCCGTGACATTGCCGGACAGATTTAAGATACCCCAGATCGATCGCTTTGATGGATCCGGGGACCCTATGGTCCACCTCCGGCTATTCTCAGACATCTTAAGACCAATGGGCCTAACCCGACCGCAAAAGCTTTCCTTGTTCGGTCGAACTTTATCGGGTGTGGCATCCACTTGGTATGCAAAGCTGGAAGATGATATGAAAACAAACTGGGATGAGATGGCTGAGGCCTTCCTTGCACAATATTCGTACAACACGCAAATCGAGGTCACAACTCGTGATCTCGAGACAACGAGGCAGGAACAGAAAGAGACTTTCTCTGATTTTGTCACTCGGTGGAGAGCCAAGGCATCGATGATGACTTTGAGGCCGACTGATAAAGACCAAATTAGGATGATTGTGCGCAATCTCCAACCAAGGCTTATGCAGAAGATGATTGTCGTTCCTTTCCCCACCTTCGCAGACTTACACGATATGGGGGTGCAAATTGAGGATGCTATGAAGCAAGGGTTGATTGACCAAGATCGGGATCAACCCCGAAGAACATTCAACCGTAGTAACAATGCAGGCCCGAGCGGCTCTACCAATGCAAGAACTTCAGAGGTCGGAATGGTCACCACCAATCCCCCTCCCCAACCAAGGCCCGCAGCGGCCACACCTTTTTCTGATGCCTCTAGAAGCAGTAACCAAGCTTCAAGATACCAACCCAGGGGTCAACGAACCTTCTCCCCATTACATATGCCTTTGTCCAAAGTCCTCGAGGTTCTAGTCAGAAAAGGGCATCTGAAACCCTTTGAACCGAGGCCCCCACCAAATCCACTCCCCCCTTCCCACAACCCAGCCAAATATTGCAAATACCACCAGCAGCATGGTCATGACACCGACCAATGTTACAGGCTGCGTCATGAGATTCAAGACCTCATTGACAGAAACATCATTCTACCTCCCGAGCGACCCAATGTCACAACCAATCCCCTCCCAGCACATAACCAAGATCCACACAAAAGAATCAATCTTATCCAAACTGGGGGCGTGTCTTACGACCCTAGTATCTACATTACTCCCTCCCACCTACCCAAGCCGGAGGTGATCCTCCCTGATAGCACGGACTTGTGCATGATGGACGCCTCCACAACCCAACCTGAGCCAAAGGTGGTGACCACCGGGAATGGAACGGGACAGGCTTCCGAGGAGAGCAAAATTGTTGAGTCTGGGGTGGAGCAATCTGAGAATTTAGCTGGCAGAGCTTATGATCCGAGTGGATATATCTTGTCAATGAGCCAACCAAAGCTGAGTGTGGGGCTGTCAGAAGAGGCTGAGTTGTGTATGATCCAGGGGGACAAGCTTGAATCAGCAGGGGATGATCTGACAACGGTGGAAGAGGACTTCGCCAACCTTCAATTCTTCAATGATCAGGAACCAGGGGATGCATCAATCAACTGGTTCGAATACGAGGAGTCAGCAGAAGTCGTCGGGTGGTTGGATGATCAACCAGATATCGTACCATTTGTGGCCGGAAGGGCCGAGGGTCAGATTGAATTGCCGGAGAGCGCCGGTACGAAGAATTCCGCTCGGGACCAAGACATTTTGAAAACCGAACAACTGACACTGGAGGAACAAGAAAAGAGATGGGATTCTGAGAGAGCCCGAAAAGCAAAGAACCATGAGGATGTTGAGAGCGCTGTGGGCACGAAAACTGAACATGCTGTGAGCATGTGGGAGGAAAATGCTGAGAGCACAAACAAGCCGGAACCAGACAGGTGCCTGTTAGATGCTAATGGAATGTGGTGGGAAGATGACGACTTGTATCTCGCCCACACAGACGAAGACTGGGCAGGTGGCCAACCAGACAACACCTGGTACCTCGAAGAGGTAGACCATATGACTAGAAGTGGGCGATATTTCAAACCCCCACACCTTGATCAACCCGAGGCATCAGGGAAAGATAAAGAGGCAGATAAACAGAGAGAGAAGCAGGTTGAAGAAGAGGCTGTATTGAAGCAGCTAAAGAAAATACAAGCAGACATCTCCATCTGGGGACTGCTTATGGCTTCAAGGGTGCACAGGCAGGCTGTCCTATCTGCCATGGACAAAGCCAAACTCTCCATCGAAACCACGCCAGAACAGCTAGTTGGGTTGGTCTTTCCGGGAGGAGGTTCCCCGGCGTTGACCTTTTCGGACAAGGAATTGCCGCCCGAGGGCGTGGATCATAACAGACCCCTCTACATCTCTGTAGAATGCAAGGACAAATGGATTCCGGTGGTACTTGTTGACACCGGGTCCGCTATCAATGTCTGCCCGGCCAGGACGGCGTATGCAATTGGGTTAAAGCCTGCGGACTTCACACCCACTACTCAAGTAATCAGAGCATATGACAATACAAGCAGGGATGTCCTAGGGACAGTAAAAATCCAAACCAAGATTGGGCCTGGACAACACGAGGTAGATTTTCATGTCTTGGAGGTCCCTGCATCCTTTAACATGCTTTTGGGGCAACCCTGGTTGCATCAGGTGAAGGCCGTCTCATCTACTCTACATCAAATGGTGAAATACCCCTATGGAAAGGGAGTAGCCATTGTTTTTGGGAACTCATCAATCCATCCCCCACCGGAGGTATCTACGCCAGTCCTGGAGATTGAACACGGCATGGAGCACATGTTCATATCGGGATTTACTTTGGCCGAGGCCCGGGTGGTGCAAAACATTATGGCTGTGAATGAGGGTGTGTATGTCAGTGCTCAAGCCGTCTACCTCATGAACAAGCTACAGCATATCTCGGGGATGGGATTGGGAAGAAGCGGCAGGAAAGGAGTCGCAACGTTGGCCGAAGTGCCACATAATCCACATACCTTTGGACTGGGTTATCTGCTCACCAAAGAAGACTGGGTGAGGAAAGGAAAGGAAATGGCCGGCAGGGCCAGAGCGAAGCAGGCTGGGAAGCCTTTTGATCTAATGCATAGGCCCATCTGGGGTACCCTGAACGGACGCTTCGTCCGGGAGGGGGAAGATTTTCCATTTTGTGGCTTCCCAGAGCCATGGTTCAACGCGGAGAAGAAGCGCGTACCAGGTTTCGAAATCTTCTTCGACTTGCAATTATCCGAGGATGACGTTGCCACAAAGCAGACAGACCCAACAACTGAGGCTGAGCAGAATAAGGCAGAGGATTCTGAGGGCACGGAATTGGAAATGGGGGTAGCACTGGCATGTCTCCTCTCTGATCCTCCGATCGACCAAGATTGCTTGGGGAATAACTTCATGGTTTCTGTGATTGGGGATGAAACGGCTGCGAGCCGACCAGCAGCTATCTTGGATGCATCGATCGCACCCTCTCTCACTTGGCAGTATGAGGAGGGATTCTTATCCAGCAGCACCGGGTCAAGTAGTGAGCCGGAGTCTGATTCCACCGAGTCCTGTGAGTCAGAATCAGATTCCAGCTCGACTGAGTCTGAGTCTGGTACTTCTGGGGGTGTCAACCCGGATGCCACAGTCCTGTCCAGGTCGTCTTTTTCCTTTTCATTTGAGTCTGTTGTAACCGATGAATTGGATGATTTGGATGTGCCTAATGAGAATGAACTGTCTGTGGTTTCCGAGTACTTTTCTGTGCCCCTAATTTATTGCATTAATTCAGACTTTCAAAATTTTGATCAAAACGACGAGGACGAAGTTCCTCCGGTTTTACAACGTCTAATTGAGCAAGAGCAAGAGAGATTTGTTAAGCCATTAATGGATGAAATCATTTCTGTGAACATTGGTACTGAGGAGGACCCGCGACTGGTCCAGATCGGGTCCACGTTGTCTTCGGAGGAACGCGAGCGCTTAGTCGCTTTATTAAAAGATTTCAAAGATGTTTTCGCGTGGTCCTACGAAGACATGCCTGGAATCGATCCTGAGATTGTACAGCATCGGATCCCCCTTGACCTCGAGGCCCGACCTGTCAAGCAGAAGCTCAGAAGGATCCGCCCGGATTGGGCTCTTAAGATCAAGGAAGAGGTCACCAAGCAAATTGACGCAGGCTTCCTGCTGGTATCTGAATATCCGACTTGGTTGGCCAACATAGTTCCAGTGCCGAAGAAAGATGGCAGTATCCGGGTGTGCGTAGACTTCAGGGATTTGAACAGAGCTAGTCCGAAGGACGATTTTCCCCTACCGCACATCGATGAGTTAGTGGACTTCACAGCAGGGCATGCATTGCTCTCATTCATAGATGGCTTTTCAGGGTATAACCAGATAGTGATGGCGCCAGAGGACAGGGAAAAGACTGCATTCACCACCCCGTGGGGGACATACTGCTATCGGGTAATGCCGTTTGGGTTGAAGAACGCTGGGGCTACTTATCAACGGGCCGCGACCACAATACTACATGATATGATCCACAAAGAGGTTGAGGTGTATGTGGACGATATGATTGTCAAGTCCAAAGAAAGAGAGGGCCACTACACCGCCTTGCACAAGTTTTTCCAAAGGATCAGGGAATTCCGGTTGCAGCTAAACCCTCAGAAATGTACATTTGGTGTTACAGCGGGAAAAATGCTGGGGTTTCTGATTACACAAAGGGGCATCGAGGTCGACCCTTCCAAAATCAAGGCCATCTTAGAAATGCCACCACCAAGGACTGAAAAGGAGGTGCGAGGCTTTCTGGGTAAAGTGCAATTCATAAGACGGTTTATTTCAAAACTAACCTCGACTTGTGAACCACTTTTTGGCCTCCTGAAGAAAGGAAAGAAGTTCCAATGGGACGGCCGATGTCAAGCTGCATTTGAACAGATTAAAGAATATCTACAGAACCCACCCGTTTTATCACCAGCAGAACCAGGGAAACCGTTGATTTTGTATCTGTTAGTAACAAAGACCACGATGGGCTGCATGCTTGCACAAGAATCAGAAGATAAGGTGGAGAAAGCCATTTACTATTTGAGCAAGAAAATGCTGGAGTATGAGACCCGGTATACGCCGCTGGAAAAGGCTTGCTTAGCTCTGGTATGGGCTACCAGGAAGCTGCGGCACTACCTGTTAGCTCACTCTGTAATGCTGGTTTCACGACTAGATCCCATCAAATATCTCTTCGAGAAACCAGCGCTTACGGGTAGGCTAGCTCGTTGGTTGCTGTTGCTCTCCGAATTTGATCTCACATATGTGACGCGCAAGTCAGTGAAAGGAAGAGCGGTGGCAGAGTTCCTTGCCGACCACCCGGTTGAGGGGGATGAAGCAGTTGAGTATCTATTCCCAGATGAAGCAATTCTGCATATCGACAAGGAAACTTGGACGATGTACTTTGACGGAGCGTCAAATCAACATGGGTATGGGATAGGAGTGTTGCTAATAGCACCCGACAATTCCCGTATCCCTCTAGCCTTCAAGCTCCGGTTCAAAGTCTCAAATAATGAAGCAGAATACGAAGCGTGCATTGCTGGTTTGGAAGCAGCCCTAGAACTAGGGGCAAGACGGCTGGACGTCATTGGAGATTCGAACCTTGTTGTGTCTCAAGCTAAAGGAGACTGGAAAGTTAAAGAGGAAAATATGATGATGTATCACCAAACCTTGGATTTGCTGATTCCTCGGTTTGAGAAGCTGAATTTCGCTCATCTATTAAGAGAGAACAACAAGTTCGCAGATTCATTAGCAACTCTATCATCTATGATAGACATCCCGTGTGGAGTCCGGATGCGTCCAGTCATCATCGACCAGAAATTTGTACCTGCTTATGAGTCGATTGCAACCATAGATGAAGTTCAGGACGAACACCCCTGGTACTACGACATCTGGAACTTTTTGGAGAAAGAAACATACCCGCCAGGGGTAAATGCCAAAGACAAGAGGGCAATCAGAAGAATGTCAGTTCAGTTCATCATCTGCGGGGGTAAACTGTATAAACGGGGTCATCTGGGAATGCATAAACTGTGCGTTGATGCTGAAGAGTCCAAACGTCTGATGGAAGCCATCCACGGGGGTGAATGTGGTGCACATATGAATGGGGTGATGTTGGCGCGGAAGATCCTTAGACAAGGTTATTACTGGTCCACCATGGAGGAGGATTGTATTGGTTTCGTCCGGCGATGCCACAAATGTCAGATTCATGCAAATCGTATGAACATTCCGCCGTCAAAGCTGTACAACATGACTTCGCCATGGTCGTTTTCTGTCTGGGGAATTGATGTAATCGGAGCTGTTACGCCAAAGGGGTCGAATGGGCATGAGTTCATCTTGGTAGCGATAGATTATTTCACGAAGTGGGTTGAGGCCCAATCTTATGCAGTGTTGAAAGCTTCACACGTTGCAAAATTCATCAGAAACAACATTATCTGTCGCTACGGGGTCCCAAATGAAATAGTTTCTGACAATGGTTTCCACTTCAAAAAGGAGGTGATTGATTTGTTGGAGAAATACAATGTGGCTTTTCATAAGTCGTCTACTTACCGGCCGCAAACCAACGGAGCAGTTGAGGCCGCCAACAAGAACATCAAGCGCATACTGCAGAAGATGGTGGAAACCTATCGGGACTGGCCAGATAAGCTGCCATTTGCTCTGTGGGGCTACAGGACTTCGATCAGAACTTCTACTGGGGCGACTCCGTACTCATTGGTCTATGGGATGGAGGCCGTTCTGCCTATTGAGATTGAGGTCCCGTCATTACGAGTATTGGCCGAGTGCCAGATAGCCGAAGCGGATTGGCAGCAGAACAGATTTGAGGAACTCATGCTTTTCGATGAAAGAAGGTTGAAAGCACTGTACCACGTCCAAGGTTATCAACGCAGAATCGCCCGGGCTTTTAACAAGAAGGTTAAGTCCAGGAACTTGAAAGAAGGAGATTTGGTACTCAAAGACAACCGAGCTCCCATTCACGACCCAAGGGGCAAGTTCAGACCCAATTGGACTGGTCCCTACATCATCAAGTCAATCTGGTCAGGTGGAGCTGTGGTTCTGATGGATTTAGATGGCTTGGAGTTTTCCCAACCGATCAACATGGACAAGTTGAAGAAATATTGCCCCTGAGAGGCTCGCTAGGCCGAAAACCCGAAAGGGCGACCTAGGCAAAACTTAGAGCATAAAAAATTTTGAAATTATAAAAACTGAGCTCGCAAGGTTGAAAACCCGCAAAGGGCGGCCTTGGCAAAAGTTAGTGCGCAAAAGGAGAGCAAAAATACCCGAGCGAACCTAGGCTTGAACTACGTAAGACTTGATTCCCATCTTTGGGATACGTAGGCAGCTTCATCTTGAAGTTCAGTCACAATCTTTTCCCCGATCAACTGTGTCCATTTTGATCATCTCAGTCATCTCTATTCATCAGCATTTATTGTGATCTCCGGTACAGTGCTATTCAAACTAGAGGCAACTTTCCGTTGCAATGAAGTGTTCCGGCATCATCCAGACTAGGGGCAACTTTCCATTGCTATGAATTGCCGAGGCACTTTTCAAACTAGGGGCAACTTTCCAGTTGCTAGGATTCGGCGTTGTGCATCTCAGTGACAGATCTCAGGTGTGTCCAGTTCTGATCCATATCGAAAATAGTTTTGAAAAGTTTTAATACAACTTGACTTTGTTCAAATTAATCTTTTCACAACTAAGACCATTTTTGGACCAAAAGCGGAGAATTTTCAGTACCACAACCTTCAATTTCATTGATTTCAAAACAGAGTTCTTTTGCTCTTGCATACAATTGAAGTTGCTTTTTATTACACTCATAAAGAAAACTTGAAGGTACTAATAAAGCAATAAATCTGGGGCATGGTCAAGTCAGGTGTCCCTGCGCCCCCTTCCAGAGCTGGTTGAAGCCTCTGATGCCAACTTAGGCCCAACTTGTGCTTCTTCGTTGAGCCAATCCCAGCACTCATCAGACAAAGTGCAACTGAAAACAGGGGCGGGGGACAAGAGCTCTCTGGTCCTCCAAGCTGTAATATGCCGGGCAAGATGTGCACCTCGGACTGGGAATGTAGCCGGATACTCTATCCCCTCCGGAGGGCAAGTCTGATCATGGCCGAACTGGCGCAGAATACGGAATGGGAAATAGAATACACAGTGAGTCAAGCCGATCAAACGGATCCCGGTATCCTGGAACATGCTGTAGCTCATGGCCGGGAGATTAAGCCAGGGACAGCGCCACGCAATGCGATCTACCGATAAGTTGCACATCCATTCAAACCACCAGCTCTCATCAGGAGCATTAACTAGGCGTTGCCGAAAGAAGTAGCCGCGGGCTGAGTAGGCAGGGCAAGAGTCCACAACTTGCAATTTATCCATCAACCATATCTGGGGAGGGATGAAAAATGAGAGAATAAAGAATAGAGAGATGTGCGATGAGGGAAAAGTGAGATAAGGGTTTTGTGAGAAAAATCGAGCCCGAGGGCCGAGTGATGTAAGCAAACACATATGCGAGCTTGGGTGGGGAACATTACCTGTAGCAGTAGTGGACTCCCCGCAAACCTGGTTGTCTCTTGGCGGTAGAAGGCATCTAGACCCATCAGTGTCTCGGCCAAAGTCATGGCAATACAACTCTTTCCTTCCCTCAAGCCTTGAGCGACTTCAATCAAGCGGATGTTAGCTCCTCCGGAGCCCGAAACAAACAGAAAATGGGATAGTAGGCACAAGCAAAGGGCATGCTGTCGAAAACCTTGCCAATAGTGGTCGCTGCGGTCACCAGCATTAGAGAATCGGTAAATCAGGCTCGGGATATCCAACATCCCATTACCAATCAGAGATCGAGCATCATGCGCGTTGAGACCGCACATCCGCTCTAAAGCTTGGGCATGGCCGAAACGAGACTGAGGCAAGATCTCTTCTGAGCGTTCAGACTCCATCAAAGCTTGAAAATCTTCAAAAGTAGGACATACCTCTTGCCCTCCGAAGCTGAAGACATGCGTCACTGGATTCCAAAACCTTGCCGCGGCATGGAGGAAAGAAAGATGCAGTGGAGTCCGGCCTAGCGTGAACAGTGCATTCAAGCCAAAACCCCGGAAATTCAACTTCTCCGAGCCATCTAGAGCAGAAATCCAAGATGTGAGATTCTCTGCGAGAAATGCCTCCATTTTGTGAGGAAAGGTGATGAAATGAATAAGTTCCAAGGGTGGGGCTTTTATAGAGGGGCAAAACACTATTCAAAGGACACGTGTCACATTTCTGGAGGTTGCGGGAGAGGTAGCCGGCCGGCCACCTATCCTAGTAGGCCGGCCACTTTTTCGTCTTCAAATGCGAAATGTTTTCGGCCTTGTATTGGTTCTATTTTGCCCGCCGGAAGAAAGTTTGAAGCATTTTCATGCATCGGGAATGTCGAAGGCCTCCATTTCTCTCAGTTTCGGGTACGTTCCGTCATCCAGATTGTCCGTCCGAAGTACATCTTGTTGTGTTTTGCTTATCGAGTTGTTGTTTTGTTTATCGAGTTGTAAGTTTTGTCGAGCTGTCGCATTTTGTGTTTCGATTTGTTACTTTCTTTTTTTTTTGATTACACAATGTTGTTAAGTCTTGTCGATTGAGTCGTTAACATTGTTGTACTTTGTTTATCGAGTTGTAAACTTGCTAAGATTCTTTTATTTCTTAGTAAGTCGATTTGTTTTTATTTGTTGCGTCGGTTCATTACCTGACCCGGTAAATACATGAAGCACATTTTCATTCAATTCCATTTTGTGCAAACTGATGCGATGCAATGCTAAGAATTTCAAATACAAACATCTTTTCAAAAGCTGTTTCATTCCATCATGTTTTACAACAAAATAAAGGTACAAGTTTTACAGGAAATAAAACTGTCTAACAATGTGCAAAGTGCTACAAACTACTAGCCAAAAAGTAAAATAAAACAGGAAATGTCATCAGTATCCTCGGGAACGGGAATGGGGAGGCCCTCTCATCCTCTTCTGCAGGATAATCTCTGCATCATCATCACCATCTAGATCAGAGCTGTCATCTTCCAGATCCCCCTCAGGCTCGTCTCCGCTCCCGGAACCAAGACCGGAGCCTCCCTCCCCAAGAGATGTCTCTGACACGCGGTCTGCGACCTCCTCCTCCTCATCCTCGACAATGGGTGCCCTGCGTCTGCGAGACGACCCTGCTCCTCGAGCTCCTCGGTAAGGCCTAGATGGCCCAGCTCCTCGAGGCCCAGTACCTCGAGCAGGTCTAGCACCTCGACCTCTCTGAAAAGGCCCGGGGGGCCCACCTCGTGTCGAAGCATATACGGGAGGCATCTGAAAATGAAAAGTGCAATACATCAGTTCAAACATAAAAGCAGGTGCAAATACAATATGTGAGTGGGGTGTGTGCCAGATGTGTTCTACACAGCCTATCAATACAGCAGAGTGTTTAAAGCCAGAGCATTAACAGAAATATGATAAATGCAAGAGAGATGAAGGGTACCTGGAAGCCCATGATGGACATCTGTGCCTCTCTACGCAGGACCATCCCCTCAAGTGAGGCCACCACCCCGAGCATCTGATCTATGTACTCCCGAGGTGGCTGGAGATACAAGCTCAAGTCATCAATAAATAAGCAACTGCCGGAATGTCTGTGTGATAAATGAAAAATGGTAGAACATACCGGTGGTGAGTCAGGATCACTGACATATTTGTGACCAGGCATCGGAGGCTCCATAGGGATCGGAATCGGGGAGGTAGTCCCATACTGCCAACTCGTCAACTCAGTCGGCATATCTGGCCATCCAGGATGATCAAGAGTCGGAGGGATCGGAGGAATCGAACTGCCTCTACCTCTAGATGCACCAGCCCTGCTAGAAGAAGGGATGTCTGTAGCACGGGCGCGACTCGAAGATGGTGCGCCAGTGGACCTCCATGGTGGAGCCCGTACTCCCGTCAAGGGGGGCATCAGATATATGCGGCGATAGGTGGCGTAGTTCCCCTCAATGAGATGTAATAAAGCATCGCTGCCCTGCATGTCCCTAGTGACCTCCTCAGCAGATAGCCTGTCGGCAGTCCGCATAGTGGGTGGAGGCACAGCAGGAGGGTCCTGAGACTCATACCCCCACACCTGATGCTGAAAACGTTCCCCCAGGAACCAAGCCCTGCCGACTGGTCCCTCGAGCAGGAACCTATACTGGGAACTAGTCGACCCTCCGGGGTACTGATTCTCGAGGTCGTCGCCAAAGACTGCCCAGGGTTGCCAAGTGATCTGCGGATAACCAGTGCATAAATCAATCAGAAATCAGAATATATAGAGCAGATCAAAGATGAAAATGAAAGGAACTGAGAGTTCTAAAATACCTCTGTCGCTCGTACAGTGTCGAAGTACTGTCGCAGAGAGAAGAGAGTCTCTCGAGGCCTCGGTAGGTGCTCACCCTCAAACATCAATGAAAATGGAGTCATAGGAGGCCCTGCCACCTCCATCTCCGGAGCTAATGTGGGGAAATATGCATATACCCATAGCTGAGAAAAGCAGTGCAGAATGTGAATACAAGGTGCTAAAGGCAGAATACAGAATGCAAAGTGCGCCGTGTGTGCAGTGAACAAGTAATGAGGAGCAAAAATGTAAATCAAGAGGACAGAATGTACCTCCCAGGCTCTCCAGTAGCCGCCGAGTAAGTCCCCTCGTGTGCGAGAGACTGCGCTCATATAACAATAAAAGGTAGCCAGGCCAGCGCCGCCCCAATCATACTGACCGACCTGTGATAGGTCTACTAGAGCGCTCAGCAGGTGCAACTCCACCATATTCCCTCTATCAGCAAATAGGGTGGTGCCGAAGAGGAACATAAGGAAACCGCGGGCATACTGCTCCGCCTCCTCAGGAGACTCAGGCTCCATCTGTGGCCGCCGGAAATGAGAAGAGAACCAAGTATATCGAACCCTCCCGGAAGCTCTATCTACAGGTGGGAGTGCCCCCAATAGATGCATCCAGGCAGCCTCCCACTGACCCATATCCTCGTCATAGGGAATGGGCCCACCGCCTACGTCTAGGCCGGTGAGTACAGCGGGGTCATGGTCATATCCCCGGTCGCAGAAAAATGGAAAGAATTGGTGGTGTCCCACCATCTCTCCGCTAGAGCAGCAAATAATGTCCTACTGATGAGACAATGAGATAATCCTCTGCAGAATGGCCCGAATCCTGCAAAGTCAACCAATTCCCGGACAGCTTTCGGAAGCTCAGCGTACCACTCCCTCGCGGCAGTGGAGCCATATCCTCGTACTGTGCGAGAGCCGGCCTGCATTTAGAATGAATGCGTGTATCAACAAATGAAGTGAAAATGAGCTGTGTGCAAATGAAGTGAAAATGAGCTGTGTGCAAATGAAGTGAAAATGAGCATGTGTTAGCAAATGAAGTGTTTTGAGCTGTATGCAAAGAAAAATTTAGTATTTGGGCTGTGCGTTCAAATTTTAGAAAATCAGTGGGCTGTGTGTTCGCTTCAAGTTTAGGGCTGTGTGTTCTACTCCTAATCAGTGGGCTGTGTGTTCACTTCAAATCTGGGCTGTGTGTTCACTTCAAATCTGGGCTGTGTGTTCAGTACATCAAAGTTTAGGGCTGTGTGTTCTACTCTTAATTAGTGGGCTGTGTGTTCGCTTCAAATTTGGGCTGTGTGTTCAGAAAATCTGAGTTTTGGGACTGTGTGTTCTACTCTTAATCAGTGGGCTGCGTGTTCGCTTCAAATCTGGGCTGTGTGTTCAGTAAATCAAAGTTTCGGACTGTGTGTTCTTTAATCAGTGGGCTGCGTGTTCGCTTCAAATCTGGGCTGTGTGTTCAGTAAATCAAAGTTTGTGGACTGTGTGTTCTACTCTTAATCAGTGGGCTGCGTGTTCGCTTCAAATCTGGGCTGTGTGTTCAGTACATCAAAGTTTTGGGACTGTGTGTTCTACTCTTAATCAGTGGGCTGTGTGTTCGCTTCAAATCTGGGCTGTGTGTTCAGTAAATCAAAGTTTGTGGACTGTGTGTTCTACTCTTAATCAGTGGGCTGTGTGTTCGCTTCAAATCTGGGCTGTGTGTTCAGTAAATCAAAGTTTCGGACTGTGTGTTCTTTAATCAGTGGGCTGAGTGTTCGCTTCAAATCTGGGCTGTGTGTTCAGTAAATCAAAGTTTAGGGCTGTGTGTTCTACTCCTAATCAGTGGGCTGTGTGTTCACTTCAAATCTGGGCTGTGTGTTCACTTCAAATCTGGGCTGTGTGTTCAGTACATCAAAGTTTAGGGCTGTGTGTTCTAATCTTAATTAGTGGGCTGTGTGTTCGCTTCAAATTTGGGCTGTGTGTTCAGAAAATCTGAGTTTTGGGACTGTGTGTTCTACTCTTAGTCAGTATGTGTTGTGTGCTCATTTTCAACTTCGGGCTGTGTGTTCGGTGAATTAATGTTTGAGCCGTGTATTCAATTTCTAACTAATGTGCACTGTGCGTTCACAATCAGTCAATGTGCCCTGTGTTCATGAAATTCAAGTGGCTAAGTCACATGCTCAGGATGCAAGTACTATGTCGTAAGCTAAATTGTGTGTCTAAGCATAGCAGGGGAATGAAATGCACGAGAGATACAGAGAATAAAGTAAAATACCTCTGCATCGTAGGAGAGGTGCTGCTCCAGCTCTCGCAGAAGAAGATCCCCTGGTACCCGATCATTAAACTCAGTGAAATGACGAAAAGTGGCTCGCGGAAGCCTATGTACCGCTGGAGCATATCGATCGGGAATAAAAGGGCGGACCCTCGGGGGCAATGCCATAACATCAAAATCATCTCCGGCGCCGGAAAAACCTCCACCGTGAGGGAAATGACCCGCCATGTCGAGAAATCTGCAAAGAGAAGCAAAAATGAGCAAAATGGGCCAAAATTGGAAAAAGTCAACAAAAGTCAACTCTCGGGAAATAAAAAGTCAACAAAAGTCAACTCCCGGGAAAATTTTCCAAATATTGAGACAAACTTACCTCAAGTGGTGAAAATGACAAGAGAAGCTCCGGAATCAAAATTTAGTCGGCTCAAAGTGCTTAACGCAGGAAGATTTCGCGAGAACAACTTGTGTGGAAGGCCGGGGGACGCGCATAAAATGCAGATCTGAAGGAGAAAATGGTCTAGGGAGCAAGAGGAGGAAGTTTTGCAGCCTTGGGTGTGATTTCGGATGGAATGGAGGTGCCTATATATAGAAATAGCTGAAAAAGACCAAAATGCCCCTGCTTTTGGGCAGTGGCCGGCCGGCCACCTTTTCTGGCTGGCCGGCCCCTCTACTTTTTCCCCCTGGCCGATGGCTTCTCCTAGGGAAATGGGCTGGCCGTTGGTGGTCCCCACCCCCTCCCCTACCTCTCTGCAAATTTTGAGGAAAATCGGAGTTCCCGGGACCTGAAAAAGTTCAAGAAAAGTGCACTTTCTGGCGCCGAATTGCTCCACCGGAACTTCAACTGCAATTTCTGATATGTGTCTCATCATTATTCATCAAAATCAGAGTGTATCCTTTTTAAATATGTTGTGACCTCTCCGGGAGGTGAATCAGAGGCCGCGATTGAGTTGCCGTCGCCGAAATGCGCGTTTTCCGGCTCATCATTTCATGTCAAACGGGCACCCTAATTTATACTCGTTTTGCGTTGTTGTGCATATAACTCGCATTCTCATGAATGTTTTGCATTGTCATGCATGATTTCTTGGTGTACAATACTTCTATGCTTGAACATGCGTTGTCACGCATTATCCTTTCTCGCTTTGTGTTGCATTCATTCACCGACACTGCGTGTGTCAGACTTTTGGAATCATAGGAATCATATTGAATATATGTTGTTAGCATATTGTTCTTGTTGAATTTCTCAATTTTGCAGGCACGATATTGTATGTACGGTTCATTTGAGGCTGGTGCGACCAGACGAATCGCGCAGGTATCGTATCTTCTCCGTGTGAGACGCGACGAGAATTGAATGATTCTCCGCATTCCTAACTGCATGAAATGTAGTTGTTGCTTTGCATTCTAGCTTAGAATTGTTGCATCTATTTGTCAATACTTGCTTCATTACAGCTTGCTACACTTGCACGATCATTTGGCTCCGTGCCTATCATTTGCATTTTGCCCCCTTTTGCCTGAAGGTACGCCTGCGGGCACATATCTGTTTACCTTGTATGATTGTCTAAGTCTTCGGCCTTGTCAAAAATGGGTCGTCTCTGGGCTTTGACATTCACTCTCGTCACTTCTTGACTTCCGAGTTCTGTCAAAGAGGGGCAACTGTAGACACCCCATTTTTGACCAACCTTAAGACTCAGACGTCACCGGTTGAGCGCTCGGTGATGTTGCATGAGGTGCTCATTCAGAAGTCTCAGAGTTGCGGCCGTGCGCCCTACCTCCGAACTCCCGAACCCTCTTCTGTGCCTTGTCTCGGTTTGCGAACCAGACTCGGTTTTCTCTGTTTTCTTTCCTAAGGGAAGGGAGTGGTCCCGTAGACTATCTCCTGGTGGCCGTGGGCTACTTTTTGTGGCCGTAGGCCATTTTGCCCATTTCGGAGCCCGGTTCCCGGTTTTCGGAGCCGTCAGGCCGTGTGCCTCGGTTCAGGACCGCCCAACCATCTCCGATTTCTCCGGTTTTTGGCAGGTACCTCTGTTTTGTCATTTCAAGGAACACTGGGGCCCCTGATGCCCACTTCGTGGCCGTATGCCACTTCCGGTGCCTGTAGCCGGTTTTCGAGACCCCGAACTGCCCGGTTTTGGTCCCGAGCATTCATTTCGCATCGGTTTTCTCCGGTTTTTGGCGGGGACCTCTGTTTTACCATTCCGAGGGACACTGGGGCCCCTGATGCCCACTTCGTGGCCGTACGCCACTTTCGGTGCTTACAGCCGGTTTTCGGGACCCCGAACCGCGCGGTTTTGGTCCCGAGCATTCATTTTGCATTAGTTTTTGTTCAACTTTGGCAGGTACCTCTGTTTCAATACCAGGAAGATCACTGGGGAGTGGGAGGTCAGCAATTATCCCAGATAACCAGTTTCGCTCCTCCGGCGCCCGTTTTGCTCACTTCCGGGCCAATGTTGAACACCTTGGGGGTATTATCTTCCAACCAAAGCTACATATTTGTGATCAGGGGACATTGGAGGACCCTAAAAATGTATGGTCGGCCAGCAATTTTGATTTTCATTTTTGAGCCTCTCCTTCAAATGCAATGTTGTGACTCCTGTTTCAGTGTTGCCAATTTCCAACCTTAGAACCTTGTTCTACACATCTGGGAGGACCCTAAAAGTTCATGGTCGGTCAGTAATTGTTACTTTCATTTTTGAGCCTCTCTTTCAAGTTCTATGTTGTGACTCCTGCTTCAGTGTTGTCAGATTCCGACCCTGGGGCCTTGTTCTACACATCTGGGAGGACACCAAGGAGTGGTGGTCGGCCAGAAAATTTGCACTTCATTTTGGGGCCATGGCCGGCCGGCCAGGGTGAGTGGCTGGCCGACCAGTTGGGGTGGCCGGCCGGCCACCTTCCAGAAAACCACCTGGCCGGCCAGCTTTCTGCTTTCCAGCTCTTCACAGCTGTCCGGATATTTTTTTGAAATATCTCCCCCATCCGGGGGATATTTTGGGAGGGAAATCTTGCCTCCATTTCCCTCCCCTTTTACACCTTTTCTTCCCTATTTAAAGGGCTGGACAGCCCCTTTGCTAGGGTTAGAAAATTTGGTCTCATAAGCTTGTCTTCCATAACCTTCATTTCCATAGCCAAAACTTCAAAAAACCTTTAGGGTTCTAGGCCAATCCTTCATCAACCCTAAGCACCACCATCAACATCTCCATTCCAGCAGCAAAGGAGGGTTCTTCAAGGGCTAAGAAGCAACAAATTCAAGCCAAGAGGTAGCAAAAGTTGGATCTTCAAGGGTAAGTCTCTAAATCCCTTTTCCTATCACTTTCTTGCTTCCTATTTCTACCCTACTTGCCTACTATTTTGGGCTTTGACCCCTACTAGTTTTGTGCTTATTTTGAGCCCCTCTACAACTTTGTAGAAAGGCTCAACCCTGTTTGGTGTCTCTATGATATACTTGCTTCAATATCACCCTTTATGCCATAAAATTGCATGCTTTGTTTGGCTTTTGAGTGGTCTGATTTCGAGCATACTATATACTGTGGGTGGGCTTATGTTGAGCCCCTCTTCAACATTGAAGAAGGGCTCAACCATGTTTGGTGGTTCTAGAATGCACTTCCTTTGAAATTCTTCCATTTTACCGTAAAATTGCATGCTATTTTTAGCCTATTTGTGATCTGATTTGGAGCATGCAACATACTGATATTGTGCTCATTTTGAGCCCCTCTTCAACATTGAAGAAGGGCTCAACCTATTTTTCAATCTCTATCATGCACTTGCTTTGAATTCTTGTTCTACTCCCATGTTGCATGCTTCTTTAAGCTTATCATGATTTTGTTTTGAGCCTCCATCAGGATTGCAAAGTGCCTTATTTTGGTCCATTCTTTGTGTTTTTTTAAGGACCTTAAGCCATCTGATGTTTTCTTTTGGTACTTGTTTTGTAATCCTTTCATTTTTCCGTAAAATTGCATGTTTTTTTAGGCCATTCTACCTTCTGTTTTAGGCATTCATCAGGCTTAGAAAGTGTCTTTTTTTGGTCTATTCTTCAAGTTTTATTAAGGGTCTTGAGTCATTTGATGTTTGCTTATGATACCTCATGTTATATCCCTTGTTGGCCCATTATATTGCATGCTATTTTGAGCCTATCTACATACTGATTTTGGAGTTTCCATTCACTGTAAATATGCATATTTTGGGCTCCTCTTAAATGTTGTAGAAGGAAATTTTGTGATTTGAATTTTCTATATACTACTTGCTTTGTAAATCTCCTCTTTTCCCTCATTTTTGCATACCATTGTTGCCATATCTATGCTCACAATTTGGCCATGTTTTGTACTGAAAAGATGCTTTTTTTGGGGCTGCCTTGCTACTTTTTTTGCTTTCATGTGCCAATTTTGCATGTTTAGCATAGCCGTAGGCCATTTCGGGTACTTAAAATCACATTTCGGGATGATTTCGTGCATTGTTTGTCATTTCGTATCATTTAGGGGCTGTTTTCCCCTTCATTTAGCTGCTGAAATTTGGTTTGCATGCTTGCATATCATTTTCCATATCATTTCATGCTTGTATATCGCCTCGGTTTGCGTGTCCGCGGGCACGCATTTCGAGGCATCTCTTTTTATCCGCCGGCAGCCTATGTGAGTGTGGCTGAGGCTCTCTCATGTCGGCGTAAGCCCAATTCGCATTCCGTATGCCATTTCATGTCTGTATGTCATCGCCTCGGTTTGCGTGCCCGTGTGCACGCATTTCGAGGCAGCTCTTTTTTATCCGACGGCAGCTTATGTGAGTGCGGCTGAGGTCCTCTCATGTTAGTGTAAGCCCAATTTGCATTTTCATACATTTTGTCATTGCCTCGGTTTGCGTGTCCGTGTGCACGCATTTCGAGGCACCTCGGTTTTATCCGATTTGCATTTCATCATCGCCTCGGTTTGCGTGCCCGTGTGCACGTATTTCGAGGCACTTCTGTTTTATCTGATTTGCATTTTATATCATCGCCTCGGTTTGCGTGTCCGTGTGCACGCATTTCGAGGCACTCAGTTTTTATCCGATTTGCATGTCATGCCATCGCCTCGGTTTGCGTGCCCGCGTGCACGCTTTTCGAGGCATCTTATTTTTATCTCATTTTCACAGCATAGTGCATACCAGGTTGTATCTTAGATTGCATTCATGTATTTTCTCAATTTGCGTGCCCGTGTGCACGCATTTCGAGACATCTCATTTCCATAGCATCGTGCATGCTAAGTCATATGTTAGCTACATTTCATGCATATCATGCATATTGCATTGTGTCCAGGATAGGTGTTAGCCCGGGCACGGGAAACGAGGCGCGTTCCGTACTCCGAGTGACGGAACGGGTCTCAATTCTTAAGTCACCGACACTCCGGATAACCCATGATGGAGTTAGGTTTTTGCTGTAGCATCCATATGCATTTATCCCATATTGAGTTGTGCAATCCGACTTCTCGGCCATCATGCATCGAGATGCGTGATTGGTGGCACGAGGATCGAGGCATGCATATATTTATGAAATACATTGCTATGCCCTTTTCCTGCTCTCTGTTACAGCAAAATCAAGGACCAACAACTTTTCGGAATCCGGCACGCATTTCGAGAAACAATGCAAACAGAGGCTAATTGGGGCATCCCAGTGGATTTCCGCGCCGAGGCAGTCCAACATACATTATTCATCAGAAGCAAGGCAGCCCCTGGCTTGTATGTCAGTTTACTGCTTTCTTAATTAATTTGTTAATTAATTAGAAATCTGTATTATTCGGATTGTAATATTCTTTTATTTCGGATTGTAATATTCTTTTATTTCGGGTCTGTATTATTATTTATTCGGACCCTCTGCGCGAGGGCATAAATGTAATAAGGGTGGGTGAGTGTGTTGTATGTCTTCCAACCCCCATTTCTTTCTCCCTTTTATTTACCTGCTTACGATGGTTAGATATAGGGCATATTTCAATTAGCACACAGTATGACAGCATGTTTGCATCATTCATCTGTTTTGCACGCACCGGGCTCGGCGCATCATACAAACTGCATTTGTATTTCAATTTCAAAATGAATACATGCTAACTGTAGCATTCCATATGCCATGTTTAGAATAGCCGAGCCTGCTATAGTTGCATTTTGCATGTGTTGCATTAGGCATTCTGTATATTTTAGGATCATGCATGATTTCTAATCGGTTTTCGGTTTTGGCTTGGAGTACTCTGTAAGTTTTATGCTTTAGCATCCTTGCATGCGTGTGAGTGTTGCCATGGATAGCATGCTTACCATGAGGATAAGTGCTTATGTGATATAACTGCCTTGAATGTCTGTGGGTGGAGGTTGAGTTATCTGAATTGGAGCAATTCATCGACTATTTGTTTTAAGCCCACTAGATAGTGGCAAAATCATGTTTTTTTACTAAGCCCACCCGAGGGTGGCAAATCCGCATTTTAACCTACCTGTGGGTAGCACCATCAAACCATTTTCAAATAAACAAACATGAAATGTTTTGTTCCAATTCAGGCGATTCAGTCTATACTTGTATGCTGTGCGCATCACATAGTAACCTAGGCTAATAACCGGGATAAGAACATACAAAGTTTTCAAAAACAGATATCATGGTTAGTAGAGGCCGGTCTTTGACCGGGCGAGCGGGGGTGCTCACGATGTGACCTTCCCCAATCGTACCCAAGTTCCCGAGCCAACTTTGGTGATGACGGACACGTGGCCTTTTGGCACCGAGTCAGGGTTTCCTAAATTTCCCATTTTAAAATATTTAGGTGGCGACTCTGTTATCTGGCAAAGCAGTCCATGTTTGGCACTTCTTTCAACAAATCTGTTTTTCTCAAAAACGATTTGCCGGATTGGGACTCTTTGGTTTAAGATTTGGAACCGCAACAAAATCGAGTCCGAACTGTAGCGAGGTCCCTCGCGGGCTTGTTACAACGTGTTACTTTTTGATTCGTCTATAATTATTATAATTATTTTATTTCTACATCACTCTTTTTTTTTTCTTATCAGCTCTCTCTCTCTCTCTCTCTCTCTCTTCCAAGATGAATAATTGCCGACCTTCGGATCGTCGATTTTTAAAAAGCAACCAAACCATTTCTCCCGAAAACCACCTCTAGTTTGCTTTGGATCATTGGAGTTCGTGACGACAACAAATTTTTCCTAGGGTTCCGGCGAGTTAGGGTTTGAAGGGCCTCTGAAGATGTGGTAGCAAAGATGAGCGAGACTGCGGTGTCGACGATCGTCAATCTGGCTGAGGAAGCAAAGATTGCTAGAGAAGGAGTCAAGGCTCTGAGTCACGCATTATTAAGCATTTGCAAGTCTCTCGTCGCTAGCAGCGTCGCCGGAGGAGTGTTAGTTCTTACTCTCCTCTTTTCAAATTTTTTTCGTTTTCAATTTCACTGTAATGTAGTTAGGGGTCGCGGATTGAATTTGTGCGGTTTGCAGTTCGGTTTTGACCTGCCTGCATCTATGCTGTTTGGAAAAAAGTCAACCCGCAACTACCCGCAATGCGGTTTGCGGTTTGTGCGGATAGAATTCGCAAATATGCGGCGGTTGCGGGCGGTTTGGACTTTTTTCTTTAAAAATTTATTTTTGAGTTTTTTTTCCCTATTTTGTAAATATTTATTTTGTGCCATTTTCCCCCAATTTTCTAAAATGCTCCAACATTAATAATTAATGAATTAAAACTTATAAAATTAAAAATACAACAAAATCAATTCTTAACACAAACAAATTATTCAAATTTATAAAATTATAAAATTCCAATTCCATGCGGCACGGTTCTATTCAATGACAGAAGCAAATGTTACGTTAAGCAGTACTCACAATGCAAATCAAACAAAAAAAAAACCAGGATTGGGATTTCTGGTATGGTTCTCTCAATGAAACATTCAAAACGAATGAATGAACAATTTTATAGGGGATGCTAAAAATTCCTACAGTATAGAAACTCAATCCATAAATTTTTAGTTATAAATAAATACTAACACATTGCATTTTTTAATATTACACAAAATTTACATGATTCATAAAGCTGTTACCTAATTCATTGACAAGCCTAAGACATCATTTTCCAAGATAACTTATATATATATACTTTCTTAAAAAAAACTTATGTGTGTATATATATCCAAGAGAAAAAATGAGAAAAAAAAAAAGAAAGAAAGAAAGAAGAAGAAGAACAAGAAGAAGAAGAAAATGCCTCTCTTTATCAATTATGATTCTTTAACATTTTTGCTGATTCATGTTTTAGATAAGAGCTTATGAAAATTGTTTCCTAATGCATTAGAGTTTTGGTTTGTTTGTTCAAAACAAAAATATCTAGTATGAACGTACTAGTTTAAAAAAAAAAAAATTATATATCCTAAATGCGGACAGGTTGTGGCTTGTGCGGTTCAAACTCGTAATTCGAAAATTTGCTATATTCCAAACCACACCTTACTCTATTGTATTTGTGAAACCGTCCATACGTATGCAGATCGAATAACCCTATATCCAACCCTAAATGTAGTCGAAGATGAATACTCCTCCGCACGTTCTCTCCCAACTACTTTCCCATTCTAAAATAATCCTCAATTATCTCCCTTCTACCCCAAAATTCCCCACGACCGTCCAACTCCATCACGCCACACAATTACCAAACCCCACTTGTTCTCTCCTAATTCGACTGTTCCAAACCAAAATTTCTCATCCACACTGTCACTCTAACCTCTTTCCGTAAAAAATATCTGACCACAACTTGTATCTTAGCGCAGCAAATTTGGGAAAGTTTGTTTGTTGGCTTCATCACATCACCGGCCGACTCGCCGGAGCTCCCCATTGATTTGCTCTTGCCCCCAATTACTCAAAACTGTAATGTAGTTGAACATGTATTTTGTTTTTACCAATTTGAATAGTTTACCATCTTTTCGATGTTGTTGCTGTTGATTTGAGACTTGTTTGAATGATAGATCATGTTAATTGTTCTGCGTGATTTACAGAATAGGCTTAAAATTGGAGTCAAGATCCTCTTCTTGCACTCCCTTCTTGCAGGGCCTTCGGGCTCACTTTTAGGCCCAATTTTTATAATCCGAACCGTTCATATTTTAAGATTTATTCAGTATATCATACCTGTAAAAAATCAAGTTGATCGGATATCAGAAAGCATGTGTTCGGAAAACTGTTTATTAAATTCTTTAAAAAATAGTTTTTAGTTCGATTTTTCTGAACACATGCTTTCTGATATCTGATCAACTTGATTTTTTACAGGTATGATATACTGAATAAATCTTAAAATATGAATGGTTCGGATTATCAAAATTATGCCTAAAACTGGGCGCGAAGGCCCTACAAGCAGGGAGTGTAAGGAGGGAGTGCAAGGGGAGGATCCCAATTCTTAAAATTGTGCATATACACTATACATATACTTTATATTGATAGTTAGGTGTTGTGAAAGTGTAATCTTCACTCATAAAATAATTATAGAGAGAGAGAGAGAGAGTTGATAGGAAAAAAAAATTATAATAATTATGATTAATCAAAAAGTCACATGTATATCAAATATAAAAAGTTAATAGAAAACGGATGATTAATATTGGGACACGATTAAATTCAGGGTTTAAATTGTTAAAATTATAATGTTGGGGTTTAATGTAAAAAACAGGCTAAATCATGGGTTTATTTTATTTTATTTTATAATTTATCCAAATTTATTATTATTATTTTTTTAAAGATACTGATAATATATTTTAGTCAAAAAGTTAAAAAGTCATCAAGAATTATTATATCAGTTTCTTTTTACTTTTTTGTATATTTTTTTATAAAAAATTATTAAAATACTCTATTTTTAAATAAAAATAATTTAAGATAGTTATTAGTTAGAAATAATGGTCGAATGTGATTGTTAAACACCAAAAATAATTTTTAATGATTTTCAACAATTGGTGGTGGTTAGGGCTGGAAACAAACCGAGCTGAGCCGAGCTTTGCTAAGCTCGAGCTCGGCTCGTTTACTTATCGAGCTCGTTTATTGAGCTCGAGCTCGGCTCGATAAGGAACTGGGCTCGAGCTCGGCTCGGCTCGGCTCGATAATTTTTTTTAATATTATTTAAATATAAATATTTAAATAAAAAATATTATTTATATTATTTAATATATAAAAAATGTATTTATATTATTATTTATATATATATTTATATATTTTAATATATAAATAATGTATTTATATATATATATATTTATATATTATTTAATATATAAATAATATATTTATTATATAATTTAAATAAAGATAAACGAGCCGAGCTTAACGAGCCGAACATATGCGAGCTCGAGCTCGGCTCGTTTACTAAACGAGCCTAATATTCGAGCTCGAGCTCGGCTCGTTTACTAAACGAGCCGAGCCAAGCCGAGCCCTTAACGAGCCGAGTCGAGTCGAGCCGAGCCGAGCCGAGCCGAGCTTGTTCATGAACAGCTCGGTTCATTTGCAGCCCTAGTGGTGGTTAATAACCAGTAGCGTTATAAGATGGATGTGTTAGGGAAGATAAGTGATAGTAGTGACTGGAGAAAATTGCCAACGGCTACAATTAGAGATAAAGGTGGCCAGCAGTGGCAAAGAGGGATGGGTAATACAAATATATTTGGAAACAAATAAAACTAACCCTTATTTTTTTTAATTACAAAAAAAAAAAAACATAAAAAATAGAAGTTATTAATAATTTTCTTAAAATAAAATTAACAAAAATGTTAGAGATTTTAAAATCTTATTAAAATTTTTACTAAAGGTCTCAGATGGTGTGAGATCCACATGAAACTCAGATGAATAAAGCTTGAGGGCTCGAAAAGATGATGGCTCGATTGCCCTGAAATTGAAAACGATGTCGTTTTCATTTTTTTTTTTTTGTCCTCTCCTTAAACAGCGAGAAGAGAAAAGAGAGAAGGGAGAAAGGAGAAGGGAGAAGGGAGAAGAGGGAGGAAGAGAGAAGAGCAACGGCATGATGATGACGTGACGACATGATGGCGACGAGAGATCTGTGAATGGCGATGGGCGACGGAGAGCAACGGTGGCAACGGCGTGATGGCGACGAGAGATCTGTGTGTGTATACACAGATCGACGGAGAGCTCCTTATTCTTCCTGCTCTCCTTCTTTCTCTGTTCTTCTCTTTTCCCCTCATTTTTTTTTTATTTTGATTTTGATTTTTTTAATTTGTGTAGATTTGTGAGAATTTTTGAGTTTTGATTTTTGATTTAGGTTTGTCTGTTGCTGTTGCTGTTGCTGTTGCTATGTGGGTTTGATTTTTGATTTTTTTTTTTTTTTTTTGAGGTTGTTTGTTTGTTGAGTTTTGAGTGAGCTCCAGAGTAGCACAGCAGAGGGGGAAGGAAGAAAAGAGGGAAGGAAGAAGAGACTAAAGGAAGAAGAAAAGGAAAAAATAAATAAATAAATAAACAACGTTGTTTGAATTTTCGGGGCAGTTGAGCCTCTGTGCATTCGAGCTACGTAGCACGGTCGAACTCAGATATTGTGGATCCCACATCCATATGAGATATTTAATAAAAATTTTAATAGAACTTTTAAAATTTGTAGCATTACTCTAAAATTAAACCCTAAGCAAATTTTTATTTACACTTTCCAAAAAGCCCCGAACTCTCATGTTTTTTAATGAAAAAAATAAACAGTGGTGCTACATCTATTAATTAGTGTAATAGTTAATGTATAAATATTATTTATGACATTATTATTAATTTTACTCATTATATAAATTATAAATATTAAATTTTTTTAAAATTATATCACATTACATTAATTAGTACTAAGGAGTTGTTTGAGATGTTCTAAATAAGTGCATTTTTTGACTTTTTATAAAATATGGATTGAGTTTGAAATGATGTGTTAAAGATATGATGTGACTTAAATAAGACAGTGACTTTTTGATTTTTTTATAAGTTGCCAAACTTAGGGTTTAGTTTGAGATGTTCTAAAAAAGTGTACTTTTTGACTTATTAGCTTATATTGGTTGGGTTTAGGTTGAATTTGATGTAATGTGTTAGAGAGATGAAGTGATTTAAATAAAATGATGTGATTTAAGATAGTGGACTTTTTAATTTTTTATATTATTTAATTTATGCGGATGAATATATAGTGGTGTTTTAGGAAGTTGGTAAAAAACTGACTTTTTGGCTTTTTTAGCTTATTTTATCTTTTTGTGAGAAAGTTTTGTGAGAGGTGATGTGACTGTTTTGTTTTTTGTGAAAAAATTTTGTGAGAGATGATGTGACTCAAAATTGATAAAAAGTTAGAAGCTGACTTTTTACCAGCTTCTCAAAATGGCCCATTATTATTCAAAAATAAAACTTCGATTACAGGTTGCAGGTGTTGAGAAAGCAACGAAAACGCGTCAAAGATTCAAGCGAGAAAAAAAGGGACACAGAGACTAACACCAGCCAATACTCATCACTCTCCAATCTCACCCAAGAAAGAGAGAGAGAGTTTAAACCTTGTTTGGATTGGAATGGCATGGCCTTCTCTCTCTTCCCTTCTCCCCTCAAAACCCCAACAATCTCGCTCATCCTTCTCTCCACTCTCATCTTCTTCCTCCTCACACCCTCCCCAAACTACCCCCCCAGAAACCCATTAATCACTCACAGGTCCCTCCTCAACACCACCACCACCACCACCACCACCACCACCACCACTACCACTACCACTACCACTACCACTACTTCCCTCTCCTGCTCCTCCATCCTCCAAACCCCACCTCACAATCGCTGCTCTTTCTCTCTCCTCCACTGCAATGGCGACTCTAACAGCCTCATCAACTACTTCTCTCTCCATTTCTGCATCTTCCACCAAAACCCATTTGCCTCTGTCCCCTTTCTCTTCCTCACTATCCTCTTCCAGTTCTATGTCCTCGTCAAGACCGCTCAGGATCAATTCTCTATTGTGGTCACCAAGCTCGTTACCCACCTCAATTTGTCACCCAGTATTGGGGCTGTGACTCTTTCTTGCACTCGGCAATGGTGCCCCCGATGTGTTCGCATCGGTCGCTGCGGTCCGCGGAGGCCATCCGAGGACTGGGTTCGGCGCGATTTTGTCGGCCGGGACGTTTGTTTCGGCATTGGTTGTTGGGTTTGTGACGATTTATGCAGCACCCTTTTCTGTGGACCCTGTGCCTTTTGTGAGGGACGTGTTGTTTTACTTGACTGCAGCTTTGTTCTTGTTCTATGTTTATCTTAGTGCTGAGATTTTTCTATGGCAGGCTATTGGGTTTGTTGGGTTTTATCTTTTCTTTGTTGGGTTTGTATTTTGGATGGATTTGGGAATGGATGGTGGGAAAAGAAAAGGTAGGGTTGATGTGGGTGGTGGTTTGGTTGGGGATGTTGAGGTTCAGAAAGATTTAATTGCACTGGAGTATGAAAATGAAGAATTGTTGGGGAAAGTAGAGAAAGGGAAGCAGGGTTTTCATTTTCGACAAGTTGTTAGGCAGGTATGTTTTGGGTTACAATTTTACAATTCTGATGATATCTTGCATTGTTTATGATCTAGTTGGTGTATTATCTCATCGTATTAATAGTGTGGAAGTTGTGATTGCCTGGTTAATATTGCAATTGGTTTAACTTAGTACAGCTATCATGTATCAATAATATAGTGTGATTGAAACTTAGATCTATTCTGCAGTCTGAGTAGGGATCTAATACTTTAAATATTGATTACTGGACCAGTGGGGACCATTGGAGATGGTATAAATTTGCTTGACATGAAATGACTAAGAATGTAATGGATGCCTTCTTTTCCAATGTAATATCTTGTTACAAGCTACAGTTCCGATGATATGTTTGGATTCTCTATGGCACTACTACTCACCTCTGCACCTTAACTATTTGTTGGAGCATCATCATGCTTAGTTTTTTTCTACTAATGCAGTTGCATAAGTCACTGAATATTCATTTATACTCAATTGAATGTGCACACTATGAGAATGAATAGGAAACCATTATGGAAATATATTTTACTATCATTCCTCTTTTGTGCATCATAGAAATGACACTGTACATGCTTGCCTAATACTTCAGTTTTGGGATCGCCATGTGTTTGCTATCATGGGACACTTGTTTAGTCTCATTGACCAATCTCAAGACGATGGAACTTAGTACATGCCTCAATCTCACTCTATGAAAGAGATGCGACGAGTCACCTTCCTAGCATCCTGTGTGAGCTAAGTAGTCTAGGTGATATCTTCTGTCTTTCCACTAAGGCCAAGAGGTGAGGCCTACACATGCTGAACAACTTAGCATGCACTACGATGCTTTGGGGTCTATTGGTTGGAGATGAAGTCTCGCTGCAATGCGTTACTTTGTGTGGGTCTAGCTACCTTAGGTAGGTCGATTGAGAGAGAGACTTCTCCATACCCATGCTTCTCGTAAAATCTTCTAGATGCTTGGTTTCTCTACCTCAAAGATATGGTTTCTTGCAAAAAGTAAGCACATGGAGTCTAATTTATTTCCTTAGTAAACTCCTAAATTCATGTGACGTAATTGTGCAAACAAACACTCTACCCTTGGGTAAAGGTATAAGATATTTGTCCGACATGTCTAGTTGAGCATGTGCCAGTAGTAACCATGTCTAGTAATGGCGTTTACTATATGATGGTACATAAAACTCTCACTCTATGCATAAAATGCTCTATGTTACTTTTGAGAAGCCATTTAACCCCAGAACATCGAAGAAGAATATTATGAAATATGAATGTCTAGTTGTGTATTCGTGCTTTTAGACATAGGAATTTGAAGAATCTGGCCTATACTCATGTTCGCACTTGAAACCCATACACTAGTCCATGAAACATAGCATATTACCTGATGTTATTCAATATAAAACTCTCACTTTATGCATAAAATGCTCTATGTTAGTTTTGAGAAACCATTTTACCCCAGAAAACTGAATATTATGAAATATGAATGTCGCCATGTCTTTGTACTTTTAGACGTTCTTTTAGACATAGGAATTTGAAGAATCTGGCTTAGACTCTAAATCGCACCTGACACCCATACACGAGTCCGTGAAACATAGCCTATGACCCGATGCAATTCAACAATGGATTTGCAACATATAGCTGGTTTATAATTTTGTACACAACTTAGGTTTCAGCACTGGACTGAGCACTGACCACTTGCATGAGTGTGGAACAAAAAACATAATTATTAATATGGGCAGAATTGAAGAAACTAAATTTTTTGCTAAAAACTGGCTTGAGGAATAGTCAATTGTTAGCAAATTGGAAGGTATCTAACGAAAATGATAATAAATTTCAGCTCAATTTGTTTTAAAGTTATTGAGTATCAGGAGCCAACTAAATAAGGGGCACAACCCTATACGTATAATTATACAACAATAACAGAACTACGAATCTCATACACCTTTCCAACATGTCTACGTGGATATACATTTCCTTCAAAAACTCAACAAAAGAAAGGAAGAAAAAAATTTCTTTCTGAGCCAGAAATTTATAGAGATAAGCATGGTTCTTTTTAAACAAATAATAAATCTGTACACCTGCAGAAGTTCCCATATTTCTTTCTCTCTAGGTGCACCATATAATTTTTATATTTTCCCCTACGACATCGCTTTCCCCTCCTTAACTGACTCTGACATCATGCACTCGACTCCAAACACAGTACAATTGAAGATAAATCATACTCTTCCTCATGTTCTAGAGCACATGCAAGACCAATGTAACACAAATTGGCACCTCTTCCTCAGATTATTCGTCATTAGGATAACTTCTTGAGTTGCCATCTAAGGAGCTTTTGAGTGTTGAATTACTTTCTAAGGAAAGCCTTCATCTCCTACCCCAACCAACTTCTGATAAAAAGGAAACCACTTAAAAAATTGTTGTTCTTGAACTCTCTTCATACCAAAGGATCTTCCATTCGTGCTTGCACCCTCTTGACCTGAAATATCCATCCTGAAAAGGTCTCTAGAAGATCGGATTCTGTAGCACTCCCATGGTAGATAAGGTCCAACAATCCTTCGTTCAGATTTAAGAATTAACCGCAATTTCATAAAGGTCCAGAAAACCTTATTTAACAGCCTTTTGACCACACTAGGGATCCTACCACCATAGCACTCTACGACCTTCCCCAACACTAAGGCCCTTCAAAAGAAAGAAATATTCCTTTATGATTTTTCAAGTTCCCACATCATATGACCCCTTATATTAAGTGTACCAATCCCCCAACCATGATTATATTTTCCACTAATCATTGTTCACATCTCTTCCTCTCCCATGTAAAGCTCCACATCCATTTCCTCTTACCAGGCTTTGTTGAACACCTCTAACCTACAAATCCTCAAGCCTCCCTTTTTCAAAGGTAAACAACCTTGTCCTAGTATACAGGATGATACTTCAACTTCACTTCAATCCCTTCCCCCATCCCCCCCAAGAAAGTTCCTCATCAATTTCTCCAACCTTTTCACAACTTAGATAGGGATAGTGAAAATAGACCACAAACATAGAAAGGCTGGAAATGGTGCTTTTGATGAGAGTAAGCATGCCCCCCCCCCCCCAGATGGGTATTGTCTCTTCAATTTAGCTAACCACTTCTCAAATCTTTCCACCACTACATCCTTAGAAGCTTTGGGTGTGTTTGGTTTGTGTTTTGAGATAAATCTTCAAAAAAAAATTTGGGGAGAGTTTAGAAATTTTTTGGTTTGTTTGGTTGTATATTTTGAAAATAGTTTTGGAGATTGAGAGTTTGGGATGATTTGATATTTTGTTGTAATTGAGTAGATGTGTGTGAGAGAAAAAGTGATTGAGAAGGAGAGAGGAGAGAGAAAAAGTGATTGCTTGATGTGTAATAGAGAGATAATTTTGGAATGTTTTTGAGAAAATTTGTAGCCAAACATGTTTTTGGAAATTTTCTTCCAAAAACATGTTTCAAAACACAAACCAAACACACCCTTTGTTTTTGAAGGACAAGTCAATGGAAGCTCCAGGTTGGTCGAAGACGGAGATACCAACCAACATTCCAAATCAGTTGCCAAAATATCCACATCATCTACCTCACCTATCATAATGATGTCACCCCTTTTCATGTGAGCCCTAGGGCCCAACACTATTTCAAAACAAAGTAATACCATCTCAAAGTTCTCAATTCCTTTTTTTATTTTTTTATTTTTGTCGCAGACAAAATAGTATCATTAGCAAATAGAAAATGAAACTCTAATACGATCTCATCACCTATGTTACACGGACTCGGGTACGGGTATCGGGTGCGTATCTAAGGGTCGGACACTTCAAAATTAAAAATTAAGGATACGTGGATATTTATCCAAATTTGGATACGGGTACGGGGATACGTTAAATAGTTTTTTAAAAAAAATATATTTATTATATGAAGATGAGTTATATTATATAAATAACAAATAAAAATCTATGAAAATGTTATATATATATATTTTATAAATATTTTTATTTTAATACACATTAATTATTTAATTTATTTATTATATTTTTTAAATAATGTGTTCTAATTATTTTTATTTTATTTTATTTTACATACATTTATTTATTTTTTATTAATATATATAAGTATATATTATTTTATAAATATATTATATGTTATATAATAATTATTATATAATATATAATAATAGTTATTATTATTATTATAGTTATTATTATTATTATTATACGAATAGATAGATATAGGAATAGATAGATAGACAGAGATATGATCGAGAGAGAGATTGAGAACAGTACGGGAGGGAAAGATAGATCGATCGAGAGAAGAGGAGAGATCGAGAGATCGAGAGAAGAGGAGATCAAGAGATCGAAAGAACAGGAGAGATCGAGAGAAGAGGAGATCGAGAGACGAAAGAACAGGAGACGAGATCAAGATTGAAGGATCGATTGGGTGAGATCGAAGCCTGCGACTACAGAGACCAGGTTCTTGCTCTCTCCTCTTTCCTTTCTTAGGGCTATTTCGTTGCTTCTGTATTTAGGGCAAAACATAGCCGTATCCATTTGTGATGAGCCGTATCCCGGCCGTATCCCGCACCCGTACCCGTGTCGTGTCGTGTCGACACGGGTACCTCCGAAATTTCAAAGAGTCCGTGTAACATAGCTCATCACCTCTATTATCCACCTTGTGTCCAAATATCTCACTATCAAAACCACCCTCTGAATCATATGATTATGCACCTCTAAAAGGATAAAAAAGAGTAGCGGTTGAGTGTCACAACCCCTAGAGCTCTAAAATAGTTCTTATCTTCCGCATTTACTATCAGAAAAAAACTTTACTGAAGAGATGCGAAGCTTATCTACCTACAACACCTCACCCCAAAGCCCATCCTCTCTGGTAAATGGATTAAGAAATCTCAGCATATATGATCATATGCCTTCTCAATATCTAGCTTGCGAAGAATGTTTCTCTCTATTCTAGAGCTCACACATTTTTTAGCCACCAGTAGTACATCAAGGAGTTGTCTTCCTTCCACAAAGGCATTATAGACTTTATAAACACTACTTGTTTGATAAGAAGAACATAGTGAATTAAAGTAATATAATTTATTAAATTGACTTATTGTTATTGTGTCATGCATGTCCCTTATAACTACATAGAAAGTAAAATTAAATTAAATATCGTTGGTGATATTGAAATGAAATATTTATAAGACTTATTAAAAATTAAAAGAAGTAAACTAGCTACCAATTTAAATTAATACCTTATTACTAAAGATTAATATTTTGCCAAGGTTGTTAAAATCGCGATCCGGATCGTAGGATCGTACGATCCTATGATCCATTTTTGAAGAATCGATCTGGATCGCATGATGAATCGTATTTTGCTCAGGATCGGAACAGGATCGGTAGGATCGTTCATGGGATCGTAGGATTGTATTGGATCGCGATCCAAATACGATCCTACTTTTGGCCCTATTTCTGATTTTTTTATTACAGGTTTGATGCACCTCTGCCTTTTCTAAAGACCCACGACTAAGATTAGGGCAAAATATTGTGGGAAAGATTGTCACGAGAGCTGGGCAGCCTCCATCCAGATTGCAGCTCCAGGTATGCTTCGTCTTCTTCGTCTTCTTCTTCTTCTTCTCTTCTTCTCTGTGCTTCGACTCCTCTGTTAGATTCGATTCGACTCCTCTTCTCCTCTGTTAGATTCGATTCGACTCCTCTTCTCCTCTGTTCGATTCGACTCCTTCTTCTCCTCTGTTCATCTTCTTCGACTCCTTTTCTTCTTCTCCTCCATCTTCTTTTTCCTTTGCTACGCCTACTACTTTTTTTTCCCCCCTTCCATTTTTCTGTCTTCTTTCATTTTTCCCCTTCTTCCATTCTTTCATTGTTCTGTCTTCTCCCATTTTTCCCCTTCTTCCATTTTTCCATTTTCCTGTCAACCTAATAATATTGAACTTGTAATTTATTTTTACAGATACCACCAAGGAAAAGTGCGCAGATACCACCAAGGAAAAGGGCAGCTTCATTTCATACAGGTTTGTTCTGAATTAATTTGTACTTGTAATTTGTATTATTTACTATTGTAATCAATTTATTGACAACTATTACTATATATATTGTTGATTCAAAATATTTCACAACAGTTGATTCAATTTATTTGTAAATTAACTTTTTTCTCTCTGATATTTCACAACTATCCAATTGTAAATTGTAGTCAATTTGATTCAGTGATATTCAATATATGATTGTAGGTTTGTGAATTGAGTTAACAATGTCTGCCTCTGGTTCTAGAAGAGGGAGGAAGAGGAAAAATGTTGCGGACATGACTATTTATACATGCTGTCTGTATACAAAATGTTACAATTCCTACACAATCACAAGACACCCATATTATAGCTAAAACATGGATTAACATTTCAATGAATGGATAAACCTGCTGTGTTTGAGGTTCAAATGTTTGACATTGACTTTCAACTAAGATGAACGAATTAATTGGTAGATAGTCAGAGCATTAATTGGCTGTAATTGGTGGATTCTCTCTTAGCATGAAATGAAACTAGGAATCTAATTGTTAACATATTCTGATGTCTATCACTGTAATAGAAGAATCTGATCAACTTGTTTGCAGCTGAGAATTCTAAGCATTGAAAATAGTTTATGGCATTTTCAAATGTTGTTGACAGTGCATGGAGGCATTGGTGAAGATGGTACACTCCAGTCTTTGCTACAGGCTGAAGGTGTTCCTTATACAGGTATTTCTTATTGACATTTGGTATTGATTTCATGACTGGTGTCCATGATATGTAACTACTCATGTTTTGTTTCTTTTAAATTGAAGGTCCTGGCATAATGGCTTCTGAGACATGTATGGACAAAGTTGCTACATCTCTTGCCGTAAACCATGTATGTTAACAAATATGTATGATGTCCTTGAAGACAAGTGGACTTCCTATTGTTGTTTTTTTTACTTCTCATGTTTTCTTTGTTTAAAAAAATGTGCAAAATGTATATTTGAATTGATTATTGCTAGTGCACAAGTGAGAATGCGAGGATTTGAACCTCGATCTGCTCATAAGTATGAGAGCTCTACCATTTGAGCTACATTCTCAAGTTTTTTTGGGTCATTTTATATGTATTTTGATAGTATTAGTTAGACATATTTGCATTTTTTCATCGTTTTAGTAGGATCTTACGATCCACGATCCGATCCTACGATTCGATCCTCCAGACCCCTAAAACGATCCTATGTAGGATCCCGATCTTAACAACCTTGTATTTTGCATTATAAAATAACAATATGGTTTCTCAACATTCTTGAGCTCATACGTACCTGACTACTTATAATTTTTAAAAATATCTTTTTTTATATCTTTTTTAAAAACGTATCCTAACTGTACCCATATCCTATTTTTTTAGATTTTGTCGTATTTCCGTATTCGTATCGTATCGTATCGTATCGTATCATATCGTGTCCGTATCTCGTATCCATATCCATGCTTCCTAGGTCGAGGATAAAATGTCTTTAACTTGTATAAATAAATTTATGTACGTAGAAAGTACCTTTCTTATAAAAATATATATAATGCCTTCCAACTATATAGAAGCACTTATAAATGTCTTGTATTGGTGAAGGCAAGGAGGCATAGTATATCAAAATGTGCAGTACATAAGTACATAACATGGTTAATTTTCAATGCTCTATGACATGATCAAATTTCCTATTACTATGAATAGGATTGTAACCCATCTTGTACATAACATGGTAATATCTTGGGGTAAGGGGAATGGTGAACTCAGGCCATCCACTTCCTGAGGGAGATTCCTCCGCATGTCGTATGGTCTTTGGGGTTTGTTATGGTTATTCAAATTGGGAACTTTTAGATTTTTATACGCCTCCCTTCCAACTTGACCTTTACAACTTTTCTTTGGATTTCTTGCTAAACCTATTAATGTTTCTGTTGTCTTTACCTGCCCAGATCAGGAACAGGAAATTGTAATTCTAAAATCACTAATTTGAATCATAAAGTTTTCCCTTAGTTCATTTTTGAAAATGATGTTCACATTTTGGGTAGAGTAATTGGATTTTTATAATGTGAAATGTCAGAGGTATATAGCAGAAAGATATAATGAATGATATTGTTGTCTTCACTTTTAGGCAGTTGATTATCACTTTTTGGCAGTTGATTAGCAGAATTGCAAATGAAAATGCTTCTGGATGTCCCTAAGTTGCTTTAAAGGGAAGCACTAAGGAATTCGTGCTTGGAAATTTTTTTGGCAGCCACTGTTCAGAAGGGTACTGAATCTGGATGTGGTCAAATTTTATGAAATGAAGTATTTGATTTTTTGAGTGTTAATTGGATATAAAATATGCCATTTTGATATTTTATTAGTATTATTTTTTTTAAGGGTTATTGATGCAGTCAAAATCTTAAGAAAATTATATTTATATTTTATTATTTTAAAATAATATTTAACTAGAAATATTCTAATTTACTATAGAATAGACTAGAATTATTTATTTTCCTGATTTGGGATTATTTAGTTTTCCGATTCTTTTAATTTTTATTTTATTTCCTATTTTATTAGTTTCTTGTTCTATATGAATTAGGTGTATTATAAATAAAGAAGCAAGTCTTGGGGCAACACAGTTTTGATGATTAATATAATTCAAGTTCATACTCTTTTGTTATAACATTGGGTATATTTTTTAGAATCAACCATTGTTGAGCCTTTTACTCCCAATATTCTATGTGAATCAACATGTTCAGAGAAGGATCTTAGGATCTTGTTTGCAAGTATTCATTTTTGAATCAACTGACCCTAAAATCATCACTATCACACGTTTCCACTACATCAAGTATGAATGTGTGAAATTGAGTATATTGCTGATATTTGGGCTACACATGCTTTAAGGTATAGAATGCTGGGATAAATAGGGGTTAGGTTGTATCTTTTGATAATTGGGTGTTTGGGCCAGCTTACACGCATCTTTACTAATCCAAGGGCCTTTAAATTACCTCCAGTGACCCCTTGGAGTGACTTGAACTTGACATCTTGTATTTTATCCTTAAATCTTTACTACTCGGCCAACCCCTTAGAGTTGGGGTTGGATTGTATTAGATCTTAGCTTGTAGCAGTGAACAAAAACTCAACGCATATAAGTGAAGAAGCTATGATCATCAATAGAGCTTAATGGTGAATGTTTTTGTGTCCTTGCAAAACTAGTGGGTTAGGTTATGTTGAGTTCACTTTGTTTCTCAGTAATACATAAATATGTTCAGTGTGAACAAACAGTGATTCCATATATAGAGTCCAAATCACCCATTAGCATTAAATCTCACATAGTTGTGTCTTATATTGTATATGATAATGGGCATATTATGATTTCATGAAATGTCATTTTTCCTGTTGATGATCCATTGTTTGTAGCTTGAGTGTTCCATTTACTGGAATGGCTCTAAGGGATGGACTTCGCCTTTAAATGCTATGCTATAGAGAACAAAATTGCGATCTTTGGGTTCATGTGGCAGCCTCTCTTTATAGAGAGGAACAAAGAGAGACAAATAATGGCTCCTTCACACACCCTGATGTATTCTGATCTAGAGGTTCCCGGCCTTACTTGTAGGAACCTTCTATTCAAGTGACTTTTCTTACTACGAAATGCGATTCCGTATTTTCAAGTAACCCAACTGAGATAGAAACCTCTCAAACATATAAACCTTATAGAAACAAAAGAAAAACAATTCAAACTTATTCTAGTAGTTTCTATTTATATAGTATTTATTTATACTTAATAAAGATAATTTGTAATTGACATAAATCTCTAATATTTATTCATATTTTAATACATATATTACAACTAAGAGGTAAAAATAATTGTTAGAATATTTTTATATATTTAATAGATAAATATAAACATGCTCCCATAAGTGTTCCCAAGCTAAGAAACTTTTATATATGCCCTTGCTCCTCAGCTCCCGCCCCCATCCCCACCCCGGCTTTCTGCAACTGAGTTCCCAGCTGCTAATTCAGGTTTTAGTCAGTTAGGTTCGCCAGGAAACGGCTTGGCAAAGGGGGAATGCCTATTTTTACTATTTTCAGAGGCTTCCCTGATTATCAATCCAGCATATTGGCCCCATTTGGTAGAGCTGTGGGAAAGTGATTATAGATTATAGCTTAACAGCTTATGGCTTATAACTATGAACATAAGCTGATTTTTGACTTATAAATTAAGCTTCTCCTCCCCCACTCAAAGAATAAGTTGATTTTTGACTTACAAAAACTATAATCTGTATAGTTAAGCTGAATCAAACACATCAAAATAGCTTAAATTAAGCTAAAAGCTGAAATAAGCTGGAAATAAACCCTACCAAACAGGGCTCTTATCTTTGGATTCACTAATGTATATTGTAAAAAAGAAAAAAGAAAAAGAAAAAAAGTTACATTAATTTTAATGATGTCATGAAACTTAATGCTGTTGATTAGAAGTAATTTTAGAAGTAGCCCATTTGGAGTTGAACTATATGCATGATGTGACTTTGCTTTGTACTCGCTTCAAGTGTAATGTTTCTTTAGAATGTGCATCATCGGCTCATCTGTCTACTGTAATAGTAAAGATGAGTACTACTCTTCTTTTGACCTAATTCTCTTTTTCTTTGTCTGCAGATCTCAAAAGTGTGGGAGCTTCCAGTCTCAATTCTTCTAAAACTCACTATCCCCCAGACTTCTCCTTCTCAATGGAGCAGATTCTATCGATCTGCCAACATTGTTCTTTGCCCGCTTGCCCTTATATACTCTTGTAACTCATTCATGCCACTAAATCATCCCATCAGTTTTCTCCTTCCGAATTCCCATTTTCCTCTCTGGCTAGTCGTACTCTTTGCATGCTCTTCTCTAGCAGTTCTTCACTACATAGTCCAAAAAGAGCCCCCCAAAACCGAGGAAATGCCCGTAGTGCTCATAGCATTTGTAATGAGCGTATTTTGGATCTCCGTCATGGCTGGGGAACTCCTAAACTGCCTTGCAGCTCTTGGAGCACTTCTTAAGTTGCCTCCTGCACTACTTGGGCTGACAGTACTTGCATGGGGAAACTCAGTGGGTGATCTTGTTGCTGATGTGGCAGTCGCTAAAGCGGGCCAGCCAGCGCTGGCCATGGCTGGTTGCTTTGCCGGGCCTATGTTTAACATGCTTTTTGGGCTTGGCGCGGCTTTGGTAATGCAGACTGCCAATGTGTATCCAAAAGCTTACGAACTCCATTTCCATGTCAGTATTGTGGTTGCGTTTGTGTTCTTGCTTCTAAGCCTGATGGGTTCTCTATTAGTAATAACTTGGTATAGGTTTCGGGTACCTAGATTTTGGGGATTTTGCCTTGTTGGTCTATGTTTCTTTTATAGCAGTGACCTTAGTTATTGCCAAGTTTACTGTGTGATTTTTTCCACATGCCTGGAGAGATAATTGCTGAACCAGCAATGGTGATCGCGGGAAGATTACTTTGCAAATTCAATGTTTTGGGTTATATCTGCTCATGAAATGCTTATATCATTCATCATAAGAAGATAGTTTGCTGTATTTACTATCGTTTGTCTGAGAAAGAAAGTGTTGATCTTCCCTTGTCTGCCCAAAGTTGAGGTCATGGATACATCCCATTTTCAGTTTGAAGACATGAAGCATACATCTTGTATCATTTTTTTATTCTTTTAGAAAATATACTTCTGTTCAGTTTTCCTACTTTATTTACACGGGGCAAGATATTTATTATTTAGTTGACAATCACCAAATATTAAGAGTGATTTAATTTGTCATGGACATGTAGTCATGGCAAGAAGATTTAGCATTTTATATTTGACCGGTCTATTTTCATGATTTTGTTACACTTTGTGGGAATATTGCTTGCTGGTTTCTGTAAGCATTCTGCGCTGATTGCTCATTAAAATCTGACTTTGATTGAGGAGTGAATGCCTTTCCTAGTTTCTGTGATATAGTTAACCCTCGGTAGACCAAGCTTTTGCGTGCGTTCATGATTCCCCTCCCCTTCTCCTCGAATCATTGTACTTATGATAACTGGTCCTTGCTTGGGCTGGCGTGACAAGTGACAGTCTGTAGGGCTTTGTCATGACCAATCTTTGAAGTGTATTCTCAGTCAAGCTCGAAGAATGCATGATGTCAATTTATTAAAATTCTTAGTTAGTACGTTTTTTTTTCTTTTTGGTTTGGATATTAATTATTGAACAAAAATCAATGATTCAGATATCAATTATTAACAAAAAGGAAAAAAGAAAAAGAAAGAAAAACCAGTTCTATACTTAATATCCACACAAACAAAATTGTGTGAACTAAAAAAAAGATTGGTATGCAAATAGGTCCCTACTTCTCATTTTTTTTTTTTTTTTGAGAACCCCTACTTCTCAATTAAAATGAGAAGTAGATTTGTGTATGAAGTAAATGTATGACCACTAATTCATACATTTTATCTATTAAGGGTGGGCATTGTATCATATTGGGTTATGTTATTTTAGATTTGTGTCAGAATTATTGCAACATTAACTCAATCCGTTTATTATTTTGACCTAATACTCCTCTTACAACACTAGATTTCTCGCTTCGACAAACAAATCTTAACCATATAGACTTACCGTTTGTCTTGTTGAATTTTTTTGTAAAATTAATCATCTAATTTAATATTATTATTTTTATAATAATAATACCCACAACCAATATAAGAAAGAATTAATAATAAGAAAGAAATAAACAACCAAATAAAAGTGCTATGAAAGAAAGAAAGTAAATAATTTTTGTCTATGGCAATAATTAATCACTTAAAATTCAATTGACAATGTACATGACTAATCAACTGAACTAACCCAATTGGTTATCTACTTTAACATTTGATATACCTCTCTTCCTTCAATTAAAATGAGAAGTAGATTTGTGTATGAATTAGTGGTCATGGACAAATTTTTCAGAGTATTTTTTTATGTTGAAGCACTCCTTATTGCATAATAAGGGACAACAAAACAGGACATTTTGAATCTACAGTCAGTTTAGAGCTGTAATCTAAATTGGAACTTTCATGAGTCTCCTACTTTTCTTTATTCAAACCATGCAAGTGAATTTATCTTTATTAATTTTCAAATTATTTATTTGAATTTTTGAAAAGTTATGTCAAAATTTCAACTTAATCATATGGGTGGAAAACGAATTTTCATCCCCAAATTTGTTTGGTATTTTTAAAATTAAGAGGTAGAAAGGCTTGAGCATCATAGAGAAAATGTATGCTCTTAGAATTACAAGAGGTTACAACCTATATCAACAACATCACAAATCCTAGTTGGTTAGGATACCAAATTCAAAACAAGAAAAACAGTCAGATAAAATCTAAAAAACCAGCAAAAAAAGATCATATACTCTTCAAAAGTTCACTGGTATTGTAAAGGAAGTCTTCAATGGTGACAAACACACTAAGATTTTGCCTTTATCCATGAAGCTACTCACTTTCACTAATTTGATTATATTCTCCCAATCAATTTCCTCCTTGTTAAATGTCAGCCTATTCCTGCTTGACCACATAGACCACATGATAGTGGAAAATAGTGTCTCCCAAATTAATTTTGTCAGATCACAATACCTTGAAGTAATCGAGCCAGCTAAACAGTATAGGCAACTTAACAGTTTGCCCAAGTCGCACCAATATATTCTTTCTTGCCAAAGGCCCCAACTGTCCAAGGCCCTAGAGCGTAAGGCCTCATTTTGATGTTTGGCCAAGGGCTCAAAAAACCTTAGGCATCTACTGTGAAGTAAACCACCAATTCATCAAGCTTTGTAAGTTTCTTGGGAAAACTTGCATGATTGATTACACAGTAACAACAAATGAACTGTTTCAACCTCTGAATCACCATTTAAAAAAAAAAAAAAAAAAATTACTACTAACAGACAATAGTAAGATAATTAATTAAAAGATCCTTAATAGATGTGCTTGCCAACAAAAAATTTGGATCCTTGGAGGAGCTATAATTGTCCCGATTGTCCTTGTAGGGTTGAAGCTCAATCCCAAAGCTCTTCTAATAACAGATGCAAAAAGAGTTTACTGAAAATTAATAGCCCATTCTTTTCACCTTTTCAGTGAATACCATCCTCCTTATGAATGTCTATTTCACATTGTTTAAAATTCTCTACGGTTCTTTTAAACAATCCTCCTCCCATACAAATAGTTGTCTCCTAAATTCCAATCTCCACCTCTTACTTTCACAGTCGTGAATAAACATTCCAGCTACACTGTCAAGTTTTTCCATTGAAAGTGAAAAATAAACTAGGAAAATTCTGCTTTAATGATTTGTCACCAGCCCAAATATTAGTCCAGAACTTCCAATTTAACCCATCTCCTATCTTCAACAGCAATATATTCATACATTCTATGGTAACCATAACTTTCCATCTCTGATGTACTACTCATAAATTTTAATATCTTCAGTACTAATAATGATTTCTTTTCTTTCCCAAACCTCCACCACCACCATTTTAACAGTAAGGCAACATTTTTTGTTCTGATGCCACCACTAGCCCCCAAACTCCATTATAGTAGAAATCTTTTTTCCAATTCACCAAGTGAACTTTCCTTCTTTCAGAATAAAGGAAAGTTATGGTTTGTTAATCAAATGCTTGGGTTCATTTACTTTTTGATGTACTAGACAACAGAGATGGATGCGAAGATAGTGCATCAAACTTTCGACTCCTTAGAAATAGAAATCTAAATCAACATGTTGTACATGTCTTACTAGCTGAAAGCTAAAATATTTTATTGATGAATAATGTAGTACAAGCAGTACAACGAAATTATATCAATAAAAGATGCACATTCCAACTAGAACGGCATATGCATCAAGCCAAACAAACTTGTCAAGACAACAACACCAAACAAAATCAACCCCACTCCAACAGCAGGCGACAACACACTGCCAAAAAAACACAACTACAAAGAAGAAAATTCCAGCAATTCCAAACAACACTCGAGCAACTCTGACCATCACTCAAGAGAACCATGAAGCACCACCATAAAGCTCAGAAAACTCCGAACTACACGAATTTGATAGCAAATATCCGACACAACTACAAAGAAGAAAATTCCAGCAATTCCAAACAACACTCGGGCAACTCTAACCATCACTCAAGACAACAATGTGGCACCACCATAAAGCTCAGAAAACTCCAAACTGCATGAATTTGACAGCAAAAATCAGTCAGCAACACCACAACCACAACACTAAAACCGAAAATCATTCACCACCACAACACTAGATGTTCTGTCTAAACTCTGCATATATCCACAAGCTAATTAAAGTTGCTGGTTGCCTAAAGAAATCTTCATCTCATACACATGAAATTACAAAGTTAAACATTCACCATGTCCTCCTTGATGGAAAGCAAGCATGCAAGATAGATGACTGGGGCACTTGTCTTTTTATTAATCAAGTGAACTGGTCACTATGTTTAGTTCTTCATACTCTTTAGCAAGCTAGGAACCTGGAAAGCAACATTGAAAAGCAGGGAAGATCAGAAAAACAAAAAATAAACTAAAATTATAAAACATAAAAACTAGTAGATTTGGGGAAACAAAACTGATGCAACAAAAAAAATTCAGGGTTAAAGTAGTAGAAATTTAGGTAAATTACAAATGCACCCCTTGAGGTTTATTTAAAACACGAATTACTCTTTATGATTTTGAAAATTATCTCTCGCCCTTTCAAGTTTTTAATACTATAACAAATGACTCATTTCATTAATAAAACATCAAGCTAATTAACAATTTCTAATGATGTCAGAAATATACTTCAATTAATAATTCAGATAATTTTATTATTGTATAAAAAAGTAATTAGAAATTTTACTTTTTCTATTAATTATGTTAAATAAAAATAATAATAATAAGAAAAAATCTATTTTAAGCAAATCTTATATATATATTTATAATTTATCCTAAAAATTTTAACCGTGTGGCTGAAGAGATGCAAAGAGCAATTTTACCTTCATGCTAGGCTATGTTACATGGACTCGTCACTTTGGGGCGAAGTACCCGTGTCGACACGACACGACACGACACGGGTGCGGGTCTGAGATCTGTGTCGGATTCGCCTCGTCTCTCTTAGACACGGCACTTTACAGACAGCAAAGAAATGAAAGAGGAGAAAGAAAGAGAACCTGGTCACTGTTGGCTTCGATCAACTTCGTCTAGGGCTTCGATCACTGTTCGCCTCGTCTCTCTCACTATTGATCACGATCGTCTTCGTCTAGGGCTTCGATCACTGTCGATCTCGACCTCGAGCTCAATTGTCTTCGTCTCTCTCTTCGTTTCTGCTTCTCTCTCTCTCTCTCTCTCGTCTCGTCTCGTCTCGTCTCTGCTTCTCTCTCTCTCTTCGTCTCTCAATCTGCTCTCTTCACCTCTGTTTCACTGATTATATATATTGGTCATATATAATATATATAATATAATTTATATAATTTATCATATATAATATAATTATATATAATATAATTTATAAATTATAATTTTTACCATATGTAATAAAAACATTTATTATTTCTTAAAATATCATATATAATAATAATTTTTATAAATTATTATTCATATTACATTTACATTAATATATAATATATAGTATAAATTACATTAATATAATAATATGTAATATTATTCAACTAAAAAAAATTATATAATACAATAGATATTATATAAATTATATAGATATTATATAATAATTATTGTATAACATATAATATATTTATAAGATAATATATACTTATATATATTAATAAAAATAAATAAACACATATATGTAAAATAATTATTTGTTATTTATATAATATAACTCATCTTAATAATTATATTTAAAATATATATATATTTAACGTATTCCCGTACCCCTATCCAAATTTGAATACATATCTACGTATCCTTAATTTTTAATTTTGAAGTGTTCGACCCCTAGATACGCACCCGCACCCAATCCTCGTACCCGCGTCCGTGTAACTTAGACGCTAGGGAATCAGGGGCAGATAGTTTCTTTTGCTGTATTTGGTTGAGAGATTTAGGAAAGAGATTTGAAAAGGAAAAGGAAAAATATGTGTGAAACAAAGTGAAATATAGGTATATTTTATTCACATTTCATCTACATTTTCTTTTTCCTTTTCCTTTTCCTTTTCCAAATCTCTTCTCGAATCTTCTAACCAAATATAGTGTTATTAAACAATGAGAACAAGTAACAAACTACCCCCAAGGCTTCCGTTTCTTCTTGTCTATTTTCATTTTCATTTTTTTTTTTGGAAATTGGAAGGCATTACTTGTTTGCGATATTGTTTTTGTTTTTAAATAAAAATAATGTTAATTCTAAAATTTTCAAAATTTTTAGAAATATATCCTTCAATAATATACATCTACAAAAAAACACTTATATCATATACAAGTTTTGATATTTTGTGATAGTCATTTTGTAGTGTAAATAGCATAAAGTATCGTAACAAAATTACTTTTAGTTATAACTAAAGAAACTAAAATAAATCATAACCAAACGTCATTTGAGTTATAAGCAAAGACTTCTTTAGTCATAATTAAAATAATAATCATAATAGCTTATAACTAAATCATAAGCAATACCATAATGAGTTATGACCAATCAAGTTACCACCAATACCACAATAAGTTATAATCAAACATTACTACACTTATACGTATACCCAAAGATTTCTTTGATCATAAGCAAAAATAACAATTATAATAAGTCATAATTAATTCATAACCAACCACGATGAATTAAGGCAATACTACAATTAGTCATAATCAAATACCACAAAGAAATATATGGTATATATATATTTTAAAGTGTGTATTATAGAATTTGCAGATATAGGCGGATATACTTTCATAAAAAGTATCATAAAAAAATAAAATAAAAAAGTGTGTCGTTGCACCTGTGGAACGAGATAATAGTTCGTATTTTGATCCATCTGGTGTCTGCTTCCAATGGTGTATGCGCGGAATATGCCGAACCTTTTGGTGATCCTTGCTCCCTTCTCCACGTATGCATTCCATGAGCTCATTCATAACAGACTCCAAAACCAATTCTTGGAGATCTTCGAGATACTCGATGCCATGAGGTATATCTTCAACTGCATACATTTCCGAATATAAAATTCTTGGAGACCTGGCATCACCCCCCTCTCTATAATAATCTCATTTAACTGAGGGAAATTCCACAAGCTCAATTTTCTAAGTTTGTGGAACCCGTCACTAAAGCATAATTGTCCTCCTCCTTCATATGCATTTTCAAGGTACAACTGTCCCAAATTCGGAAGTGCTTGAATGTATGGAATAAGGTCTTCTGTTAGTCTGGACCATCGCAATGACAAATAAGTAAGGCTTTGAAGTGAGTGAAACCAACAAGGCACTTTCTCCAATTTTCCAACTAAAATGAGCTCCTCGAGGTAGCGAGAAGGAGTTGAGGAGAGTGCATCCATTCGTAGGTATTCATCCTCATCAATCACCTGCACACACAAGCGACGAAGGAGACTCATATTTTGGATTGCAGTACACAAGTCCTCCTCGTCTACTTCTCTCACCTTTGTGATTCCAATGCTTTTAAGTTGTGTCATGTTCCTGATTCGCTTCATTAAGTCTGCTTGTGCTTCTACACCTGTCAAAACTTGCAAGTTTTTTAGCTTGCAAATATTAGATGGTGTTGTCGTACCACGATCATAATGAAAGTCATCCACAAGTCCAAAGTCAAAGTGGTACATCATTAGATGTCGCAAATTTCGCAACTCTGTGATTCCATCTGGAAGCACTTCTATTTTGGAGTCAGTAATGTCAAGAGTGTTTAGGTTGCAAAGTCTTCCAATGGATTTTGGAAGTTCCTTCACCCTAGTTTTTTTCAAGTTCAAGTACATTAAATTGAATAGATCCACTAGTTCTTCGGGCAATTCTTCAATCGGTGCATCCTCAAGATCCAATACTCTTAACAATCGTAAGCCTAGTGGCAATGCTATCTCCTCAACTACAAATACAAGAAGAGACCGAAGCTTCAACCCATTTTCAGTTTGAAGACATGGAGCATGCATCTTGTATCATTTTTTTATTCTTTTAGAAAATATACTTCTGTTCAGTTTTCCTGCTTTATTCACACAGGGTGAGATATTTATTATTTAGCTGACAATCACAAAACATTTAGAGTGATTTAATTTGTCATGGACATGTAGTCATGGCAAGAAGATTTAGCCTTTTATATTTGACCGGTCTATTTTCATGATTTCGTTACACCTTGTGGGAATTTTATTGGTTTCTGTAGGCATTCTGAGCTGATTGCTCATTAAATCTGATTTTGATCGAGGAATGAATGCCTTTGCTAGTTTTTGTGATTTAGTGAACCCTTGTTAGACCAAGCTTTTGTGTGCGTTCATGATTCCCCCTCCCCCTCTCCCTCTCCCTGAATCATTATCACTACTAGAAATATGATCTTTTGCGTTTATTTTTTTGCGACGGATGATTTAGCGGTCGCAAAAAATCACATTTTACATTAAAAAAAATAAAAATGACCCGCGTTGTTAACTGAAACTATCTCCCCTTTTCACTCTTATTTCCCAAATCTCTCTGTATGAACTCTCTCAAAATCTCTCTCGCTCGACTCTCTCTTTTGACTCTCCACTCTCTCTCTCGAATCTGACTGGCCACAGTCGAAGCTCTTCATATGCATCGCCATTCTCACACTCTTCGGAGCTTCCAAAGCAAATTAATCAACCACAACACATTGTAGCAATCTTCTTCTTCTTCATATCTCTCTCTCTCTCTCTCTCTCTCTCTCTCGATTCAATCGCCGGAGCTTCCATGGCTGCTTATTCCGCTGCCGGATCGGTCTTCGTCGCCTTCAAATCCGCCGAAATTTCTGTTCATTCTAGCAATTTGAAACTCTCTAATTTCCGACATTGCTCTCCGATTTCAAGCCGAGTCGGATCTATTTAGCTCAGACATAGCCTTAACTCGCATTGCGGATCCCGAAGCTCCTTTGCTTCGTCTGGTAATCATCAATCTATGTTCTGTTTAATGATATCACTGAATGAATTGAATCGAATCAGTTAATTGCACAGTCACTCATAATTTCTTAGGTTTAATATAATCTATCACCTCTGCTTCTCTCTCTATCTGACTTAGGAAATCTATGTTTTCAATTATTTGCAATTCTTTCTTTTCTCATCTGAAAAGTTTCTATCTATTTTCAATTTCTTAGGTTTACTTTGTGCTTTTCATTTTTGCTGATGGTTGTAGCTGGCGCATTGTGTCGAGATTGGGCTTCCAGAGTTGATTGTACTAATTGTTTTAGTTGAGGTGAGCTGGTTCTTGATTACTGATTTATTTAATCAGACTACTATTTAATTTCCTGTAGTTTGAGATGCTATGACATATTTACATATATTTATTTATCTGAATGCTATGTTATGAGTGGATGGTTCTATTTGCTTTCCTACTTGATTGAAATTTGTGTCCAGAAAGCAATGCTGCATGAACAGGGCCTTGGACCAAGCACACCATGGAAGTATTTTTACTTTTTCACTTTACAAAGGAAGTTTGATCAATCAATTTTTAGAAGAAAAGTGAAACATATTAACAAAATGCCAATGGACTTGAGGTTAATGATCATTCAGTTTGGTTTATCTTTTGAGTAAAACCCTGAAGAAAGATTGGAATAGTTATGATCATGGATGGATTTTGTTTCACTGGGAACTATTCAGCTGTATGTAGTATAGATTGGCTTTCAAAATCCCCTCCTGTGCTCAATTCTCACTGCACTTTTCAGTTTAGTGATTGGAATAAGTTCTCCCATGATTTAACCCATTTTTATAAGGGATCTGATTTGGTTTTTGGTTATGAAATTGTGGATTTATTTCAATCCTTTGTTTCTTAAGATAGACTTCGACGTGAATTTCTTGAGGTGATATTTGATTTGGGTGACTAAATATTTTGCAGTATATTCCTCATTGGTTTAAAACCAAAGGAGCCATATTTGAGCGTTTTTTTGAACGATATGCAGTCCTTTTATCAATAGCAATTATATGGCCATATGCAGCACTTCTGACTGCAGCAGGTGCATATAAAAATAGACCCCCAAATACTCAGTTTAGTTGCCGTGTTGACCGCTCTAGGCTTCTTGAAGGCGCTTCTTGGTAAGATCATTCCTAAACTTGCATTTCACTTAGTCACTCTTTTAATCTTAGGCCTTGTGCATTATTCAATATATTTTTCCATGCTAATTCACATTTGGATTTTGTTTCTACTTTTCAGTTTGGTATTTTGCTTCCTAAAACCCAGTTTCACAATATGTTATGGCATGGTCAGTGTATGCTATGAAGTATTTTCAGTTATTCTAGTTGACTTTGCTTAGCTACTAAAAACTTGAATGGCTCATTCAGTTCTATGAATCAGGGATATCTAGGCATGTGTTGATGAATTTCATGTTAAGTTGTTTTGCAATGTGGGCACTAGGAATCTAACATTTAGCAAATTCTAGAATTGTGTTTTTCAAAAAATAATAAACTCTCTTCAGTGTTAATAAGGCCTGTAAAGTGGTATTAACAAAATTTCTTGCATGATTAATTTTGTACTGATCTGCCATTTGTTGCAGTAACCAAATCTGTGAAGGAATAAAATTGAATAATTTCCTTTTTTTTGTGTGTTTTTGTTGTTGTGTGTGGTTTATTAATTTTTTGTTAGTTGTTTATTTTTCCTCCATGCAGAAGCTATGACCATGGATTTTAATGTTCTTCATATCTTTGTTAAGGCTGGTGGAGATTCTTTGGCCTTTATGATGAAGACTTTTGCCTAATTCATTTTTTTATTTTCTGAATTTGATTTGGCAAGAGTTGAAAGGAGTTTGAAATGCTAAACAACTAAGAAAATCCCTCAAGCAGAAAGTACTCTGATTGAAGTTATCTGTTGAAAATAGAAAGATAGTTGATGTGTTTAGTGTTAATACTCAATGTGACTTGGAAATTGCTACTGGTTCATGTATAAAATGAAATTCTCTTTCTTTCTCCAGCTTAGAGCATCTCCAACGGTGACTCAAATTTTTCACCAAATTTGAGTCAAAAATGACCCATTTCACCAAATTTTTTGACAGACGCTCCAACGGTTCATCTTTCACCAAATGTGTCCCGGGACAACCGGGTGGTCGACCGGCCGGTCGACCGGTTAGACCAAAATTTTTTTTTTTTTTTTTTTTTTTGAATTTTTGAACTTTTTTTTGGAACTTTTTGAACTTTTTCCGGGTCGACCGGTGGGTCGACCGGCCGGTCGACCGGTTAGGCAAAATTTTTTTTTTTTTTTTTTTTTTTTTTGAATTTCTGAATTTTTTTCCTGAACTGTCTGAACCTTTTGCCGGTTGACCGGTTGGTCAACCGGGTGGGCAACCGGTTGGTCGACCCGGGCCCCTCTCCAACGGTCCGCAACAGTGTCCGCTACAGTGTTTTGATGAATTCATTACTTCCTCCGCGATCTGATGAAATGTTTGATGAAAACTCAATTTGATATCAGATTTGGTACACCGTTGGAGCCATGAACAGTGTCATTTTCATCAAAATTTAAATTTGATATCAGATTTGGTATAGCGTTGGAGATGGTCTTAGATTATTGTTTTTGTTCCATGATGCAGGAGATGAGATGACTCGAGTTTTCTGGAAATCGATAAAGGAAAAGGTAGTCACTACTAAAAATATGATCTTTTGCGTCTTTTTTTTTACGACCGATTGTTTGACCGTCGCAAAAAAGTACATTTTATATCCAAATCCCGTTCTAATTAACACGCAGTCGTTTCTTTAAAAAAAAAAAAAATCATCCATACCGGCTATAACTTGCCCTACCCCCAAATCGGTATGAACTCTCTCTCTCTCAGATCGGTATGAACTCTCTCTCTCTCTCTCAAAATCTCACTCTTCACTTTCTCCCTCTACTCTCTCTTTCAACTCACCACTCTCAATTTTATTGTTCATTTGAAGATGTCGATCAATTGTTGATGAATATTTGAAGATTTTGATTGATCGTTGATGAACATTTGAGGATTTCAATCTTCTGTTGATGAAGATTTCAATTGATTCATGATCGGTAAGTCTAATTTTTATGTATGAATCTAACTCTGTCTCTGTAATCCCTATATCTTTTTCTCAGCTCCCAAATTCTCTTCGGCTTTTCGCGAAGATCAACATCAGTCCAGAGGAAGTGGATTTCGAAATCAACATGATTTTTTTCCAATTCAATTTAGTTTTATCCATGCGGTGCAAACTCTGATTTGGAAATAGGTTTTGGATTTGAAGATTCATTTTATTTTTTTAATTATTAAATCTCGATTTTCTTTGGCTTTTAAATGTGGTTGAATCTGCAAAATCATAAGTTCATAAGTAAATATTATACTTCTTATATACCTTTTTGATGTAGGTATACTTGGTGAAATATCTTTGACATGTATTTAAGAAGCTAAAACACACCTTATTTTTCATATCACCTTCTTATGTTAAAATTCAATACAGAACAACATTATTTCCTTCTCCTTTTACATTTACTAATCTGGATGCACTTCTTAACTTAATGAATCGCCTTCTTATGGTCCTCTAAGGCTTGAGATTAGCTAAAATTAAATGGGAGAAACTTCAAAAATTGGCGTGATCTTAAGGTGGGGCCTATTGAACTTCACATAGCCAAGTTCTAATGTAGTAAAGTCCTATATTTGTAGTTACCTAAGCTTTTGATCACCTTGTGTACATACTTGATTTGCAGAGTACAGAACGTCACTCTTCTACGTGAAATTTCATTAATGCTTCTCTGCGGATATCTGTTTGTTTATGTTATTCTTCTTTCTCATTTTAAATCTTGATATCAATAATGGATATAAAATTCTTAATTTTTTGAGTGGTTTAATGGTTTGCATTATTGCATTTTTTGATGATGCTGCAACTTCTATTTCCGAAAGTATGGGGTTCATTCCCCCATTGGGGTGTGGGTGGTCACGGAGCCCTATATATATTATAGGCAGCCCACTGAATCTTGTTAGTTATTATGTAGAGCTCGGGTTCATACTTGAGTTGTGTAGGGTTCATTTGAGCTTTCTACACTTAATTTGATTCAGGTTTCCTGGCATTTGAGATGTTAGATTGTTTTGTATAGCTACTTTTAGATGCTTGTCTTGAGTTATTTTTTGTGTAATTGTGATATTGTTGGACCTTTGCGGGATCTTCAGAGCTCTGTACCATTTTTTTCTCTCTTTCTCTCAAATATTGTGTGTTATTTGCCATAATGTATTTTTCGTATCTTTGTTGTCTGTGCTATAGATCAAGCCAGCATTTGTGATTCCTGATCAAGTGAATTGTGCAGTTATCAGATACCATAGTAGACGAGTTACATGTTTGGAGTTCCATCCAACTCGTAATAACATTCTTTTATCCAGAGATAAGGTTAGTGTCACCCATATTGTGTACTAACAGTCAGTTGAGTTTGTTCTGACTAAGGTGAGGTTGTTTATTGATAGATCAACTTATATTTTTTTTTTCTCTCAAATTTTTTTTCTTGATCTATTGTAAAAGAAAGGACAACTTGGAGTTTGGGACTACTGCAAAGTACATGAAAAGATAGTTTATGGGAACATACATGGTTGCATACTTGACAACATGAAGTGAGTGATCCCTTTTTCTGCTTTGTTTTTGGTTTTTATGTTCTGGTATGATATGTATCTGTGAATGGAAATGCATTGCATGTTCAGCTCTTCAACAAGAAGGCCTTTTCCTCTTTGGTGGGTGAATTTGATTGTTATCCAATTACCTGCAGGTTCAACCCCACAAATGATGGAACAGTATATGCTGCATCCTCAGATGGAACCATCAGTTGCACTGATTTGGAGACTGGAATTTCATCATCATTGATGAACCTTAATCCTAATGGGTGGCAGGTATCTCGTTCAAAGTTAAACATTGCGCTGTGATCCAATCTTCTAACCTGGAATTATTTTCTCACTAAAGTTGTGAGATGTAATGATCAAGTTTTCAATGTGAATCCTTTAATCTGGCTTTTCAAGCTTCTTTGCATTGTTGAGGATTTTTTATTGCTACTGGGGAACATCCTGAAACTGTAAGTTTGTGGTATGACCATTTAACTTGGATTATCTCCAAATTCAATTAAGTTGTTTGCCTGTCTGACTATGATCTAGTATCTGAATCTATAAACTCAATGCTTTTCTATGACACTTGTAGTTTGACCTTAATTTCTTTCAACTTCTGACGAATTTCTCCCATCTCTTCTTATATTAGCCTGCCAGTTTATTTGTGAGCTCAATGTGTACAAATAGGTTTGGATTTATGAGGACCCTGCTGATGGTGATTCAAACATGTACGTTCACCATGATATCATCATTCCAGCTTTTCCCCTCTGCACAGCATGGCTTGATTGCCCGATTAAAGGTGGAGAAAAAAGCTGCTTTTGGCCTTTGTTCTTTGTTTTTGGTTTGTCATTCTTTCTCTTTCAATGTTTTGGTTGATTTCCAAATTTAATGAGGTCCTATTAGGTACAATAGAACTATATGTGTATCATTTTATTTTAGAGATACAGAAGCTAATGTATAAAATATTGCTTCATTTTGCAAGCTTGGGTTGGAGCATTTTTTTCTATTGTAGGCCTTTTTAAATAATGGAAAATAATGTGTGAATGTTGAGATTTTTGCAAATATGTCTTGATGTTTATTGTATATAATATTTGCATATATATATGATTGTAGGTAATTTTTTTTTTTTTTTTTTGCGACGGTAAGAAGATGGTCGCTAATACATTGTAGGTTTTTTTTAAATTCTTTTGCGACGGCAAAATATCAGTCGCTATAAGTAGGTTAGGCGGTCGCAAATAATTTGCGACTGTTTCTTTGCCGTCGCAAAAAGTATTTGCCACCCCCACATTCGCGACCCCCATTTGCCGTCGCATGGGCCGTCGCAAAAAGGTTTTTTGCGACTGTTTTTTGTTATTTGCGACGGTTTATAGCAGTCGCAAAAAGTGCTTTTTTTAGTAGTGTATACTCGTGATAATTGGTACTTGCTCAAGTTGGCATGACAGTGACATTCTGTTGGGCTTTGTTGTAACCGATTTTTGAAGTGTGTATTCAGTCAAGCTGGAAGAAAACATGATCTCAATTTATTAAAATACTTAGTTAATACTATTTTTTTTGGATATTAATTATTGAACAAAAATCAATGATTCAGATATCAATTATTAAAAAAAAGAAAAGAAAAAGAAAGAAAAAACAATTCTATTAATATCCACACAAACAAAATGGTGTGAACTATAAAAAAGATTGGTATGCAAATAGAAGCTCCCTACTTCTTATTTTAATTGAAGGAAGAGAGGTATCTCATACATTAAAGTAGATCATCAATTGGGTTAGTTCTGGGCTCTTTTGGGAACAATGTAAAAATCAGATTTTTGGTGTTGGGGAAAAAACACAGGTTGCTCTTTTTTGGTCATTTGGGAAGTGGTCAAAGTTGGTTGAAAATTTACGAAAATACCCTCAAAGTTGGTTTGAGTAAAATGTAATTTTTTTAGTTGGGTGAGGGTATTTTAGTCATTTTGGTGTGATGTGACACCATAAATAAATATTAATTCAAACAAAAAAGCAGCTTTTTACCAACTTTTCAAATCACTCTAAAAAAGCTTGGTTAAAAGCAAAAAAATTGATTTTTACCATCTTCCCAAAATACCACTCTGTTGATTAGTCATGTACACTATCAATTGAATTTTAAGTGATTAATTATTGCCATAGATAAAAATTAATTACTTTCTTTCTTTTAGAACACTTTTTGTTTAGTTGTTTATCTCTTTCTTATTATTGATTCTTTCTTATATTGGTTGTTGGTATTATTATTATAAAAATAAAAATAATATTAAATTAGATAATTAATTTTATAAAAAAAAAATTCAACAAGACAAACGGTAAGTCTATATGGTTAACATTTGTTTGTCAAAGCGAGAAATTTGGTGTTGTAAGAGAAGTGGTATTGGGTCAAAATAATAAATAGGTTGAGTCAATATTAAAATAATTCTGACACAAATTCGAAATAACACAATCCAACACAATACAATTTCCACCCCTAATAGATAAAATGTTTGAATTAGTGGTCATGGACAGATTTTTCAGAGCATTTTCTTATGCTGAAGCACTCTTTATTGCATAATACAAAACATAACATTTTGAATCTACAATCAGTTTAGAGCTGTAATCTAAATTGGAACTTTCACGAGTCTCCTACTTTTCTTTATTCAAACCATGCAAGTGAATTGATCTTAATTAATTTTCAAATTATTTATTTGAATTTTTGAAAAGTAAGTCAAAATTTCAACCTAATCATATTGGGGGAAAACGAACTTTCCATCCCCAAATTTGTTTAGTATTAAATTTTCGAGGTAGAAAGACTCAAGCATCATAGAGCAAATGTATGCTCTTAGAATTACAAGAGGTCATCACCTATATCAACAACGTCACAAATCCCAGTTGATTAGGATACCAAATTCGAAACAAGAACAACAGTAAGGCAGAATCTAAAAAACCAGAAAACAATCATAAACTCTCCAAAAGTTCACTAGTAAAGGAAGTCTTCAATGGTGACAAACACACCTCAGATTTTGCTTTTACCCATGAAGCAACCCACTTTCACTAATTTGATTATATTCTTCTAATCGATTTCCTCCTTGTTAAATATCAGCCTATTCCTGCTTAACCATAGAGACCATATGATAGTGAAAAATAGTGTCTCCCAAATTAATTTTGTCAGACAACAATACCTTGAAGTAACCAAGCGAGCTCAACACTTAGCAGTTTGCCCAAGCCGCACCAATAAATTCTTTCTTGCCAAAGGCCCCAACTGTCCAAGGCCCTAGAGCGTAAGGCCTCATTTTGATGTTTGGCCTAGGGCTCAAAAAACCTTAGGCAACTACTGTGAAGTAAACCACCAATTCATCAAGCTTTGTAAGTTTCCTGGGAAAACTTGCATGACTGATTTCATAGTAACAACAAATGAACTGTTGTTTCAACCTTTGAATCACCAAAAAAAAAAAAAAAAATTACTACTAACAGACAATGGTAAGATATGTTAATTAATTAAAAGATCCTTAGTAGAAGTGCTTGCCAACAAAAAATTTGGATCCTTGGAGCTAGACTTGTCCCGATTGTCCATATAGGGTTGAAGATCAATCCCAAAGCTCTTCTCATAACATATGCAAAAAGAGTTTACTGAAAATTAATAGCCCATTCTTTTCACCTTTTCAGTGAATACCATCCTCCTTGTGAATGTCTATTTCACATTGTCTAAAATTCTCTATTGTTCTTTTAAACAATCCTCCTCCCATACAAATAGCTATCTCCTAAATTCCAATCTCCACCTCTTACTTTCACAGTCGTGAATAAACACTCCAGCTACACCGTCAAGTTTTCCATTGAAAGTGAAAAATAACCTAGGAAAATTCTGCTTTAATGATTTTTCACCAGCCCAAATATTAGTCCAGAACTTCCAATTTAATCCATCTCCTATCTTCAACAGCATATTACTCATATATTCTATGGTAACCATAACTTTCCATCTCCGATGTACTACTCATAAATTTTAATATCTTCAGTACTAATAATGCTTCCTTTTCTTTCCCAAACCTCCACCACCACTTTGACAGTAAGGCAACATTTTTTATTCTGATGCTTCCACTAGCCCCCAAACTCCATTATAGTAGAAATATTTTTCCAATTCACCAAGTGAACTTTCCTTTTTTCAGAATAAAGGAAAGTTACGGTTTGTTAATCAAATGCTTGGGTTCATTTACTTTTTAATGTACCGGACAGCAGAGATGGATGGGAAGATATATAATGTATCAAACTTTCAGAAACCTAAATCAACATGTTGTATAGGTCTTACTAGCTGAGCTATGTCAGCTTCATTTATTTTTCAAACTATAGTGAAACAATTCTTTGTTTATTGTATTGTGACTGTAAACCATAATTTTAATAGAATTATGTAATCTATATTTCATAATGATTGTTGCACTGAACTAAATTCTCCGTGCTGTACTGTACAGGTGACTAAACAAGGGAAAACAACTTATTTTACACTTTCATATTGAAAAATAAATAAATAAATAGAACTATTCAATAGGATCAACTGAAAACGATCAACATAAAACAGGCTCATGGATCGATGGTACTTCCCACTATTCCCTAATCAAATGAATTAAAAAGAAAAAAAAAGGAAGAAAACTCTTATTGACAATTGACATATAGAAGTAATATGGATGATCAGAGTTAAGCTCTTATCAAGGTTGAAGTAGATAAAGCATTAACAACAAAAACAAAGCCAATTAAATCTGCTGTTAAAACAATAGCAACAAAATTATCGGTTATAGTAGTAAAGAAAACAACCACATCACTCCACAATGACATATACATACTTTTTAATTATGTTATAGAACTCCTAATGTTCTTTTTTTTTTTTTTTAAGGCAAAATAAAATATTTTATTGATGAATAATGTAGTACAAGCATACAACGAAATTATATCAATTAAAGATGCACATTCCAACTAGAACGGCATATGCATCAAGCAAAACATAAAACCAAACTCAGGCCAAGCCAAACAAACTTGGCAAAGACAACACCAAACAACCCTTGTAAAGACAAGGTGAATCACCAAACAAAATCAACCCCACTCCAACAGCAAGCCACAACACACAGCAAAAAGAACACAACTACAAAGAAGAAAATTCCAGCAATTCCAATCAACACTCGAGCAACTCTAACCATCACTCAAGACAACAATGAAGCACCACCATAAAGCTCAGAAAACTCCGAACTACATGAATTTGACAGCAAAAATCCAACACAACTACAAAGAAGAAAATTCCAGTAATTCCAAACAACACTCGAGCAACTCTAACCATCACTCAAGACAACAATGAGGCACCACCATATATAGAGCTCAGAAAACTCCAAACTGCACGAATTTGACAGCAAAAATCCATCAGCAACACCACAACCACAACCACAACACTAAAACTGAAAATCATTCACCACCACAACACTAGATGTTCTGTCTAAACTCTCTGCATATATCCACAAGCTAATTAAAGTTGCTGGTTGCCTAAAGAAATCTTCATCTCATACACATGAAATTACAAAGCAAAACATTCACCATGTCCTCCTTGATGGAAAGCAAGCAAGCATGCAAGATAGATGACTGGGGCACTTGTCTTTTTGTTAATCAAGTGAACTGGTCACTATGTTTAGTTCTTCATACTCTTTAGCAAGCTAGAAACCTGGAAAGCAACATTGAAAAGCAGAGAAGATCAGAAAAAACAAAAATACTAAAATTATAAAACATAAAAACTAGTAGATTTGGGGAAACAAAACTGATGCAACAAAAAAAATTCAGGTTTAAAGTAGTAGAAATTTAGGTAAATTACAAATACACCCATTGAGGTTTACTTAAAACACGAATTGCTCCGTGTGGTTTTGAAAATTAGATCCCGTCCCTTCAAGTTTTTAATACTATAACAAATGACCCCTTTTATTAATAAATCATCAAGCCAATTAACAATTTCTAATGATGTCAGAAATATATTTCAATTAGTAATTCAGATAATTTTATTATTGTATAAAAAAGTAATTAGAAATTTTATTTTTTCTATTAATTATGTTAAATAAAAAAAATGACAATAAAAAAAAATCTATTTTAAGCAAATCTCATAGATGTGTTTATAATTTATCCTAAAAAATTTAACCACGTGGTTGAAGAGATGCAAAGAGCAATTTTACCTTCACGCTAGGGAATTAGGGGCAGACAGTTCCTTATGCTATATTTAGTTGAGAGATTTAGGAAAGGGATTTGGAAAGGGAAAGGGAAAATGTGTGTGAAACAAGGTGAAATGTAGGTATATTTTATTCACATTTCACTTACATTTTTCTTTTTCTTTTCCAAATCTCTTCTCAAATCTCCTAATCAAACACAACGTTGGTAAACAATGAGAACATGTAACAAACCACCCCCCAAGGCTTCCATTTCTTCTTGCCTATTTTCATTTTCATTTTTTATTTTGGAAATTGGAAGGCATTACTTGTTTGCGATATTGTTTTTGGTTTTAAATAAAAATAATGTTAATTCTAAAATTTTAAATTTTTTAAAAAATGGATCCTCCAATAATATACATCTACAAAAAAAACTTATATCATATACAAGTTATGATGCCTCGTGATAGTCATTTTGTACTGTTAATACCATAAAGTGTCGTAACAAAATTACTTTTAGTCATAACTAAATAAACCAAAATAAATCATAACCAAACGTCATTTGAGTTATGGAAAATTATTCAGTACTTCCGGAGCATCACGTGGCCATACTCCAGACCAATCACAAATTACTTAGTCCCATATTGTTCTCTCATCCCAACATAAATTGTGGACCCTTATACCTCTCCACTAATTAAAACTTCATGGAGTATCGCGTGTCTATACTCTAAGAGTACCGTTAAGAGCAAAGACTTCTTTAGTCATAACTAATTAGGCCTCGTTTGGGAACAGGCTAATTTAGTAACTTTTTGGCTATTTGGCTAAAATAGTCACTCAAAAAAACTAGTATGTTTGGGATCGCTTTTTGGCATTTTACGAAAAGATGTGCAAAAAGTAGAGAGAAGAGAATCTTTGACTTTTTGGTATGGGTTGTTGGCTTTTTGGCTAATTTAGTAACTTTTTGGCTTTTTGGCTAAAAAAGATGATTGCCAAACGAGGCCTTAGTTACAAGAATTAACACTTTTGCCGACCAAAAAATTTGTCGCTAAAAGCCCATTTTTGGTCGGCAAAAGTTATCCGCGACCAATTTTTTTGGTCGCTATTTTGGTCGCCAATTGAGGGTCGGCAAAAGTAATTCGCGACCAAAATTTTGGTTAGTTGGCAAAAGTTGAATTTGCCGACTAAATTTTTGATCGCTAAATATTTAATTACCGCGACTAATTTATTTTGTCGCTAAAACACTTTGGTCGCGAAAAGTGATATTTTCCCGACCAAATAGCTTAGTCGCCAATTGACACATTTCGTGACCAAAAAGTTTGGCCGCCAATTATCACATTCAACGACCAAAAAGTTTGGTCGCCAATTGTGACATTCCACGACCAAAAAATTTGGTCGCCATTTGTTACTTTTCGCGACCAAAACTTTTGGTTGGCAAAAGTGAGTTTCCACGACCAAGAGCTGTTTTGGTCGGCAATAGATGTATTTTTGGCGACCAAAACTCTTGGTCGGCAATTGTCATTTTTTGCGAAAAAAAATTATTTATTTGTCGCGACTAATAAATTGGTCGCCAAAGCAGGAAAACAATACACTTGTAATTCCTAATAATTCATTCAATCCATAATAAACCTATATTTTTAAAGCATCATTCAAATCAACTAAATTATTAACATTCGACACAATACATAATTCATTAACATTCGACACAATACAACTATTTTAAGTTTTCATTCACAAGTCACATCCATCTAGCATAACAATTTGAAACATAACTATTTGTTATCCATGCGCAGCTATCAACAAATGAAAAAAATATATTCTAGTCCAAATGAACAAAAATCAATCATATTAGTGAAACCAATCAGTGCACTATGCTTGAAATTGTGAATCAGCTTGATGAATTTGATCTTTAGATATCTCTGTAAGGGTTGGTTTGGCATGTACTAAAAAAGTGTACTTTTTGACTTATTGGTGGGTTTGGGTTGGGTTTGGGTTGAGTTTGATGTGATGTGTTAGAGAGGTGATGTGATTTAAATAGGATGATGTGACTTAAATAAGATAGTGACTTTTTGACTTTTTGACTTATTTAGATGATGCCAAACCAAGCCTAAATCTCAAGCTCAAGCTTACCAGATTCAATCTTTGCTTGGTCCAAAAGCTCATTGATTAGTGAAACCAGCGCTCTTCCACTGCCCTGTGCAGTTCTGACATAGTCTTGTTGAGTTACATCCAGATCTATGTCCATTAGCATTTGCAACATTCCTATTGAATAAACATATATACAGACATCACTCAACAACCCCACTTTCTTTGTTTATTTTAAAATAATTTTTTAATGTTTTCCCCAAAGCAATGTATTTAAATGACTTAAAATGCTAAAGGACAATAACAAAAACTTACCAAGAACACCATTCATTGGGGTTCTGATCTCATGGGACACAGTAGCAAGGAACTACAGAGGATTGAAATTCAATTAGAACCATGTAGACATATTAGGTGAAGCCTAACAAAATTTCAATACATGAACTACAACTATCAAATACCTGTGATTCTGATCTCATTTTCCTTTTCTTTTCCTTATTTCCATCATTTTTTCTAGGGGAGATTACAATTCAGTGGAAAGTGTGGCAAATACTTGCTAAAATGGTGAGAATCTTCTTGGGATGTAACATTTGCTGTGTTTTTTACACAAAAAGAGTTGCACTACCAGATATTGCAAATTATTTTTATCACATGCGCTGATTTGTAGTTTTCCCTTTTCTTTTTTTCTTTTTTTTTATAGTGATAGGCAAAATTACATCTGATGACCTATAATAAACAAAAATTAAAGCTCCATTATATATTTGCTCCCTGGACAACCTCTCGGTGAAGATTGATTTTTTTTATTTGAATCCAAATTTTGCACCATATTATATTTTATAGGTACATGATTCAACAAACCCTCCAATAATTAACAACTAACAACTTACTAATCTGTAATTATAGATAATTCTTTGAGAAACCAACTTCAACAGGGTAGATAAAGTTTTAATTGCCTAATATTTAACAAAATCTTCTGGAAAGTCCATATAACCAGTTGTTTGCAATGATTATCTGTGTTACATGACTCTTCTATAACCAGTTGGATCTTATAGGACTGTGGAATCTGAACCCGAATCTAATACTACGTGATCCAATTTTCAAGCACAACTTTGTATTGAATGGGCAATTTTATGTTTGTTGCCTTAATAACAATTTTATGTGGTTCAAATGAACAAAAATCAATCATATTAAATTAAAATAGATTGTCAGAAAAACAAACTAGGGAATTCGACATTCATATTGCAATAATAAAAAAAATATATTCTAGTCCAAAAAACAAATTTATTCTATCTCCAATATGCTCATTACTCACAATCAAAGGATTTCAAGTTGAAAAGAACAATTAAAATTAAAAACAACCTACCTCGCAATAAAAACATGTTGCTTTATTGTAGCAAGGAACTCTCTAACTCCTCCATTGTAGAAGTAAAGGGGAGGAAAGGCCAATCCTGCAAATATTTTCAGCTGTAACAGATGCCATTGAAGGTAAATAAAGTGCTAGTGAAAAAAAATCATATAGCATAGACTAAGGATTCATCTGATGATCTATGTGCCATAGATGCTTCAACCACATACAGGCAATTAGCATTAGGAGAAACCATCTGACATTAGTACAAGTGCAAAGGATAACACAATCAACAACGGTAGATCATACTAAAACAAATATGATGCAAAAATTATAACCATAGCTTTACAAAAATGACAAAGACCCGAAGCAAGGTCAATTGACAAGATCATGAAAGAAAAATATAAAAAGGATGGACCTCAATTCCCCTAAAGCTACTGACATAAAGAAATGACATGAGACATTCTAAACATCACTAGAGGTCCCACATTTTAGTAACACATTTTTGGTAACAGATTCTAAACATTCTAAACAGATTTTTGTAACATATAAAATTTCACCATTGTCCATTGCATATAGATAAAACCAAAAGAAAAAAAAGCACAAGAAGTTAAATGTTTTAAATCTGATCAGTCATGATCATCAAATGACCATATCTCAAAGTCTTCACACTGTCATATTGTTTTCCATGCTGAAGTCCAAGAATCTGCTTGATGCTCGTGATTTCAGCGTTCTCCATGATCTGTTTATGGCTTGCTTCCCTCACATTAAGCAATGTACCTCTCAACGAGAACACACCATAATAATTTCGATAATAAGACAAACCTTAGTTGCACGAAGCGGGAGCGGGGGCGGGAGCGGGAGCGGGGGAACGTGGCCACTTAGAGGAGTCGTAAATTAGGAGCGCTTATGTATTATTTTTATTAATTATATTTTATTTATTATAATGAATAATAAATTATGTTAAAATAAATAATAAATAAAAATTAGATGTTTTATTTTATAAATTTTTTAAGATTTTTTTATTATATATGATTTAAATAGATTTCTTTTTAAACAATTAGATGATTTATTATATGTTAAAAAGTTAAGAAATAATTGTTTAAAAGAAATAATTAAATCATATATAATAAAAAAATCTATTTTTATTATATTAATTATTATATTTATATGTATATATATGATATATATTAAATAATAATGTGTTAATAATTTTTTTTATTTTTAAATATATATATTAATATATATAATCATATATTATTAATATATATTATATATGTTATATATTATATATGTTTTATATTATTTATATCTTATTCTTTGAATCAGATATACGGTGGCCAGAGAGAGAGTGAGAGACGAACTGAGAGAAGGCAAAAGACGAAGGAGACGATGACGATCGACAAGGAGCAGATCTGCGAGATCGAGGGAGAGAGACGAACTGAGAAAGACGCAGACGAAGAGGAAGACGAAGACGCAGATGCAGACGAAGAGTGACGAAGGCGATCGCGATCGCGACAGTGACGAAGATCGAAGGTTAGGGTTTCTGTCTCTCTCTCTCTGCCCTTCGCGATCCCATCTTGCACTGAATCGCGTTTCTCTCTCCACAGAAACGTGATTCTTACACGTTTCTTTCTAGGAATCGCGGAATCGCGATTCTCAGAGAATCGCCACCTACTTGGATGATTCCTGCAACTAAGAGACAAACAAAATTTAAATGAAATCTTACCACAGTCAAAGACAAAAGCTAAGAAAATAGAAGAATATATTATTGAGGAAGAAGAAGAAACAAGAGATTCGAGCAAGTACCTCATTAGCATCAACAACAAGCCCATTCATCAAGAGGCAGCATTGGAGCTTAACTAAACCCAGCTTAAAAACAAACATGGAGCTCTCTTGAGATAGATCAGTGAAAGTTTGCTCTGTTTCCAGTTTTAGTAAAGCATCTTGAGGTGGAGATTTAGCCTTTGGTCTACAGAATGTAAGTACATTTGAGTGGTAGACTACTAAAAGGAACAATCAACCAAAAGAAATTGAGTCCAGCATGGAGACAAATTATATATTTAAAAAGCACGGTCAACCCTTTAATAATTACCTAATAAGTTCATAAACTTCAATAATTAATAAGTTTTAAATTTGGTATTGTGGTGGACGATTAATAATTCAATTTCTAAGAGAATAATTTGTGTTGATAGACTGTTAGTGAAGCAAAAAGACAAAAGTTTGATTTTCAAGATAATTTTTACACATTTCTAAACACTTTTACATATTTCTATACACTTTTACCAATTTCAATACACTTTTTACACATCTACCAACATTAATGACAACCCTATGGGCAGTCGTTAGCATTTTCCATTAATTATTTGTATAAACAAAATGTACACCACTATAAAGATGTATATGAAGATTCTTACTCTGTTTTCCAACAGGACACCTGACAATTGAACCATTTCTACATCTCAAAGTATATTGAGACTGTATCAATCCTCTAATGTTATTAATATGAGTGTAGCCATCTCACACCACAAAGAATTAGTTTCCTAGATTGAAGTCCATTTTCCTGACTTAACATTCTATTCTTAAAGAGAGCCAAAGTTTTACATTCAAAATTCTACGATCAAATTCACAGGTGACTACTTATGTTACAGTTTCACTTCCATCTCCTAATACATACATACATACATACATCTAATACCATTAACTTATGTTGTGTAACGAGACTCTCCTTCCATTACTTTTGCAATTCTTAAATTAAATGTTCTTTTATCAAGTATTCTAGTAAGAAAAGAAATCTATTTGACTAATTTTCACTCCACTTTCAAATGCAATTAATTATTAAATGTTTATCCCTCTTCTTAAAAGTATATGTTTGTAAAGAAAGAAGTATATCATTGCAAATCCTAAAAGCAATAGATTCATCATTGCTCTCTTCAAATCCATAACCCACATGCACTGCCTCACATCACATCCCCTATTACCTCTCCCTATGTGGCAATTAAGATCAACGGCTATAAAAAAAATCCCTCTTTGCTAGGTATCCTATGTACTAATCAATTCAAATCCTCCCAAAATTATCGTTCCATAGATTTATCTAATCCTATTTGGGGAACATAACTGCATAGGCATTAATTATATTTAGTGTCTCTTCTCCTAACACTAATTTCACTCATATTCTCTCCTTTTCTTTTTAACCAAACATTTCTTCTTTTAGATTTTTTACTTTTTATCTACAATTGTCTACACTCCATTTCCGCAATTCTCTTTTCCAATATTTTTTCATTTTTCCTAAATTTTTTCACCACCCATTTAGTTTCTCATAAACAAATAAAAGCAATTCCCCATCTAATCATGGCATCTACTAATTCCATCCATTTACATATATTCTGCACTTGTCAATGTATCCTACTCTTTTGAACTAGCACTTTAGTTGCACTTGTCCATTGAAGTGAATGAAAACGTGCTCACCATACCCAAGCACCAGTGTATAATTTTGATATAATATAACAGTGACCATGTAATCAACAAAGAGAGAGAGAGAGAGAGAATGTCAAGAAGGGGTTAAAAATTACCCGCAACCAAATTAGCTAATCCAACAGTGTTTAAAGCCAAACACCCGGGAATAGGGATAAGACTTAATTTTGACAAACGCACAAGCATATTATTAGTTTTTGACCAGCGTCGGGTATCAATTATGTAGTCCTATAACCCCAAACAAACACTAGCAAACAAACTTGCAAACCCGAAAACCCAATTGGCAATGCGGTCAGTTTAAATTTGTATACCCAAAAAGACTAAAAATTTTCAACCCTAGTCACTAGATCCCCATAACCAATTCCAGTCACCACTACGAGGATATAAACATACAAACATATATATATACACACAATCAAAGTGATAAGAAAGGAGGAGGAGAGTATACAAGTGCAGATCCAGTCGCCGATACGGGGGAGCCATTTAGAATCGGCGGGGGTTTTAGTGTCGACGAGAAGGCGGGGCTGCTTATATCTGTTGCAGAAGGACCTAAAGGCATAGTTGCGGTTCCTGCATCCACCGCACTCCCAATCCCCTTCTCTCCCTTCTCCTCCCATCTTCTCTGTAACTCTCTCTCTCTCTCTCTCTCTCTCTCTCTCTCTCTCTCTCTCTCAACACTCAGGATTCAGGGCCACAGGATTTTGGCCTCTGCCTCCCCTTCCTCCACGACCACCTGACCCAGATCGACCTCCAATAGGTGTGTAAACCTTCGAATCAGCCATACCACCACCAACTCCATACGATTAAGCTGTTAGGGTAGAAGCTGTTAGGGTAGAAGCTGTTAGAGTATACCAGAGAAGATTTAGGGCAGAAGCTGTTAGGGTTGAAGTTTCCTCTTGGATAAGATCACACGGGATCAGAAACTCCCGATCCACACCAGACATGGAAGCCTTCATACGATTAAGCTCATCTCTTAACTCCTCAAAGGGCTTCGACTGAGTAACTCGCCGAAACGGATCCCCCTGTGCAACCTCCACCGAAGCTAACCCCAACGATGCAACCCCTTTCTCTCTTTCATTCATCGCGATAATATCACTCGTCAACCCTTCCATAGATTCCACAAAGGAAGAAGGGTTCAAATCGGCCTCACATACACAAAGATGGTGCTTGGGAGGTGGATTTTTATGTAATTTTTTTTTAGATGTAGGATATTATTAAAGAATTTTTTTTTTTTTTTTTTTGGGAAGATAGTTAGATTTTTTGTGATTAGATAGATGTGATGTTTGTAAAAGAAAAAATGAAATGATTATGAGATTAAATGTGATATTTTTGTTTGGATGTGTTTTTTTTGGTTTTGTAAAATTTTTATCTTTTAGTGAAAAAAATAAGAAAAAATCTAACTAAAATTCTTTCCAAACACCACCAAAGGCTACTCATTGGATTTGCCTTTTTTTATTTTTATTTTTTTCTGTTTTTTAGTACAAAGCGACGTCTGATTGGCGACCAAATTTTTTTGGTTGCCAAAAAATTTCATTTCCCCCCTCCTGGTTATTCAAATTTCCCTTCCAAACTTTTGGCGATCAAAAGACCAAATTAGTCGCAGAAAAAGTACCTTCACCGATAAATTTTTTTAGTCGCCAAATCTCAATCAACGGCGACTAAAATATTAGTCGCTAAAAATACAAATTTGACGACTAATTTTTTTCAGTTGCTGAAAATAAGTTTTTGGTGACCAAATTTTTGGCCGCCAAAAATATGTGACCTTCCGCAACTAAATTTGTAGTTGGTCGGGAAAAGTATACCACTTTCTGTGACCAACTCATTTTTTGGTCGCCAAAATATAACCTTCTGCGACCAATAATATTTGGTCGCCAAAAACAATGATCATTCGCGACTAATTAATATTTGGTTGCCAAATGTCATTTTTTTGCGACCAAAATTTTTTTGATCGGCAAAAGTGGTCGCCAAATGTGTAAATTCTTGTAGTTTTTATAAAACAACAATCATAATAGCTTATAATGTATGCATGTTTTGTGCTTCATATCAATAAAAATTTTTTGCTGATAAAAAAAAAATAATAGCTTATAACTAAATCGTAACCAATACCATAATGAGTCATGGTCAATTAAGTCATCACCAATACCACAATAAGTTATAATCAAACACCACTACACTTATACATGTACCAAAAGATTTCTTTGATCATAAGCAAAAATAACAACTATAATAAGTCATAATTAATTCATAACCAACCATGATGAGTTAAGCCAATATTACAATTAGTTATAATCAAATATCACAAAGAAATATATGGTATATATATATTTTAATGTGTGTAATATAGAATTTGCAGATATAAGCAGGTATACTTTCAAAGTAAAAAGTATCATTAAAAAAAGAAAAAGAAAAAGTGTGTCCTTGCACCTGTGGAACGAGATAATAGTTCGTAATTCAGTCCAACTGGTGTCTGCCTCCAATGGTATATGCGCGGTATATGCCGAACCTTTTGGTGATCCTTGCTCCCTTCTCCACGTATGCATTCTATGAGCTCATTCATAACAAGCTTTAAATGCAATTCTTGGAGATCTTCGAGATACTCGATGCCATGAGGTAGTATCTTCAACTGCATACATTTCCGAATAGAAAATTCTTGGAGACTTGGCATCACCCCCCTCTCTATAATAATCTCATTTAACTGAGGAAAATTCCACAAGCTCAATATTCTAAGTTTATGGAACCCTTCACTAAAGCATAATTGTCCTCCTCCTTCATATGCATTACCAAGGTACAACCGTCCCAAATTCGGAAGTGCTTGAATGTATGGAATAGGGTCTTCTGTTAGTCTGGACCATCGCAATGACAAAAAAGTAAGGTTTTGAAGTGAGTGAAACCAACAAGGCACGCTTTCCAATTTTCCAACTAAAATGAGCACCTTGAGATAGCGAGGAGGAGTTGAGGAGAGTGCATCCATTCGTAGGTATTCATCCTCATCAGTAACCATCACAGACAAGTGATGAAGGAGACTCATATTTTGGATTGCGGTACACAAGTCCTCCTCGTCTACTTCTCTCACCTTCGTGATTCCAATCCTTTTAAGTTGTGTCATGTTCCTGATTCGCTTAATCAAGTCTCCTTGTGCTTCTACACCTGCCAAAACTTGCAAGTTTTTTAGCTTGCAAATATTAGATGGTGCTGTCGTACCACGATCACAGTGAAAGTCCTCAAAAATTCCAAAGTCAGAGTGGTACATCAATAGATGTCGCAAATTTTGCAACTCTGTGATTCCAGCTGGAAGCACTTCTATTTTGGAGTGAGTAATGTCTAGAGTGCTTAGGTTGCAGAGTCTTCCAATGGATTTTGAAAGTTCCTTCACCCTAGTTCCTTTCAAGTTCAAGTACCTTAAATTGAATAGATCCACTAGTTCTTCGGGCAATACTTCGATCGGTGCATCCTCAAGATCCAATACTCTTAACAATCGTAAGCCTAGTGGCAATGCTATCTCCTCAACAACAAATACAAGAAGAGACCGAAGCTTCAACATGCCCTTCCAGTTCCACGATTGTAATTCTCTACCAATTGATTGAATCGACATGCGACGATTTGTTGCACTTTCTTCTTCATCATTTCCCTCTCGCTCATCATATACAACACAAAACTTCTCTGTTTCTGATGTAGAAATTGCAAGCTCACGCATAAGATCATGCATCTTACATATTCTGGGCCTTCCTAATTCATTTCTCTTTACGACTTGAAGCATGCTTCTGCAAATAAGCTCCATAAGGTAGCTTTCTGCTACCTCCTCTGGTGTTATCCCTCTCACCTTTTCTACGAACCCTTCTGCCATCCAAAGTCTAATGAGCCTCTTTCGTTTAATCTCATAATCTTCCGGGAAAAGACAACAATATAAGAAGCAACACTTTAGTCGGTATGGCAAATCATTGAAGCTAAGCAACAATATAGTTTTCACAACTTCTAGCCCAGGGTTGTTGCTCAATTCCCAAGTCAAGCTGTTGCAAATTTTTCTCCAATCCGACTCCAGATATTTAGAAGACATGACACTCCCCAAGGCTACTATTGCAAGAGGAAGCCCCTCACATTTTGCAACAAGGTCTTGAGCTAGGGTTTTGAGAAGTTGAGGACAACATCTATTTGGATTGCCTGAAAAAGCTTTCATACAAAAGAGGTTCCACGCATCACTTACACCCAACAATTTGATATAATGGACATGACTTTTTACCCCAAAAGAAGATGAAGCTACGTCTTCTTTTCGGGTTGTAAGTATGACCCGACTTCCTAGTCCTTCATCAAGAAGTGATACATGTATATCCCTCCAAAGGTTACTACTCCATACATCATCAAGTACAATTACGTACCTTTTCAACCGTAAGAAGTTTGTAATCATCTCCATGAGCTCTATATAGCTCATACTGCTTATATCCATTGGAATTACTTCCTTGGCGCCACGATAGAATTCCTTAATCATGCTTCTAAGTAAGTCGCCGACTACATATGTTTGGGAGACAGTTATCCATGCATAGCAATCAAATTGTCTCTTGACAATTTGGCTGTTGTAGGCCTGGGCAACCAGAGTGGTCTTACCTGAACCACCCATCCCCACCACTGAAATAACTGTGCGTTGTGATTCTTCTTTGTCCACCAACCAGTCCAATAGTTGTTTCTTTCCATCTTCGATCCCCACTAGATCATCATCTTTAAAAAATAGAGAAGACTCGCTGAGGATTGGCAGCCGCCTTTGATGGTCTTGGGAGCTTGAGCTTGCTTCTCCTACACGATCGACCCCATAACGTCGTTTTCTTTCTGGGATGGCTTTGATCATGCTGTTGATTTTCTGTAACTTTGTGGCTATTCGATGCCTCACCCACAGATTCTTTGGGGCGTAGACTATCTGACGGAGGAACCTTGTGAATTTACCATAGACTTTTTGCTTGTTCATGTAATACATGTATTCGTCTATGATATCTTCAACCTCATAGGCCAAGTCTCTAACATTGGCCACCCAGGTCTTCTCTCCTTCAGTCTGGGCTGTTGTTTTATCGGCATCCTCAAGAAAAGATCTCATGCTTGCGAACTCGAGCTTCAGTTGGTTGAGTTCATCGTGTACTCCTCCAATCAACGATGCTTCGCTCTCAAGGGCGAAAACTATCCTGCCAATCACAAGTCCCACGGCAGATAAGGCCATGTTAGCTTTCTACCTCCCTCCCCTCTTACTTCTTAGCACCCTGCTCTCTCTCTCGTCTTGAAGAGGAATAGTTTGTAATATGTACCTGGTTGACTTTGTTCCTTTTATTTTATTTTTTGTGGCGTTGGTTCATTGTCACATGATTACAGATGAACATTGTTGACAATTGTTTATATATCACTCAGTTTTATATTGTCATATTACATTATATAGTAAAATATTATTTACTTTTTTAATTACTTAATAATTATTTTAAAACAAGAAAGTCAATTACAAATAGTCACGTAGAAAGTGATATAAAACAGTAATAATAATAATAATAATAAAAGAAAAAATACACCATTTTTCTCCATTATTTGGGTGTCATATATGCATATATATGTGGAGAAATCATAATCATCACCTTTATTCTTTTCTTTTTCTTTTTTTTTTTTTTTGATTTTCTATATATTTATGAAAGTTATATTGAAATATAAAAAAAAAATTAAAAATTCTATAAAAATATATGAAAATATGTGAAATACGTATTAAAATTTTAACAGTTTTGGTATTATATAGTTCTTAACAAACTCCCATTGAGTTGCACTGTCTCTTCACTAAATTCAGTTTTTTTGTTTTGTTTTTTATTTTTTTATAAATAAAATATTTAAACCCAAGTAGTTTTACATTTATTTTCAAAATGGTGATTGTTTTAAAAACTTGATTTTCAAAAAATTTATAATAAATTTTTAATTTTAAAGTTATGTTCTAAAAACACAATTTCATGAAATAATACAACTATATATTAGTTTAAAACAAGTTAAGTTTAAAATAGCATGTCTGATTGTTGCATATCTTTTATCTTATAAAATTTTAATATCGGCCTTAAACTAAAAATTCTTTTTTTTAATTGTTTTAGTTTAAACCATTGGTTGTGGTTTTTTGAATATAGTTTTTTGAAAATTTTATACAACTTGTTTGGTTATTTTAAAAAATGAGTTATGTTTTCAAAAAAATAAATGAGATAGGTAGGCTTTAGTAGAATAGGTATATATAGGTAGGCTTTGAAAATGAGATAGGTAGGCTTTAGTAGAATAGGTACATATAGGTATATATAGGTACATATATGTATGTATATATATATATATTTAAAAAATCTAAGAGAATGTTTTGATGTGATTTTTTTAATGTTTTTTTAATTGTTTCAATCATTAATTTGGAGGAAAATTTGAAATTGTAATGATATATTTTTTGGGAAACCAAACAACCATTTTTTTTCAAAAAAACAGTTTTCAAATCAATTTTTCAAAAAACCACAACCAAGCATGCTGTTACTTTTTTTTATTTATAAAAAAAGTATCAATTCTAACTATTTATTATTTGTAACTAATGAAATATAGATAATTTATTATTTTTTGTTGGCGGTGGTGAATGGCAACAATGGCTACGGACTGGGGAATAAGTGGGGTAGTAGTGAGTTGGGGAAGGAGAGAAGTAACCGTAGATAACAAAAGAATAATAATGGAGGGATGACAATGGATTGGGGAAAAGAAGGGATGGTGATGCATGACAGTAACGTCGGAGTTAGTTGTCAACAATAATGAAAGAGAAAAAATAATTAAATTATCTAAATTGTCTCTTTTTTGTTAGTTATAACTAAGGTATATAAATGGATGGTTAGAACCGATAACATTTTAAAAATTCATAGTTTAAATTGAAATAATTAAAATTTAATTTATTATTGAGGTGAAACATTGAATTTTTATTTATAATTACCCCCAAAATTATAAATTTACTTTGTTTTTTTTTGTTTTAATTTAAATTTTTTATTTTATATATAGAAGGATAAATTGTGGCCGAACATTGAATTTTTTTACTATTACATCCCTAACAGTATGGTTTTGAAAATGACATGGAACTCCCTAATGTTTTGCTTTTTTATTACAAATTATCCGTTCTTGGTACTGGGCCATTGAGGTTAATTTAGCCTTTGTTCTAATTGTTACATGGATAAATTTTAATTTCATTTTGTTGGTGCTATATATGTTCAAACCAACAAATGCAAAGGTGACATGTCGCAAATAAGAGCAAATATGAGCTAACTAATCAGAAGCAGAAACGTGAATGACCATCCAAAGTCAAGAGTACAACCTTCGAAACGAGATGCGCAACTCATGATCAAGAAAGATCATGGAAGTAGCGGTTACAATCAGTTATTTGAAAGACAAGCTTTAGGAGGAGTTCAAAGATGGAGAAAATAGGGAAAACTCCTAAAGAATAGCTACAAGGAAGGACATTGAAGGTGTGAAGCCTGGTAACTGTAAGTGTATGATAGTTTTTTTTTTTTGGGGTGCAAATTCGGGTCTAATATGTGAGCTCATCACTGATTAATTTGCCCAAACAACTTAGGATTTAGGGGTGTACTCCCTTTAAGTCTCATGCTCAACTCACATTAAGAGCAATTCGCTCTTGAGGCTATGCTTTCGGGCTCTGTTTGAGATTTGCCATATCCAAGTGAAGGAGATGCTTTGCGTGGGTTTTAAGATTAGTCGAGGTATACGTAAATTAATCTAGACACCTAGTCATAAAATAATAATATATGAAAATAAAAAAATAATAATAAATGACTTACTGTATGGCCAATGCGTCCACATCATCAAATCAATAATCAAATATGTATGGTATGGAAAGGGAAAGGCTACCACCATCTAAAATAGAAGATTGTACGCTTATATCATTTTGGCTTTGTTTGGTTGTATTCTGGAAATGTAATTCCACCTCTCCATTTGTATTTCATGTTTGGATAGAGTTTTCAAAATGTGATTTCCCCACACATTTCAAAATATAATTCTCCTTCACATTTGGCTATTCTCTCTCTTTTGTGTTTTCCATTCTGAAAACACACAAGATTTTTGAATTTTGGATTTACCCGGTCATCCTCCCGAACGTCCCCCCAGATATTCGGCCGGTCATCCGGACCGAAACAGTGTAATTTTTTTTTTGTGTGTGCAATTGTCAATTGTCAATCGCCAATCGCCGCTTGTTATTTGGAATATATATATATTTTTTTGTTTTTGATATTTTTAAATATAAAAATTATTTTTTTAAAACCAAAATGACATTTTTTTTATTTGAATGTTAAAAAGAGTTTGGTTATAAGTTTTTAATAGAATTTTCAATAGAGTTTTGAGTTATGTGTTTGGTTATGAGTTATAATTTTTTGCGTTATTTTCAATTAAAAAAAATTATGCTGTTTTCTGTTAATAATTAATTTTTTGAATTGAATTTTAAAAAGAGTTTGATTATAAGTCTTATTTTTTTGTTAATAATTAATTTTTTGAATTGAATTTTAAAAAGAGTTTGATTATAAGTTTTATTTTTTGTTAATAATTAATTTTTTGAATTGAATTTCAAAAAGAGTTTGGTTATGAGTGTTATTTTTTGTTAATAATTAATTTTTTGAATTGAATTTTAAAAATAATTTGGTTATGAGTGTTGATCAGAAGTTTCAATAGAGTTTTCAGTTATGTGTTTAGTTGTGAGTTATAACTTTTTGAAAACTCTTTTCAAAACTCATAACCAAACAAAATTTCTTGTTTCACATGTCATATCAAATATTCAAAACTCAATTCAACACTCAATTCAAAATTCAATTTCAAACTTTTTTCAAAACTCATAACCAAACAAATTTTCTGCACTCCAATCATAATTTCAAAACTCACAAACTCAAAATACAATTATATTCTCAAATCATATTTAAAAAACTCTACCAAATGCTACTTTATTGTCTTTATGCCCTTGATATCTACATAATTAATAAGAGAATGCAATAATAGTAAAATTAAATATTAATAAATAACTAAATAAATAAATTTGTATCTAATATTTTTTACTAATATAAAAGCAAAAAGGTACCGAGATAAGTTGTGAATTATTCAATTATTGTAATATAAATATTTTAGACTTGATATTAAAATGAAATATTTGTAAGAAGATGGTCATTTTTGTCCCAAGCGAGGATGAGCCTATGTATTTAGGCCTCGTTTGGGAAGTATCATTTTTAGTAAAAAAGTCAAAAAGTTACCTTTTTAGCCAAAAAGTCAACAACCCATACCAAAAAGTTAAAGATTCTCTTTTCTCTCTACTTTTTGCACATCTTTTCGTAAAAAGTCAAAAAGTCATCCCAAACATACTAGTTTTTTTGAGTGACTATTTTAGCCAAATAACCAAAAACTTACTAAATTAGCCTGTTCCCAAACGAGGCCTAATATCTAATTCTTTAAGATAAATATTTTGCATTATAAAATTATAGTGTGATTTCCTAACATTCTTGAATTTATGTCTAACTCGCTATTAATAATTTAAAAAATATATACATTTTTACAAATGTATCATAGCTACACTCGGATACTGTTTTTTTTAGATTTTGTTATATTACCATATCTGTATCCATATCTATATCTATATCCATATCCATCCTGCCTCGACTATATCTATCTAACTACTTCACATGTTAAATTTTGTTAATTCCTTAAGCTCTTTTTTTCCCTTTTTTCCACTTCCTAACTGATTGATTTTCATAGCACACTGGTTAATTATTATTTATGGGTCTGCAGAGATATCAACTGAATTAATCTTCTATAGATAGTTTCTCAGATTTCCAACCACACCTTCTTTGATTTACTTCGCTTTTCTGAAATTTATTTTTTTTATTTTTCGTATATTTTATGTTTAGTAATTTTTTTAAATTTTTAGATGGACCTAATCTAAATATATTTTTAAAAAATATAATATTTATGAAAATTTTCTTTAAAAAATTCACTAAGTACAAAAATATAAAAAAAACAAAAATACAAAATTTCAATAAACTTTTGTATTTATTGATTTTTCAAAATAATTTTTCACTAATATTTTATTAAGTGTATCTAGGTTAGGTGCACTGAAAAAATTTAAAAAAAATGTTAAAATATTAAAAACATTCACAAAAAATAAATATAAAAAAAACTCAATTTTTAAATTTTTTTTAATCTAGATCAAAATTTATTTATTTATTTTCTTTTTTATTTTATTTTTCTTTTTGTGGAGAAAATGAGAAGCAACATTCAGTCTGTAACGCCCTCAAAATAATAACATTAAACCCATCAATATTGACATACATTGATATAAAATAAACATCATTCTATTCATCAGAGTAATTTCTTTCAAAAAGTATTACATGTTGACAACAAAAGTAAATGTCCCAAGGGCTTATAACTTTCCAAGCCAACACTTGGTTACAAGAAATGAATGCTAACTCATATACACATTAAGCCCTAGGCTTGAGTTTACATGTAATACATCAAAAGAAAGAAACACCAAAAGTCTGTCAGTCTCTAGCCTCCCAAGCTATGTCCATGGAGGTGACATGCTACATGTACCTGGAAATGATGTTCCCATATAGGGTGAGCCACAGTCCAGTAAAAATACACTAAACCAACTATGAACAATGACTAAAAGATTAGTAATTGATAGATGGCTAACACTGATACATCCACTTATATCACATTACAGTTTCATGACATACAAGTCCATGTTACATTTCATTTTCCATTTCTTTTCAAATCTCAATTCATAACTATGGCTCAGAACCTGACCAAACAACTTATATGAGACAATAACTCATACTAAACATTTTCCTATTTCACAATAGATAAGCATACTAGCTATATCAACTCGTCAACAGATAAGTATATTAGCTGTATCAACACTTCCAAAGATAAGCATATGAGCTGTATCTACGGAGTCCATCCCCTCTTTGCTCCCAAACAACATCCGGTTTAAAGGTCCATCTCCTATCTTCCCCTAAACCGTGGAGTACATCCCCTATCTCCTCCAACACAACACAATGCGTACAAACAATTATTATATATATCATCAATCAATACATACAGTTAATGTATTCTTTCAGCCGTCATACTCAATGACACATTCCATTGATTAGTTTTCGTTTGCCTAATCATCATGCATTGTCTACAACAATCAAGACTATCCTCCACCGATAGCCCAAAGCAGTTATTTCTAAACAGAAAATAAATGCACCAAATGGATAATATATCAACATTCCAACTAGGTGAGCGATAATGATCCAACTACACCCTTTAATTCCATACATTCCCAATTTCAACATTTCCAATTCAATTCCTCATTTCTCAAATTAATTATACAAATTAATTTATTAAACCAATTAGGGCAAATTCCCATAATTCTCAACACCGACCCTAAGGTCCCATTCCCACCAATTTCATAACGAAATTTCCATTTTCAATGCTACAAATATACATGGGTTCAATTTAGTCAAAACCCCTCTTTTATGAAAATTACATAAAGACCCCCAAACCTTCTCAAAATTACACAACAACCCCCAACATATCAAAATGCTAGAATTCAAAGACAAAGCTCATAAAGAGGAGTAGGATATCCCTACCTCGAAGTTAGAGCTCGAATGGAGAAGAGACCAAAACCAAAGTGCTCCAAACTCCAAACTTTTCGGATCAAAACGACGCCCTTGACGATCAACACAACTTTTACAAAGGCTGAAAGGAAGGAAAGCACTCTAACTAGATCAAACCCTAGAGAGAAGGGAGTTTCTAGAGAGAGAGGCTTTCAAAATATCTTTTTGGAAAGTAAGAGAGAGAGAGAGAGAGAGTGAATGCAAAAAGTGATTTGAAAAAGCCTATCTGCCTTCAGATATACGCTGGATCCGTTCGAGCGGAAAACACAACGCTTGAGCGTTAAGAAAAAAAAACGTGGTCTGCTCGAGCACAAGGATGCTTGCTCGAGTGCCAAGACACAAGAATAAAGCACATCCGCTCGAGCGTGAAAAACCAGTCCGCTCGAGCGCAATTTTCCCCCTCCCAAAACTTTTACCAAAAATGTACTAGCCGCTCGAGCCCTAACAAGCCCACTCGAGCGCAACCTGCTCGAGCGCAAGAAATCCACTCGAGCGTAGAAAACCAACCTGCAGAAGTTTTGCAGGGCACCAAAATACTGGGAGTGTGCAATCTCCACTCAAGCGCTCCAAGACCCGCTCGAGCGGAACGACCAAAAACACAGCAACAAGGTTTTAGACCAAGGCTCAACCCACATGCTTGAAACAAGCCCAACACATCCTAAAACTCAAACAAATGGAATTAAAGGATGACAACAAGATAGATACAACTGCTAATGTCCACGGAACCAAGTCCGGATCATTGTACAACAAGGGGTAAAACCCGGGATCGCTATACAGTCATAAGAGAGGATGAAATTGTAGAATTCACTTCCCTCCTACGCACAGAAACAAACCCAAATTAAAGGACATACAACAACAAATAATGCACAAATCTGGGGCTTAGAATTTGCGACATGTTATTATAACACGATTCGAATCGTATATAAAATTAATGGGTTAGGGCTTACCATTTTCTGACACGAACACATATATGACACGATTCGATAACATGAAATTGACACTAAACAAGTCAGATTAGTGTCAAATCTGTATAAGATGAAATTGACATGAATACTCGTATAATGAAGAATTAGTTACACATTTTAATATTATTTCCACTAAAAAGTATCAGAACATTTTTTAATCTTTTATATAATTACATCCAATTTATTAAGAAGTATAAACTTAATGTATTTTTTGTCTATTATTTGAGTTAATCTAGTAAAAAAATATAAGAATATTAATTTTTATAAATTAAGAAAATAAAATTAAGTTGAAATCAAATATTTTTATAAATAATTTCATTTAATAGAGATTAGTTTCATTAAATTTAACTTATGAAAAATTTTTCAAATTTTTTCATACATTTGATATTTTTAATTAATAGTGAAATTGTTTGATATGACAGTTAACACAAAACGAATCAGAGATGAACTGAAAATAACATGACATAATAACATGAAATAATAAACGGGTCAGGTTAGTGTTAAGATAATTCTGACACGAACCCGAGATGACACAACAAGAATAGAACCCAACACGACATAATGCCCACCCCTACACAAATTAGTGAAAAAAATACCTAAGAACTAATAAGATTAATTTTATCTTATTTTTTTTGGTACTTTGGAAAAAGTAATAAGATTAATGTATTGAACTAAGAGAGGAATAACACAAAGGAAAAATCATTGAAAATTTTCCAAATTGGGAGTCATAAATCTAGAGAGAGAGAAACCTAAGATTTGAGATAAATGAGAGATCTAAGAGAGAGAGAGAGAGAGAGGGCGAGAGGGAAAGATACATGGATTGGTCGAGGGAGTCCAGATCCTCTCCAGCCTCCTCTTCAGGTGACGGCCCAGATTGGGCCACGTCACCTCTAAAAGAATCTGCAAATCAGATTAGCTAAAAAAAAAAAAAAATCAAATTTCATTCAACAAAATAGAGGCCAAAACATGAAAGAGACAACAAACAAAAAAAAAGAGAAAGGGAGAGGGGATGCATATTAGGCCACCATCGTTGTTCTCCACCGGCGACTACCATCCACCATTCTTCACCGGTGACCACCGTCAATTGGCCATTATTGTCCGCCAGAGCGAAGAAATCCATTTTTTTAGATCATCGGTCTTTATCCATTATAGTCTCTAAAACTGTAGATTGAACCAAGTTCCTCCTCTAAACTTTGAAATCTAGATAGGTTCCTCCTCCAAACTTTGAAATCCAATTTTAAATCTAAATTATAAAGTTAAGGTTTTGATTGAGAAAGTAAAGTATATTTGAAATTAAAAAAATTAGGGCTTTGATTTGGGGCTTTACAAAATTAAGGTTCTTGATAGTGGTTCTGCATTTAATATATAAATGGTGTTCATAATTTCATATTGTTCACGGATTTATAATTTCATGTTAGATTTGTATTGTTGTTTCAAGAGAGTATATATATTGTTGTTGTTGGTGTATTGTTAATGAATATAGTGACTCATCCTTGTTAGTAATCTTGTTAATTTGATTTTCTGGTTGTGAAATTCAACTCATATTGCATTAAAAAACTCATTCAAGTCTTAATCTCACCAACCTTGCTTATATACAAGATTATGGGTAGGCAACAAATTAGAGATTGCTGAACGGATTAGAGATTGTGCATAAATTGGAGATTGCTGAATGCTTTTTGCTCTCTTAATCCATTGGATGGAGATAAATTGGAGATTAGGGATTTATTAATTGAGGGGGAAAAAAAAGAGAGAAATAGGGACATTGATGAATTTTGTATTGTTGTATTTGAACATTGTTGAATTTGTTGATGTTCTTTGCTTTTCTTTGCTCTTTGCTAAATCTTGGAATGGTTGATATTATAAATGATTTTTGCTATTTGATATTTTTTTGTAGGTCAATGTCAATATCAACGTCAAATGCAAGTATGGGCAACATTAATGAAGTTAGATTCGACAACCACAATTGTCGATGTGGCAACAAAGCTATGGTTAAGATTTCTCAGTTAACGGATAACCCAAATTGCTTATATTTTGTATGCCCTCATTCTGTGAATGGTTGTAAGTTCTTTGAGTAGTGGATCCCTCTACATATGCAGAATAACTAGAAGGTGGTCGAGAATGATATTCTTGAAGAACTCATGGATGTCTTGTCTAGTCTTAGAGAAATAATTACCTTGAACAAGAAGCTCATAGACATGACTGTGAAAAATAGGAAATGATATAAAGACTTGGCAATGGTGATTGAAAGAGTTGGTGATAAGTTGAATTATGCCTTTGCTTTTATTGTTCTGTTGTTGGTGGTAGTTCTCATTCTAGTAAATTTGAAATAGTGTATGTAATGTAGGATAGAATGAGTATGACTTGTATTGTTGGTTGAATGTGTATGTAATGTATGGATGGCCACTACTATTTTGTTAAAGTGGTAATGAATGTAATGGCTTTTTTTGTTTAATGAAGTGGTAATGATTTTTTTGGTTTAAGGGTTGAATGTAATGGCTTGTTTCTTCTTATCAGCTAAAAAAGGTTTAGTGTGTAAATTTTTATTTTTATCTTATAGCCATGCTGCATTCTTTGCCATGATCTTTTGGAGATACTTGTAAATAGTGAGATTTAATCTCAAATACTTGGAGGAGGAATTGAAGTACCACCCATGGAAAAGGAATTAGGAGGAGGACGAGAAGGAAGAGGAGAAGGAGGAAGAGGATGAAGAGGATGAACATTTTCTAAATGTAGACATCTCCTCCAATAGATAATGGATAAGGTCTAATTATTGGAGCTACAACAAGTTTTGAAAAACTCACAAATTTAGCACGTGATTTCTTTTTAAAGCTTGCTTCCAATACCAACTCACATGGACCTTTTATCCTCCTTTGGCCCTTACTAGTTGGATGCTTTTTCTTTAATCATGTTGGAATTTGCACAACATGAGTGTTGCCTTAAGAAGCCACTTCCAAGCTTTAATGTTGATCACCGGTACTTACTTCATTTTCGGTACAAAAACGGTCACTTAACTTGCTTTCAACATTTGCACCTAATGCAGTGACTTGTGAATAAGAAAAATCATAAGTTTCCTCAGTTTCAGCAGCTCTACATGCTATTGCTCTAAATGCGGTCATCAATGTCTTATACCTAGAGGCTTCTTGAAATTTGACATCTACTTGAATCTCATTCCCTAACTTGTCCTTCACAGCTTCTGCTCGTGCTTGTTTGGTATACCTTTTCATAATGAATTGTAATGGAACCTCTTTTAGCTTCAATATTTCTCTCACAACCTTTAAACAGTGACCACACAAAATCCATTTCCTTTCAAACTTTGCACAACTACAAGCCAAAGAGCCATCCATTTCCGTCTTCACTTTCCTTGCATTTTTTCCAATAGCATCAACAATTGTGTATAGGGTACAACCATCCCCGTATTCAATTGCTTGTATGTCTGATTCAACAGAAAGAAAATACTCATCTTGAAACTCCTCAAAAATATTTTTAGTGTATACATTATCCATTTGACTTAACATTCTAAATGGCGCTCTCACCCTTGGCAAACTTTGGCACAAAGTATATCCTACTTCTAACTCCTTGTACTGCTTCACAAAGTACCCTTTTAAAATGCACGAAGAATTCATTTAAATTAAAATTAGAATGAATGTAATTCTTCAAAAACGCATTAAAAGATTCACTGAGTTATGTTGTACTCATTCCCGCAGCCCATGTTGATCTAACATATGTCCAGCCCCATTTTTCCTTCACTCCAAAAGTCAACTTCAACCAATGATTATCATGAGCATCATATGTATCAAACATTTCCACCAACTTCATTTTCCGTTCATTTTCATTCTCAATATCAAACATAAATCTATTTAATACACCTTTCACCCCCCCTTATCTTGAAAGAGACAATTAACATGCCTTAATGCATTTTGCATCAAAGGCCAAGTGCACAAACGGTGACTCGTGTCAGGCATAACAATGGATATGGCCTTAGCCATTGCAGCATCTTGATTGGAAAACAAAGTTTTTGATGCTTTTTTTGACATAGCCTCTAAAAAAGCTTGAAATAAACATACAAATGTTTCGACAGTCTTATCATACAACAAAGTAGCACAAAAAACAACTGTTTCTCTATGATGGTTAAATCCCATAGAAGATCCAAATGGCCGATGCTCTTTATTTAACTTGTAGGTAGTATCAAATTTAACTACATTGCCAAATTGGGCATAATCCATGACCATTTGTGCATTGGCCCAAAACATATATTTGTTATTTACTCCTCATTATCTAATTGGAAAGCAGAAGGGAAAAAAAAAATGGATTCTCCAAAGATTTTTGTTGAAAGTATTACAACACATTTTGCCTTTTGGTCCTCAAGTAATTTTTTTGATCTAATTTCAGAAACCCAAGAGACTGCCTCTCACCAATTTCCCTACCCATGAGTTCAAAAGACTGACCTAAACAAATACCAGACTGTGAGGCTAAGTCTAACTAAATTGCTTGGGTAACTGATATCTTTCTCTGTGATGACAACATATGGGCACAATCAAGAGATACAAGTTCATGGTTATGTTTTTCATTGAAATCAATCACGACAAATTTCTCAGTACTGACATCCAATTTAACAAAAAGTTGGGCCTCACAGCCAGTTCTAGTTTTAGCTCTAGGGTTTTTTGTCAATGGGTCTCACTTGTCAACCTTCCGAAATCCCTCTTTGTTGCAAACAAAATTTCTGGAAATAATTTGTTTAGTAAACTTCTTTTTCTTACAATATTCACTTCTTATGCTAAACCCCATTCTTCCTCCATATGCATTATAAAAATCATATGCACCTTCTTCCGAATCAAAGGTCATTCCTTCTTTTGGCTTCCAACCACAATCATTGTCAGGTTCCATATCCATATGAAAACGCAACTGAAAAGCAAAGGCAATGAAATGGGAGAAGTATTAATACACAATAATAAAGTAAAATCAGTTGGGTTTTAGAGTTTTTGTGGGTTTAGGTGTCTAATGGTTCCAAACTTCTCATAGATCTTATTCATGTTTGTGTTTCAAATCATCCACCTAATTTACAAACATCATAGTAGAAATTTTAGAACATTAATGCTTGTTCATTGGTACTAATATCTATTTCGCTCAATCACTCTTTTGTCAATAACCAAAATTTACAAACATTAGAGTATAAATTCTAGAACATTATTGCTGGTTCATTGGTACTAACATCTATTTAGCTCAATCGCTCTTTTGTCAATAATTCAAGACTGGTCTCTCTTTTTTTGGTAATTTTTTTTTACCTGAATATGAAGTCAATTTGCATATATTAGCATAATTTTCTTCTCTTGCTTTTGTAAATCATATTTTGAATTGCTTTCTAAGAACCATCAGAATTGATATTTACAGGAACCGAAGTGACCACACCATGGAATTCTTAGGTTCAACTTTTGAAATTGTGAAGAATTTGCGGGAAACAACTAGAAAATGGTTTAAGTATATCAATAGGCTTGATGCAAACATGAAAAATCTTAAAAGAATGATAGAGGAGTTGAGCATTCAAGAGGTTGATATAAATACCGAACTGAGCAGTGCAGATTAGCAATCAAGAAAAAGACAAAAAAAATCACTGAAAAAAAAAAATACCTCCAGGGCTCTGGTTCGTGGTCACCGGAGCTCTGGTTCGCAGTGCAAATCTTGGGAATAAGGATGACGTATTGAGGGAGAGGGAGACAGTTAGAGGGAGAGACTAAGAAAAAGTCATCGATGTTCGCCACGATCGATGTTCGCCATTGATTTGAGGAAGAGGGAGACAGTTAGAGGGAGAGACTAAGAAAAAGTCATCGATGTTCGCCACGACCGATGTCCGCTATTGATTTCACGAGATGGAGTTGTTGCTAGTGAAGAACTCAAGAGGGAGGGAAAAAAGTGGATGGGAATATATTGGAGGGAAACCTCTGTTTTGCTGAATGAAATTTTAATTATTTTTTTTATTATTTAGCTAATCTGAGTCGCAGATTCTTTTAGGGGTGATGTAGCCTAATATGGGCCGTCACCCGGAGGGAAGGCTGGAGAGAAGGGCTGGAAAAGATCTGGACTCTCGTCAAGGGCCTTGAAGCCGTGGTCAGTCATTCGGCATCGATGGTGTTTGATGTCTGATGGGGAGCTACAGTATCGAAATCGATAAAGAGGAAAATGCAAATGCATTTTTTTGTAATTGTTTTTTATTTTTGGTAAATGTAATATGGGCACTCAATTCATAAATTCAATTTTGAATTTTCTTTGCCCAAAAATCCACACTTTAAAATACTTTGTTTATAAGGACAAGCTCTTGTAAAATGACCAAACTACCAAGGTATATATATATATTGTTTACCAACCAAACCCAAATCAAACACCTCTCTCTCTCTCTCTCTCTCTCTCTCTCTCTCTCTCTCTCTCTTTTACTCTCGACATCTTCGTCCCCAAGTCAGCGAGCGTGAGACGACCGTTCTCTCTCCTCATTGTCATGAACTTTAATAAGATTTCAAGCTTTAAAGCTCGACCTGAGTGAACTGGTTTTGGAGCCATGGATCTAGATCAACAAGCCTGCCAACGTAGCCTTACGGATTCGCTACTTCACGTTGACATGATCTACCACTTCTCACTCCAGAAAACCACATCAATATGATTTTATCTCGTCGACCGCTGATCAACAAAGAGAAACCCTTGGAAGCCGCTAAAGTCTCCGTCGCCGTATCTGGAATCATTGCATATCTAAATTTTCAATACTTTCTTCAAAAGCATGTATAGAAACATATATATATATCGTTATACAGATACACATGCAACATCGAACTGGTGAGCAATAGATCTACGAACCTTTTTTTTATTGTTATTGTTGTGTGTGTATGTAGTAGTTTTTTTTTTTTTTTATCGTTGTTAGTTTTGTCTCAGTTACATAGGCATTGTTTTGCTCCAACTCTAAGATTTGCATCCGGAGGATAAGTTTGAGACAACTGTTCGAGCTACAGAGATGGTGTTTGATGAAATACATAACAGAGGAATAGAGCGCGATATCACAAGTTACTCAATTTTATTTTATTTTTAGTGGTTGTTGTTGTTGTTGTTGATTATTGACATGGATAGGCCCATAAAGGCTACAACCCACAGTGAACAACCCAAGCCTACCACTTAGGGCCCAATACATCACCCAACTGATAAGGCCCAGCACAGCTGGAAGTCAACATGACATGAAGGACCAATGATATTCAGGCACGTGGTAGGTAAAGGGCAAGCCACATCAGCAGACAAAGATCTGCAAAGTTATTGCCACTACACACCGCCATTAATGCAGCCCCTCACAGCATTTATTATGACAATACCTCTCCGTCCGGACAGTACGCCCTCACCGTGAACAAGGTAAGCTACAGCATAGACTTTCGGCCAAGGGGACAGGTTAGAAGGGACAACGAAATGATTACCAAAGGATATAAGCAGACATTGAAGACAAGAAGAAGGTTAAGCTTTCTATCTCCAATCTCTCTCTACACTCTATCTCTCTTTCTAACTTGCTCGTCGGAGGGTTCGCTGGGGGACTCCCTGTTCCCCGTTGAACTTGTGTGCAGGTTCTTTGGTGGGTTGACCACTCGGATATTGGCTCAAGAAGCGTGGATCAGTCCGACCCGTTCTCCCTAGAACCCGTTATATCATAACTGTACCATCAGTTAGCGCCGTTTGTGGGAAAGCTTTGCTCCGTGCGCCAGTTGTGCTCATTGTCACCGGAGACCCTGTCCCAACAACCTTTTCTTACTACCAATCAAAGTGTATGGTCACGACTAGATCCATGGCTTCTCACCATAATGCTGCCGACCATCAAACTGACCCTCCCAATCCAAACAACCCGCCACAGTATTTCATTGAGCTTACCAACAGCATTAACCGCACGGCCGAGCAAAACCAAGCCCTCATTAATGCTCTACTTCAAAGAAACCTCCCTATGCCCCCCCACTACCTCCAGATATCCCACCCAACTAGGAACAAGCCCCGAGCCATACTATCCCGCAGCCTTATCCACCCAACTTGGAAGGCTTGCAACCTCCTCCTCCAAATATAAATCCACCACCCCGACCCCCACATCCATCGATCTTGGCACCAACCCCTGAAGGAGAGGCCAGCAGCGTCTAGCCTCCGCTACCCTCAGGGGGTGACAACATTCCTCTCTGGGACGCTGAACTCCGAGCCATGAAGCTCCAACTCCAAGGGGTCATGCAGAACATCCAGCATAAACCCTCTACCACAGCAAACTCACCATTTGTTGCCTCCATTCGGGACAAACCTCTACCCCCCAAGTTCAAAATGCCCACCATCGACTCTTTTGACGGTACAACGGACCCAGTCGACCATCTGGAAACTTACAGAACCCTCATGATCCTCCATGCCTTCCCTGACGAGATCATGTGTCGAGCTTTCCCCGTGACACTGAAGGGGTCAGCTCGACTGTGGTTCAACCAGTTACCAGCAGACTCCGTCTCCACTTTCCAGCACCTCAGCGACTCCTTCCTCAGCCATTTTATTGGAGCCCAGCGCCAATGCCGCCCGGCAACCCAACTCCTCAACATTCGTCAGACCGAGGGGGAGTCCCTGCGCAGCTTCGTTACCCGCTTCAACACTGAAGCCTTGTAGGTGGCGGAAAACGATGACAAGGTCATCCTTACGACTTTCATGGCCGGTCTACGGTCGTCCGACTTCCTCTTCTCCCTCTCTAAAAACCCCCCAACTTCCATGGCAGCCCTACTCTCCAAAGCCCAAAAATACCTGAATGTTGAAGATTCCCTAGCTGCCCAGCAAGATCCAACAACCAAAAACCCGACCCCCAGAGAAAAAAGAAAAGACTCTGAACCCAGAAACACCCAATTTAATAGCCAAACACCGCACTATACCGACCGACCCCCCCCGAGCTGACCTGTCGACACCAGTCCGACCGCCCGGTCGGTTCGAGCGGTACACGCCCCTTAATTCCCCCATGGAACAAGTTCTCAATCAGATCCAGCGAGACTACCCCCTCAAATGGCCCCAACCATCACGAACCCCTTCCAATCGAAAAGACCAGTCCAAATATTATCGTTTTCACCAGGACCATGGCCATAACACCGATGAGTACGTCAACCTCAAAGATCAGGTCGAGTCCTTAATACATCAGGGACGTCTTAGCCGGTTCACAGACACCCACCCTCACCAGAGGCAATGGACTAAGCCTCTCAGAAATAACCGCCAGCGCACCCCTCCCCGGCAGCCAGCACAACCTAACCAAGGCCATGATCGCCCTCCACAACAACCTCAGCCACAAAGTAATTCACCCCCACCAGTTAGTGAAATTAGAGTTATTTCAGGTGGACTTGCTTGCGGGGGACCATCCCGCTCGGCTTAGAGAGCAGAACTCAGGAAAATTAGGCAGGGCTCAGACAAAGCGGTTGCCACGGTGGACCGACCCTTCAAATAGCCCAAGCAGTGGACCGAGCCTATCATCTTCACGGACGCCAACTACACAAGCATCTGTTACCCTCATGATGACCCTCTCGTCATTTCTGCCATCCGCTCCAACTACAAGGTCAGACAAGTTCTTATCGACAATGGCAGTTCTTCGGACATCATCTTCCTCAACTGCTTCCGCCAGCTTAAGATCGAGGAAGAAAGTTTGTCTCTTTTTCAAACCCTGTTAGTCGGTTTCACTGGTGACCGGGTGACCTCCATCGGCTCCATCGACCTCCCCATCACAATCGGCGAGTACCCGCGGCAGACCACCAAGTTACTCACCTTCCTTGTTGTCGACTGCCCCTCTGCCTCCAACATCATCCTTGGCCGCACCGCCTTGAATGCTCTTCAAGCTATCACATCAACTTACCACCTCGCCATTAAGTTCCCCACCGACCTGGGGATCGGGACAGTAAGGGGAGAGCAGACCGTGGCCAGAGAATGTTATGTTGCCTCACTCAAAGAAGTCAAGCTGAAGGAGGCTATGATCATTGAAGGACTTGACGTCCGAGATGAGGACGAGCTGGTCAGAGGAGAACCTGTGGAGGAGCTCGTTGAGCTTCCCATCGACCCCACCAACCCAACCAAAACTACCAAAATCGGCAGCCAACTATCCCCCCAAGCCAAGGCCGACCTTACTGCTCTCTTGACCGAGCACAATGATGTATTTGCCTGGACCCATTCAGACATGCTGGGTATTGACCCCTCTTTCATAACCCATCGCCTCAGCATTGAACCCCATTTCCGACCTTACCGCCAGAAGCAGCGCATCTTTCATCCGAAGTGCAATACTCTTATTGTCGCAGAGGTTGATAAGCTCCTTGAGGCCCAATTCATCAAAAACGTGGACTACCCTAGATGGTTATCAAATGTGGTCCTAGTCCGCAAGAACAATGGCAAATGGCGACTCTATGTCGACTACTCCGACCTCAACTGAGCTTTCCCCAAAGATAGCTATCTTCTTCCCCGCATAGATCTGTTGGTCGACGCCATAGCCAGTCATCAAATGTTCAGCTTCATGGATGCTTTCTGTAGGTATAACCAAATTCTGATGCACCCGTCTGATCGGGAACACACCTCCTTCATTACCGGCCGAGGTATCTACCACTACCGTGTGATGCCATTTAGACTAAAAATGCTGGGGCCACCTACCAACGGTTGGTCAATGCTGTTTTCCATTATCAAATAGGTTGGAATATGGAAGTATATGTCGACGACATGCTCGTCAAGAGCAAACTCTCTGCTGACCATCTGACCGACCTGCGAGAGACCTTCACCACCCTACGTAAGTACCAAATGAAGCTCAACCCGAAGAAGTGCGCCTTCGGCGTAGGATCTGGGAAGTTTTTGGGTTTCATGGTCAGTCAGCGCGGCATTGAAGTTAACGCTGAAAAGATTAAGGCCTTGATTGAGATGCAATCACCAAAAATGGTTAAGGAGGTTCAGAGACTCACTAGCCGAGTTGCCGCCCTCAACCGCTTTATTTCCCGCGCAACGGATAAGTGCCTCCTCTTCTTCAAAGTTCTTAGGCAAACTTTTGAATGGACAACCAAATCCGAAGAGGCTTTTCAGTAGTTGAAGCAGTGCATGGCCAACCTCCCCTCCTTTCACAAGCAATCACGGGCGAGCCCCTCTTCCTTTATTTAGCCGTGTCGAACACCGCAGTCAGTGCAGTTCTTATCAGGGAAAACGGCTCTGTCCAATGGCCGGTCTACTACATCAGTCGGGCTCTCAGGGGAACGGAGTAGAATTACCCACTGTTAGAAAAATTGTCCTTGGCCTTGGTCACCGCCTCCAGACGCCTCTGTCCTTACTTCCAAGCCCATTCCATAATGGTCCTCACCGACCAACCTTTGAAGAAGGTCATGCAGCAACCAGAACTTTTCGGCAGACTCATGCAGTGGTCAGTGGAACTCAGCCAGTTTGACATCTCCTACCGACCTCGAACAGCAATTAAGGGGCAGGCTGTCGCCGATTTCATCCTAGAATTCACTAATCCTACCCCAACCACGGCCCCTCCACCCCCACCAACCCCTACCGAGCCAGAAGACCCTCATTCTTGGACTCTCAACGTCAACGGATCATCCCGCAGAGAAAGCAGTGGGGTTGGTCTCATCCTCACCACCCCCGAGGGTGGTTACTTCAAATGTGCTCTCCGTTTCTTGTTCGATGCCAGTAACAATGAGGCCGAATATGAGGCATTGATAGCAGGTCTCCGCTTAGCCAGGGACATCGGTGTCAGCCACATCCGGGTGTTCAGCGATTCCCAGCTTATTGTCGGACAAATTATGGGGGAATTCGATGTCAAGGAGGATACAATGCAAGCTTACAGGGATACCACACTCCCCCTTGTTCGCCTCTTCAATACCTTCCACATCAAGCACATCCCTTGGGCGAAAAACTCTAAGGTAGATGAGATGGCTCAGCTGGCTTCTACAGACCAGTCCGACCTCAGCCATGGCGTCCGCCTCGAATACCTAGCCCACCCGGCCATTTCCCCCGACCAGCAAGAAGTACAGTTCCTCCAAAACGAACCCATCCCTTGGGCGTCTGACATCTTCTTATTTTTGACAACGGGGGAACTTCCAGATGACCAACAGCAGGCCACCAAAGTCAGGGCCCGGTCGTCCAATTACATCCTTGTCAATGGTGTCTTGTACAAACATGGTTTTTCACGACCGTATCTGCGATGCCTCAATTCGGCTCAAGCAACCTATGTAATGCGGGAAATCCATGAGGGAATTTGTGGTAATCATTCGAGCGGTAGGTCTCTAGCCCACAAAATACTCCGTACTGGTTATTTCTGGCCAACTCTCAATCAAGATGCGACTGATTTCATGCTCAAATGTGATAAGTGTCAATGTTTTGCCAACATCCCCCATGCTCCTCCTATAGAGTTGATCACACTTTGTAGTCCTTATCCGTTCGCCAAATGAGGGATCGACTTAGTTGGTCCACTTCCCACATGCCGAGGCCATACCAAGTTCGCGATTGTCGCCATTGATTACTTCACCAAGTGGGTAGAGGCAGAACCCCTTGCCACCATTACCGAGCGGAACACAACCAAATTCATCTGGCAGTCGATCGTTTGCAGGTTTGGCATCCCTCAGGCCATCGTCTCTGACAACGGCAAACAATTCGACAACGCCAAGTACAGGAAGTTTTGTGCAGACCTCCAGATTCAACCATGCTTCTCCTCCCCAGGTCATCCCCAAGCCAATGGCCAAGTCGAGGTTACCAACCATTCTCTTTTGAAGATCATCAAGGCTAAGCTAGAAGCTGCTAAGGGACTTTGGGCTAAGGAATTACCAAATGTACTCTGGGCTTACCGTACTACCGCTCAGACTCCCACTGGGGAGACCCCCTTTCGTCTAACATACGGTGCTGAGGCGGTCATCCCAGTGGAAGTCAGTCTGCCTACTCTAAGGGTTTTACACCTGAATCTAGAACTGACTGAAAAGCTTCGTCGAGCAGACCTAGACCTAATCGAAGAACTCAGAGAAGCCACTGCTGTCAGACGGGCCTCATACCAACAGAAAATGAGAACACACTACAACCGCAAAGTCCGACCAAAGGAATTCGCTGTGGGGGACCTTGTTTTGGGCGAAGCCACTCTTGCCACTAAAAATCCAGCTAAGGGCAAATTGGTAGCCAAATGGGAATGACCTTATATTGTTAAAGCCAGACCTCGTCCGAGAACTTACCAACTTCAGGACATGAAAGGTCGAGACCTCCCCCATAAGTGGAACGTCGAACACTTAAAGCGTTATTTTCAATAAATTCCTACTTTTGTATTGATCAGTTACTGTATTTTCTTTTTGGCAAAGTTACACACCTTAACATTCTTGTTCTTCTCTCACATGATGTAAACCTATGATCAAATGGGCTACAATTTTCATGACAACAACTTTGCATCTCAATTATCTATGTGGCATCTCGATGACGTTTTAATTGCAGCACTCATAAAAAACCTCAGCCAGACTGAGCATGAAGAACTCGGCCAGACTGAGCGACAAAAAGCCTCAGCCAGACTGAGCATAAAAGCCTCGGCCAGACTGAGTATAAAAGCCTCTGCCAGACCGAGCGACAAAAAGCCTCAGCCAGACTGAGCATAAAAGCCTCGGCCAGACCGAGCATAAAAGCCTCTGCCAGACCGAGTCACCAAAGCCTCAGCCAGACTGAGCATAAAAGCCTCGGCCAGACTGAGCAAAAAGCCTCTGCCAGACCGAGTCACCAAAGCCTCAGCCAGACTGAGCATAAAAGCCTCGGCCAGACCGAGCATACAAAGTCTCAGCCAAACTGAGCATGAAGAACTCCGCCAGACTGAGCATGAAGAACTCGGCCAGACCGAGTGACAAAAGGCCTCAGCCAGACTGAGCATAAAAGCCTCGGCCAGACCAAGCATAAAAGCCTCTGCCAGACTGAGCCAGACTGAACATGAAGAACTCCGCCAGACTGAGCGCCAAAAGCCTCAGCCATACTGAGCATGAAGAACTCGGTCAGACCAAGCGACAAAAAGCCTCAGCCAGACTGAGCATAAAAGCCTCGGCCAGACCGAGCATAAAAGCCTCTGCCAGACCGAGCGTACAAAGCCTCAGCCAGACTAAGCATGACAAGCCCCAGCCAGACTGAGTGTAAAGGCCTCGGTCAACGCCAGACTGGGTTACTTCAAGCTACTTAGTCAAATTCCAACTGAGCACGCATGCAGCGCTCGGTCAAAGCCATTCAAGCATACTTCATGCTTGTGGCATTAGTACATTCACTTAGTCAAAATTCCAGGTCCATGTTTTTACGCTTTACTTAGTTAAATTCCAAGCTGATCTTTTATTCACCAACACTCTTGCAACATGATTTACAACTCCATTTTTGGGCATAATTTGAAACCTCCCATCTTTGACATTCTTACATGTTTCCTTTACAAGTCAGATTATTTTCTTATTTATCAACATTTGCAAGTTAGCCTTTTTCTTTACAAGTCAAGCCTAACTTCAATAAACCACTTTCATTCACTTCAGCAGTGTGGTAAACACACACTTGTAATTTTATTACATCTTAAACTTCACTCTACATTGAATTTTTAATACAAATTCAACTTCAATTTACATTGAGATTTTCACAACGATTTATCCACAAGCTTTACACACAAGCCACCATTCTCATTCATTTCAGATGCACAAGCAAAAACAATAGAATGCAAACACAACTGAAATTTTATTTATTCACAAACTTGTACACCAACTTATTACAGCCATTCAAAAAAAAAAAAAAAAAAGACAATGCAAAAACACACAACTCAACAAAACACATATTTTTTTCACTCCATTCACTCCTCCCCTCCACTAGAGGCGAGATCCTCTTCTTCAATGCCCTCATCCAGGGGGGTTTGGGCCACATCGTCTTCTTCAATTCTGACATTGCTGAAGTCTATATCTGGGAACAGTTCTTCTGCTTTACGTTTGAACAACTTCCAGCCACTGTCCTAGAACTTAGCCATTTCATGTTTGTAGAAGTCCAACCGCTGGAAGCTCTCAATAACTTCTGCTTCAGTCCTGCCCCCAGCAGTCGTTCCCGACAAGCCCGCCCCCCCAGACACCTCCCTCGCCAAGTTGTTGGCGACCGCAGCATCGACTGTCATCTGAAATGTAGCAGACCCCTTGAATTTTTCTACTGCCACGATATACAGATCGGGGTATGCTGCCCTTTCAGAGGTTGCCTTGGTTCTCTCTTCGTCCAACTCCTTCTACAATCTCTCCCTCTCCTCCATTGCCTTGGCGCGCTCATCTTCCAGCTCCTTCTACAACCAAGCAATCTTCACGTCTGCTTCATCATTTTCTTTGATTTGTTGGGAGCGCAGATCTTCATTGCTGGTCATAGCCTCTTCAAATCGTTCGATGGCGACTGCGCAGGCCTTTTGAGCATCCCCCAGCTTCTTCTACTCGCCAGCCAGCTGGAACTCAAGCAACACAACCTGGCGGCGTTCGTCTTCTAGCTCCAACTTGATCGCGGTCAGCTCAGCTTGGGCTCGAGTGGCAACATTGCGCCCAACGATGGCCAGCACTTCCATCTTTTTTGCTTTCTCAGCCTCCTGCTAACCCCTGGCACATGCGCTTCACACAGCCTTCTTCCAGCCTGCACTCTCTCTTTTGAAATTTGCAAGTTGGGCCTTCGCTTCCTCCGACTTGACCTTTGCACCCGTCGCTTTTCTCAGCAGAGCCCCAGCTAAGGTTGTTACCTCCATTTGGGCAGAGCACAACCCCCTTAGCAACTTAGCCTCATTGAACCTGGGTACCGAGCGCATGGCTGGGCCTTCTTCTCCTTCCAGCCACCCAGACACCGTGCGAGCATGGTAGATAGCAGTCGTCAGCCTGACCCCCCCTCCTTGGGGCGCAGAACCCCCCTGGGGCTGTTCCTCTCCCCTTGGCTCAGGGCTAGTTGCCCCACCTTCTACTTGAATTTCTTGGGCGATCTCCACCACTACTGGAACGACCTCCACGACCTCTGAGGCGACCTCCACCGTTTCTGAGGCAACCACTCTTCCTGGGATCTCCCCCACTCCCTCCTCCTCTGCCACCTTGGCCATGGGGGTCTCCTCTGCCGTCACCTCCCTCCTCTTCTTCAAGGCAGGCTCCCCTTCACCCCTCCTCACCTTTCTCTTCTTACCCCCCACACCGCCCATCTCCTGGTTGGCCCTCTACTTCAAAGGATCAATCGGGGGCGGTCGTGGCTCAAATTCACCTAAGCCTTAACCTCCTTGAATTTCGTGGCCTTGGCCAGAATGGTACTATCCTCCGCTTCTTGAGCCTTCCTTCTCGCCTCCAACTCCGCTCGGTCGAGGTCCCCACCGATCGGCTGAGGACCCAACCCTGCCGCAAACAAGGCCGACGGCTAAACGAGCTCGTCCCATCTGGCCCCTTCCTTCTCCCTCAATTCCTTTACCTTTTTCACTCTCTCCTCAGCTACTGCCCCCAGTTTTGGCTCCATAGACTTGGTGGGCACTTTCCAAATGGTGCGCACTCCAACCCCTCCATTGGCGGACACATAGAACCACCGTGGTCTCCACCCCTTGATCGACGACGGCAGCCCCGCTACCAACCCCTTCCCTACTGCTACCTGCAGAGTGACCCAAGTCTCCTGCTACCCTGACGCCTTGTAACACACAAAAAACTCGTCCACCGTCATTTCAGCCCCCCCATTCGCCTTCGGCCATGCATTCGCACAAGCCAGCAAAAGATCTTCCACGCGTTGGGCATTAGCTGGCCTGGGGCTACCTCCAACCGGTTCAGTACATCCACCACTATCTGGGGGAGGGGCAACCTTAAACCCCCCATTCAGCGCCTCCTTGTATTGGGCAAACTCCCCCAGTTGAACATCAGACGCCCTCTCCTTTGATTCCGGCAGTTTCAGCTCTATCTCCGCGGGAATCTAGTACTTCTCTCGCATCCCCTCCAGCTCCTTCGCAGTAATGATCGACTTATCAGCCTTCGTATGCTAGTGATCTGGTTCCGCCTGGCTAATCGGCTTCAGAGCCGCTATCATGGTGGAAGAATGAAATTGTACTGCCGGTTCCCCTACCCTCTCCACTTGCCTCTCCGTCAGGTACTACTCCGCCAGATCCACCGCGTCGTCGTCCCCAAATGGGTCAACCCTGGCGGTTCCAGCTTCTTCTTAGGCCATCTTTGTGGTGTGTCTACAAATAGATTCGGATGCGGGTGTAAGAAAATTCAAGAAGTGTTGCAGCAGTGTATCGTCAGCAACAAAGGAGTTAACACTTGGAATGTTTTGATTTTTTGCAAAGAAGTAGGTGAATCGAATAATACCAAACGCCCAAGGCTTGCCCATATTCCAAGGGTCACAATTAATTTTCGCCAGTTTGAAAACTTTTCAAAACATCCGCCAAAACTGTCTTTTCAACACCCATAATGACCTATCGTTTCATTTCTGATCCAACGCCTAGTCTCCCTCCCCACGAGATGCCGCCACGTGTACGACCACGATTCACTACCTCCTCCCCTTACTCTGTCTTTTCCACTTCAAGTCACCACGTGACCCGCCGCCTCTCGAGCCCCGCGCCCCCCCACTCAGTCTGTCCCTTCACTCGGCCACCCCTCTTGGTCAGCCCTCCTCATGGTCGGTCCCTCTACTCGGCCACCCTTCGCGGTCGGCCCTCCTCATAGTCGGTCCCTCCACTTGGCCACCCTTCGCAGTCGGCCCTCCTCATGGTCGGTTCCTCCACTTGGCCACCCTTCGCGGTCGGCCCTCCTCATGGTCGGTCCCTCCACTTGGCCACCCTTTGCGGTCGGCCCTCCTCATGGTCGGCCCTCCTCTTGGTCGGTCTTCATCTTCTTCCTTATTATTCCCTTCATTAGGATAAAGCTGCACTTGGGAATGCGGGACTACTGACATGGATAGGCCTATAAAGGCTACAGCCCACAGTGAACAACCCAAGCCTACCACTTAGGGCCCAATACATCACCCAACTGATAAGGCCCAGCACAACTGGAAGTCAACATGACATGAAGGACCAATGATATTCAGGCACGTGGCAGGTAAAGGGCAAGCCACATCAGGAGACAAAGATCTGCAAAGTTATTTCCACTACACACCGCCATTAATGCAGCCCCTCACAGCATTTATTACGACAACACCTCTCCGTCGGGACAGTACGCCCTCACCCTGAACAAGGTAAGCTACAGTATAGACTTTCGGCCAAGGGAACAGGTTAGAAGGGACAACGAAATGATTACTAAAAGATATAAGCAGACATTGAAAACAAGAAGAAGGTTAAGCTTTCTATCTCTAATCTCTCTCTACACTCTATCTCTCTTTCTAACTTGCTCATCGGAGGGTTCGCTGGGGGACTCCTCGTTTCCCGTTGAACTTGTGTGTAGGTTCTTTGGTGGGTTGACCACTCGGATATTGGCTCAAGAAGTGTGGATCAGTCCAACCCGTTCTGCCTAGAACCCGTTGTATCATAACTGTACCATCAATTATTATTGTTGTTGTTGTGGTAGATTTGATCTGGATTTGTAGAGAAGGCTACCAATCTTAGATCTGTATTTTATTGTAATTGATTTTTGTTTTTTTTTATTATTCTTGTTCTTGTTTTTGTTTTTGTTGTTGAAACAAATTGTAATAGATAGGGATGTGTGTGTGTGTGTGTGTGTGTGTGTGTGTGTGTGTGTGAGAGAGAGAGAGAGAGAACATATAGGGATTCTTTTTTTTTTTTTTTGAAATAGATAGGGGTTGGTTTGGCTTGACATTTTAACAAATAAAATAAATAAATAAATAAAATGAGGAGATAGAATTAATTTAAGAAAAAACATTAAACAGATAATAAAATTTGAACAAATATTTGAATAGATAAGGGAAAAAATTGAACAAATAGTCACAAAATTAAACACACAAAAAAATATTTAAATAAATAGTTAACAAAATTCAACATATAGTCAAAAATTAAAAATAAAATTAAACATATGGAATTTTGACAAATATAAGTTAGGGAAAAAAATGAGTAGATAATAAAATTTGGATAGATATTTGACTAGATAAGGGAAAAAATTAAACATATAGTCAAAAGAATTGAACAGATAAAATATATTTGAACAGATAGTCAAAAAAATTGAACATATAGATATAAATTTGAACAAATAGTCAAAAAAGTCAACAGATAAATTAAGTATAAAATTGAAAACAAAATATCCTCCAAAATAATAAAAAGGGTTTCTAACCAAACTATTTCATAAATGATGCATTTCTTACAAACAAAAAATATCTACTGAATCTAATGCCTTATATCATTCTTAGGTTGGACATTTCAACAATTATCTCTTGTAATATTTAGTAAAATTATATTATTTTTTTGTTGATGTTTTAAAGTAGGGGTGTAAATTTGGCATGGCCTAGCCCGGTCTACCTGAGCTCGGGTTTGGGCCAGCCCAATCAGGCCGCGCAGGCTCCCATCAAAATTCGAGTCTGACTGAGTCGGTCCACGGGTAAGAAAATTATGGCCAGGGCCAGTAGGTATTTGGACCTGGGCTTGGGCTCGGGCTTGAATATTTATTTTATTTTTTTCTATTTTTTCAACAAAAATTTTATTCTTTTCCACTAAAAATGACACTAGGCCTCAGGCCAAGCTTTGAGTGAGCTACGGGCCTGGCCCACAGGTCGAATCGGGTTTCAAAATGACAACCTAGGCCCAAGCTTAAGATCTCAGGTTAGGCTTAGGCCCAGGCCTAACCCGGCCGAGCCCACCCCAGGCTGTAGGCGGGCTTCGGGCCACGGGCCATTTTTACACCCTTGGTTTGAAGTGAGGGTGGTCAGTATAATAATTTTGTCATTTGCAAAAAATATTTAATTTATAATGTTGGGTTGAAATAAAATTTTGAAACTTGATTTTTAAATTAGGTTTGAGATAAACAAAAAAATAAAAATAAATAAAAGTTAACACAACCCTCCTTATCCTGCCCTGCCCCTCATTTATAATATATAATATATATATTTAATTTTTTAATAATTAATAGTCTTTTAGGAAAATTTAAAAAAAAAAAAATAGCAACACATCTCTATTAGGTTAAATGGATAAGTTTGAAATTTAGAAGTTTTTTTAGGATTGGGAATGAGATGGTTAGATTAGGCCCAATGTTAGGCCGAACCAAGCTTAAAGTGATACACATGCTCTTACTATAGTGCAAACCCAGTTGAAACTTGACCCTATTCGACGTTTATTCACCCCTAGTTTGAAGTGAAGTGTAATAATGTCGTTAATCTAAGGAATAATTCTTTAAAAGACAAATTATACTGACATCTTTTAAACTTTGAAAAAAATACTGAAAGAAGTCATTATTTTAAAAAATAATTACTTAGAGGGTAAATTACATTGATATTTTTTAAGATTTGAATAAAATACAACAAGCACCACAATTTTGATATAATTATACCGAATTTCATTTTAATAAAGTTAGAGGGATTGAAACTAATATAAATAGTGTGTGTGTGGAGGGATAAAACATTGGCCCAAGTACAAACACAATTATGCGGAGCGGCCCAAAGGAAAGGAAAAAAACCAGATTACTCAGGGGCCCATTAGAGACAGTTGGAAAGACCATGGCACGTGACTTAGTGCATGAAGCACAAAGATCTCTTTCTAGAAGGAGATCAGCAAGGAGCTAAAGGATCGTTGGATTTATCCTATTCTAACAGTAGATTGGTTTGTTGTCAGCAAAACTGCTGAAAGTGTGTATTTTGTGCTCGAGCGTTACTTCTTGTGCTTGAGCGGAACAAAATGTTGTGTCTTACGCTCGAGCGTCAATTCTTGTGCTCGAGTGGACTGTGCATATATTAGTCTGAGAAAGTCACTTTTTACATTACTTTTTCATATCTCTTTCCTCTCTATTTTTCAAAAACCCTAAATCTTCATCCTCTCTCTCTCTCTCTACACTTTCTCCTTGATCTAGTGGGTTCTCTACCCTAGTGCCTTTGTTAAAAAGTTAGGGCATCGTAAGGGCTCTGTTTTGATCCAATTGAAGTTTGATTTCAACATCTTTGAAGTTTCCCCATCTCTTCCTTTGGTCTCCTAACTTTGAGGTAGGGATTCCCTACACTCTTTATGAGTTTTAACTTGGTTATTTTGTGATGTGTGAGAACATTGGGTTGTATGGTGATTTTGACAAACATAGGGTTGGGATTTAACTTCAGAAAAGGGGTTTTCAAAAAGACCGTCATAGAAATGGTTATGGGAATAATTATGAACTTGTGATGCATCAAATTTGTTGTTTTCAACATTTGGGTTGGATCATTGTAATTATTTTGGGGGCGTTACAACTTGGTATCAGATCGTACCGAGTTTGAATACTTTGGGTACGTAGAAAGTGGTTATTACCATTATGGGTTTGTCTCGCTTGGCATAGATGTTTGTATGTTTGTAATGCTATGTGGTAACATGTTTATGTGATTATGTGAGTATGGAATTTAAATTTCTAGGATGTTGATTAAGTCTACGGGTTTCTGGAAGTCTTGTCAGAAGAGCACTTGATCACTGCTATTTCTAATTGGAACTCTGGCAACGTCGCGGAACGGTCATCATCCAAGAATGAAATTCATTTGTGTTTATGTGACTACATGCTTGTGTGGAGTGAATTACTATTTTTCATCGTATTAGGATACGAGTGAGTTAGCTTTGACACATTTGTAAATGTGCTAATCTATTTGGTTACCGTCAATAGGATGTAAGGATGTGGACGTAGTAGTGGCAGGCATGGTAGGCCTAGAAGGCACGAGATGCCTATATTGGATGAAATTCTGGCACAAGAGAAATGGGTTGGTCAGGCCAACGTGGCAAAACCAGTAGGTCAACAGGCCACGGGCACCTTAGCCCACGAGACGGCCAGAGCATTGCAGGAATCCATGGACATTCTCAGGGCTGAGAATCAAGTTCAGGCCCAAGTCACTGAAGCAGGGCCATCTTTCTTGAAGAGAGCTTTTTTGGTCAAATCCGGACGAGTTTTTGGGTGATCCCAAAGAGCCGTTGAAGGCGGACGAGTGGCTACAGCAGACAGTGAAGACGTTCGAGATGCTTGGCATCGAGGATGACCAATTGAGAGTGACCTTGGCATCCTTCCAGCTGAAGGAAGATGTAGGTCGGTAGTGGAACTATGCGCGTGGGCGCATTGGGGTGACTTGAGAGGCCTTTGTCAACGCCTTCTACTGTTAGGGAGAAGTTGAGAGATCAGTTCTCTAAATTGGTACAGTTGAACACGCCAGTGGCCGAGTTTGAGGCCACATTCACCAGTTTGTCGAGGTTTGTACCAGAACTCGTGGCGACTGAGGAGCGCCGTTGTTTGGAGTTTGAGAAACAGTTGAAGATCGGGCTCTTGTTCAGGGTTGTCGGGTCAATGATTAGGGATTACGAGCGACTTGTAGATTCCATGCTCATCTTGAGACCATGGTGCAAGCAAAGGAAGAAAGGATGAGGGGCACCAAGAGAAGTCTAGAGGTTCAGGGGAACGATAAGAGGCAAAGGGGTCCTAATCCCCAGCAGTCCTAGGGAGCTCAGTCGAGGTCCACTTTTCCAGTGCCAAGTTCAGGTTTTAAGAGAGGTGTAAGGGAGAGTTCACTTGTTACAAGTGCGGCCAGTTATGCCACAAGTCTCCAGCATGCCCACAGAAAGTAGTAGGACAGCAACCAGCATCGTCTTTGGCTTATTTTCAAAGCCAGAGTCAGGGGAGAGGCCAGCTGCTCACTTGTTTTTAGTGTGGACAGGTGGGGCGCATGAAGAGGTTTTGCCCATAGTTGGGTGGCACACCTGGTGCGTCTGGTTCGAGACAGACACAGAGTCACTAGCAGGCCTAGTCGACATAGGCCTCGAGGACCACTCAGGGAGCCTCTTCGGCTCAATTCGTGCAGCAGGCTTATGCTCCGAGGGGTGAGCAGGTAGACCAAAGGCCATTGGGGCGTATATATGTTTTTACAGTGCCAGATTTTTTACCCGTGCCTTCGGTAGTAAGAGGTACCTTCTTGTTTTGTAATTCAGTTGCTAATGTGTTGATTGATACGAGTACATCCCATTCTTTTATCTCATCTGCATTTGCATCAGTTTTGGGATTAGAGTTGGCTCGGTTAGCATCTCCTATCTGTGTAGAGTCACCTATTGGTGGAGAGGTTATTTTGAAACATGGGTGCCGGGGCTATGAGATAGAGGTTGTCGATCGCCGACTTCTTTTTGCATTTGTATTGCTTGATATGTCTAGTTTTGACGTTATACTGGGTATGGATCGGTTGTCATCCTACCGGGCTATTATAGATTGCTACCGTTAGAGGGTTACTGTATGTACCTTGAGTGATGAGTGTTTTTATTTCTTGGGGGACCAAGTGGATAGGGTCTTATCACCGGTGTATGATCCGCATAGGCAGAGTGAACTCAGTTACCTTCTTGCCAACTTCTTGAGTAGTGAGTGTGATGAAATCTGAGTCAAGCTACTAAGGGTGGTTTGTGAATACCCGGATGTTTTTCTAGAGGATCTTACTAGTTTACCACCTCACCAGGAGATCGAGTTCTCTAGTGCCTGACACGACACCAATTTCCATGGCACCATACTGGTTTGTACCAGCTGAGTTGAGTGAGTTGGAGATTTAACTCCAGGAGTTGTTAGATAATAGCTTTATCCGCCCTAGTACTTCACCTTAGGGAGCACCCGCTCTTTTTGCCAAAAAGAAAGATGGTGTGTTGCGGCTTTGTATAGACTACTGATTGAACTGGGTAACTATTAAGAACAAGTACCCAATGCCTCGTATAGATGATCTGTTTGATTAGTTGAAGGGGTTTTATTATTTTTCTAAGATAGACCTGAGGCCGGGTTATCACCAGCTGAGAGTAAGGGAGGAGGATATCCAGAAAATGACATTTCATACTCGGTATGGCTATTACGAGTTTCTTGTGATGCCCTTTGTGCTAACCAATGCGCCGGTCGTGTTTATGGATTTGATGAACCGGATCTTCTGTGAGTTCCTAGATCGCTTCGTGGTTGTATTTGTGGACGACATCCTAAGGAGGAGCACAAGGAATACTTACGAGTAGTGCTTGAATTGCTTAGAGCCCACAAGCTGTATGCTAAGTTTGGGAAATGTGAATTTTGGTTTAGAAAGGTTAAATTCTTAGGCCACGTGGTATCCGGGGAAGGGGTGACTATAGATTCATCCAAGATAAAGGCAGTACAAGATTGGGAGCCACCTAAGAATGCTTTCGAGATCTGTAGTTTCTTGGGGTTGGCCGGGTATTACCTTCGGTTTGTAAAGGATTTCTCTAGGCTAGCTTCACCGTTGACTAGGCTAATGAGGAAGGGAATTAAGTTTGTGTGGAGTGAGACTTGTGAGAAGTCTTTTCAGGAGCTTAAGGTTAGATTTACCACTGCTCTGGTATTTATTATTCCGGAGAGAGGGTGGGGCTATTCAGTAAATTGTGATGCCTCACGAGAAGGTTTGGTTTGTGTATTGATGCAAGAGGGGAAGGCAGTAGCCTATGGTTCGCGACAGTTGAAAACCCACAAGAGGAACTACCCTACTCATGATTTAGAGTTAGCGACGATGATCTTTACCTTGAAGATTTGGAGGCATTACCTACATGGATAGAAGTTTGAAGTGTTTTCTGATCATAAGAGCTTGAAATATCTATTTACACAGAAAGACTTGAATCTGAGGTAGAGGAGGTGAATAGAGTTCATATAAGATTATGACTTTAAGTTACACTATCATCTTGGGAAGGCCAATGTTGTGGTTGATGCTTTGAGTAGGAAATCCATCAATAGTGTAACATATATCGCCATCCGAGAATGGGAAATGTTGGGTGTTATTAGGGAGTTTGACTTGCATCTTGTCGAGTTTGTTGAGTTTGCAGCCTTGTTTTCGGTAGTTGCTCAACCCACACTTGTGAGCCGAGTGATAAAAGCACAGAGGGGTGACCTTGAGGTAGAGTCCCTCCGAGAGAAGATCTCCAGTGAAAGGGTAGAAAGAGGCTTAAATGTGTACTCTGACTAGAGTATTAGATATCTTGATTGCCTTCTTGTGCTGGAGTCTTGCAGAGCGGAAGTACTCCAAGAGTTTCACCATTTATGTCTTGTGGTGCATCCGGGAGGCACGAAGATGTATCATGACCTTAGTCGCCAGTTTTGGTGGAGAGGTATGAAGAAGGATGTGGTCGTGTTTGTATCGAAGTGCCTTACTTGCCAGTAAGTGAAGGCCAAGCATCAGAGGCCAGTGGGTTTGTTGCAACCTGTAGACACCCCATTTTTGATAGCCCTTAAGACTTGGGCGCCACTGATTGCTGACTTAGTGATGAATGTGTATACTTGTCAAATGTTTGATTTCCTCAGCAGGAAACCTCAGTTTTTACCCATAAACCTTGGGCCTTGTTTTGGACCAAAATAGTACTTTTTCAAGCCTGATGATCCAGGGACCTGCAAACCCACTAGTGTGGCCTGCCGGCCACTTGTGTAAATTTTCAAATCTTTTTGCCAACTGTACCAGCTATCTCCACAGATGCATGCATTGTAGCAATTGTGTCTGTATAGATATTTGGGAGATAGTCTCATATATTTCTATATATGGATGACTCCCTCTCACTTTTTTAGGGTTAGAAAAATTTGAAGAGCAAAAAGTTTTGGAAAGTATTTCTCTCTTTACATTTCTCTCTCTCCCTTGCAACTTTCATAGCCTTTGCCTAGACACTCTAAGCCAAACCTTGAAGGATCTTGGCTGACGTGCTTTGGCTTGCATTTTAACACTTGAGAGTGTGGAATTAGTAGTTTGGGAATTTAAAGGGTCATTCCTCTTCAAGAGGTATACATCCTAGCTCTCTTGTATCATCTCTTTCCTATCTTTTACTACTGTTTTTGCACTATTTTTCACATGTTTTGGAGGGCTGAAACTTGTGGTTTAAAGCCATTAAAGGTAGGGGGTAGATCACCCTTCTTTGTACCTTATTTCATAGGCTTTTGCCCTTATGTTTCCCACCTCCTTATCAACTTTTTTTGAGCTTTTTATCACTGGTTTTCAGAGTTTTCCAGAGGCTAAAAATCATGTTTTGAAGTCCTAAAAATGGAGAGGGTAGCCTCCCCTCCTTGTGCTTGCTTACTAGCTTGAATTGCTCCATATTGTAGCTTACTCTTTTAGCTCTTTTGACTTCCATTCCAGCACTATTTTAGCCTATTTTAGGACTGTTTTTATGTGTTTGTTAAATTCATGTTTTGTTTGATAAGCTTGTACTGTAATGGTCGTCATAGGTTTAGTGTTTTAGGCATTAGACATCAACCTATTTGAGTTGATAGCATTTATTTCAAGCTTTCCATACTTGTGTTCATCTTTTAATCACGTCTGCACCCTCCCTCCTTTCTTGGCTTTCTATTGTTTTGAAAGTCGTTTCAAACCGATTGCTTGTTTAAGCTTGACATAGAGGTATTATGCTTAATAGTTTAATCTCTTTGGGGGTTTATTACCAATGGCATGATGTCTTTCTTATGCCCAAAACAACTCTTTGTTTGTTGCTTCTTTCCATTAATGGACTTGAAACTCATTATTGGACTTAATAAATTAATGAATGATGGTAATTAAAATGGAGTAATAAAATTGGGACTAAAAGAGGTGCAAGATAATAAACTAATTTGGTGTTCAATCGGACATTAATTGAACAAATGGAGACTTGAGTCATTTCATACTTGTTAGTCATGAAATGGTTCAAGTTCCCAAGGTCAACCACTTCCATTGATCAATCCATGATAGAGAGGAGGTTTTGTTGGTCTTTTCTTACCATTTATTGAAATTATATCCCTTGATTCATAAGTTGTCATGCAATGAATTTGCGCCAATTGATGGCTTGCGAATCAAGCTTACCACTTCTTTAAGTTGTTTGATGATAAGGAGGAGTAAGGTGGACAAACATCTCCTGAGGATGCTCTGTTTGTGCTCTGTTTGTTCTCTGTCGTAGCAGGAAAGAACCAACATTAGTGGACGACAGGCCACTTTTACTAGACGACAGGCCACTATTAGTGGCTAGCTAGCCACTACTTCTTGGCTCTCGGCCACTTTTTCCACCCAAGCAATGTCCCTTTTCCAGCAGAGCAGAGCAGAGGTTGAGGAAGATAAGCAGTGCAATTTTCTAACTGTGCAACAGAGGCATTCTGGTAGCAAAACGGAGAGTATTTTCGCGTGAAAATCCATATCCATGCATGAACCATCCCTCAATTCTCGAGATCCATTGAAATAATGTTGTAATAGTAGTATGTCGTACTTAAAGTAGTGGACTTGTAACTAATTAGTTAATTTAGTTAGAATAGTTTTGTGTTGTACTTAATTAATTAGCTAAAGTAGTTAGTTAATTTGTGGTGTTGTAATAAGTAGCTTAGCTAGCATAGTTAATTTATTCATTTTGGTTTGTAATAGTTAGTTAATTAAGAAATTAATTAGTTAGTTCATTCATTCGGACCCTCCTGCACGAGGGAAAATTGTAATAAGTGTGTATGTCTTCCATCCCCACGTCTTTCTCCCTTTTATTTATCTACTTATGATGGATAGAATAAAGCATCATGTTTCAATTAGCATTTCCCATGTATAAAGCATCCACTTGTCTTGCATGCAAGAAGTTCGGTTCATCATGCTAACAAGCATTGTCATTTAAATACTTCTTTGAAAACGTGCTTAAAAATGCATGCTATCAAATTGATTCATATGTCATGCTAAATAGCCGGACATCTAATTATATATTGCATGTGTTGTATTAGGCATAATTCATAGCTAGGATCATGTATTTTTCTAATTAGTTTCTCTCTTTTGGCTCACCTCAGGAAATAAGGTAAGCTTTTATTGCTTTAGCATATCGCATACGTGTGACTGTTTCCATGACAAGTATGATTACCATGAGGCTAAGTGCTTAATTAATATAATTTCTTGAATGCATGTGGATGGAGGCTAATTGCTTAAATTGGAATGGTTTGATCAAAGTACATATGAGATCACTTTTTCAAGTGGTACATATTTGAAACAATTTTCAAAAACAAACTTGAAATCGAAGTGTTCCAATTTTTGCAAATTAGTCTATAATTGTGTGTAACACATAGTAAGGTTAGCCTAATAAATCAGAAGGAGAGCATATAATGTAAATAAGAATCACATCATGACTAGTAGAGGCCAATCTTTGATCGGGTGAGCGGGGGTGCTCAATTCATGACCTTCCCCTCTCGTACCTAAGTTCCCAAGCCGAGACAATCTTGGTAATGATGGACATGTGGCCTTTGGCACGAGTCATGTGTTTCTTAAATTTTTCAAAAATATTTAGTTGGCGACTCTGTATCTGGAAAAGTAGTCCATTTTTGGCATTTTGATTCAAAATCAATTTTTCAAAAGATTTGCTGAATCTGGACTCTTTGGTGTTATCTATTTCACATTGCACTTGTGAGATCAGATTCAGAATCATGAGAGTCCAAACTGTAGGGCTATAGTATCCAAAAGGAGCACGAAAAATGAGCTACACAATCCTTACCTATAGCCGAGTGTAAGTGGAAGCATGTCACAATGGATTTTGTTGTGGTCCTTCCGAGGACTCAATGAGGTAGTGATGCCATTTGGGTGGCAGTTGATCGGTTGACCAAGTCGGTGCACTTTATACCTATGCGCGTGAGCGACTCTGTGGATTTTTTTGCTGACTTATATATTAAGGGCATAGTAAGGTTGCACGAGGTCCCTATGACGATTATTTCGGATAGAGATCCACATTTTACGGCCCAATTGTGGCAAAGCTTATAGAGTGCCTTAGGCACTAAGATGACTTTTAGCACTGCGTATCATTCTCAAACTGACGGACAGTTTGAGCGTACTATTCAGATCCTTGAAGATATGCTTAGAGGTTGCATCCTTGACTTCAAAGGGGTCGTGGGAGAGGCATTCGCCCTTAGTGGAGTTTACCTATAACAATAGTTTCTAATCGAGTATTGGCATGGCACCATTTGAGGCCTTGTATGGCCGACCGTGTATATCTTCGGTGTGTTGGGCCGAGATGGGTGATGCATCTTTATTGGGACCGGAGTTGGTTCGGGAAACGATGGAGAAAGTGGCACTTATCCGTAAGTGGTTAGTTACGGCTCAAAGTCGCCAGAAAAACTACCCTGATCGTAGGAGGAGACCTTTTGTCTTTTGAGGTGGGAGATCATGTCTTTTTGAAGATATTACCTAGGCGGGGTTTGATGAGATTTGGGAAGAGTGGGAATTTGTCCCCTCGATTTATTGGGCCATTTGAGATCTATCGCCACAGCTTTTCGAGGTTTACGATGTGTTTCACATTAGTATGTTTCGGAAGTATGAGCCGGATCCATCGCACGTGTTGGATTGGACCGATTTAGAGGTAGATGAGGATGCCTCGTATGAGAAGAGACCGGTGAGAGTCATGGATACCCAGGGACCAAGTCTTGCGAGGTAAGACAATTCCCTTGGTTGAGATTTTGTGGAAACATCATGGTGTTGAGGAAGCAACTTGGGAGCGTGAGTTGGAAGTCCGTGAGAAGTATCCGGACTTATTTGTTGATGTGTAAGCATGTAATGGAATTTTGTTATGTTGTTGAAATATGAAAACATTGTATATGTTGTTCATGTTTTGGAAATACAAGTTTATCATAAACATTGTATATATTGATAATGAGAGATAATAGCACTGTGTATGTGTAGACACGCCCGAACGCCGCGGGGAAAATCCGCTTTGTTCATTGGGCTTTGCTGCTATAGTTCGGACTCAATGTCACGGTTCTGAATCTAGTCTCACAAAGTGCAATGCAAGACTGATAAATCACCAAAGAGTCCAAATCCGGCAAATCGTTTTGAAAAATTGATTTTTGTAAAGAAATGCCAAACATGAACTGTTTTTCCAGATACAGAGTCGCCACCTAAATATTTTGTTTTGAGGGAATTTAGGAAACCCTGACTCGTACCTAAGGCGACGTATCCGTCATCACCAAAGTTGCCTCGGCTCGAGAACTTGGGTATGAGAGAGGAAGGTCATGCAATGAGCACCCCTGCTCGCCCGATCAAAGATCGGCCTTTACTAACATGATATCTTGTTTTTGAAAACACATGTGTTCTTATTCCGATTATTAACCTAAAATTACTATGTGATGCACACAGCATACAAGTATAGACTAGATCATCTAAGTTGGAACAAAGCATTGCATATTCGTTTGCAAAAATGGTTTGAAGTTTGCTACTCGTAAGTAGGCTGAATCGAGGATTTCAATGAATTGTTCCAATTCAAGCAATCCAGCTTTCACCCACAGGAATTTAGGCAGTTATATCACATAAGCAATTAGCCTCATGATAAGCATACTATCATGGCAACAATAACATACATGCAGTATGCTAAAACGTAAACACTCACAATGTATTCCAAGCCAAAACAAAGAACTAGTTAGAAATCATGCATGATCCTAGTTCATGTTTAAAATGGCTAATGCAACACATACAAAATGCAACTAGAAATAGGCTCGGCTATTCTAAAATGGCATATGAGATGTAGCAATTGATACATGTATTCAGCTTGGAATTGAAATACAATGCAGTTAGTATGATGCGCCAAACCCGGTGCGTGTAAGACAAATGAATGATGCACGCATGTGAAGCATAAGGATGCTAATTGAAAATGACCTAAAACTAACCATCATAAGCGATTAAGTAAAAGGGAGAAAGACGTGGGGTTGGAAGATATGCACATACGCACGCACACTTATTACAAAATTCGCCCTCTCGATGGAGGGTACGAATAAACAATACAAACCAACTAATTAACTAACTAACAAGCTAATTAATTATTACATAACCAAATAAATAACTAGCTACAACTAATTATTACAAAACTTAATTAATTAACAAATTAACTAATTAAATTACAAATCCAAATGCTAACTAACAAGTAAGTAATAAACAATGTTGTTCCAGCTCTGTTTGAAGGAGAAGAGGATGCATGCTCGGTTACCATTCCGAAAAGCTCTCCGGTTGCTCTCAAGAGGCTCTGTCTGCAGGGTGTCCTTGAGAACTAGCTGCTGGATCTTACCAAAACAGTGCTGAGGAGTGCACCAGTGGCCTGCCGGCCAAGAGCAGGTACTGCCGGCCAAGAATGAAGGACTGCCGGCCATCTGCAAGGCATTGCCGGCCACTGGTGTTTTGTGACACCAAGCTACAACAGAGCGCAAAATAGAGAAAATTGAGGGTCTCCCACGGATATGTACGCACTATGCCACTCCATATCATCTCAAAGTATCAAGGGAGAGGCATAATCGGATCCAAGACCATCAATCATGCATCCCGATGCATGATGGCCAAAGATCCAACTTGTGCAAATCAATGTAAAATGAATGCACAAATAAACACATAAAGCCTAAAACTCTATCTTGTAGGATCAAGAGCATCGGCGACCGGGAATTAAGGCACGTTTCATCACGTGAAGTATGAAACGTCCCTCTTTTTCCGTGTTTGGACTAACACCTATTCCAAACACAATGCAACATAAGCAACATGGCAAACATGCAATGCAGCTACATGGCATACTCAATGTAATGAACTACATTGTGTACACAATGCTCAATGCTAAGAACTAGATGGCATACTCAATGCAAGGCGATCATAAAGTTCTAAGCACAATGTAATGCATGCATGCACAATGCAATGCAACAAGGGTAGCAATATGCAATACACCAAGCATGCAACAACATGCAAACCACATACTCAATGGACTTAAACCAAAATGGATAGGCCTCAGCCATGCCCAAATCAGTGGCCAATAGTGCTGAAATGATGGTATGAAAAGCATGAAAAGGCAAGACAAATATGCATGCCAATTGGCTCAAGGATCAAAGCACAAAGATGCGACTCTTAAGCACACTTAAAGAGTGACAAGCATGGATATGTGACAGCATCATAAGTTCTGAAAACATGCATGGAATGGTGCCAAACCACCCTAGCAAGACAAACAAAGCATGCAAGAAAGCTTAAAGCTCAAAATTAGCAAAGGGACTTAAGCCATGGCTATACAAAGCAAGACCCAAAGGGCCAAGGGCATCAAAAACAGTCCCAAGGCAGGTCAAGGTGAGACTAAAAACATGCTTGAACTTAGCCAATACAACCTAGAACAAAAGGCCAAAAACAATAAGCATGCAAGGTTACAAAGGGGCATTACACTACACCTATTAAAACCAAACATGGCATGACTTGGACAGCATAAAACAAAGTTACATCATGGCATGATAAAATAAGCCCAAAAACCCACTGAGATGGCATCCTAAGAACCTAAGCATAGAAGCATGCGCAATGATCCATTCATGAAGAATAAAACACTAACTCTTCAAGGCATTCAAAGCATGTCAAATGCAAGTGTATAACCACATTTCATGGACTGAAATAACATTCCAAATGATGCCAAATCATAAAAAAAAGGTCCAAGTAATGCATGCTAATGACTTGGACACTCAAAGCTAACAAGCTAGATTGAGCTAAGGCTATACAAAACAGTGCATGCGTGACCAAGACAGCATGAAACAGAGCTAAAACATGATGAAACAAGGCTAAAAGCTTCTTTGGGTCAAGCCAAAAGCATGCTAGAAACATAGCTTAAAGCACAAAGCATGTTAAGGCAATAGAGAGGATTGCATTACAAGTGTATGGTGCATGCAAGAGACCATTAAACCAACCTTAGACAGAGGTATAGTATGGAAAAATAATACCAAATACTTGTTGAAATGAGACCAAAACATGCTAAGCACACATGCTACTTCGATGAGCCACATATGGGATTACACTACACATACAAGAAGCATGCATAAAGTGACCAAACTAGCCATGGAAAGAGTTAAGGAAGGTCGTAAAAGTCACAAAAAAGTGCTTGAACCAAGCCTCAAAAGTATAAGGATACATGTTCCTTTGATAGGTCAATAATACAAGCAAACAAAACAAGAAGAGAGGGGGGTCACCCCCTCTCATTTGAGGCCTCAAAACCACATTCCTGCCACTGAAAATCCACTGGATTTCAGTGGCTAGAAGGCCAAACAAAGACTAACCCAAAGCCCTTAAGGCATGGTACAAAACAAGGCCAAACAAGGCAAACAAGAGGGTTGAACACCCTTAACACCAAAAAGACCTTAAACAATCATCAAAAGAACTTAAATACAGAACTTTTTTCAGTTGAAAGGAAGGCCTAAAACAATATGCAAGAATGGCCAAAATGAGATACAAATAAAGGCTTAAAAGAGGAAAATACTCACCCTTGAAGTTCAACTTCGAAACCAGCAATCTCAGGGGCCAAAAACCAACTTTTAGAGCTCAAGTAACACTCCCAAGAACCTCAGCCTAAAGGTGGTGGTGTATCTCTATGTGTTGTAGTGAAAAAGTGCAAGAAAATGGACTTTAGAACACAAACAAACACAATATAGAGAGAGAAAGAGAAATATAGAGAGAGAAAGAGAGATACAACTTCTCGAAAATTGCTGAACCTCTGATAAGGAGGAAGAGCCTCTCCTTGTATAGAAGAAAAACAATGCAAAGCTTGTTAAACAAGCTTGGAAAGGGGCTCATCCCTACATAAACGTGTATGGAGGAGAGTTGAGTGAAAACCAGCTGGCTCAAAAGATCTGGCATGAAACCTGCTGAGACAAGGGTTCTGTCGGCCATCAGTGGTGGCTGGCAATGGCTCATTGATGGCCGGCAGGTTTAATCAATGGCCGATAGGGACAAAAGGAAGGCCGGCAACAGCAGAGGATGGCCGGCAGTGCACCAAGAGAAACATGCTGGAAGGACCAACACATGGTCCAAAAATGAGACAGAAAGAATACAGGGTTTGGAAAGCTCAAACCTGTGACGTTCTGCCACGAACTAGAATACTCAACAAGCAATTGAACTTGTCATTTGGATGTACCTGCAAGTATATCCAAGTCTTGAGGATGGTCAAAAATGGTATGTCTACTGTTGTCCCTCTTTGACAGAATTCGAAAGTCACAAAGTGGCGGGAGTGAATGTCAAAGCCCAGAGACGACCCATTATTAACAAGGCCGAAGACTCAGGCAAACATTCAATATAATCAAACAGAGATGCGCCGGAGGCCGGGGCAAAATGCAAATGACATGCACGATGCACGAGCATAACTTATGATTATGCAAAGAGAGTTGTAATGAAGCATTTATGCAAAATAAATACAACAATTTAAGAAAACCGACAAGTTGTAGAAATCTCACACATTTCAATAGAAAGGATGTATGAGAATTATGCCATTCTCACCACGTCTCACACGGAGTGAATATAATACGGTCCGGTTCATCTGGTCGCGCCAGCTTCAAATAAACCGTACATACAATATCGTCCCTACAAAAGAAGAAAACTCAACAGGTACAATATCGTTAGAAACATGCATAGCAATGTAAGTGAAAAGTGCGTGACAATGCAAGTGAAACGGGCGTGACAACGCGAATGAAGTAGTGCATAAAAATGCAAGTAACGTACGTAACAGCGCCAGTAAATAAGTGTGTAACAGCGCAAGTAAAACATGCGTGACAGCGCAAGTTAAAGAGAAGTGCGTGACAGCACAGGATAGAGATATGTAAAACAATGCAAGTAACAAGCGTAATAGCACAAGATAAAGATATGTGCGTGACAGTGCAGGATAAAGATATGCAAAACAATGCAAGTAACAAGTGTAACAGCACAAGATAGAGATATGTGCGAAACAACGCAAATAACTAGTGTAACAGCGCAAGTTAAAGATATGTGCGAAACAACGCAAATAACGAGCATAACAGCGCAAGTTAAAGATGGGTGCGAAACAACGTGAATAACGAATGTAACAGCGCAAGTTAAAGATGGTTGCGAAACAACGCAAGTTAGAGGGGTATGCGAAACAATGCAAGTTAGAAGGGTGTGAAACAACGCAAGTTAGAGGGGTATGCGAAACAATGCAAGTTAGAAGGGTGCGAAACAACGCAAGTTAGAAGGATGCGAAACAATGCAAGTTAGAGGGGTATGCGAAACATTGCAAGTTAGAAGGATGCGAAACAACGCAAGTTAGAGATATAAGAAACAACGCAAGTTAGAGGGGTGCGAAACAACGCAAGTAACAAGCGTAACAACGCAAGTTAAAGAATGGATGCGAAACAACGCGAATAACGAGTGTAACAACGCAAGTTAAAGAAGGGTGCGAAACAACACAAATAACAAGCGTAACAGTGCAAGTTAAAGAATGGGTGCGAAATAGCACGAATAACAAACATAACAGCGCAAGTTAAAGAAGGGTGCGAAACAACGCAAATAACAAGCGTGATAGTGCAAGTTAAAGAATGCGTGCGAAACAACGCGAATAACGAGCATAACAGCGCAAGTTAGAGGGGTATGCAAAACAACACAGATAACGAGCGTAACAGCGCAAGTTAAAGAAGTGTAAAATAATGCGAGTAAAACGCGGTGCAAAGCAATGCAAATATATAAGGTGCAAAACAATGCAATGTATGGCGCAAAACAATGCAAATATATAAGGTGCAAAACAGTGCAATGTACGGTGCAAAACAATGCGAATAATATGCGTGACAACGCAAGTTAGATATGCATGACAATGCAAGTAAAATGCGTGACAGCACAAGATAGAGATGCAAAACAATGCGAATAATATGCGTGACAGTGCAAGTTAGATATGCATGACAATGCAAGTAATGTGCGTGACTGCGCAAGTTAGATATGCATGACAATGCAAGTAATGTGCGTGACAACGCAAGTTAAAGAAGTGTGCGTGACAGTGCAAATAACGAGCGTAACAGCGCAAGATAAAGATGGTGTAAAACAACGCAAGTATAGTGCAAAAAACAATGCAACTAGGATGTGCATAACAATGCAAGTGAGGTGTGCATAACAATGCAACTGAAGTGTGCAAAATAATGCAACTAGGATGTGCGTGACAATGCAAGTGAGATGTGCATAACAATGTGATTGAAGTGTGCAAAACAATGCAACTGGAACGTGCATAACAATGCAACAAGAGTGTGCGTGACAACGCAAGTAAAGTATGCATAACAATGCAACTAAAACATGCATAACAATGCAAGTGGAGTGTGTATAACAATGCAACTGAAATGTACATAACAATGCACATGAGTGTGCATAACAATGCAATTGAAAAGTGCATACATAACCTGTGCACAATAATCAATGCATATTTGATGCACCATGCTCAGTGAAGAAATGTGCGTCTTGGCAAGATTGATTTAGTTGTGACCTCTGATTTACCTCTCGGAGGGGTTACAATATATTTCAAAAAGGATACACCTTGTGCATGCCAATTGATGATGAGCTACGCATCGAAGACATGAATTGAAACTTCCGCAGAAACATTTTGAGCTGAAAAGTGGGTTCTTCCTGCACTTTCTTGATTATACTTCCAAACCGCAGTTACTACCTTTCCTTCCTGGCCATGTTCACAACTTTCCCTATTCTCCAACGGGGTGGCAGACTAGGTTGGTTCAGTATCCAGAATTGAGGTACATACATGCTATCTCAACCTATGGGAATTCCATACAAATTTCAAGCCGGGGATACATCCCTGAGTATTTAAACCAGACTTTAGTCTTGGAAATCCCAAACCTTTGCATTCTAAGTGACAGCCATTCGAACTCTAGTTTCCATCGTCGCAGTTAGTCCCCTAAGAACTCATCGCAAACACAACCAAGATACCCCTGGCATGGAATGGTACTCCAGGAGAGCACTACTGATTGCCATTCTGGCATGAAAATGGTCGGCACAGTATTCTATTCACTTTGACTACACAGCTCGTACAGCAAACTGCTCCCTCTGAACACACAACTCGTAACACAGAACCCTGTTCATTCCGTACACGGCTCATACAATGCACTACTCATTCTGAATACACAGTTCATAACACAGTACTCAGTTTATTCTGAACACGGCTCATTCTGAACAAACAGTTCAATCTGAACATATAGAATGCAATAACGGGACATGTAGAAGTTAAAACAAAATCGGATGCTCCAAATTTTCCCTCTTTTCTTTTGCTTCACAGCCCAGAACCCAAACAGCTTCAGATAGGTCCTGGTTCCACTGTTCTGACGTGACCTGGGTTGAACCCTGTGGTTTTATGAAGGAACGAATCCTGTTTTGCACAAATGCGGAGAATGACACAGCACTCTAAGCACAAAGTGATTCATTTTTTGAAATTAAGGAATGAGTTCTTAACCGGGTATTGAGCCTACGACTGACCACGGCGCACTACGGCTCAACAAAGAAAAACAAAAGGTAGACAACCTAAACACATCGAGAAACACTCGAAATGACTCAAAATAAGAATCGAGACAAAACAAAAGACACGACACTCGGACGTGCACAGGGAGCCTATTTCTCTAGGTATTGTTTCCCACCCTTTCTCATTTGTGATTCTCACATCACTCGGCCCTCAGGCTATGTTATTCTGAAAAAGCCCTTTTCCTCACTTTTTCTCTCAGTGTACATCTCTCTATTCTTCAATCTCTTTTATTTTTTATCCCTCCCCTGGGTGGTTGATGGACAAACAAAAAGTTGTGGGTTCATGTCCAACATTATCAGCTCGTGGCTATTTCCTCCGGTGACGTCTAGTCGATGCCCCGGATGAGGGAGTGGAGTATCTTGATCCATTCCAATTCGTGCTTCGCACTTGGCTTGATACCTCGCTGCTTGGAGGATGAGAGGGCTTTCAACCCTTTGTTGTTGACTTCAGCCGTGCCTTTTTCTGGCAGGTAGAGTGCCCTTTCTAGTAAGCATGGTGCCCTTCCTAGCAAGTATGTTAACAATGGGGAAAAGACAGAACACCTGACTCAACTGTGCCCTTAGTTCATCATTTTGACCATTTTTTGTTTTGGCTTTCTACTAAAACAATTTTGACCAATATGAGAGTTAGATTAACATGCTTGTTCAATTTTCTGATTTGAAATCATGCAAGTCAGGCTATGAGCACTGAAAATTTTTCTTTTTTGGGTCCAAGAAATGGTCCAGTTTTGGAAAAATGGAATAATTTTCGAGAAAATTAGTCAACTTCATGAAACATTCTCAAAAACTATTTTTGCAAACAGCCATTGCTCAACGAGCGCGGAACCTACTCTTGAGGTGCACAACCTCGAATCGGAAACGATGGAAAATTGCCCCTTGTCTGAATGGCACTGGACAGCAACGGAAAGTTGCCCCTTGTTTGGATGGCACCGTAGCACACTGTATGGCAATAAAAATTGCCCCTTGTCTGAATGGCACCGCAACGCGGTGTAATCAGTCCTCAGAGTGACGATCACAACCGAACTCTCGGATACAGAGAAGGCAAAGATGATCAAAACCATCACATGGACACCATCAGTTTGAAAAGTGTTTGTGGCTGGACTTCGAAATGAAGTTGCCTACGTATCCCAAACATGGGAATCAAGCCTTGCGTAGTTCAGGTTAAGGTACACTCGGGTATTTAACCTCTCCTTTTGCGCTCTAACTTTTGCCAAGGCCGCCCTTCCGGGTTTTCAACCTTGCGAGCTTTGTTTTTCTTTTCTTTTCAATTCTTTTCATTTCTTTCATTTCCTTTCTTTTCTTTTCACCTTTGCATTTTTTCCTCATTTTTTTTGTTTTTTTTTTTTTTTTTTTGCTCAAACTTTTGCCTGGGTCGCCCTTCCAGGTTTTCGGCCCAGCGAGCCTCTCAAGGGTAAAAGTGTAGCTTTGTTCATGTCAAATGGTGTTAGGATCTCGAAGCCATCTGAATCTAGAGGAATGGTTGTTGTTTGTTGATGATGTAGAGGTCCATCCAATGGGGGTTTGAATTTGCCCCTAGTGTTGTGGATAGGAACTTGGTTCTTCAACAAAACTTTCTTTTTTCCTCCCTTCTAGGATTTAGCATTCTTCCCGATCTTCATCTTTGACTCTTCAAGCATAATCTAACATCTTTTGCCCCTAGTTCGAGGGGTGTTCCTGATCTAGCTTCGCAAGCTTCTTTTGATCACATTTGATCTTCTTGATCTGACTTTTCTTGCCCCTAGTTCGAGGGCTGCTTCAAATCTGGCCACACAGGCCTCACATTGTGGTTGACCGTTGAACATTCTGAATTAAGGTTCAAGATCTAGAAGCAAAGGGGTTGAGTCTCGAGGCTGAGAGCAATCCTAAACTGCACAATCTCGAGAGCGATTCCACACAGGTCTTCACAGGACCGCACAAAACATTTTTTGAAATCTTTTAAGAAAGCGACTAGTCGCTCGCGCTGAAGACAGTGTAGAACTAGTCCGGATCAAGCCAGGATCCTTCTCAGTACTCACGTTAACAAACATGATCTCATTCATTAAGGGCTTAGCACGCCTCTCTTTCTCTCAATTGATCAAATTTTCCAAAACTCGAGAAATTCCTCCCTCTTCGTTTTTATCACAGTGTTCGAAAAGTTTTGAAAGACTTAGGTCAATGCAATGACTTAAAGGCGTAGAAAAAACACAGTTTTTTAGTCAAATATTGTCACCTCATTTAGAACTTCTGGCACAACTGGCACAAGGCAGAAGCAAACACCAAAGTATGAAAATTACTACTGTTTCATTCAGATCTTCTGGTGTAACTGGCTCCATGGCAGAAACAGACTCAAAAGAAAGCGAAAAGACAAACACAAAACAAAATAGTGATGCCCGAGGCAATACCCTCAGAATCACCCGACTTCTGTACAACAGGACTGACTCGATACAACAAGACAGACCCGACTGACTCAGTATAAAAAGACTGACTCAATATAAAACAATAAGACTGACCCAATACCCAAGTCAGAAAGCAAAATAAACAGCATTCGAAAATGCTCAAAATAGTGCGTGCCATACACCACATCTGGAGTAAACTGAGCACCATCCGCAGGTGGTTCATCCCCCAATCTCATCACATTATCCCCCAAGTTCACTGATCTAGGGCCGATAGACTTTGCAAGACTAGTGCTGCGATGGCCTCGTTGTCAATCAAATTTTGTATCTCGTGGCGAAGATGGACGCAACTGTCAACGTCATGACCGGTTTGTTGATGGGAAGCACAGTACTTAGCCGGGTCATGCTTTGAAGGGAGAGGGTTTAAAAGGGGTTGAGGTTCTAGGAGTTCTAGGTGCCCTTTTTCCCGCAGCATTTTCAAAGCTTGAGAAAGACTCATGTAAAGAGGATGGAAATTTCGGGCTTGGTGCCGAGTTGAAGTGGTTGATCTTTGGCTATTGAGGGAAGTGGTGGTAGTGTCTACTTCTGAGCATTTCACAGCTGTGCTACCATCAGTAGTAGTATTGGAACTGTGAACAACATCCTTCTTCGAAGGTTCATTATCTTCCACAAAGGTTCTTTGTCAGATGGCCTCTTTGATTTGAACCCCAATGTCATGGAGGTCCTTAAAGTTGAATATCATATTCTACAATGTTTCAGATATCTTGTTGCAGCGAATCTACTGATTGCTAGAAACGGATCAGCAAATCCTCTAAATTTGCCGAAGGCTGCGCCATGATAGAGGTAGATGCTCGTGCCCTGACCAAGGTGATGTGACTGGTGACTAACGGATCAAATGGACCGGTGAGCCTTGACTGGCCTTCTGCCTTGCCTCAGTGAAGGAAAATACTGGTTGCTCTAAACTGAATCTCTGATCTGACAAAGTCTATCAGCACAAGTCCAGTGTACTCGGGGGATGTTAGAGCCTTCTGAAGCTACGGTTCCAAGACCACCTTGCAAAAGAGAAAACATGCAGCATCATAGCCCAATTTTGCTAGAACATATATAAGCATAACTGTGTGATTGTGCTCTCTACTGAATTCTGCCCAAAATTCTACCTGAAAACTGATACCCTCAGGTAAAAACTGATCCCCCCAAAATACTGATGCCTGCAGGCTTGATACCCAGACTTGCAAACTGATACGTGCATTCCTGTAGAGGCACACTCTAAAAGCACATAGCAAGCAAATGAGAGCCAAAACACCCCTATGTTGGGGTAGGGTTTCCTGTCCTATCTTGTCAGGAGCTACGGTTTCACTACGCACACAGCGGTTTTCAAACAACCTACAATCAGGTAAGCAACCTGTCCTAGCTTGGAATAGTCACTACAGTTTCCGATATGCACTAGGTCGAATGGTCAAAAAGGGTGCCCCGGTAAAAACCGAGGTTTGTGTTCCCGTCGTGGCAGAGCCCACAACCGGTTAGCCTTATGGCACACTTTTTCAAGCAAGCCTCCAGCAAACCGTTCAGGAATAGCATACGCAAACACAGTGTCCTAGGTGCACCAATGCAAATACAATGCAAAGAGACACATAAGTGTAGTCAAAAGAAAATATCATGAGTTCGAGTCAAGCTCTCTAAATCCCCACCAGAGTCGCCATAAACAGTAGACGCGCCCGGATGCCGCAGGGAAAATCCGCTTTGTTCATTGGGCTTTGCTGCTACAGTTTGGACTCAATGTCACGGTTCTGAATCTAGTCTCGCAAAGTGCAATACAAGACTGATAAATCACCAAAGAGTCCAAATCCGGAAAATCGTTTTGGAAAACTGATTTTTGTAAAGAAGTGCCAAACATGGACTGCTTTGCCAGATACAGAGTCGCCACCTAAATATTTTGTTTTGGGGGAATTTAGGAAACCCTGACTCGTGCCTAAGGCCACGTGTCCGTCATCACCAAAGTTGCCTCGGCTCGGGAACTTGGGTACGAGAGGGGAAGGTCATACAATGAGAACCTCCGCTCGCCCGATCAAAGATCGGCCTTTACTAACATGATACCTTGTTTTTGAAAACACATGCGTTCTTATTCCGGTTATTAACCTAGAATTACTATGTGATGTGCACAGCATACAAGTATAGACTAGATCGTCTAAGTTGGAACAAAGCATTGCATATTCGTTTGCAAAAATGGTTTGAAGTTTGCTACTCGTAAGTAGGCTAAATCGAGGATTTTAATGAATTGTTCCAATTCAAGCAATCCAACCTTCACCCACAAGCATTCAGGCAGTTATATCACATAAGCAATTAGCCTCATGGTAAGCATGCTATCACGGCAACATTAACAAACATGCAATATGCTAAAGCGTAAACACTCACAGTGTACTCCAAACCAAAACAAAGAACTAGTTAGAAATCATGCATGATCCTAGTTCATGTTTAAAATGGCTAAGGCAACACATACAAAATGAAACTAGAAATAGGCTCGGCTATTCTAAAATGGTATATGAGATGTAGCAATTGATACATGTATTCATCTTGTAATTGAAATACAATGCAGTTAGTATGATGCGCCGAACCCGGTGCATGCAAGACAGATGAATGATGCACGCATGGAAGCATAAGGATGCTAATTAAAAATGACCTAAAACTAACCATCGTAAGCGATTAAGTAAAAGGGAGAAAGACGTGGGGATGGAAGACATGCACACACACACGCACACTTATTACAAAATGCACCCTCTCGACGGAGGGTCCGAATAAACAATACAAACCAACTAATTAACTAACTAACAAGCTAATTAATTATTACATAACCAAATGAATAACTAGCTATAACTAATTATTACAAAACTTAATTAATTAACAAATTAACTAATTAAATTACAAATCCAAATGCTAACTAACAAGTAAGCAATAAACAATGCTGTTCTAGCTTTGTTTGAAGGAGAAGAGGATGCATGCTCGGTTGTCATCCCAAAAAGCTCTCCGGTTGCTCTCAAGAGACTCTGTCTGCAGGGTGTCCTTGAGAACTAGCTGCTGGATCTTACCAAAACAGTGTTGAGGAGTACACCAGTTGCCTGTCGGCCATAAGGAGCTTTCGCCAACCCCCCTGCCGGCCAAGAGCAGGTACTGCCAGCCAAGAATGAATGACTGCCGGCTATCTGCAAGGCATTGCCGGCCACTGGTGTGCTATGACACCAAGCTGCAGCAAAGCACAAAATAGAGAAAATTAAGGGTCTCCCAAGGATATGTACGCACTATGCCACTCCATATCATCTCAAAGTATCAAGAAAGAGGCATAATCGAATCCAAGACCATCAATCATGCATCCCGATACATGATGGCCAAAGATACAACTTGTGCAAATCAATGTAAAATGAATGCACAAATAAACACATAAAGCCTAAAACTCTATCTTGTAGGATCAAGAGCATCGGCGACCGGGAATTAAGGCACGTTTCATCACTTGAAGTATGAAACATCCCTCTTTTCCCGTGTTTGGACTAACACCTATTCCAAACACAATGCAACATAAGCAACATGGCAAACATGCAATGCAGCTACATGGCATACTCAATGTAATGAACTACATTGTGTACACAATGCTCAATGCTAAGAACTAGATGGCATACTCAATGCAAGGCGATCATAAAGTTCTAAGCACAATGTAATGCATGCATGCACAATGCAATGCAACAAGGGTAGCAATATGCAATACACCAAGCATGCAACAACATGCAAACCACATACTCAATGAACTTAAACCAAAATGGATAGGCCTCAGCCATGCCCAAATCAGTGGCCAATAGTGCTGAAATGATGGTATGAAAAGCATGAAAAGGCAAGACAAATATGCATGCCAATTGGCTCAAGGATCAAAGCACAAAGATGCGACTCTTAAGCACACTTAAAGAGTGACAAGCATGGATATGTGACAGCATCATAAGTTCTGAAAACATGCATGGAATGGTGCCAAACCACCCTAGCAAGACAAACAAAGCATGCAAGAAAACTCAAAGCTCAAAATTAGCAAAGGGACTTAAGCCATGGCTATACAAAGCAAGCCCCAAAGGGCCAAGGACATCAAAAAAAGTCCCAAGGCAGGTCAAGATGAGACTAAAAACATGCTTGAACTTAGCCAAGACAAGCTAGAACGAAAGGCCAAAAACAAGAAGCATGTAAGTCTACAAAGGGGCATTACACTACACCTATTAAAACCAAACATGGCATGACTTGGACAGCATAAAACAGAGTTACATCCTGGTATGATAAAATAAGCCCAAAAACCCACTGAGATTGCATCCTAAGAACCTAAGCATAGAGGCATGCGCAATGATCCATTCATGAAGCATAAAATACAAACTCTTCAAGGCATTCAAAGCATGTCAAATGCAAGTGTATAACCACATTTCATGGACTGAAATAACATTCCAACTAATGCCAAATCATAAAAAAAGGTCCAAGTAATGCATGCTAATGACTTGGACACTCAAAGCTAACAAGCTAGATTGAGTTAAGGCTATATAAAACAGTACATGCGGGACCAAGACAACATGAAATAGAGCTAAAGCATGATGAAACAAGGCTAAAAGCCTCTTTGGGTCAAGCCAAAAGCATGCTAGAAACATAGCTTAAAGCACAAAGCATGTTAAGGCAATAGAGAGGATTGCATTACAAGTGCATGGTGCATGCAAGAGACCATTAAACCAACCTTAGACAGAGGTATAGTATGGAAAAATAACACCAAATACTTGCTGAAATGAGACCAAAACATGCTAAGCACACATGCTACTTCGATGAGCCACATATGGGATTACACTACACATACAAGAAGCATGCATAAAGTGACCAAACTAGCTATGGAAAGAGTTAAGGAAGGTCCTAAAAGTCACAAAAAAGTGCCTGAACCAAGCCTTAAAAGTATAAGGATACATGCTCCTTTGATAGGCCAATAATACAAGCAAACAAACACTACAACAAATAACATATTCGGCGACTACTTTTGTCGACTAAAGTAAATTTAGTCGCCAAATGTCTACCAATTGGCTATTAAAATAAAGTTGGTCGCCAAATGATGGACAGATTAGCTACCAAACAACCTTTGGTCGCCAAAGGTACATGCATCAGCTACCAAACTATTTTGGTCGGTAAAAGACCACTTTTTTGCTACTAAATCCATAAGTTGTCGGAATTGTCTTCACTTTTGGCGACTAAAGATGATTTTGATCGGTAATTGCACTGTAATTATAAATTATAATTTTTTTTAATTGGTTTTCATTTAATTTTTCGCTACTAATTCTGTGCTAGTCGTGAAAAATGGGGTTTGGGCGACTATTTACAATTTGGTCGCTAAATCTGTTTGCTTTGCCGACTATAATTTAGTAGCCAATTCCCTCCAAAATCGATTTTGGAGGGAATATTTAATTTTCATAAATATATTACCGACCAAAATAAAGCTTGGTCGGGAAAGGCCATTTCGTGGTTTTATTTCCCTCCCTCTCTCACTCCCGCCTCTGTCACTTGCGTTGTTTCCATCTCCATCTCGCCTCCCTCCAGGTATGTCCTCTATTTCGCCTCTCTCTCTCTCTCTCTCTCTCTCTCTCTCTCTCCCTCCCTCCCTCTCTCCCTATCTCTCTCTCGATTTGTTTCCCCTTCTCTGTATGGCATCTCGGTTTCCATCTTTCTCTCACTCGCTGTTTACATCAGTTTTTGATTGGGTCTCACTCACGCCTCTGCCCTTTTCTCTATAGCTTTGTACAAAAATCGCCATCACCGAAAGTTCATCAGGATCATTGCATAGTCTCCCTCCCAGGTATGTCCTCCATTTCGCATCTGTCTCTCCCTCTCTCTGTATCTCCCTCTCTCTTTCGGTCTCTCTCTGTTTACACACACATACATATATATATACGCAAATCAGAATGTTTTTTCTGGAAATTAGGGCATTGTGATTGAAATTAAAATTTAGGGCAATGCTTGGGTTGATGTGTTTTCGATATTAGGCCAATGTTATTCAATTTGGGTGTACTATTTACAGAAATGCTGAAATTAGGCCAACCATTTACCATATGCGATGATCTTATATACTAACTGTACAGAGTATGATATATAATAAGATGTTGTGCAGGTTTTATTAGTTATGGGCAGGTTTTATTTCTAATTGAAGTTGGCCTATAGACGTGTTTAAATGCTTAGGATCATAAGAGAATTTGCTCAGCTGAAAATATTTTTATAACTAACCTGATAACAATTTTTTTTGGGTTATTTGCTTGTTGGGTTGTTAGCTATTTTTATTAAATGAATAAATCATTTTACCCCTTGCACATTAACAGTTCTTCCAATGATCTGTGCTGCAAACTTAGTTGTCTTTCTTGATCTTTGAATGAACATATGTTGACTAGGTCACTAGTGGCATAGTTAAGTATATTTTCTTCAAAGCGAAGTTAGGTTTCATGTTTAAGCATAGTTTCTTTGTTGAATGAGGATGTATTTAAAATCAAATGCATTTTTTCCCCCTTTTATAAGAAGTTTTAGTTTTTCTGTTTTTTGTTATTTTTAGACAATTGAAAAACCTATGAATATGTCAAGATTTATGTGTTTTTGTTGAATGCTCTAAAACTAATGTGCAACATCAATGAAGTGCCCTAGTATAGCTTGATTGTTTTCTTTCTGGTAAATTGAAAAAGGTATGAATACTTTACCCGTCAAGATTTATTTGTTAAGCATATCCACAAAAGATGTCGTAATACTTCCAATATCTTTCATTCTTACATCAAAATTTATCTTCTATTTTATTGTTTTGTGAAAGATATTGTGTTAGTATGTAGCTTACCCAGCCTTGAATTAGACCATTTCACGAGTATAATCCTATCTTCTTATTATATATCATACTAACTGTATAGAGTATGTAGCTTACCCAGCCTTGAAGTAGACCATTTCACTGATATATTCTAAAATGTTGTGCATCTCAAGTCCTAACTCACCACTAATTGTTATTACACCTAACAACTTGCTACTCTCGGCGTAAAGCTCATCTTCAGCTCCCTTTCCACTGCAACTCTCAACCATTCAATTTACCAGTTAAACAAATATATAATGAACGGTATCGGCAAATGTGTGACTGAAGAAGTGTGTGTGTGACGGTTTGTGTTCATGTATGACTGTATATATTAAAATCTGTGTGTATATATGAACTGATCTGTCTATGAGTCATGTTATGCTCTATGTAAGAGATGGTTGGGTACTAGGACATTTTTTGCTGATTTGTGTGTATGAACACTGCAAGGCTGGCAAGTTATAAGTGATAAATCACTCTCACATGAGCTATGCTTTTATTTTTTTTAAATGCATTTGTAACTGAGCATTCACCAAACAAATACGTAATGAGAGGCAAGGAGAGTGACTCAGCCAAGCAACTATATTTGCAAATTTATTGGTTATAATTGTGCTATTCCACATTTTCAAAAGGCCTCCAATCAAAAAATATTTGGTGTTTTTGAAGCGTTGCTTCATACTAAAAATTCATTTTACACTTTTTTTTTTTTGTTTGGCTAAAAGAAAATGATTTGTAAATATATATAATTTATAAAATATATCGAGACTGATGTGTGAATAGTTTTCTTTTATTTTATTTTATAAATTATAGAATAATAGTAAATGAAGAAATCATAATAAACTATATCATTTTATGTAAAAGTAGTCTTCATAATAAAATGGTTTTGATTATTTTGATATATCATGCTATTTTGATTAAAAGTAGTATTCCAAAATTACGGGTCATTTCTTAAATTAACTTCCATAATTACGCAATGTTTTAGAACAAATCGTGTCATAAAGTTCCACCCTAAAAGAGATTTATGTGACAAGCCAAACAGTGAATGAAAAACAACATAATCTATCTCAACTTGAAATGCGTGTTCTCATTTGTTCCTCGGTTAATCTTTGTGTGAGTTGTAAGTGACAAAATGGACAAGAGTTGGATGACGATAAATAATAGGCTGACAAGTAAAGAGTATCAACAAGGGGTGAAGTCATTCCTTGATTTCGCTACGACAAATTTAGGTGTAGAGGATGAAATTAGGTGTCCGTGTGTCGATTGCATTAATGGCACAAAATATAGCAGACAAGTTGTGTGGATGCACTTGATCCGAAGAGGCATGGCATCTTCGTATCTAACTTGGGTGCATCACGAGGAACATGTTCCCGTGTCTCGTCCTAGTGTATCAAATGACCAATGTGGAGGTAGTGGCGAATGTATGACAGATATCGATGATCCGCCCATGGATGAATTGCCTATTATGTTGGAAGAAATTTACGTTAATGGTGTTATGGATGATCATACCGACGACGAACCTAATGGTTTGGAGAGGGAGGATTTGCATAAGTTCACTAGGTTATTCGAAGATGCACAACGCAAAGTTCACCCGACATGTGAAAAGTTTTCTGTGTTATCATTCGTCATTAAGATGCTTCATGTGAAGGTGTACAACAAATGGAGCAACAAGTCATTCGATATGGTTATGCAGGTATTCAAGAACATTCTACCAGAATGTGATCCAACAGTTCCATGGACACTCTATGATGCTAAGAAGTTCTTACGTGACTTGGGTTTGGGATATGAAACAATTCATTCGTGCAAGAATGATTGTGCACTATTTTGGAAGGAGAGTGCTAATTTGGAGAAATGCCCTACATGTGACGCGTGTAGATATAAGTTGAACGATGATGGTGGTAAAAAGATTCCATACAAGGTATTGCGGTACTTTCCTTTGACACTGAGGTTGAAAAGATTGTATATGTCCAAAAAAACAGCCGCAAATATGAGATGGCACAATGAGAAGCGTGTGGATGATGACATATTAAGGCACCCAGCCGATGGTGAAGCATGGAAGGACTTTGATAAGCAACATCCGACGTTTTCTGTTGACTCTCGAAATGTAAGGCTAGGGCTGGCAACAGATGGTTTCAATCCATTTGGGAATATGAGCACATCATATAGCATGTGGCCCGTAATCTTAATGCCTTACAATCTCCCACCGTGGAAGTGCATGAAAGAGCCATATTGCATGATGTCATTGCTTATTCCCGGACGTTCGGCACCTGGAAGAGACATTGATGTTTACTTGCAACCACTAATAGAAGAATTGAAGAATTTGTGGGAGCATGGTGTGCAAACATATGATGCATCGAACGGGCAAATTTTTAGAATGCATGCGGCGGTAATGTGGACCATAAATGACTTCCCTGCGTACGGTAACATGTCAGGGTGGAGTACAAAGGGTTACTTGGCTTGCCCTAATTGTAACAAGAATGCATCATCCCAGGGATTACGAAGTAAAATAGGGTATATGGGTGCTCGTCGCCACTTGCCTGAAAATCACACTTGGCGAACAAGTAAGCTCTTCAATGGTCAAACGGAGCATAGGTCCAAACCTTTGGACTTATCGGGGGATGAAATACTAGAGCAAATTGATTCTGGGACTTACAAGCCGTATGGAAAGCACCCACAAAATCGAAAACGACAAAGGAATGAACATCAAAATTTAAATTGAAGCAAGAGAAGCATTATGTTTGACTTGCCCTATTGGAAAACGTTGAAGCTTCGACACAACCTTGATGTCATGCATATTGAGAAGAACATATGTGACAATGTCGTTGGGACACTTTTGAGCGTAGATGGAAAGAACAAGGACACGGACAAAGCACGCTTAGATTTGGAGGACATGAATATACGTAAAGAGTTACACTTGAAGAGGCGTTCTAATGGGTCCATTGAGAAGCCTCCAGCATTGTACACATTGTCGGTGAAAGAGAGAGAAGGCTTTTGTGATTTCTTGAAATCAATGAAGTACCCTGATGGCTATGCAGCAAATATCTCCAATTGCGTGACCGCTCAAGCTGGAAAATTATCTGGTCTCAAAAGTCATGACAGTCATGTCCTTATACAACGACTTCTTCCAATTGGGATGCGTGGATACCTTAATAAGGAAATTAGAACGACACTTTTTGAGTTGGGACATTTCTTCAAACAATTGTGTTCAAAGACATTGAGGCGTTCAGATTTGCATAAATTGGATGAACAAATCGTACTCATACTTTGTAAGCTTGAGATGATTTTCCCGCCGGCTTTTTTTGATGTCATGGTCCACTTGGCAATTCACTTGCCTCAAGAGGCTATGCTTGGAGGCCCAGTGCAATATTGATGGATGTACCCAATTGAGAGGTATTAACTCAGCCCTCGTATTACTGTCAAATTTAAGTTAACGCTTTACTGCTCTTATAAATATTGCAGTATAACATTGACATCAGCTTGCAAAATTAGGTTGCTTGGCCGTCTAAAGGGTTTGTGGCCAACAAAGCTCATCCTGAAGGTTCTATTGCCGAGGCTTACATTTCCAAAGAATGTACAACATTTTGTATGTATTTGGATGGAGTTGAAACATTGTTTAACCGCCCAGAAAGGAATTATGACATGGGTGACCGTGGCCCAGGGTTGGCGGTATTCACTCAAACTGTACGTCCCTTTGGTCTAATGACAAGGGCGTCCGATGTGTCCGTAGCTGAACACGAGTTGGCTCATTGGTTTGTCCTACACAATAGCACAGAAGTGGATAAACACGTAGAGTATGGTGTCCTTCAAACGTATTTATAATGTTTTTGTTGTAAATTGATTAGTCTTTATCTTAGTAAATAGTTTTTGAATCGCATTTCTTGTAACTAGGGAGCACAAGAACTTGTTACACCAAAGAGCCGGTGCGTTCGACATCGAAAACATACATCGGAAAGAATTTCCTAAATGGTTCAAAGATCATGTAAGCTAGTATTCTCATATCCTACCATAGATCGTACATTACGTAAATTCATTGTTGCTAGTAACATGACACTTGTTCTTCATGTAGATGAATGAATTGCGGAGCCAAGTTTCCCCCGACGCAACTGATGATATGTGGTCATTAGCCAATGGTCCTAGTGGCTTAGTGAACACATATTCAGGATGTATTTGTAATGGTGTCCGTTATCATACTATCGACCGTGACAACCGTCGGAAAAGTCAGAATAGTGGATTAGTCGTGGAAGGGGAGCATAAAGGGCAATTGATACACTTCTATGGACACTTGTGCAAAGTGTGGGAACTGAACTATTTGTTCAGACGTCGGATTGTATTGTTCCAATGTGAATGGTTTAACAGCGGTAGTAGTAGAACTATGCGTGTAGAACCACATTTCACAACAGTTGATGTAACTAGTCGATGGTACAAAGATGACTCATTTGTATTACTAAGTCAAGTTGAACAAGTATTCTATGTTAATGACACCAAATTAGGTACCAATTGGAGAGTCGTTGAAAATTTCCAACATCGAGGAATTTGGGATGTGCCAGAGATGGATGTCGTACAACCTGATGACGTGTTCCAACAAGAAGAAACCACCGAGGTCGTACCTGCTATGGCTATTGATGATGATGTGGTTTTGCGTCGAGATGATATTGAATCTGAAATTATTCCCATGGAAGATTTGCAATCTGTCAGAGGGATAGAAGCCAAGGGTGTTACAGATGATGCCTTCATCTGTGATGATGAAGATGGATTAATGAGGGGGGGTGACGACACAGACGAAGAATATGAACTACAAAGTGATTTTGATACGGATGTTGATGTAGAATCTTGATGTATATCATGCTTTAGTTCATGCCATAATTTGTTCTTAATTGGAGGCAAATTATTTGTTGCTATTAAATTTTGTATCTCTGCTGCTGTTGCCTGATCTGCTGCTGTAGTCTGAACTGCTATTCTGTTCTGTTCCTGGGTTGATTTCTCTCTTGCAGATTTACTGGTATGTTTAGTTGGTTTGCTGTTTTGTTTGCTGCCCTGCTCTGGTTCATCTGTTGAGGTTTTTTGCAGTGATGTTCTAGGTGCTGATCTGTGTGATGATCTGATTCTGTGTTTTGTTGTGGCTTGTGGTCTGCTGTGGGATGTAGTGTTGATCTGTTGTGGTCTGCTGTGGTCTGCAGTGTTGTTCTGTGTGATGATCTGTTAGCTCCAAGCTCTCCATCTGTTTGGTGTCTTCATCTAGCTTTGCTTCTATGCAAAGTTGTAGCTTATCATACATGTAGCTTGCTTGTTATTTTGTTTGGTGCTTTTCTCTCTTTCTGTCTTTTTGTTTCGTTTTGTTCGTTGGTTTCTCACCAACTGGCGCTTGGAGCTTCTGTTAGCTCCAAGCTCCTCTTTATTGATGTCCTGTTTCTTTTTGGTTACTTTCATCAATAAAGATTTTCTTTGCTGATCAAAAAAAAAATTTAATTTGAGCAATGTGAATGTTCAATTAGGGCATATCAGAATGTGTTGTGGAGGTGCTGAGCTGTACTGAAAAAACTAACAGGACCTGGGCGTTTTGGTTTTTCTTCTCTGCCATTCTATGTTTTTTTTCTCTGGTTTATCTCTGCCCTGGCTTTGTTGATCTGCCCTGGAAGGGTTGTTGTCCAGAATGAAATGGGTTTGCATTTTTGGTCACCATGGCATTTTGTGCAATGGGAAACTCTGAGCTGGTCTGCAGTTTTTTGGCTGCAGCTATGCTGGTATGGCTGGTATGGCTGTAAAGCTGGTTTTGTCTGGTTGCTGCTCTGTTATCTCTTCATTAGAAAAATTGAAAAAAGTATTTAAAACCTGCTATAAAATTTAAAAGCTGCTCTGTAAAGCTGCTATAAAAAAGTATTTAAAAGCTGCTCTGTAAAGCTGCTCTGGTTTTGTCTGATATAAAATTTAAAACCTATAGTATTTTTCATTAAGAAGTACACAAAAACAGGACAATAAATATATTAAATTCAGATCCATATAACTTGTGTGCTTTCTGGTTGTTTAGCATTTTTGGTAACACTTTCTAGAAGTCATATATCATTTGTAGAATTTGGATTAATGTTTTAGTTTGTTTGCTTGTCTGCTAGGTTTGTCCTCCACTTGCTCTCTCTCCACTGATTATCACTAGGAGAGTGTAAATTTGGTATCTTATTGTTCATTACAGCATTAGTATGTTCCAGTCCTTTACTCATATGGCTTGGTAACAAAACTAGATGTGTGAATCTACTAGAATGTCATGGACTTGGGGAAGTTGGAGCTTCGATAATTGCTTTGTATTAGTGACATGAAGCTTATGCTAGGATGACCCATTCTTAACTAAACACTAAATGTGCCTGATGTTAACCCTGGTTATATTTCCCCTTAATCAATAATTAAGTATATTGGAAGTCATGTTATTCTCTTGAAGTGATCAAGATAATAAGTTTGCTGGGGGTATACTAATCTTGTTACATATACAACAAAAATTTGAGAGTCCTTGCATAACTGCTACATATACAAAATAAAGTTTGGTAATTGGACTGATCTTGTTTATAGGATTGAAGGTCATATGGATAGCAACTGTAGTTTATGTTTTGGACTTATGACAGTAGTTGTGTTTGTGCCTCTCCAATTGTTAACCTAGAACTTGTATAACATAGTAGTCAAAAGTACAAAACTGATATATGAATTCTCTGGTCACTTGTATAGCAATACATGGTAGCTTCAATACCTGACTGCTATTTTTGTTAATTTTGAGTTGTCCACCCTGCTGTTTTCAACATAAGCTTCTTTCTACAGTAAAATAAGGGTATTATTACTATTTGATCAATAAATAATTTGTTGGTTTTCACATGAAAAATGAAACATGTAGGTGGGAAAAGTTTCTACATGGAAAATGAAAATAAAAAATACATGGTAGGTTCTACAAGAAAAATGATGGACTGCACAACATGGTAGTCAACGCATAAGTGGGAAAAGTTTCGAGTCAAAATTATTTGTTTGGTGGATCTCTGACTCCTATGTTACTGGCACATGGCCTATTGAGAAACCATGTGTTAGGGTAAGAAATCCTATGTTCAGGGTATGATCTAGTACCTAGCAAATATTCCAGAATAGCTAGGTAAAACTAGATGTAAAGGTATCTCAAGAGACAAAAAAAGTTGCGGAAAAAACAGTTAAAACGGAAAAACTGAAAATGAGAAAAATAAAACAACATATTAGTGGTTTAGGTACAACCTTACGTTCATCTACGAAGAACATAAGGGTTTGACTACCAAAGAAGGAAAAAGAGGTATAGGTATAAGCTTACGTTCAGCAGCGACCGGTTCAGACCTAGTGGCTTGTAGGAAACCTTGCCATTTGCCTATTAATCAGTTCGTGCGACAGAATTTTGTTTTCTGCCTATAATTCTGTTCTTAGGAGGCATAAGGCTTATTAGTTGCAAAAAATGCTAGCATTTTAATCTTTCATCTGCATGGTAGAAGCCTTGATGAACCTGCTGTGCGATCGAGGCTACTGACCAGCAATCTGTGAAAAAGAGGTATAGGTGTTACTTTAAGGTTAAAACAGAGAGATGTCACAAGTGAATCATGAAGTATATTTACTGAATGGCTTGTTTTCACTATTCCTCTTGTGAAAACCGAAATGGATTAGTCAATTCCTCTTGTGAGTCATGAAGTATATATTGTGGGCAATGCATTTTGTATCTTCTGCCTATCAGAAGTCTTTAGATTTTAGAACTGCTTATATTTATTTTAGTCAATTTGTACTCTATTTGAACACCCCTTTGAATTCTTGCTAGCAGCTAATAAACTTGAGATCAAGGATCATAGTTTTATTTATTTTTATTGTTTTTGTGTAATTTAGTTCATGTATATCATGCGAAATCATGTAATTAAGCATGTATTAGTTGAGTTAGTTCATGCCTTGTAAATTATTTTTGTCTAATTTATTTTTAAAGCAGGCATATCATGGCAGATTGGAAAATGGAAAATGGTGTTACTTGTGTTACTGTATAGTTCATGTATTATTTTTGTCTGCAATAATCAAGCATTATTTTTGTCTAGTTCATGTATATAGTATTACTTGTGTTATTGCAGATTGCAAAATGGTTCCTGGCTTAAAGACTGGTCGGCTTCGGAAGAAGACACTCACGCAGCCAGAAACAGACTCGCCAGCTGCTATTCCTTTAGGATCACCCGTTGCTCCGTCTCCTGTTCTCCCCGTCCGATCAAATGTGGGACAACCTAATGATGTCACTAGCCAACCAATGGTTGATTCTGATGAGACACAAGCCCCATCCGAAACGCAGCCAAGTGGCGTAGGTAAGATTAAAGTGTATCAAATTTGTCAATTATCACTTGCCATTGCCATTGTGTTTTTGTAGCCAAATTCATAAGCAACACTTGTGTTGTTATTTTGTTAACAGGGACTTCGAAGCCCCTACATGTACGTGGACCGACACTTGGCAAAGGCATACAAAAAATTATTAGATCCAAGAAAGGGGAAAAATGTTATGTTCACATCGATCGGGGGTTGAATGCAATGACTGGCAAGTATGCCACTCCAGCAACTAACGAGTTAGGAATTCAAATTCGAACCTTGTGCCCTTTGAAAGATGTGAAGTCATGGTTGGATCTTGATGAGACTACAAAAGCTGCCGTCATCCAAGCTGTTCTTGTAAATAATATTACTTGTCCACAAGATGTAATTGTATTATGTATGCTAATAAGAAAGACTATTATTTAATGATTACAATTTCAATTTGTTATGCTTGTAGGACAAGTTTCAAATTGGAGACGATTTCCACAATGACTTACAAGCACAAGAGATTGTGAATAAGAAGGCTTATGGGTTGTACAAAGATTGGAGGTACAACTTGAAGCAAGAATTTGAGTTGTTAGAGGGACTTTCACGTGATGCGATCTATGCTCATCCGCCCGTAGGGGTGAGTGTAGATGATTGGAAGCATTTGATCGATGTGGCATGGCAAGATGCATCTCACAAGGTAAAATAATAGACTACATAGAGTACATACATCTATGTGAAAATGTGATATGCCTTACATTTTACCAAAAAATTGTTTATCTGCTTGTCTTATTTGTAGAAACGTTCAAAAGCTGGGAAGAGTAATAGGACTCAATTGTCGTACAATCATACCAATGGGTCTCGCTCATTTCCTATCGCAATGGTTGATATGGTGAGTTTGATTTTTTTTAAAGTTGAATCCATTATATTTGTTTGGATATGAAAATCTGTCTGCAAGTACTCTGATTTTTACATTGAGACTAGGGTTGATTTGGACAATGTTAGGAGGTTGTTTTTTTGAGTGGTTGTTAGTTTTGGGTTGAGCAACACTAGTCTTTGATTTGTGATAGTAAAGGTAGAAGGTAATCCCAGAGAAAACTTAAGTTCTAATGGTTTTGGGTTAACCTATGGAAAATTCATTGTGTAAGTTAATAAATTATGTTGACAAATTAGGTTGGCAGGACGTTCAGGTACAAGGGGTTGGCTGAACCATTACAGCTGTGTTCTTTATATGTTTTGGATGTTTTATGATGAATACATTATTTACTGCCCTATCTTGATTTGATAAGTTGATTAACGTTGTGCACCCCTGACGATTAGTCGGGTTTTGATCCAGGCACATGGTGCCAATCAAAAAAATAAAATAAAATAAGTTGATTAACATTGTGAGAAACTATTGATTAAATCATCGACTAATGTTAAGATATCATATGGAGTTAATCAACTAGACAATCTGAATAATGCACAAGCATGATTGATCAATGGTCAGGTTGGTCAAGCATACAAAATGCTGGTGACCATAAACACAGTAGGAGAAGGTGATCATCCTGCACTTGAGTCAAAACCAAGCTTTAATTCAAGTACTCAGCTTGCATAAATGAAAGTTTGAAGGTTTAGGGGTTCAAGGATTAAAAATGTAAAGTGAGGGATTAATATCTGTCATTATAGGCAAAAGATCTGCAAAAAATCTGCAAAAGATCTGTCTGAAAAATATGAATCTGTTAATGATAAAATATGTTGAATTCTAAAACTCAGTCTAAACTACGACAATGTCTGCAACAGATTTCCAAATCTGGCTGCAAATCTGTCTGAAAATATGGCTGCAAATCTGTCTCCAAATCTGTCCAGAATTTTTTTTTAAAATCTGTTATTGAAAGTTTGTCTCTACAAATCTGTCTGCAACTAATCTGTCTGAAAAAATATGCTTAAAGTGTCATTGATTTATACGTTGATGTGTTAACAGGTAGCAAAAAATGGAGAGTTGGATTTCCCAAAGTTCTATGAGGACAGCCACACGTCAAAGAAAACGAATGACTGGATCCATCCGAAATGCCGTGAGCTGCATGTAAGTATGTGACAAGGAAATATATGTATTCAATATTTTAGTGTACTTAGTACCCAATAATACATATATGTTGCCAAAGTTTACGTTTTCTTATTTATTTGCAATGATAGCAAGAGATGGTCAATGTATAAGCGGCTGCCATCGAGTCGGGGACGCCATTGACTCAGGAGGAGATTTCAATGCAAGTGCTTGGACAGAAGAAAAGGTACTTGCTTGGATTTGGGAGTGGCCCACAACCCTCTACCATATTTGCATCACGAGCACATGATAAGGACATGGATGCAATGCGAGCTGAGGTGGAGGCACTTCATGAGGAGCGGCAAAAAGATCATGACGAGTTAATGAAAGAGCGAGAGGAGCGCGAGAGATGTTACAATGAGCTGTTGAAAGAGCGAGAGGAGCACATAAAATTATCTAATGAGATGTTGAAAGAGCGGGAGGAGGGACAAAAGGCAAGGGAGGAGACAAATACAAAGGTCGAGCATCTTAATAATGTAGTCGCTAAACTGTCACAACTCTTGGGAATCTAAGTTGGGCATCCGGCGTTTGCTTTTTGGTAAGAACAATTTCATTAATGCCTATACAGTTCATGTCCATGTGTATTATTACATGAAAGCAATTCCATTCATGTTTAGTGAATTATAATTCTATGACTTCAGTTCATGATAAATTATTAAAAAAAAAAAAACTATTTACATTGTTTCCGAGGCATGATAGGACTTCCAGCATATATAAATAGATAATAACATTGTTCTTAAGGCCACTGTTATTCATGTTTAGAATAATAATCAAATAAGAATTGAAAAACAGTTGGTTGGTAATGCATGCATGATTAAGAAATTTGTGTATATATATATATAATACTTCAATTTGTAATTATAATAAAATATATAAATATAGGCTACTGTTACATATATTGTTGCTTGGGTCAATCTGTAATTATAATAAAATATATAAATATAGATAGATGTATGCTAATGTTTCATGATTTAATTCATAGGATTGGTCAATTTGTTTTTTTTTTTTTTCCTTGACACAACTAGAATTAAGTGTATCAGTTTCCTCTCTTCCTTTTTTTTCTTATTTTTTTCAATGAAATATAACATGTAGGTGTAGCAGAGTTAGAAATCAACCATTAAAGCAAAATGAATGACAGTAATGAGATTCACTAGTCTTTATTAATACAAATTGAAACAACTTTCCATCATGTGAAAACAAAGGTATGGGCTTAGTTGTGGTCTGTGTACACATTGTAATATTTTTTTTCTTTTTATGTGATGTTATTCATTGGTAGTAAAAATATTCTATTCATTTAGTTTATATAGACTCTGTATGTCTATGTTTATTCTGTATGTATTTCCCTGAAGTTCAACTATAAGTATTTTCCAACATCAATAACGGTCACATAGTAACTAATACTTGTATGCAACTTTACTTTTGGACTTTTTTGGAGTATTCAGAGGAAGAAATGTGGGTGACATTATAGGGATACATATCGGCATGTAACTAGATAGTAATATCTTGCACATGAAACTATGTTCTTAAACTAGATGATTTTGTCTTCAAGCATACATAATGTTGAAATATGATAATATTATATAGTTATTTGAAAAATATAGATTTTGTGCCTTCAATCATACATAATGTCGACATGAAATTAATATTACATAGTGATTTGACATATATAGCTTTGTGCCTTCAATCATACATACGTTACGTAAATAGGACACTAACGTTGGGAGTTAGAGTTAAAAATGTTATAAACTTAGTCGGAAAAAGGGGTTTGGGGGGCGAAAATGCAAAACAGCCCCCGAGCCAATATTTTTTCGTAACGGGAAGCTTCCCGGTGACAAATGTGTCATGTAGGGACGGACGGTACGTAAATAGGACACGTACGTTGGGTGTTAGGGTTGAAAATGTCATGAACTTAGTCGAAAAAAGGGGTTCGGGGGGCGAAAATGCAAAACAGCCCCCGAGCCAATATAATTTCGTAACGGGAAGCTTCTCGGTGAGAAATGTGTCATGTAGGGACAGACGGTACGTAAATAGGACACGTACGTTGGGTGTTAGGGTTGAAAATGTCATAAACTTAGTCGAAAAAAGGGGTTCGGGGGTTGAAAATGCAAAACATCCCCGAACCACAGTTTTTTCGTAACGGGAAGCTTGCCGGTGATAAATGTGACATGTAGGGACGGACGATACGTAAGTAGGACAAGTACGTTGGGAGTTTAGTCGAAAATGTTATAAAATTAGTCGAAAAAGGTATAAACTTAGTCGAAAATGCTTCATGGAGGTCACAAAAGCATAAGCATAGTGAGTTTTATGGATACCAGACAAACTGTAATGATGGGTTCTCTTACATTTTTATAACAATTTATTTTTGGATGAAATGGTAAGTACACCAAAAATTTCTGTAATTTCTATATACCTACGCAATTTAATGGCACAAAATAGGTACTAAAATTTACTTAGATAGATTTAGAGATTAAAAAGCTAAAACAAGAACTCATGATGGGTCCATGTTTGAATGTCTTGTATTAGTTAATAGATATTACTATCCTTGTCTTTTAATGTTTGAAATTATTACGATATATATATGTCGTCCAGAAGTGCCTCTACACGCACCGAACTAATGGAATTTTTCCTTTTTTTTGCAGATGTTTTTGGACATACAAATGTGGATATGTTTTTGTTGACAAGTACGGGAGGACATTGTTTTTGTATATCTCTATCCGTATTTGTACAAAATATTTTTGGATGTAGAGTAAATATCAGTTAATTTGGTAAAAATTAACATAGCACGTGGTACAAAATAGTTTAGTGGCAGTACAAAATATATTTTTTGTTGTGGTATAGAAGTTCTAGGTGTACAGGTAAATTTGGTTATTCCAGTATTATGTATGGAATTAAATTATTGATGTGGGATTAGACATGGTTCGTATGAAATTTGTAATATATATATATATATATAAGTGGACATTTAGTATTAATTTTTTGGATGGTTGGAACTGAAATGTGTGCATGTTGTTGAATGCTTGATAGTATGTTCATCGTTGATGGATTATATTGTTTATACAGGGTACAGGTTGTATTAATAATGGATATAGGTGGTTTAGAAAATTTTATTTTTTTTAAAAAAAAAAGACGTTAAAATATTTGGCCACCAAATATTTTGGCAGCCTAAAGTATTTTGGTAGCACTTTCAGCGACGAATTGCTTAGTAGCTAAAAGTGCTGTCTTTCCCGACCAGAACAGGTTGGTAGCCAAGCAGCCACATTCAGCGACTAATATATTAGTCGCGGAAAGATGCCTTTTGCCGACTACAGGCATATTAGTAGCCAAATGTCTACTTTCAGCGACGAATTGCTTAGTAGCTAAAAGTGCTGCCTTCCTCGACCAGAACAGGGTGGTAGCCAAACAGCCACATTCGGCGACTAATATATTAGTCGCGGAAAGATGCCTTCTGCCGACTAAACACATATTAGTAGCCAAACGTAGTGACTTTCGGCGACCAAACAATTTTTAGTCGCCAATACTATCGCCGACAGGCTAAAGGCGACAAACTTGGCGACAAAATGTTATGGTCGCTAAATGGTTTCGGCGACAAAAAATGTGACTTTTGGCAACCAAAATTTTCGTAGCCAAAAGTGACATTTCTTGTAGTGAAAACAAGAAGAGAGGGGGGTCACCCCCTTTCATTTGAGGTCTCAAAACCACATGCCTACCATTGAAAATCCACTGGATTTTAGTAGCTAGAAGGACAAACAAAGACTAACCCAAAGCCCTTAAGGCATGGCACAAAACAAGGCCAAACAAGGCAAACAAGAGGGTTGAACACCCTTAACACCAAAAAGACCTTAAACAATCATCAAAAGAACTTAAATACAGAACTTTTTTCAGTTGAAAGCAAGGCCTAAAACAATATGCAAGGATGGCCAAAATGAGATACAAATAAAGGCTTAAAAGGGGAAAATACTCATCGTTCAAGTTCAACTTCGAAACCAGCAATCTCAGGGGCCAAAAACCAACTTTCAGAGCTCATGTAACACTCCCAAGAACCCAAGCCTAAAGGTGGTGGTGTATCGCTATGTGTTGTAGTGCAAAAGTGCAAGAAAAATGGACTTTAGAACACAAACAAACACAATATAGAGAGAGAGAGATACAACTTCTCAAAAACTGCTGAACCTCTGATAAAGAGGAAGAGCCTCTCCTTATATAGAAGAAAAACAATGCAAAGCTTGTTAAACAAGCTTGGAAAGAGGCTCATCCCTTCATACACGTGTATGGAGGAGAGATGAGTGAAAACTAGCTGGATCAAAAGATTTGGCGTGAAACCTGCTGAGACGAGGGTTCTGCCGGCCATCAGTGGTGGTCGGCAGTGGCTCATTGATGGCCGGCAGGCTTAATCAATGGTCGGTAGGGACAAAAGCAAGGCCGGCAGCAGCAGAGGATAGCCAGCAGTGCACCAAGAGTAACATGCTGGAAGGACCAACACATGGTCCAAAAATGAGACAAAAAGAATACAGGGTTTGGAAAGCTCAAATCTGTGACGTTCTGCCGCGAACTCGAATACTCAACGAGCAATCGAACTTGTCATTTGGATATACCTGCAAGCATATCCAAGTCTTGAGGACGGTCAAAAATGGGGTGTCTACAGTATGTTTGATAATTTAAAAGCATTATATATATGTTTTGGAAAGTATGGAAATGTTGTATACGTTATATATGTTTTGGAAACACGGGCTTAATATGAACATTGTTTATGTTCTAGAAAAAGGTGAATGATACTTGCGATTTTGGAACTTGTGTATCAAGTGGATAAGAATGGGCCACGAAAATGAAATTGATTAACTACTGTTAATGTGTTTGGTTTAAAAACCATAACTTTGAAACTTGATTTGTAATTTCGGGGCCAAAATTCTTTAAGGGTTATAGCGTTTCTAGTTTTGGCCCGATCTATTTTGATTCCGGACGCGAGTCTTACAGCTTGTTATTCTTGCATTTGTCTTTTCCCCCTTATTCTTCTTTAAATTTGGTTATGGGATTGTTGTGGTTGTATTTGGAACAGGTTGGTTGCTTGTTTTTCTAACTTTTGTTACCCAGGATTTTGGTCCTCCGCTCAAGCGACATTTCTAGCGATCGAGCGGGATTTGCAAACTCTCAGTACGTTTACAAGTCTGTAAAACTACTGGGCGCATGTATTCTACACTCGAGCAACGTTTCTTACTTTCGAGCAGGGTGGCGCTTGAGCAGCCATTCTTGCGCTCGAGTGATTGGTCTGTTGTCTGCAAAACTCCTGGAAGTGTGTATTCTGTGCTCGAACATTACTTCTTGCGCTTAAGCGGAACAAAATGTTGTGTCTTACGCTCAAGCGTCAATTCTTGCGCTCGAATGGGCTATGCGTATATCAGTCCAAGAAAGTCACTTTTTCACATCTCTTTTCTCTATACTTTTCAAAAACCCTAGATCTTTATCCTCTCTCTCTCTCTCTCTCTCTCTCTCTCTCCTCATTTTCTCCTTGATCTAGTGGGTTTTCTACCCTAGTGCCTTTGTTAAAAAGTTAGAGTGTCGTAAGGGTTCCGTTTTGATCCGATTGAAGTTTGGTTTCAACATCTTTGAAGTTTCCCCATCTCTTCCTTTGGTCTCCAAACTTTGAGGTAGGGATTCTGTACACTCTCTATGAGTCTTAACTTGGTTATTTTGTGACGTGTGAGAACATTGGGTTGTATGGTGATTTTGACAAACCTAGGGTTGGGATTTAACTTCAAAAGAGGGGTTTTCAAAAAGAACATCATGGAAATGGTTATGGGAATAATTATGAACTTGTGATGCATCAAATTTGTTGTTTTCAACATTTGGGTTGGATCATTGTAATTATTTTAGGGGCGTTACAAGTAAGGTGCATCTAAAGAAATTAAAAAAAATGCTTAAAATTAAAAATATTCACTAAAAACAAAAAAAAAACTCAGTTTTCAAAAAACTAAATTCAAAAAATTGAAACCAAACGCAATTTCTTGAAAATTTCTTAAAATGTAAGAATTTTAAAAATACTAATGGTTTAGATTTTTTTTTTTGAATTAAGAAAAAGAAAATCCATCCATTGACATATTAAATTATTTGAAAATATTATATTCTTCTTTCTAAAACATGCACTAATTACAAAAGATTATTAAAAACATCTGTATTAGTTGCCTTTGCAAAATATATATATATATATAATTCAAAATTAAAAGTAATAAAATCACATCTAGCATTGATTGTCACTTAAATAATTAAGTGGATTAGCCAATTTATAAATTGAATAAGACATATTAAAAAAATTGATTACAAAAGTTTAATTAGTAATTTTTATTACAAAGAGCAAGAAAAATTAATTTTAAATGAAAATAAGATATAAAAAATTATAATTGACATTTAAATAACAAAAGGTCTCACCTTAAAATTTTGTCTTAGGTAGCCAAAAAGGTTGGGCAGCCCCTGCATTTACTACCACCACCTTAATATCATTTCACCGCCACGGTCTCCTATGTTATTTCCACTCAAAATTTGCCGCCACTATAATTAATCTCTCAATCTCCGCCATCCTTCAGCATCGAATGTGCTCTATTCACTCAAAACAATCATTGTCATCACCAATCTATTAAGTATTGGGTTTAGTTCTCTCTAACGTATCTCACTAGTTTAAATTTGGATTTTGCTTGCTTTCAATGTTGTTTCTCATTCTATATTTTATTTTTATTTATCTATTTGATGATTTGTATGTTATTGGTTAACAGAAATATGATTGTTGTTATTTATTTTGTATGTTTTTTCAATCGACTATTTATTTACCATCTCTTATCTCTGTGAAATTTCTCTGCATAAAATCAATGGAACAACTATAGCAAGTGAGATTTTACTGACTTAAACTAAAAAACAATAACATTTCTCTAACCAAAGTCCTGTGAAATGTTACTAACCTTATACAATTTCATTGGTTTTGGTTAATGAAGTTTCCCTAACTTTATTTTGTCGACTAACTTTGTGTATTTTGACTATATTTAATCAGTGAAGTTTTAATAATTTTGTGAAACTTGTTGGCTTTGATTAGTGAAATTTCACTGACTTTTCTAAGATAGTGAAAATTCAGTTGACTTTCAATTTTGCAATTTTTAGCAATTAATTCAATTTTTTTTGTTTTGAATAATAAAATTTCATTAACTTAGTATAATGAAATTTTAGTCCGCCAGAGAGTCGTCAAAGAATATCAGTGTGCCAAGTTAGTAAAATTTCGCTTCAACAGAAAGTCGCCAAAAAATGGTCACTGACAATCGTTAGTGGTTATTGAAAAATTATTGTCGGTGGCCAAAGAGGTGGTAATAGCAGTCGAAGGTGATAGAATAATAAAACTAGACTAAAGGTAATATTATCCAAGAAAAATAATATGCCCTTAAACTAACAAGCATATTTTAATTATTTTTAAACTAATACAAAATATTTTTTAAGAAACAGAATAAAAAAATTAAAAAAAAAAAAAACTCATACTTTTAACATTTTTGTAAATTTTTAAAATACCTTTTATCACAAATATTAAATAACGCCATCAGACACTAATTAATAGTGGTTTTTAGCTTAAGGTTCTTAATATTAAGATTTTATAAGATAACTGACATGTAATATTTTTATAATAGTTGGGTTCCCTCAACATTTTCACAGAGAAATTTTGGTATAGAAAAATTTTAACACGGTGAAATTTCTCTACAGCTTCACAAAGAAATTTAAAATTTTTATGTGACGAGTTGAAATTTTTCTAATAATATTATCGAGGGACCTTAACTAATACCAAAAAATAAATATTGAATCTCTCTTACTCCTAAAAGTTGGAAAGGAATGTTTCACTAATTTTTCCTAATTAATATGTGGAAATATTCAATTAGTGGGACAATAAAGGATTATTTGTATTTTCATAGTGGTGCAATTTTACTTTGTGCATGGTTGTAGACACCCCATTTTGACTGAACCTAAGATTTTGAGTGCTTGCAAGCCTCCCAATAATGAATGTGACGCTCCAAAATAATACAATAAACCATCCATAAAGACAATTAAATGACAATATAAATCAAAGTATAATATACTTCCATTCATATGAGAAGTAGTGGTACAAAAGAGGTGACACATGCGAATATACATTCATAAGTCCTAACCTCAAATATATAGCATGTGCCAACAACAAAGATATGAGATAGAAGTTAAACAAATAATAAAAATGCCCTAAAGGCTATAACTTTCCAAGACTGTACTTGGTTACATCAAAATGGATTTAAATCCAATACGAGCAAAGCCCTAGTCTTGTACAAAATAATAACAAGTAAACAAAATAAAGCTCTTGCTCCAGTCCTTCCAAGCTACTGCCTTGGCGGAGGCATCTCACCAACAACTGAAAATGGTTTTCCCATATAGGGTGAGCCAAAACTCAGTAGAAATAATCCAACACAATATATGAATCTTAACAAAGATCTAAGGTTTTATGCACATGCAATGTCCTTATTAAAACGTTTTACATTTTCTTTCCGAAAATAATGCCATGTTCAGTTGAGATCACAATTCTTAAGTCATGTTCTTTATAATAGAAAACAAAGGGGAAAAATCTCAAACCAGTACAACCTTTCACGGATATTTCATCCGCAGGAAACCGTCAAACGGCACCCATGTAAATGTAGTCTTTACAATCACCACTATTGCCATTTCACGGATATTTTGTCCGCGGGAATTGGCATCCATGTATACGCGTGATTTTCAGGACTTTTACCCTGAACACACAAGTCAACTTAATTTGGTGATACACACTTTTTTTTCCAATATTCACCAATTTTTCTCAAATTCATGTACATATGCAATGTATTAAATGAGCAACATTGTTCAATGCACATGGATAAGAAATTAGTTTCAATTCACGTAATCCTCATGCAACTTCTACAACAATCATAGCTATCCACTATCGATAGCCCAAAATATATATTTCTAAATAGATATAAAATCTCCAATATATATAAACTTTCCAAATTTCAAGGTAAGTGATAGTATATGTCCAACTCCACCATCCATGTCAATATCCATCCAATTTCATATTCCCAACATTAATCCCATTTATTTATACAAAATAAATATTTGAAACATTTAGGGCAAAACCCATTTTTTTTCCAAATTCCAATCCAAGTATCAAAATCAATAATTTTATCACAACTCAATCTCATTTCCACTCGTATAACCATTATAGCATTTTTGGTTTAGACTCGACCCATTGTGTATTCTGGACTCGGGTTTCGTAGCTTCGAGTGGTTGTTTATGTCTTTTCCCTTTATTCTTCCTTAAAGTTGGTTATTGTGTTGTATTGGTTATGTTTGGAACAGGTTGGTTGCTTAGTTTTCAAACCTTGTTGCCCAGATTTTTGCTCCTCTACTCGAGCGGCACTTTTTATGCTCGAACGGACTTTGCGAACTCTCAATACTTTTGCAGGCCTGTAAAACTACTGGGAGAATGTATTCTATGCTCGAGGGGCGTTTCCTATGCTTGACCGGCCACTCTAGCGCTCAAGCAATGTTCATATGTCTGCAAAACTACTGGATGCGTGTATTCTGTGCTCGAGCTTCACTTCCTGCGCTCAAGCGGGACAAATTGTTGTGTCTGACGCTCGGGCGTCAACTCTTGCGCTCAAGCAGACTGTGCGTATATCAGTTTGTAAAAGTGACGTTTTACATCACTTTTTCATATCTTTCTCCCTCTCTACTTTTCAAAAACCCTAGATCGTCACTTTCTCTCTCTAAAACTCTCTCTCTCTCTCTACTTTTTCACCTAGGTCCATTGGGTTCTCTACCCTAGTGTCTTTGAGAAAAAGGTAGGACAATCCTTAGGCTCCGTTTTGATCTGATTGGAACTTGGTTTCAGCGTCGTTAAAGTTTCCACCTTGCTTTGTTCGTCTCCTAACTTTGAGGTAGAGACTTTCTACACTCTCTATGAGTTTTAACTTAGTTATTCGTTGATGTGTAAGAAATATTGGAACTTATGGTGATTTTGAACAAACTGAGGGTTTTGGTTTAAAATCAAAAGAGGGGTTTTCGAATGAATGTACTAAAATGGTTATGAGAATAAATATGAGCTTGTGTTGTGTTACAAGGGTTGATTTTGGTGTTTGGGATGAAATTGAAAAAATGAGGAGTTTTGCCCTAATATGACTAAAATGTTTATTTTGTATAAATTATGAAATTGGTATTGAAAGTATGAAATTGGGAGGTTGTTAATATGAATGGTGTAGTTGGATTTGTTTTATCTCTCACCTATTGATGTTTGAATAATTCATCTATTGTGAAGATTGTATATCTGTTTAGAAATATCTGTCTTGGGCTATCGGTGGAGGATAGCTATGATTGTTGTAGAAATTGCATAAGGATTAGGCGAATTGAAACTAATCACCTAGCCGTTATTATTGAATATGATTATGAATTGCATACATTGTATTTGTATGATATTTGAGAGGAGAAAAAGATGTACTCCTTGTTTGACAAAAGAAAAGGGATAGACTCCATTGAATTAAGTTGGCCTGTCTGTCCAAGGTGAAAGTCCCAAAAATCGCACGTATACATGGGTACCGATTTTCGCGGACGAAATTTCCATGAAATAACAAGTAAATGTATTTGTGTTATAATTGTATTGGTTGGAGATCCGTGGGGTGTATCCTCTGTTCGGTCGATTAGATGAAAGGGGTACAACTACTGAATAAAGATAACATGAATTGAGATGCAAGATTGGCCTAGCATGGTTTTGGAAAAGAGTTGTAAAAGACCCTATCATTAGGCATTGAATATGTGCATCATACTTATATCTTTGTTAAAGTTCATATATTGTGCTAGATTATTTCTACTAGGCTTTGGTTCACCCTACTTGGGAAAATCATTTACAGGTGCTAGTGACATGCCTTCTCCAAGCACTTAGCTTGGGAGGACCAGAGAGCTGAAGGCTCTATTTTTGTTATTTTGTATTTCATATCTGTACATGCCTAGGGCTTTATATGTATAGAGCTTAAGACTCCCTCTTTTGTTGTAACCAAGCTTAATCTTGGAAAGCTGTACGCCTGTAGGGTATTTATTTTGTTGATCCTTAAGTTGGTATCACATGCTATAGATTCAGAGTAGAGCTTATGAATGTATGCCGCATGTGTCACATTTTGTAATTTAACTCTGATTAATGAAAACTTCTTATCTTACTTTATATCACTTTGCACTAGTGTTTGGAGTTTGATTATGGTGAATATTTTGGGGCGTTACAACAATCTTTCATACATCCATTTGAAAAGCTCTCTTTCAAAACCTAGGTTTGTTCAAAATCTTCCAAAACTACAAGATTGTTTATGAAAAACAAATAACTAAGTTAAAAATCATAAAAGAGTGTAGAAACTCCCTACCTCGAAGCTAGAAGACCAAGAAGAGAGTGGAGAAACCCCAAGGAAGCCAAAATCCAACTCTATTCGGATGAAAACAACGCTTTAGGTGAGCTCTACCCTTTTAACAAAAGGAGTAGGGTAGAGAAATGAGTAGATCTTAGTGTATTTGTAGAGAGAGAGAGAGTAAGTTTTAAAGAGAGGAGCTCTAGATTTAGGGTTTTGAAATGTTTAGAGAGATAGAGAGAGGTGAAAAAGTGATGTAAAAAGTAACTTTTACGAACTAATATACGCACAGTCCGCTCGAGCGCAAGATATGTCACTCGAGTGGCCAGACGTAATAAGTTGTTCTGCTTGAGTGCAAGAAGCTTCGCTCGAGCGCATACTATACATTTCCAGTAGTTTTGCAAACAGCAGACCAATGCTCAAACACAAGAAGGGCTGCTTGAGCCAAGACCGTTTGAACGTAAGAAGCACCACTCGAGCGTAGAATACACTCTCCCAGTAGTTTTGCAGATCTACAAAAGTATTGAGAATTTGCAAAGACCGCTCGAGCGCAAGAAGCTACACTCGAGCATAGAGGTCAAAATCTGGGCAGCCAAAGTTTTGAAAAACAAGCTACCAACCTATTTCAAACACAACTAACACATCCCAATAGGCAAACTTAAGGAGGAAAAAGAAGAATAGGACAAAAACAACAGTACAAAACCAAGAAACCCAAATCCAGAATATCAAATGGGTCGGGTCTTAAACTTGAATCGCTATAATGAAACAGTGATTATTTCATCTTTAGAATGTTTGAGATTGTTTGAAGTTACTGTATGAACCTATTTTGGCCAAAAATTAACTTTTTACAAAAATAATCATTTTACCCCTGAACCCGTTTTTAGCTAAAAACTAACTTTTTGACCTCAAGAAACAGAGAGAGGAAAACTCGGTCGTGATTTGATCGATGACATTTTTCAAAATTAGTAGCCGATTGTATTAAAAACATTGATCGAGAAGCAATTCGAGCTTAATTGGGCCACAAGCAAGCCAAGGGTATGGAACACTACACTTGTGCATGCATTGATGACACATGTACAGGACAAGTGGTGTATATGCACGTGCATTGTGCCCGCGCACAAACTCTATGCGTGCACACTTCCAAATGTGGTGGAACCTATTTTGGAAACACAATTTTTGTGCAATGTTAAAGGTAGACAGCAAGATAAAGAGATGGAAAGCCCTAGGGTGTTCCTCATCCTCTTCCCTTTCAAAGGGTTAGATTTTTTAGAAGTTTTTGTGAGTTTTTTTTGAGAGCCCTCAACCCTCATCTTTTCTCTCCTTGCCTTAGCTTCGAAAATACTACCATTACAGCAACTACAAACACCTTAAAACTATCTAAAGCTTGGAAGTTAGACTATAATATGAACCTTTACTTGCGGGAGGCTTGCAAGCAAGAGAACTCGATTTTTCCTACATCTTTTCTTCGCGTGCCTTCTGTTTATTCAAACCAATAGGTAAACTCTTATCTTTTATTTATTTCAGTACCCATTATACCTATATTTAGTAGTTAATTATAATTAGGGTGTTAGTTCATAATTCCATCATGTAGTTTGTCTATTTTATTAGCTTTCTTGCCTGTTCTTGCATGTTTTCATTATTCTCATTAGAGCAGCATGTTTAGGCTGATTTAATCATGTAGAAATCATACATTAAGCCCAATTTGATCATCATTTAATTTTAGCATTTTTACTCTTTCTATTTGTTATTTCCATTTTTGTGCATAATCATCATGTTAGTAACCTCAAATCGAGTTTAGGATCATTATTTGCATACTTGTATGTTAGGATCATATTTAATTTTATAAATGCATGTATGACGCTTGAGTGGACATCCGTGCAAGCTTCATTGTTCTTTGTAGCATATGTATGTTCTTGATTGCATTGTCTTTTCAATAAATCAAGTTAAATATTTCTCTATGCAAAATTAGTTGTTTTGAATAATTTTTGTAAATATTGTTAATTTTAGTTTATGTTTAAGGCCATGAATCATTAAAAATTCACTTTTTACAAAAAATACGACTTTATTCATTTAATCTAAAATAAATTATATTTTTTTTATTTATTCAAATCACGTAGTTTTGAATTGTATGAATAATTAATCACTAAAATAATAAAATAGAGAATTAGTAGAGGCCAATTTTTGGATTGGGAAAGAGGGGGTGCTTTCATTTAAAGGGGACTTACGTGTAGGTGCTAATAAGTGGAATTATTGTTTAATAGGTCATATTATAATTAATGACATTTTTCATTAAACACTATTAAAAAATGTCACTAATTGTTAATTTTTAGCGACAATATGAAAATTTTGTTACAAAAAATGTAACTAATTATAAGTTTTAGCGACAGTTTAAAAAAATGTCACAAAAAAATGTCACTAATTCACAACTTTTAGCAACAATTTAAAAAATTCGTCATAGAAAAATATCACTAATTGCAAGTTTTAGCGACAATTTATAAACCATGATAAAAAAAAAAGACACTAATTATTAATTTTTAGCGACATATGTAAAAAATCATCACAAAAAAATTATTTTTAGTAACAATTTTATAAAGACTTATTTTCAATAGGACTCGATGAAAATTAAGTCCAATTATTAGAACCTATTGATAGTTTACCCTTCATTTTTCAATGACCTTCCCTTTTTGTACTTTAGCTCCTGAACCGATAATCTCTGGCTATGACAGATCAAGTTTTTAACTTAGTTTTCATCGTTAAAATTTTCTTAATTCCTCATAAAAATTAAGTGACAACTCTATGTTAATTAAAGCAAGTTGGCACAACATTGGGTGAAAACATGCCTTATACTTCGGAAAAAGTCATGGCATCTACAATGATACAAGTTCTCAAAGTGTATCCGAGTTGCACCACAAAAAATGCTATCTATAGTGCAATAATTTCTCCACTATTCCACTTATTTGCAATTTCCTCAGTTAGTATTTTTCACAAAATCAAAAGGGACTTGTTAACAAGTGTCCTACGTCACAAGTAAAAAGCAAAAAAAATTAAAAATCATAATGTAGTTTTTACTAAATTCAATATATTTTTATTAAAATGAATATACTTTTTAATATACGTTTTACATATTTTCTAATTAATGCCCAGATAGTAGCATTTGCCCAAATGAAAAAATAAAAACAATTTATTTATTTATTTATTTATAGTTAAGGGTTAAAATGTGAGAAGTGAGTTTGACGGGTTTGATCGATAGCTCAGGGTAAATTGATATTGAATTTTCCCCAAAAGATTAAAAAAATACTCAGTAAAACGCAGGTTTGATCGATCTGTGATTCCAGTTAAAAGAAAAAATCGATGCGTGATTCAAAGTGTGTTTGATTTGAGTTTTTTGAATTAAATTTTTTAAAAATTAAAATTTTTTATTTTTGTATTTTTTTTATTTTAGTGAATATTTTTAAAATTTTAAATATTTTTTTTACTTTTTTAGATGCTTACTTAAATGTATCTAAAAGTGAAAAAATATTTTTAAAAATTTATAAATACATAAAAATATAAAAAATATACTAAATTTTCGTATTTTTTTAATATTTTTGATATTTAGTGAATTTTTAAAAGATTTTTTTCAATTTTTTTTTATTTTTTAAGTATATTTATGTTAGATATGTTTAAAAATTAAAAAAATTACTTAAAATATTTAAAAAATTAAGTAAAAATAAAAAAAACACGTAAAATAAGATAATAAAAATTCTGAAAAGTGTTTTTGAAAAATACTAACCAAGCACCGTCATTATTTTTATTTTTATTTTTTCAATTGTTGTTACTTCTTTTGTTTTCTTTCTCGTTTCTTTTTTGGGGGTTGGCGTTTTGATATTTTTGTGGATTTTGTTCTTTAGGGTTTTCAATCTCTGTGAGAAAAGCAGCATCATAATTTTGAATAAAGAGGTACCCTCTCTTTCTCTCTCTCTCTCTCTCTCTCTCTCTCTCTCTCTCTCTCTCTCTCTTTGTTTTCCATGATCATCAGTGTTTTGTATGTATTTTGTTTGTGGATGTGAAATTTGTGTGTATATGTCGAGGATTGGTTACATTTTTTTCTGCTGTATGTTTGATTTAGTTAACATTCAATTTTTGAAGCATGTAATTTTGGTCAAAGATTGGCTATTCCTTTTCTTTTTGATCATTTTTTTTTTCTTTTCTTTTCTTGGTGTTCTTGAATTGTCTCAAAGAGAGCCATTTGCAGATTTAATGGCTTAAATTGATGCCCCTTCCATCTTCGAAGTTTTGGTTTTTTTTTTTTATTTTTTTGATTGGCCCTCCATTTTTTAAGTTGATCAAACATCCAGATCACAATTCAAAGGATTCTGAAGAGTGAAGAGTAATGATGTGGAGATGATCTTTGTTTACGAAATGAGTCAATTAACTTATATAAGGCCACTATAGGACATCAATAATCAAACCCATTTGGACATTTGTCCTGTTTAAGTGATTTGGGCAATGACTTTATGTTACAGGGCAATCTTTTGTCTGTATGTTGTAGTGGCCAGGGCAATTTGATGAATCAAATTCCATTTTCTTATTTAAACGTCTTTTTCAAGGAACTTGTGTTATGATCCCACATCAAAACACAAGAGGCCTTGTGAATATAGGTCTGTTCGGACACCCCCCTTGCAAGCCTGTTTTTGTAGATAAGTTCTACCCAAGGGGTTTGTATCACTTTGTCCAAGGTGTCAACACATCTTTACATCTCTCGTAAATATAGGGAAAATTCATGAGCAAACATATTTCGAATGCTTCAGACAATTTTTTGTAGACACATGGGAAGTGATACAAATTCATTAAGCAATTCCTTGAAAACATGTCTCATGAGTCTCAAATTTGTGTACATTCTTTAGACGTCATTGATGCCATTGTATGATGTTTCAGAAATATATGTCCCAATTTACTATTGGTTTGCTCATAAATTTTTTGTTTTTATTTTTGTTGTAAGTTCTTGATGCCTTTATACCCTATTCCAAAACATGTTGCCCTGTTTCCAAGTAATAGTTTGTTCTATTCTAAACTCTCTTCGTGCGTACATATTCTATCTTTAAGCTTATAATCCAATTTCTTGCTTTCATGTCTTTTTGTTGTTTCTTAAAACAATGGCCACTGCTCCCCATTGGAGTTTGGTGTTATTTTGGTTTGGGAAAATTTTTATATGATAATACTCAATTACTTAGTTCTTGACATATTTTTTTGGAGTTTCACGGTATAAAAGTGTAGAGAACCCATCACATAGTTTCATGGTGCGTAATGTTCTAGGAATACTCACAGAAAATAAGAAAACTTTTGGATAAGAGTCTGAAAGAGAATCTATGCCCTGGTCTGGTCCCATGGGATGATATATGTATATTTTGTTAATTTAAATTTTATTTCACAAGAAAACACAAAAACAAGGCTAAACAATGGGGTAAACTCCTACAAAACAAAAAACAAACAAGAAAACAAAAACCCAAAAGATAGAAAACTACTAAAACTGGCCTTCAGGTCTTAACAGAGAACAAGGTAGCCCCCAATTCATACAGACTTGCCAATTTTGCAGAGAATTCTTAACATTTCTAATAGAGCATGCTCTGGTTCTAATTTCCTCAACCATCTCAGCCACTATCACTTCCAGATGTCTAAAAAGTTGATCAAAAGTTCTCCCATTCCTTTCCTTCCATACTTGATAGAGAGTGCAAGCCAAAGAAAGCTTGAAAATGATGCAGCTCTGATTCCTATTATTGCAATGAGAAATTGCCCATTGGAGATCACCAGACCAACCTATAGGATCTCTATCAATGTGGTTCAACCTAAGCATCTTTGCCCAAATACCCTTAGTAAAGGAACAAGAGAGGAAAAGTTGCTCATGAGTCTCCACTTCATTCATACACAGACTGCAAATAGGGTCCAGTTGCATACTCCATTTCAATAATCTGTCCTTAGTGGCTAATCTTTGTAGACAAATTAACCAACTTATGAAAGCTCACTTAAGGACATTACCTTTAAATCATCGTGTCAGATGATTTATGATGTGAATAGGGAAGGCTTGTTTGGTATTGATTGAAGGAATGCTTTTGTCTTCTTGAGTTTCTTGCAGTAAACTGGAATGTTTTTATCTTCTTGAGTTAAACCCCACCCCCACAAAAAAATAAAAAAATAAAAAAACTACCAAGGCCCCATTTATCTTCTCTTGTATCTTAGGGAAGTTATTAAATGTTAACAAGCTACTAAACTTCAACTGCATTCCTACATTGTAACTTAAGATGTTTGGCTATATGTATTTGGTTATGTGCATGTCAACTCAATTCTATATGGAATCGCACACCAACAGTTTTGAACCACAAAAAATTCATTTATATATGAAAGAAGACATCTGCCCCCCTCCCCCCCCCCCCCTCCTCTCTCTCTCTCTCTCTCTCTCTCTCTTCTTATTTTTTAATTTTTTATTATACATCTATCCTTACCTTGACTATAAGAAAACAAGGACATTTTCTATCAATGTGACACTCCATTTGGATTTAGGGGTGATGTGAAACATACGAGCACCAATTTTGGAATGGAGATTTTATTTACAATTTTATTAATATTCATGTTTATTTATTTTTAATCATAGTTTTATTTGGAGTCTTTGGTTTCCTGTTTTATTAGATACCGTTTGGTAATACTTACGTTTTCAGTTTTCTGTTTATATTTATAAAAATTTAAAAAGTTCAAATAAAAATTTGTTTGGTAAATTTTTGATTTATAAATCAGTGGTCTCAATTTATAAATTTGACCAAAAAATATAAACTCAAAAAATGTGTTTCCGTTTTGAGTTTTGAGTTTTTTTTTTTTTTTTACCACCCAACATTAGCCACCACCCGCCATCATTTTCCACCACCGTTTTCCGCCACCACCAGCCACCTGCCACCACCAGCCACTAGCCACCAGCCACCATCCACCATCCACCTACTACCCACTCGTCACTGCCACTCACACCTAGCCGCCACCACCACCACCCACCACCTACCTGCCATTCACCCACCATCGCCGACCACCCGCCACTACCATCCATCGCCTGCCACCACCACCTACCCGCCGCCACCACTCACCACCCACCTGCCACCACCATCCACCACTCGCTACCATCAGCCACCTGCCACCCACCCGCCACCACCACCCACCACCCACACCCACCACCACCACCATCACCCACCACCCACCCGCCACCCACCTGCCACCACCACCCACCACCTACCACCGTCATCCACCACCACCACCTACCCGTCACCACCCGCCATCCGCCACCCATCTGCCACTGCCACCCCCTTGCCACCACCACCCACTTGCCACCACCACCCACTCGCTACCACCCGCCACCGTCACCCACCCACCACCACCACCCGCCATCTACCCGCCACCACCCGCCGCCACCATCCACCCACCCACCCACCCACCACCACCCGTCATCTGCCACTCACTTGCCACAACCACCCGCCACCGTCACCCACCACCACCACCCACTACCCACCACTTTCCACCACCGTCTTCCGCCGCTACTTGTCATTTTTCACTCTTTTTTATATATTTTAAATTTTTTTAAACATTTTGTCAATTACCAAACACATTTGTAGTGTATGTTTTTTTAAAATAAACAAAAAATAAACAAAAACCAGTTTATAAAATTTTTGTAAATATAAACTAAAAACGTAAACGTTACCAAACAGACTCTTAAGGTTTTAATTTCCTATTTTGATTAAGGTTATTTAAATCAAGATGTTTGACATAGTAATAGTATTATTCAGATTTGGATTAATAAAATTGATTGTTAAGGATGTGGCCTTGTGATTTGGATCGTAGCCTTCGTGTTCTTCCTCTCACTCCACGTTCTCTGTTCTTTCTCCCTCTTGGTTCCACATCAATAGGGAATCAGGGCAAACATCGATCCATTGTTACAGACTTGCAAAGTTATCATTGAGCTTTGTTGCCAAGTTGCTGTGCCACCTAACTAACTAGGCCTAGCCTAGTTGGCCACCATAACTTTCTTAAGGGCTTAGTTCCTAGGGGGAGGTCATGGGTTCAATTTTCTTTAGCGGAGTTAAATTAAGGGGGTAAATACTTGGTGCTTTGCAGAGGGTGGGGAGGTTAACTCCCATAGGTGCTAACCTAATAAGTAATAACTAACAATTGACTTCCGTCGATTAAAAAAAAAAAAAAGTTGTGCCACCTTGTTGTTCATCGCCATCAATGACCACTATCGTCACTCACCATTTCCTTTCCTTTTCCTTCTTCTCCCAGTAGAGCCTTCTTGGAACCTTAGCTTGTGGAAGACAATAGAACCCATTGACTCCTATTGCCAAAAAACCCATTCTCCATCATGAATTGTCGCGTCACGCCTCCTCAGCGTCATGAATTTAGTTGTTTCCATTATCGCATTACATAGGTTTATATTGCCTCACCTGGGCCCCATATCATATTAGGGGTGCAAAAAATTCAGGAAGGTGGCGGCTCGTAGGGTGGGGGTGGCTTAATTTTGTAACTTCAAAATTGACGATATTAATAAAAATGAGAGATGGTGTTGTATGTTATGAATAATTTTTTTATAAACGTTGAGTTAAAAACGTAAAATAAAAAATAAAGATATTAAAATAAATGTGAAGTGTAATATTTTAGTGTTTTAGTCTTATTATATTTCATAAATATAATATGGGTACGTCAGGGTAGGGGAAAATCCGTCGAGGGCAAGGAAAACCCGTTTGGGACGGGATGGGAGATGCAATGTGGGGCGGGGCAGGGGAAAATTGCCATTCCACTCCTCCAATCGCGAACCTTCCTCTATTATGATGTGTGGTGTCGCATTCTGAGCTTGTTAGAACTAATCAATGTGGAGGTTCCTAGATCTATGGCGTTCCACCTTGCGTCGTTGCCACCCTTCACCATGGCCATTGCGATCCATTTGGCGTTGATAATATCTTAGGTTTGTGCATACTTAGTTACATCATGAGGAAGACGTACAAAATAGTAGACCCTTATTGAAACAAAGAGGGAATGACCCTTCCTCTAAATCAATGTATGACACATAGGGTCGTACATTCCCCTCGGAGGAACCCTAGGCGATTCCTCCTTCTGCCTAGGTTCAATGAACTCCCATGCCTTATTTCATGAATGCGCAATCCGATAGGCCTTGAAAGTGATTTGCATAGGGTTGAGGACCTCTTCATACAGATGTTTCTATTTCTCGTAGTGTAATAAAAAAATGGAGCATGGTGGTTTTGAGTAAATTAAACTTTTGACGCATCCCCAATTCTGTCGCATCGCACCTCATGCTTTACACAGATTGAGAGGAAGGGCCTTTCTCGCCCCTCTCTCTCTTTTCTCTCTTTTGGTTTTATATCAATTTTGCATCAAAGCAAACATCAATCCATTTTACAAATTTACAATGTTATCATTGAGCTCCATTGCCAACATTGTCTTGAGACCACGTTGTTTGTCAACATTGATGGCCACTTGCATCATTGTTGTCTCATCTCCCTATCCTCCCTCTCTTGTCAGAGCCTTAGTAGCAGGAATCGTCTCAGATGGCGATGACTCCGAGGAAAAAGCGTGATTTTGCGCTTCTGAGGAAGAATCGTAGTAGAATTGCGAATCTGAGGAGAGGGAAATGTGAATCTGATGCGAGAAGGGAGCACTATTGAGAGGGCAAGGAGAGTACCTGGTCACTGGCGCCGTTTAACGACTTCGATCTCGCCGTTTGAGTTCCCCGTCGAAGCCCTAGTCTTCGTCCCTCTCTTCGAAGCCCTAGGTCTTCGTCTCTTTCTCTCTCTTCTCTCACCCTCGATCTCCTCTTCGTCTCTGCCTCTCTCTTTCTCCGTCTCTGTCGCTTCTCTTGTCTCTCCCTCTCTGATCTATTATGTTCTCTCTCTTTCTCTCTCTCTCTCTCTCTCTCTCCCTCTCCGTTTTCATTGATATATATAATATAATTTATCATATAATATATATATATAAAATTTATAAATTATAAATTATAATATAATTTATTATAAACAATATAATTTTTATTTGTAAAATAAAAAATTATTTATTTTATCATATATAATATAATTTTTATTTATTATTTATTTTTTTAACAATTATTTCTTAACTTTTTAACACAAAATAAATCATCTAATTGTTTAAAAGAAATCTATTTAAATCATATATAATAAAAAAATATTAAAAAATTTATAAAATAAGACATCTAATTTTTATTTATTATTTATTTTAACATAATTTATTATTCATTATAATAAATAAAATATAATTAATAAAAATAATACATAAGCGCTCCTAATTTACGACTCCTCTAAGTGGCTACGTTCCCCCGCTCCCGCTCCCGCCCCCGCTCCCGCTTCGTGCAACTAAGGTCAGAGCCCTTGTTGGAACCCTAGCTTGTGGAAGACAATAGAACCTGTTGACTCTTGTTATCAGAAAACCTTTCTCTTTTGCGACTTGTCTTCTCACACCTCCTCACTATCGCAAATCCAGTCAACATTAGCATTGTGTCTCTCATCACAATCTGAGCATCAGTTTCTAGGCCCGTCACCATCATTTTTATGTTTATTTATCTTTATTTATGGTGTTTTATTAAGAGTTTTTGGTTTATTGTTTTATTGGGATTTTAGTTTCCTATTTTGATTAGGTTATTAGCCTATAAATAAAGGTGTCAGACGCGAACATGCACCGGACATGCTATAGGAAGTGACATGTCGGGGGCATGCGATTGATATGTTTGCGACAAGCTAAAGACATGCGTGGTGTCCCATTTTTAAAATCTTTTTAGTTTCAAATTTTTTTCACTGTAGCATATTGATGAAAATAATGAGAATAAGTGTTTGACATAAAATTAATATTTAATATTTGCACGCGTGTATTGTGTCCTGCAGTTTTTGAAAATTTGCATGTACAGTGTGTGTGTGTCTATGTTTTGTCACATATGTGCTTCGTAGAAATACACAACACTATTGATATAAAATTCCATGTGATTATGTATATAAACTATTGATATAATTTCTCTTTTTATATGATAGTGTTCAGTCATACGAATAGTATAGACTACTAACATTAAACTCATTTTGAAGTACACATCATTCAACTTTCCCTTTTCAATGCCTCTTTGGCTTTTAAAAGAATGTACCTAACATCTGTGCCCTTCAGCCATCATACTCATACATCTATAGCAGTATTTGTAGACATACATTCTAGTAATTTGTTTGACTATGATTGAATGCGCTATCCTAGATCTCATTACTAGCCAATTCTAAAGGCTTCCTCCAACATCAGGCTTGAATAATGCACATATTTTCCAGCTGCTTTATTGTTCTTAGCTTATAAATGCAATAGGTGCTTCCACCAATTTCTTATATTTTCGGCAAATTAGGGCTTCCTGATGAGACAATGGATGCTTTCTAGTTTATTTTAAGGTTGTTAGGGGGCAGTCTCTTCTTTCCACCTGCCATTTCTTCTTTCCTAGCTTTGAATTAGTTGGCAGGTTTTCTATCTGAATGTTATGATTTTTATTTATTTATATTTTGGCCCGCCTCTAATGAATGGCGCAAGTTTCATTGTTATATAAATTGAAGGAAATGGGCTCAAGTTACCATAGTATGAAAAGGTTATACAAGTAAAAGTGCATTATACACCTCCCTTCCCTTTTTCATATTTGAACTAAATAGGAAGAAGAAAACATCACTCTCCCTTCCCTCTTGTTCAACCAAACAACAGGAGAGAGACCTTCATTCCCTTCCCCTCATAATTTATGCTTTCCTTCACTTCCCTTCCTCTATGAAGCACTGACATTTCAAAACAAGTGCCGTATTCGTGTCGGACACATGGACCCAGTGGGGACACATGTGGCGTGTCCCCTTATTTAATTAATTTATTTTCGGGAGACGCTTCGGGGTCACACTAAGGACATGCAAGTTGTCTTTTTTCCCATTTTCTTTAGTGTTTTTTTATGAATGTTGAATGTTTATTATCTTTTTCTTAGATTTAAATAGTTAATAAATCATCCATAAAAAAGATATAAACTGTAAGTATTAATTTAAAAGTATTTTCTTTTAAAAAAAATATAGAATTAGAATTAGTTTTTGTTAATATTTATCATTTGTGGATGCAATATTAGTTTAGATAGCAAATAAAAATATATAAAATATATTTTATTGTCATGACCCCGCCGTGTCTGTGTCCGTGTCTCCATTTTTTTGAAATCACCGTGTCCTGTGATCGCATACATGACCGTGTCTGTGCTTCTTAGCTCTTCCCTATCCAATAAGAGTGCAGAAGCTTGTGAAAAAAACTAGTCTGGTCTTTTCGGACAATGATTTATCCAAACGTGACATGTTTTTTTATTATTATTATTTTATCACGGGTTTTTAGATTGGCATCAATTGTTATCTTCACTGTACAATATTCAATATGGACTCAGTTTTGATAACAATGATAATTCTATTACAGCAAGAAATATATGTTCATGCCAATTAAAATTCAATTTCATCACATCATTATGAAAATAATTACCTGATTAGTATTCAATTTTCTGTTATTTTGGCATTGATTGTAGTTGTGTACTTTTTTTCTTTTGGGTCTTTCACACCACTGGGCAGAATGGATCAGCAAGGACAACTGCATTATGATACAAGCCAATATGAACCAAACCAAGTTATGGGAAATCCTAGTCAAGGATCAGTAGTTACATCAGGTGGGCCTGCTCATTCTCCTAGCCAGCCATCAGGAACTCATCTTGCGCATCACCAGCTTGCCTATCAACATATCCACCAGCAGCAGCAACACCAATTACAGCAACAACTCCAGTCTTTTTGGGCAAATCAATACCAAGAAATTGAGAAAGTTAATGACTTCAAGAATCACAACCTTCCCTTGGCAAGGATCAAGAAGATTATGAAGGCTGATGAGGATGTACGAATGATATCGGCCGAGGCACCTATTGTATTTGCCAGGGCATGCGAGATGTTCATCTTAGAGTTGACTTTGCGATCTTGGAATCATACTGAGGAAAACAAAAGGAGGACACTCCAAAAAAATGACATTGCAGCAGCAATCACAAGAACTGATATATTTGATTTCTTGGTCGACATAGTGCCTAGGGAGGATCTGAAAGATGAAGCACTAGCATCGATCCCAAGAGGAACCGTGCCGGTTGGAGGGCCCACTGATGCATATCCTTACTATTATATGCCAGCTCAGCATTCGCCTCAGGGTGGAGCACCGGGGATGATTGTGGGCCAGCCTGTGATGGATCCTGTTTTGTATGCCCAACAGCCTCATCCCTATATGGCGCAACAAATGTGGCCACAGGTACCTCAACAACCACAATCACCCTCAGATTCTTAGTCACTGAAACACTTACAATTCCTGGAAAAAGTGGTGAGTGCATTTATGTTCTTTAGTTTCATTGTTATGTTTTTCAAGCAGAATATTATAGCAGATAATTACATGTTTGCTACAACTGCTTTTATTGCAATTTCTGTGCCCGCTTTCTGATTTTTATTTATTTATTTTTTGTTTCCTTAATTCTCCAGTGATTCTTTCTGGTGAAAAGTACAGATGGGGATAGTTTAAGTAATCAAATATTATAATTTTTGTTTTTTTTTTCATTGTTTCCGTCGTCTTTGTGGTAGATAAATGCAATTGGGTCTGGTCTAACTGTATTTCTGATTTGTTCTATTTGTTGACAAAATCTGCATTCTTTTTTTGTGATCTTGAATAACAATGTCCCTTTGGAATTACTAGCAACCTGGACTCGAATTCACCTTATTTGGGACCATGAATATAATAGACCTAGAAAATCTTTTCTTTCTAGAAAATTTTCAATTTTACAAAGACTGCAATTTGAATAGTAAATGAGGGATGAGTGAAAAAATTGAAAATTTTAAGAACCTTCAGACCCTAGCAATGCATGGTATTTGGGTGTGGTGGTGTTAGTGTTTGGTTTGGATTTGGTGGTGGAGGCTGGTGGTAGGAGTGAGTTGCAACCTTATTATTAAAGGCTATAAATGTCTTTTTACAAATAAGTTAACGGATTTAGTGTTGTAATTTAATTAAAATTAGGGAGCTCATTTGAAAAGTCCAATTTTGAATTTCTTGTGTCTAACGGTCCACGAACCAAATTATTTCGTCCAAAAGGACATGTTTCTACACAATGACCAAATTACCCCTTCTTCACCGGTCACTGTTTCTCTTATTTTTATTTTATTTTTTTATCTCTATCCGTCACTGTTTGTTTGCCTCTCTCTCTCTCTGTGTTTATTTCTCTCTTCTCTCTTCTCTATTTATCTATTTATTTATTTCTCCTCCTCTCCCTCTCTTTTTGTTTCTCCCTTCCACTCCTCTCTCCTCAACCTCCCATTTCCCCAAACCCACGCTATCCCTCTCCTCAGCTTCCTCTCACTCTCTCATCTTCTCGCTGATTTCGAGCCAAGATCCAGAACAACTCCAAGGCTATTCATTAAAGAAATGGTCCTTTTCGATATTCACCCACTCTCTCTCTCTCTCTCTCTCTCTCTCTCTCTCTCTAGGCTCTCTCTTTAGTATTCAGCAAAAGCATGGAGAAGAGTTGTGTGTGGATCAGGTGGCTCATGGCGACTCATCATCATCATCCACTTCTCACAAAGAAGCTTCGTCCTTTGTTGATTCCTCGTTTGCTGTAGACAACAGTTCTGTCACCCCTGTACTTTCCATCACTACGCCTAGTTTCTCAGTTGTCCTCTCATTGTCGCTCCCTTTTGACCACTACAGCTCATTCTTCAATTCCTCTTGTTTTATCCTCTGATTGACATTCAAATCTGCTCACCTCAAGCTCAATGCATGTCCTTTTCATGGTGGCAAAACGTTGACGATTTTTCGGTTGGCGGAAGGATTGGCAGTGGGTGCTGCGGGAGACGGGCCGGAGGTGCGGTTTGGTGAAATCGCTGATCTAGAAGACTTTGGCTTTAAGGGTGTTTGGTGTGACTTATTTTGGCCAACTTATAGATTATAGCTTTGAAAAAACTATTTTAGATTATTTAATTAAATTTATTTCAAACAGCTTCTGATTCTAGTAACTTACTTTAACTAAAAAAAATTGGTTCTGAGAAGTTGTCCACTCCCTGTTTCCGATTATCAGTTTCAACTATGGATATGTTAATTTACGGTTATACTCTTAAATTTTTTTTATTTTATTTTATTTATTTTAATAGAAAAAGACTCAAATGGACTATGGATTATTATTTTTATTTATTTATTTATTTGTTTATTCTAAGAGAAATGTGGACTAATAGTGAAAAAAAAAAAAAAAAAAAACACTTAATTCAATTAACAACTAATAAAGGTTAATTCAATTTATAATTAACAGGGTAAAAATGACATTTATACATCAAAAAGGTATTTCACAGTTTATTTACCAAACACTACTTAGCAATTTAAATTTATAATTCAATAGCTGCATTATACAAATTAAAACTTCTGATTAAAACTATAATTTATAATCTGTTAAGATATAACTTATAATTTGTTTTAATAGCTACTCCGAACACCCCTTTTGTTGAGCTCGTTGACAAGTTTCTATCTCTAGATCTGATGCTGATGTTTTTTGGTTGGTTGCAAAACATTTTACTCACAGGAGATGGAAGTGATATTGAGTGATGATGATTGGTGTTTCGTGTTTTGGGCAGGTTGTCTTCATTGTGATAAATCTTCCTATGAATGAGTTACACACTATTCACGTCTTTCCAGACCTCATTCATCTCCATCTTTCTCCATCTTTGAATCTCTCTCTCTATATATATATATATTGTGTATATGTATCTCTAAAGTCCCTTTCCCTTCTTCTTCTTCTTCTTCTTCTTCTTCTTCTTATCTCTGTATATATATGTATGAGTTGGTATGCATTTTTGATTTTGAACCATCTCTATCTGTGTGAATTTAAATGTAGACTTCGAGAACCTTGTGTAAACCTATCTGGTCAATTTTGACATATAGTGGGTTTGTAGAGAGAGACAGAGAGTTTGGGTTTTGAACAGAAAAAAAAATGATTTTGACATGTAGAACCACTCTCTATATATCTGTATATGTAAAAATATTAAACATATAAAGGAATATAAAAATATTAACCAGATAGTGGAATATAAAAATAGTAAACAGGTAAGGGGAAATAGACTTGGTGAATTTTAAATTTGAGCAGATAGATACAAATTTGAATAGATAGAAATAAATTTGACAATAGATACAAAAAAGTTAACAGATAGATATAAATTTAAACAGATAGAAATAAATTTGATAGATAGGTTAAAGGGCAAAACTAGAAACAAAATGTCTTTTAAAATAATAAAACGTACTTCTCATTAAATTATTTCACAAAGCGTAAATTTTTCACCAACAAAAAATATTTATTGTACCTATCGCCTCACACAATTGCTAGATTGGATTTATGGGCAATTTGGTTATTTTAAAATGTGAAGGGTGAAGTGCTTTGGAGTCTTGGGATTTAATTTTATTTTCCAAAAGGGTGTAAATTTTATTTATTTATTTATTTGGATGATTCTTTGTAATTTGAAAATAAACCCATAATCCCCATACTTTGTGGACCAAAGTACATTGCTAACCTCCATTGATATAAGTTTTCTTTAAAAATAATTCTTATTATTTTCTGGTTATGATGGATCATATATGTATGCATGATATTTATTCGTGAAAATTCAAGCTTTCAAATTCATATGCTTTTCTTCCTCTTGTTCTTCTTGATGAAATAAAATCCACATGTTATCAATATATGAACATATAATGAATAGTACATGAGTAACATTTAAAGTTTTTAAGTAAAGATTCACTTAAATAATGGTCTTGCCGGACTGTTGTGTCTGTGATAGAAATCCATAATTTGTGGTAATCACACTAATTTTTTAAAATTTTGCTCAACCTAAGCTAAGAAAGGTCTTGCCTAAACATTATGTGGATGAGTGCATATCTTTTGCAATGACTTCATGTCAGTAAATATTGGGAGAGTCAAAATATTTGCTCCAAGTGTGAGATAAAAGACTTCATGTTATAGTAAATATTAGCAGTCAAAATATTTTGCTCCAAGTATGAGATGTTCATTCAAATCTAAAAATGGGTTATTTACATATGGAGTCGTTAAACTATTGAGAAGTATCATTTTAACTCCTTAAATTATAAAAGCATATAAATGAAATCTCAAAATTATTGAGAAATATTATTTTGTTTCCTAAACTATAAAAGCATACAAATGAACCCCTAAACTATTGGCGTATTTACTTTGACCCTTTCCGTAAGAGGGTCCAATTGGCACATTTTTTTAGTTTAAGAGGTTTATTTGTACGCTTTTATAATTTAGGGGGATAAAGTGATGCTTTTCAATATTTCAAGGGATTCATTTATACTCTTTTATAATTTAAGGGGTCAAAATAACACTTTTTAATAATTTAGGGGTCTTCGTGTAAATAATGCTCTACAAATTAACATTTCCAACAAATACTTCTGAATTATGATTCAGTATGTTTGCTATCAATTAGATTTCGGGTCTACACATCGACATGGTCAAAAAAGAAATTACAGTAATTAATTAAGATTACATTTGGATGATAAAAATCAAAAGGTAAGAATGAAAATCTCATCATGAGTAATAAAATTAAGGTGTCAATGTTATGCAAGCCTTGCATAATTAGCGATTTTCTATGGGAAAATGATAGAATTGTAAATATTACATGGCCATCTTTTTTTCTTTTTATTTTTTATTTTTTACTATTCAATGATGGATTTTCACGAAAGATTGTAAATATCATATTTCTACTTAATTTGAAAATATGATTCTGATTTGGGTAAATAATTAACATAATAACAATCACTTCACTACAAGAAATTACATTTTTGGCGACTAAATTTTTAGTCGCCAAAAGTCACATTTTTAGTCGCCAAAAGATTTTCCCGACTAAATAGTTTGATCGCCAACTTGGTCGCAGAAAGACGGTCGGCGAAGGTATTGGCGACTAGAAAAAATTTAGTCGCCAAAAGTCCTAAAATTGGCTACTAAATAAGTAGTCGCCAAAAGTAAAAAGTATTGGCGACAAAAAAAAACTTTAGTCGCTGAAAGGCTAAATTGGCGACTAATTTTTTAGTCGCCAAAAGCTTACTATTAAATTTAACATCATACTTTTAGCTACTAAAATTTTTGTCGCCAAAACTTAAATTTTTTTTGGCTACTAAATCATTAGTCGCCTAAGTCTTTTTTTTGAATGGCTACTAAATGTTTAGTCACCAAAAGGTTTGTTTCCATTTAATTCTTTTTTTAGCTACTAACTATTTAGTCACTAAAAATATTTAACTTCATTTTTGGCTACTAATTGTTTAGTAGCCAAAAATATCATTTTATATTTTTTTTTTTATTTTAATTAATTTGTCACAACCTGTATATATCCCACGCAACCTGTAAGAGGTATACAAACAAAACAATACATACATATTATTACCCATTTCACAGCACGTATTTCACTTACAACCATCCAAAAAAGAGAATAGCTTTTTTTTTTTTTTGATTAGCAAAATGAAAATATATTGATGATAAAGCAATATACAATCAACAAAACAACAACAAATGGAGAGGGGGGGGGGCACAAAGCTTCCTACAATAAACTCAAGTTTGGCGAGGAGCCAATCAAACACCCGAACTCCAAAACTGAAAAACTGAATAAAAGACAGAAGAACGAAACAAACAGCGGCAAGGCAAAATTGCAGCTGAAGGCCTGAGAATCAGCACAACAACAATCCTAACATCAATCCAAACATCAACACCCGCTAAAGGCCTGAGAATCAGCATTAGTAGCTGCATACGTAACATCAACAACAATCCAAACTCCATGCCAAAACCAATTTCCTTACAAGCATATACCAAACAGAGCAACTCTGCAATTCTGGAGCTTCCTACACAACAATTTATGGGCCTGAGAATCTGCACTAGTAGCTGTGAGTTCCTTCTTAACCTCTTCAGTCTTAGGCTGTTAAAAAAATTCACAAAATAGTGAGTTTCACATAAAATTACAGTTTTCACCCACTTTATAATATGGCATTCACTAAAATAATATTCCAAAAATTAATACCCACTTTCAAGTGAAAGTGACTAACTGAAATAAGAACTTTCTATTTGTAATATTTTTTGGTAAGTTGATGGATGTGTTGGTTTGTGTAGTAAGTTGTGCAAATCATATTGGTGCCCCAAGAAAGCTTACATGTATTTGAGGAAAGGTAAGAATGACCAACCCATTTATCTGAATAGATCAACTGCCATTCTTAACACTCAAAAAATTCAGCCAACTTCAAGCACGTTTAATGATTGATATAAGAATCATCACTCCTCATTATAACTAGTGTCATAAAATAAAGTTGGAGAAAAACCAAAATATTTTAATCACATTTTTTTTTTAATGAATTGCATTAGAAGTTAAAATTCATAAAATCAACCAAAACTCACCAATAATCAAGAAAAATCATTAAAAGATGTAATTGATGTCGAACAATCTAAGATCATCCATACAAATCATACAGCAGATTGTATATATATTACTAATTTGAATTCACAGAAACCTGAATAAAATTTCCATGGAACATCTAGGCATCCACAAAAGTATAGCCAAGTAGAGACGAAATGGATACTAGACACATGGAGTGGGAGAATCAACAAATAATTTTGAAAATATTTGCATCATTTCATAAGATGCGAATCAAAAGACACTACTACATATACAAATATTTTTAAAAACCATAGAAAATAAATTATCAAGCAACACCTTCCTTTGCCATTTCTTCAAGAACATTTTATTTATATATTTTTCTCCATCCCCAATACAGTAATTAATAGGAAAAATGCAAGAAAGTATTATGAACCAGCTTGACCAACATTTAACTTAGTGCTATTTAACAAAAAATAGTAGACTCACAAAAAAGATAGAAACCATCTTATGCTAAGAATTTAAAAGTAAACTGTAAGCAATTATTAGTAAGAGAACCAGATGGCTTTCATACCAACGTTGTTGCATCACTTGAACATTTCAAGAGAGAGTGTGGGGCAATATCCTTCTGTTCATCACGGTACCTAGCTGCATCCTGGAAAAAGGGAAAAGTCAAAAACAGGAAAACAGAACAGTAGAAAGTTAAAAAATTGTAATGTAGTTCATGTCCCCAAACAAGGGTTGCAGTTAAGAGTCAACATTTGGTTACATGCTCAGCCAGACTGAATAAAGATTAAAGAGTGATACTATGAATTAAGAGACAAAAATATTGACATGTTTCGAGAAACCAGCAATTTATGCAACTTCATTGCTGCAAGAAATGATAGTCCAGCAAGATGTATAATTTAAGAAAGAAATTAAGAGACTGAACCTCCAATTTGTGTGCATCACCTCCAAAGAGACTTAATCTCATTGTGTGCATCACTTGAACACATTAATTATCTAAAACTAAACCAAACACTGCAGTAAAAAATTTCTCTAAGTACACCTTTCCAATCATAATTAGAGCATTAAAAATGAAAGTCCACTACTCAAATGCCACACAATCAAATTGTTAATAAAAGAATGATCTTTGCCGTACTTTGAAGAAAAATGGCATTAAGGAATCATAAGCATACGATACCTCAAATCTCTCATCAGCAATGGCCTCATTCATCAACCTGCGCATGCGTAAAATCGGCTTCTCTTCCTCAAATAATCTCAGTGAATCACGAAGTCTAGCGGCCTCGTGATTATTAAATTCCTACTAAAGTTTAATAGAGCAAAGATATCCAATATGCAGAATGCCCAAAATAAAGTTTATTAAATTGGAACCTCTTCCTCAAATAAAGTTTAAATTCCTAACAAAGATATCCAATATGCAGAATGCCCAAAATTGACTTCTTTTCATATGATTAAACTAACCAACACATTCAAATAAGTACAAGAATCTCAGTGAGTTAGAGCATAAAATTGTCTTCAATCCACCTAGTTCCAACTAAATATGAATAAAATATATGGGGCTTCATCAACGAATGAGAATTTAACCACAATATATCTCATCAATAAATCTAGTTGGAGTTTTCACATTATAACTTATGCTTTCTGATGAACCCCATCCTTATTAGAATGAATGAAACGGAAGTTGTAAAAAATGATCACTATTTGGCCACTTTTGTATTCAAGGAACCTTACAGAAATTTGTCTTCTTTTATGACTCCATGGGGCTTGGCTAATTATGCAGTGGTTTGATTTGCTATTAATGTCTATCTCTCTAATGATCTTCATTAATGTCTATCTCTCAATAAAATCACAATACTCTGTAACAGAGTTACAATGGTGTACATATATAATAAGAGTACAATAATTTATTAAAAAAAATCAAAGTACATCAACAGTCTCATTTAAGAGGACATAGATTCATGAGATATCAACAATTCAGGACAATCCCAAAAAGAACATCATCTAATTAATCCCACAATCATTCCTAGACTGATTTAATCATAACCCTCTCGCTAAATCAACAAATTAATTGAAAAAGAATAAACAAAATCTGAAATTTGAAAAAGATCGAGTAACAACCCATCAAATAAGATAAACCAACAATGTCTTTTTGTCGAACACTTTATAGGCAAACAAACCTATAATCCTAGAGCCCATCATGATCTAATATATAACAGGATAGGAGATAACAGTGTAAATACACCTACCTAACAAAATATAACCATGAAAATAGTAATAAATTAAAAATATAAATATATAGAACCCAAAAATCAAATTTTGAACTAATCAAGTGAACCCAAAAAATAATAATAGACCATAGATAATGAACCCAACAAAAAACTAAAACCCAGATAAATTAAGCAAATGGCATTACTAATCCATAAAAAAATAAATGAAAACCTGGAAGAGCGGGCATGGTGCAAGAAGCGACGGGCTTGGGCGACTTCTCGACCTCGACAAGGCACGTACTGCAGTTTCCGGCAATGGAGAGGCGGCTGTGGTAGCAGAATCTGGGAATTTCGACACCGGTGACCTCGCAGGCCTGTAGAACGGTCATTCCCTTTGGGATTTTTATAGCCATCCACGAACACCTCGATCGCGTCTTCCGGGGTTGGAGAAGTGGACCCTAGCTCCTTCCACTGGGGTTCGATTTTGGAGATCATCTAGTGGAGGCCGGGCTTCAGCAGCAACTTCTAGCTTCTCGAGCTCAGCTGTGGAGACGACGGTTCGAACGATGGCATATCTAGGGTTTGGAGATTTGAAACTCAGGGCTCTGGAAGCTAGCAACCCCAACCCCATCTCTCTTACTCACTCTCTCTCTAATAGTGGAAAATGTTTCCTCTGTCTGTTGTGTTGGCAGATCGAAACCAAATATATATATTACACCATTAGCGACTAAATTTTTTAGTCGCCAATTACTTTTATAAATCCCTCAAATTTTTTTAAAAAAATGTCTCCCTCCAATTTTTTTTTTTATTTTTTGGCGACTAAACTGATTTTTGGTCGCTGAAAATATGTTTTGGCGACTAAACTTTTGGTCGCCAAAGATATATATATATATATTTTTTTTAATTTTACATTTGGCGACTAAATATTTTAGTAGCCAATACCTAATAAACAGCGACTAAACTAATTTTTGGTCGCTGAAAATATGTTTTGGCGACTAAACTTTTGGTCGCCAAAAGATAAAAAATAAATTTTTAATTTTATATTTGGCGACTAAATATTTTAGTAGCCAAAACTCAATATACGGCAACAAAAAAATATTTTTGTCGCCAATTCTAGCATTTTTAGCGACTAAATTATTTTTTAGTCGCCAATAATTAATATATCCCGACCAAAAAAATTTAATAGCTAATTTTTATACTTTTGGCGGCCAAAAAAAAGGTTTAGTCGCCAATTCCAAACTTTTGGCGACTAAATTTGTTTTAGTCGTTAATTTTAGTCGCCAAAGGTGTGTTTTGTTGTAGTGCTTTTTTTTTTTTTTTTTTTAATCCATTACAAAGATTAAAGTCATAAGAACTCAACTAGGAATTACATTTTCATTTCCTCTTAAGATTTTTGCTATCCAAACAGGTTTTACACATCATCAATAATACTCAACAACATGCTCTTGATGTAAATATAGTGGTTCCTCCAATATTATCAAGACATTGGATGAACCCCTATTAAATCTTAACGTAAATATAGAGGAACGTGAGATTTTCATGAAAGATTGTAAAGATCATATTTCTACTTAATTTGAAAACGTGATTCTAATTTAGGTAAATAATTGACAATCTCTTTATTCTAATCCATTACAAAGACCAAAGTCAAGTACTCAACTCAAAATTACATTTTCATTTCCTTTGAAGATTCTTATTATAGTACTCATCAACATGCTCTTATGTTGTGTTTGGTTGAGGAATTTGAGAAGGGATTTGGAAAGAAAAATGGAAAAGGTAGGTGAAATGTGAAAAAAAATATACCTACATTTCACATAGTTTCACACACTTTTTCTCTTTCCCTTTTTAAATCCCTCCCCAAATCTCCCAACCAAACACAACATTAATGTAAAACCAAGTCAAATAAGTATTCTTACAATTTTAGTCTATATTAAAAATGATACTTCAAATCAAAACCAATTCGGGAGTGGACAATGAACCAAAAATTAACATAATCCACCAATTAAGATCTAACTCTCAGGGGACGTTGTATGTCAATTGTGGTTTGTGTAAGAAACAACCAGTCAAGTCTCAAATCTCTGACCAAACCAAAGTAGATAAATTTTGAAGTGATATTTTAAGAGTGTTAAACAATAGGTTTCCATGAGACAACCATGGCAATTATCAATGATTAGACACCATTTGAATCTCAAACGCGAGTGAGTAAAAGAAAAATTGTTTTCGCCAATATATGGCGACCTTATATGGTAAATTGTTTATCCGATCTTTGAAAGACATCTTCAACTTTAACAAATGAGTAATACTACAAACTCAAAAAAAAAAATTATTCAGAAATATCAATATGTGGTTCAGATTCATTCTGCACATGAGTCCTATAATACACACACCACACACTTCATTCTTGATCCAAATCTAGGACAGTGTGCTTGTTTGGTGCAGCTTAAAAGCTGCTTATTTTAACTTTTAGCTTAATTTAAGCTATTTTGATGTGTTTGATTTAGTTTATAGCTTATAACTTATAACTTTTTGGAAGTCAGAAATCAGCTTATTCTTTGAGTGGGACAGTAGATGCTTAATTTATAAGTCAGAAATCAGCTTATGTTTATAGTTATAAACTATAAGCTATTTAAACATAAATTATAAGCACTTTTCTACAACTCTACTAAACAGGGCCAATAAATCTAGATTCCCAGACTTACTGTTAACAAATAGAGCAACTTCATTTTCATCTTCCTCCATAACCATAACAATGACACTAAAACTACTACACTTATCTAGGTAAAGACACCATGGGCTTATGGGTGACATTGGAAGAGGCACAACAATGGGCTTCATTTATACCTTCGAGTGTCACTTTTAAGAGGCAATATTTTAATGAGAAAACATCATAATCAGTGAATATTTGAAAAAGTAATTATAAATTAATGAGAAATTTTATAAATATTAACAATTAAATTTATAAACTTTCATGAATTTTTATTTTCTTCTGCCTTCAACTGTGGTGTGATTACCCCTATTTTAATCACCTCCACTCTTTGTTCCTTATAAATTAATTAGCTTATTTATTTATTTATAATTTTTCCAAAACTTGGTACCTATGAAGTACAGGTGCGGGTACATAAACTGATCGGGTACATCAAGGGTATATCCATATGGCAAGACCTAAGAAAAATGGGATACAAGTACGGGGTAGGGTATGTTAATAAATTTTTATTTTATTTTATTTTTTATAATTTATAATTTGAGATTCAATCTATAAATTAAAGTTCAATACCAAAATCAAAAGGAAAAATTACAAAATTAAAAGAGAAATAATAGTTCAACAATACCTATACCAAAGCAAAATCCATAAGTTATTTTAATGTCAATAAATAGGATAAATTACCAAGTAAAGTTTTATTCCAAAAACAAACCAAACAAATTTTGAAAGTTTGAAATTTCAATTTTCACTTTCATTAATTTCATCATTGAATAATACATTTTTCATCTCTTGTACATTAAGTAAAGGATTTCTAATTTTAAGTAAATCAAAACTCTCTAATAAGTTAAACGTATCTCTATTGATGTCTCATAATTTGGTGTACTCCTTATGTACACATTCCATACCCATGAAGTACCCAACTATTAAAGAATATATAAAAAATACCTGATATGCATTTCAAGTACCCGATACTAAGGGTGGGTATCGGCCCGCTGGTTTGACCAGTTTACCCAACCCAACCTTACTCTTTTAGGACTTGGAAATATTATTTTAGCCCATAGGACTGGGTGGGTTGATTTTTCAATCTGATTAATTAACAGGTTGGGTTTGGGAATTATATTTTTTGCCTGGCCCAGCCCAGCCCGCCACATATTTAATTTAAATAATTAATTAATTTATATAATATGTTGAATATATATATACTGTTTTATTGTTCAAGTAGTCACTGTTTTGCTAAAGACATTTACAAAAAAAAAAAAAAAATGTTTGAACAAATTTGAAGTTTTAATTATGGATGTTTTTATTTTAATTTGATGCGTTACCTGTTTGGCAACAATTTCGTTTTCAGTTTATATTTACAAAAATTTTAAAAATTATCATAAAAACTTATTTGATAAATTTTTTGATTTATAAATGGTTGTCTCAGTTTGTAAATTTGAGAAAAAAACGTAAACTCAAAAAATGAGTTTATGTTAGTTTTTAAATAGAAATTTAAAAATTTGACTAACAAATTTTTTTTTCAATTAATTTTTTATTAATTTTTTTTTACAATTAATTTTGTTTTCAATTATAATGTATATGATCCCATTGTCATAAATAATAAAAAAAATAAATATAAATATTTTAGGCCTGAACAAACATGTTTTTTAGTTTATGTTTTTAAAGTTTTTCAAACATTTTGCTCAAACCAAACGTTTTTGTAGTTTATATATTTTTAAAAATAAACAAAAATCAGTTTATAAAATTTTTGTAAACATAAACCAAAAACGTAAACGTTACCAAACGCTACCCATTTGGTTTTAAAACTTCTGAACTTTTGGAATTATGAGTGTGTTTGGTTTTAAAAATTTTGTAATTTTTTAATTAATATGGTATTAAATATTTAAGGATTGATAATGATTTGAATTTTTGGTTGATAATGGATTAAATATTTAATGGTTAGTTGTTTTATAAACCTTTACTATTTATGAAAAAATAACAAGTACTATGATGTTTAATTTTAATTTTAATTATTTTAATTTTAATTTTTTATATTTTTTATAGCTTAGGTTTATGGCTCAATGGAAGGCCTTGGGAATTATAATTTATATAGGGCTGGTTTGAGTTGATTATATAGGCTCGATATTCAGACCGGGCGAACTTGGGTAGATACATTCCCTTATTGGGTAATGCCAGCCCGATGAATGACTACCCTTACCCGGTACACATGTAACTCTATCAATAGGTGTATCGTCAATATCCAATGAATAATGTTAGGATACATATATGGACCCTATGCCTATATAGTACATTTGATCATTTATTTAATAAAAAATTTATACAGATAGAATGGAAAATATGACAAACACGGAGGCCAAAACTCTTTAGAATGGATAAGCTTCCAACTTCAGAAGCCACAACTCATTAATTTTGCTAAAATGGAAAAAATAAATGAATGCTATATGTATCTAATTCCCAAATTTAAATTAATATTAATGACATATCAAATAATGGTATATTTATCATTTATCTTATTTTTTTACTTTATTAGATAATTGAGTACATTCATATGTGTTTGTGTAATGAGTCTCACACGAATCCAACTAAATTCCTACCGTCAGGAATGTATTATCACATAATAAACACAATATAATAAGAGAAGCTGAAATGCATACCATTATTAGTGAGATAATCATTCTTGGAGAAGATAGACTGCAAATTAAAGTTTTTTTTTATTTTTTATTTTTTATTTTTGAAAGTCTTGTAATAAAATAAATTATGAGTTTTTAATTTTGTTAATTTAAATTATAATCTTTAGATTTGTTTTTAATCTAAATTATTTGTCTATTGCCGTCAACTAAAATTGATAGAAAAATGGCATTATAGTTATCAATAAGTCTGACTGCACAGATACCAAACATAAGATGTGACACATATGTTTGACATGGGGTGGGTTCCACATGTAGGTCCCACATCATGTGGACTCCACCCCGAGATATATGTGTCCCATTTTATATTTGGTGTTTATGTTCCTAAGATTACTCTTAATTTTGTTAATTTAAATTATAATCTTTTGATTTATTTTTAATCTAAATTATTTATTTATTTTCGTTAAGTAAAATTGATAGAAAAATAATATTATAGTTATCAATAAGTCTAGCGGCACAGACACCAAACACAGAATGTGACACGTATATCTTACATGGTATGGGTCACACATGTAAGTCCCACGTCATGTGGATAACAATATATGTGTTCCATTCTGTATTTGGTATATGTATTCCTAGAATTATTTTATGGTTATTATACTCAAGGTGTACTAAAAATGTCTAAAATAATTTTTTTTTTATTGATCTTAATGACTAAAATATTTTTTTTTTTCCATTAGTTCAACTAAACAAAAATAGACAAATAATATAAATTAAAAATAAATCAAAATATTAAAATTTAATTGATATAATTAAAAAGTGAACGTTTATTTTATTGTAAAGTTTAAATACTAGAGTTTTTTTGTGTGTAATTTTCCCATTATTTTTATACGTTTATATTTTTTTACTATTAAACAGGAAGCGCAAAATCCACACACATCTCTCATTGATGCAAAGTTACTAGTAGATCAATCTTACCAAGTGTCCGTATTAGTAAAGATAAATCACATATTTTTTTCAGAGAATATTTAAAAAGTGAAAAGTGGTAAAAATAAAATTTGTAAAAGTACAAGTAGTTTATATAAAAAATGTGTGCAAGTCTTGTACATCTATAAATTTAAAAAATAAAAAAATAAAAAATTTCTTCTTTTCTCATATTTTTTATATTCTCTCTATTTTTGAAGAAAAAAAATTACAATTAAGTATAATTTTTTTAAAAATAATTTTGAATAAGTGATAAACTTTATAAATATTAATAATTAAAGTTACAAATCTATTTATATATCTGTAATTATTTTGTGAAATTGTCACTGACATATAATTTCTCTCCCTCTCATCGGAATTTATTAAATAATTTTTATATAGTAACCATTAACATATATGCACTTGTGAAATGTGGGTTAGTCGTTTTCCATTGACATTTGTGCATTGATGATTATGATTTCATTTGGGAAATTGGTTATTTTAATAAGTTATTTTAATTTTTAATTATTTTAATAGGTTATAATTTTTGTATTTGAAAAGAATGTTAATTTTTTTTTATAATTAAATATAATATTTGTAAGAAAAAAAGTAAAATGATTATAAATTTAATGTGATATTTTATTTTATTAATTACTTTAATATATTTTATATTTTTATAAATTTTAATCCAAAAAAAAAATCTAAATTTAACTTTTCAAACGCCGCCTATATATGATTATATGGATTTTCTATCACAAGGTTGATGTGACCCTCAATATTTATCCTTATTGAATGTATAATATTTCCCTAGTTTTATTGGAAACAAAAACTATGAGACATTTTGGGAAATTTCATTTATAATAATTTAACATATTAATTTATTAACATTTTATTTTCCTATTTTATCACTCTACTTTGTTTTAAATGCACTATCTTCTTTATCTTTATTATACATAATTAGATTAATATTCTTGAAATTTTAATTTTTTTTTTCAAGAAATGTAATTGGGTGAAAATATATTAATATAACTATGTATAATAAAAATAAAAATAATATATTTAAAGTATAATAGAGTAAAAAATAGCGACTTCTTTTTAAATTTGTGCCTATGCAAGCATTTTCCATACACCAACAGATTGGTATCTTTGAGGTGTTTTGGAAGAATGATATTTTGAAAAGATGGTTAAAAGTTAATTTTTAATTTTTTTAAATTTTTTTGTGAGAGAATAAAGTGGGTTAAAAATTAAGAAATGACTTTTAATCTATTTTTCAAAGTAAGCATTTATTGAAAGTGACTACCTCTTAAATGACCTCAAGATCATGACAGATTGGCATCTTTATTTAAAGAGATTTCCTCTTAAATGACCTCAAGGTCCTAATAGACAGTTTAGATTGTGTGTGTGAGTTTTTAACTTTTGAATTGCTTGATTACTATTTATTTATTTATTATTTTTTTTGTTTTTAAACGATATGATTCGCGTAAGATATAACAGTGAAATCTAATGACCAAATACATAATAAAAACCAAATACAATACCAAAAAAAAAAAAAATTATTAAAAAAACTCCTAAAGTGAGAAAACTCGAATAATTTTCTCTTGGAAAAAGATTGGTAGCTCGAGAAATTGGCTCGAAAGAGAAGAGAGGGGAAGAAGAGGAGAGAGGAGAGGTCATCTTAGCTCCCCGTCGTCGTCGCAGCTCTCCTCCAGTCCTTCTTCTTCCTCCTCCGTCGTAGCCCCGCCGTAGCTCGTCGCAGCCCCACCTCCGGCCCCGCCTCCTCCTCCAGCCCGATTTTTATGGCCCCCTCCCCTCCACTTCTCCTTCTTCCTCCTCCTTCCCCCTCCTCCCGATCTGCAGACCCATCCTTCTTCTTTTTCTCCCTTCATTTTCTTCTTCCTTTTGCAACAAAAACACAGGAAAAAAAAAAAGACACCAAAACGACGTTGTTTTGGTATCAAGCCAAATTGGGGCCACAGAGTTTCGAGCTACGTAGCGGGGTCGTTTCCTCTTAAATGACCTCAGGTCCTAACAGATTGGCATCTTTATTTAAAGGAATTTCCTCTTAAATGACTTCAAGGTCCTAACAGACTGTTTAGATTGTGTGAGTTTTTAACCTTTGGATTGCTTGATTATTTTTTATTTTTTTTGAAGATTTAATTCATATAAGATATTGTGGGGACATAATTTTTGAATGACAACATGTGGCCGAGGTGGCACTGAAGTGCCAACCGAGGTGCCACGTGTCCTGGTCGTGATGCCGAGATAATCTCGGTTAGGCCGAGACTATCTGTGAGGATATCAGAATCCGGGATAAGCGGATAAGGGACAAGAGTTCTAGAATAAGAAAGGACTTCAGTTTAGATAAAGATAAGACTCTTAGAGAGTTTATCCCAATCTCACTAGGAGTCCAGCATTAGCATTGAGCTAGAGTCCATAGAAACTAGGCTTCTATTGGGATTAGATCCGTGTTGGCTATAGAAGAGAGGCACCCTCGTGGGTCTAAGGTGCGCTTTTTGTTTTCTGAATAGTGAGTTAAGCACTTTTGCTATCTTTGAGAGATAACTGATTTGATCGTCGAAGTGCCCCGGGTGGACGAATCACCGCCAGAATCTTATCTTTCTGTGACAGGTCGTTCGGGCTTAATTTATTCTGCCGGTGTTCTCCAGCTGAGTACCTGTTTGGTAGTGTGGTAGGAAATTGACACACATAATTTGGCGTCGTCTGTGGGAAAGAAAGGAGAATAGATGGCCAACGACAGACAGAAAGAAAAGGTTGGAGACGATATCCCCGCTGGAAGTGGTAAGCACATTGACCCTAACGTGGAGGAGGATAACTGTAACGAAGAATCTCGGGATCAGAATCTCGGAGAGAATGACGTCGGCCAGGAGGGCGACGTACCAAAGAAAGCAGACCGAGGTGGGTATTACAACGAGAACGACCTCCAGGTATGAAAAAGATGCCTACAGAGGGATGGAGAGATGAATGGAATGAAAGACAAATTGGCAGACCTGCAAACGGTCGTCAATTTCATGATGCAGAACAATGTCATGCAGCCACCGTTCCCGTTACAAGACACGCCGATTCCAGCGGCCAAGAACAATGCCCAGAAGGGAGGGCAAAAAATAGTCCCTGTCGCCCCCCAGCACACCAGGACCAAGGAACACTCTCACCGGCTTTCAAAGGAGGTCGGGCGAGAAGAGTCAATGAAAGGAGATTCACGGAGGACGCATCGTACCAAAGAAGCTGACCCCAAAGAACATCGGCATGTTCAAAGGAAGGAACTCTATTTCGACGCAACTAACAAAGAGAGGTCCAAGAGGACTCACAATGACACTAGAAATAGCGCACCGAAGAGGCTGAAATCTGGTGATAGCCGAGCTCCTGAACGGACCAAGGAGGATCTAAGGGATTACCTCCAGAGGAAGCAACATGATGCCGAGGTAACCTCTTCGGTCAAGCCGAGAATGCCGTTTTCGATAGAATTGGATAAATTAAAAGCCCTTAAAAGGTTCAATATGCCGAGATTCCAAATATACGACGGTAAGTTGGACCCCAACTTTTATGTTGGCTTGTACCTGAACTCGATGGCACTATACACCGGGAACGAGCCGTTGCTTTGCAAGGTGTTCCTCTCGTCCTTTCGGGAAATTGCATCGGACTGGTTTCACAAGTTGCCGAACGGAACTGTGAAAACTTGGAAAGGCCTGGCCGAGATGTTCGTGGCCAGGTTTGTGACAAACAAACTACAGCCATTAAGGGTGGACTCCCTGATGGCTCTGAGAATCAGTGAGGATGAAAGCCTTAGAGCCTATGCCAAGAGGTACTATGAGGTGTTCAACCGAATACCAAGGTGCAACCAAGAGGTAGCGGTCGTGTCTTTTAAGAACGGCCTGAACGATGATTGTCTACATCGAAAATCATTGGCAAAGACACTGCCAAAAAGTATGAAGGAACTCATGGCTAGAATTGAGAAGTATGCGAGGGCTGAGGAAGACACGCTGGGGACAAAGGCGTCAAAACAAGAGAAGAGAAACGGCTCGCCGAAGCGAGGCCGAGGTAATGATGGATACAATAAGTAAAAGACAGGATTAAGGGCTACGCAGGTAGTCACAACCGTATTCCGAATCCCGGTTTACAAAGTCTTGGAAAAAATCTAAAATCAACCCTATTATAGAGCATCAGTAAGGGTTCTGGGCGAATTTATGGGAAGAAGCCAAGACAAGCACTGTGCTTACCAAAATGAAGATGGGCATCTGACTCAGGGGTGTAGAGCCCCGAAGGCACATCTGGAAGACCTGGTAAGACAAGGTCATTTAAAGGACCTTGTAGACGAGGCCAGGACAAGGGAAGAGCAAGCAAGACTACTTCAGGCACCGGCAGTACCACCTCCTCCAACACCACAGCCGCAAGTAGGCGGACATCGAGTAATCAATGTGATTCACTCAAAGGTCAATGAGAACGAAATATGTGGGGAGACTCAGAAGGTAAAGCACTTGCAGCATGTGTACCAGGTCCGACAGAAAAGACCCAGGGTAGACGAGTGCCAGGGACCAGTGGTGTCCTTCACTGAAGATGACCTAGAGATGGTGTAACATCCACATAATAATGCCTTGGTAATATTCCTCCAGATTGGAGAATGCCAAGTGAAGCGCATCTTAATCGACCAGGGCAGCTCTTGTGACATCATGTATGTCAAGTGTTACAAAAAGCTTGGCTTTCACCAAGATGATATGGAACAATCCAATGGTCCAATGGTCGGGTTCAATGGAATGCCGACATGGCCCCTAGGAGCAGTAAGTTTAGAAGTGCAAGCTGGCACCAAGAAGGTAAAAACTGAGTTCACAGTAATTGACACTCCCTCCCCTTACAATGCTATCTTGGGAAAGCCATAGCTACATGCAATGAGGGTTGTTCCCTCAACATTGCACCAGCTGTTGCGATTCCCATCAGAGTATGGAATTGAGGAGGTCAGAGGGGATCAGGTGCAGGCAAAGAATTGCTCCATGGAAGCAATGAAATCTACCTGCAACATACAAAAACCAGAAGCAGCAGAGATCGAGGATGAGGACATGGAAGTCCTGGAGGACGTTGGCAAAGAACCAGCCGAGAAGAGTGACGAAGCCCTAAAGAAAATCCTTGTCCAGCAAGGGGATGAGGAGCACTTCTTCCTTCTCGGCTCGGGCTTGGTTAAAGAAGAGGAAAAAGAGCTAGAGGCGTTCTTGAGAGCAAACATTGAGGTGTTTTCCTGGACGCCGTACGAGATGTCTAGCATTAACCCCGAGGTCACTTGCCATAAACTGAATGTAGACAGGTCGGCTAAACCTTTCATCCAGCGAGCAAGAAAGCCGACGTTGATGCATGTTGAGGCAGGAGAAGAGGAAGTGCATAAACTTCTGGAGGCCAGGGCCATTCGAGAGGTGAACTACCCAGCATGGCTATCAAACACGGTCGTCGTAAAGAAAAAGAATGGGAAGTAGAGGGTATGTGTGGACTTCACCAGCCTGAACAAGGCTTGTCCCAAAGACAGTTTCCTACTACCCAAGATTGACCAATTGGTGGATGCCACTTCAGGGCATGGAATGATGAGCTTCCTGGATGCTTACAGGGGGTATCATTAGATAGCTATGTACCCCCCAAATGAGGAGAAGACTGCATTTATTACCCCAAAAGGTATGTATTGCTATAGAGTGATGCCTTTCGAGTTGAAAAATGCAGGAGCAACTTATCAGAGACTGGTGACCAAGATGTTCAGACATCTAGTAGGAAGAACAATAGAGGTATACATAGATGACATGGTTGTGAAGACCAAGGAACCTGAGGATCATCTGGAAGACTTAAAGGCAGTTTTTGACATCCTTAGAACATATCGGCTCCGACTCAATGCATCGAAGTGCACATTTGGAGTTGGGTCTGATAAGTTCTTAGGAAACTTGGTTACCAGAAGGGGCATTGAGGCTAGCTCGGATCAGATCAAGACCATTTTAGAATTAAAAAGTCCAACATCGGCAAAGCAAGTGCAGATGTTGATTGGAAGGGCTGCAGCCCTGAATAGATTCATAAGCAGAAACTCTGACAAATGTAAACATTTCTTCAGCTTAATAAAGAAAGCCACAGACTTCTTATGGACAGAAGAGTGTGAAGTCGCCTTGGCCGACTTGAAGAAGTATTTGACCACAGCTCCAGTTCTCTCAAATCCAGTACCTGGAGAGGAGATGTTCTTATACTTGGTAGTTTCAAAGCATGCAGTGAGTGCAGTAGTAATCAGAGAAGAAAAGGGAGAGCAAATGACAGTTTACTACGTGAGTAAAACCCTAGCTGATGTAGAGACCAGATACCTACCCTTGGAGAAGTTAACACTGGCTTTAGTAATGGCTTCTAAAAACCTGAACCATTACTTTCAAGCCCACAAAATTGTGGTGTTAACTGAGCATCCCTTGAAATCCCCGTTGCAGCAGGGAGATCTGACAGACAGAATAGCCAGATGGGCAGTGGTGTTGGGCCAATATGATCTGGAATTCAGACCCAAAACAACAATCAAAGGCCAAGTTGTGGCCGAGTTCACACCAAGCGCCATCATACATCGGGCTCCATTGAGCCGAGGTATATGATGTCCGAATGAATGAGGAGAAACCCAGCTAGGGATAGCAGAACAAAAGAAGGAAGAGAAACTCAGGCTTGGTTTGGGAAGTGGCTATTTTAGTAACTTTTTGGCTTTTTACGAAAAGGCGTGCAGAAAAGTAGAGAGGTGATGTGATGTGTTTTAGTTGGCTTTTTGACTTTTTGGCTATTTTAGCCACTTCCCAAACGAGGCTTCAGTCTATGCAGTATTTACATTGGTGACTCCTTCCACTTGTTTGTTGATGGGAGTTCCAACTGACAAGGAGCGGGAGCAGGAGTAGTGCCAATATCGCCAGATGGGCAGATACTAGAACAATCCATTCATTTGGGGTTAAGGCCTCAAACAATGAGGCAGAGTATGAAGCCTTGATCACAGGGTTAAAGTTGGCAGCAGCAACGGAAACCGACGAAGTGATGGTCTTCTGTGACTCCCAGCTTATTGTCAACCAGGCAACAGGTAAATACGCTGCCCAAGATGAAAGGATGGTGGCCTATATAAAGAAGGTGGGCAGACTGATGACATTGTTCCAAAATTGCCGACTACAGCAAGTCGGCCGAGATGACAACAACCATGCTAATGCTTTGGCCAACCTAGCTAGTGCAATGAAACCAGGTGAGGCAAGGACAATAATGATTAAATACTTGTCAGGTCCAAGTGTAGAACCACTGAACACGGAGCATGAAACAATATGTGTGGATATAGGACCAAGCTGGATGGATGCAGTAATAGTATTCCTTAAAAAGGGAAAACTGCCAGATGATCATAAAGAAGCACACAAGATCAGACTAAAGTCGGTAAGATTCAGTTTGACAGTAGAGGGTCATCTCTACAGAAGATCTTTTGCTGGTCCCCTTTTGAGGTGTGTGCATCCTTCACAAGTTGAATACTTCTTGTATGAGATACATGAAGGAGTATGTGGAAGCCACACTGGGGGTAGGTCACTTGCTCATAGGGCCATTACTCAGGGGTACTGGTGGCCCTATATGTAGAAAGATGCTGAAGCCTATGTTAGAAAATATAAGAAGTGTCAGAGGTTTGCACTTTTGATACACCAACCAGCAGCAGATCTGAACCAAGTGTCCAGCCCTTGGCCATTCGCCCAATGGGGCATGGACCTTGTTGGACAACTACCTTAAGCAACTGGACAAAGGAAGTTCTTGCTAGTAGCAACAGATTACTTCACCAAGTGGGTTGAAGCTGAACCCCTTGCAAAGATTCGGGACATTGATGTAAAAAACTTCATATAAAAAAACATCATCACCAGGTTTGGGATCCCAAGAGCCACTACAACAAAAAGCAGATTTCGCGACTAAAACTGGAGTTTTCGTCGTTGAAAGTAGTAGAATTGGTGACTAAAATGGAATTAGTCGCCAAAATTGATCAGTTTTGCCGACTAAAAGAGTTTAGTCGCCGAATATAAGGGTTTTAGCGACCAAAAGTCAGTTTAGTCGCCGGATATAAGGGTTTTAGCGACTAAAAGTCAGTTTAGTCGCCGAATATAGGGGTTTCAGCGACTAAAGGTTTTTTGGTAGCCAAAAGTGACAGTTTTTGGCGGCTAAAATAATTTAGTAGCCAAAAATATAGGTTTTGGCGACTAAAAAACAGTTTGGTCGCCGATTCTACGTGTTTTGGCGACTAAAAACAGTTTAGTCGCTGAAAGTGGAGCTTTTTGGCTACTAAAAAAAAATTAGTAGCTAAAAATAGTCAATTGGCGACTAAAATTCAGTTTAGTAGCCAAAAGGGGACTTTTTGGCGACTAAAAATAGGTTTAGTCGCCAAAACTGGTTATTTTTAGACGGGAATGAATTTTTTTTAGCGAATAAAAACTAATTAGTAACCAAAACTATACAATTGGCGACTAAAAAATAGATTTAGTCGCCAAAAGTGATCTAATTTTTTTTAGTAAATAATTTATTTTTTACATAAATTATATTGAATAAAAATAATTATTTTTATATATATAGTTTTGTATTAATACCGGTCAAAGTAATATATAAATAATATATGTTGCATTTATATTCATGTGATATTGTAGTAGCATAGTGGGGAGAGTGTGTTGGTAAAGGTTTGAAATGTGGGATGGGTCGGTGGTTCGAATCTTGGAAACAGCAGAGGGTAAAAATTTTTTTTTTCTAAAATATGCTTTTGGCGACTAAAAACTAGTGGTCGCCAAAAGATTGACTATTGACGACGAAAAGCTTAGTCGGCAAATGAATAAATAAAAAAAAAAAATTTCACTATTGGCGACTAAAAGATTAGTCGCTAAATGTATAATTTTCAAAAGTGTAATTGACTGTTGGCGACAAATGCTTTGGTCACTGAAGACTAAAACTTTGACGACTAAAACTTTTTTAGTCGCCAATACCTCCGCCGACCATCTATTCGCGACAAAACCGGTGACTAAAATATTTAGTCGGGGAAAGTGAAAAGTCGACTTTTGGCGACTAAAAAAGGACTTTTGGCGACTAAAAGTTTAGTCGCCAAAGGCGTTTTTTCTTATAGTGAGCAATAATAGCAGACAATGGAACACAATTTGACAGTAAGCTAATCAAGAGCTTCTGTACAAAGCACAAGATCAAGAATTATTATTCTACTCCAAGTTTCCTTAGAGTAATGGTCAAGCAGAAGCATCCAATAAGGTCATCTTTGATGGGATCAAGAAGAGACTGGAAGCAACAAAGGGAAAATGGGTGGATGAGTTGCCCAGTGTACTCTAGGCATATCGGACTATGCCGAGAAGATCAACTGGGGAATCCCCATTTTCCATGGCTTATGGCACAGAAGCAGTTATTCTACTGGAGGTCGGCATCCCAGGGATCAGAACCCGGGGAGTAGAAAACGGGACCAATGAGGCATACTTGGCCCGAGATCTAGATCTGCTAGAAAAAAGAAGGGAGAAAGCAGTAATTCAGTTAGGAGCATACCAGCAACAACTTGCCAGGGCCTATAATAAGAAGGTTAACCCACGAGAGTTCCAAGTTGGGGACCTCGTCCTCAGAAAGGTTGTCGGCAACAAAAAGGATCCTAGAGAGGGCAAGCTTGGCCCAAATTAGGAGAGACCTTATAGAATCATCTTCGTCTTGGGCAATGGCGCATACCGACTTGAAGACAGTGAAGGCAAAGAGTTGCCAAGACCCTGGAATACTTGTAATCTGAAGTTTTTCTATCATTAGATTTTTTGTTTTTTAAGTTTATTGGTATTAGCCGAAGTAATAATAAAGTCTTAGCTTGATTTTTAAAACTTGTATAGTATGACTGACCAGTCACTTGGCGATATTTCTAATTGAAACATGACGAATAATTTAGACTTATTATATAGCATAGTTGAATTATACTTGCATATAATAGAGTTGAACTAAGTTGGCGATGTTTCTGATTGAAACATGACGAATAACTTAGACTTATTATATGGCAGAGATTGAATTATACTTGCATATAATAGAGTTGAACTAAGTTGGCAATGTTTCTGATCGAAATATGACGAATAACTTAGACTTATTATGTGACAGAGTTGAATTATACTTGCATATAATAGAGTTGAACTAAGTTGAAATTAACCTGGACTTGCCATATCGGCAGAGACAAACACAGATTGAAACTAAGTATATAGATTAACAGAGAGACCAAGATTGGTAACCTCGGCCAGTCTTTGTTTGAATCTCACCTTGGCGACGAGGTCAAAGCCACATACTTAATGAGAACCCAAGTGAAACTTAAGTTCACATTAGGGGGCAGAGGGCTAGAAGAATGATGCTTGAGAGTTGGAATTTACAAGCTAAAGACTAGTTTAACACTTGTTGAAAATTTACGAAAAAATTTACAAGTTGAAGTTAAGCCGATGTCATGTTAAAGGAAGGATGGTTTCATACTTGTTGAAAATTTACGAAAAAATTTACAAGTTGAAGTTATGCCAAGATTTTGTTGAAAGAAGTATCTACGTGCTTGCCGAGATTACCACGTTGCCAAGACTTGGAAGATACTTGAAGATAGAAGTCTTGCTAAGTAAAGTAAAGTGGCAGGTTTTTGTATAGCACTTGTGAAAAATATTTTTTACAATGTTTTCAAGTGTTAAGCCAAGGCTGAGATAAGCAAGATTGGAAGTTTTGCCCGGGGTATGTTAATCCGAGGAGACTATACAAGAAAGGCATCAATTGAAGACATGCAAATTATTCTAAGTATAGAATCATACAAGACAATAAAAAAAAAAAAAAAAAAAAAAAAAAACATGTAAACACTTGAAAGAAGAAGTTGTCTTGCATTCAAAGATGAGAAAGGGCACTTCGACCTACAAAGGGATTACTTGTTCAGATTACAAAAGTGGCACGTCGGCCAAATTAAAGCTAACATTGTTTCAAAAATGAGAAAAAAGTACAAGGTACAAGAAACAAAGCAAAAAATTATAACAAGACTACTCGACAGGCTGGGTCTCGGTCCCAGAAGACAACTGGGGAATCTCCTCGGCAGCCTTCTCAGCCTCGAGCTCGGCGTCGATCTCTTGTAAAGTCTGACCGATGCTCCTCTCGGCGATTGGCACCTCGGAGGTTGTCTTCTGGGAGGAGACACCCTTTGAGACTTCGTCTTCCTCATCCTGAGTCAAGTCCAAGACTTGACCATTCAAAGTTGGGGACTTGGCCCTAGCATCTTCTTCTATCTTCTCGGCCTCAGCTTCCTCCTCGAACTCAGCCTTGTCCTCGGACTGGCTTAAAGTATGGGAGAATGGCAGGATGAGTCGGCTTTCATCTTTAAGCGGAGAATCCTCGGGGACGTCCAATTCTTTCAAAGCAGTCATCCAGCCAAGGGAGTAACCCTTGTTGTATGCCTTCTTAACCTACTTCTTGTAGTCCTCGTGGACATCGGCTGCTCCCTCGGAGTAGGCCTTCTCGTCCGCCGCCTTGATCTCGGCTTCTTTTGTGGCCAAGGCAGCCCAAAGCTTGGCCTGGGCTTCGGCCATTTTTGCTTTGGCCTCTTTTTTCTCGGCTTCAAGGACCTTGGCAATGGCCTCAGCAACTTATGCCCTCTCATCGGCCTCATCTTGGGCCTGTTTGGCCACCTTAACTTGATCCGCCAGTGTTTTCATCTTGGCCTCGGCTCTGTTGACCGTCTTCAATAAACTAGCAGCCTCCTTGATCTTGTTGACCAACTCCTTCTTGATGTCAAAAGCCTGCATTGCGAAGGAGTGGGCATGCTGGATCGCCTAGAAGAGATGGACAAAACAAAAATTAGTGAAATTCTCTAAGTATGGAAAAACAAAGAATGAAAGTGCCAAGTATTAGGGGCTTACTTGTACAAAGTGCTGCAACATCAGAGCAAAGTTTTCATATTCGTTGACCTCGGCGTTGCGTTCAAGGTCTTTTGGAAGGAGCAAGGCAGTAGAGAGGGCAACGCCGACTTCAAGGTTAGTCGCGTTGTTGCTGGCTCTAAGTGGCTTATCCTCAATGGTGATTGAAGGGGCCTAAGGGTCATCTGATTTCATAGACCCGAGGCTATTGCAGACTCTGACCTCGGCTTCTTTGACCAGGTTGATTCAGAGGAAGCAGCCTCGGTGGGCCTCTTTTCGGCAACAGAGGCATTTTTTTCTGCTTCAACAATCTTGGAGATCGGCAAGGTGTTCTCAGAGTCGATCTGAGTTACCGTTGCCTTAGGTTGGGCTTTCTTCAATCTTTTCTGCTTTGGCTTTGGCTAAGACTGGGATGGTGAAATTTGAGCGGTGACAGAGTTAGGGATGTCGGCTAGAAGGTCGTCTGTTACAGCCTTCTTACGACCCATCTCGATGGCGGCTACAGTTCGATGTCGGCGCTTGCATTGAGAAGGCGGGATTAGTTGTGAAGCCGAGGTTGATGGCTATTCTGCGGGATCAGAGGTTGATCCTTGATCCGGCCGAGGTAATGAAGTTGTAGGAGGAGTTGTGGCAGAAGGAGGAGACTTGCTCTTCTTTGAGACGTCGGGCAAGACGGATTTGTAAGTTGGGATATAATTCAAGAGCAGAGGAGCCTTGCGTTGATTAATAGGCAAGTTAAGTAGCTCCTTAAAATCCTTGCTGGGATAGAAGTTTTTTCGGAAGTCCTTTGGAGGCTAAGGAAGAACTGCAAAATAAAACATACAGACGTTAAAACATATAAAAATATCAAAGTAAAAAAGACTTGAGAATCAAGTAGAAGTAAACACTTGGATCTTACCATCTCTCTCTTTGAACAGTGTACGGCTTAGAGGGTAGAGGTGAAGGTCGTCATCTAGAAGGAACTTCCAGTTTCCCGAGACGATGAAATAATCGTCCCCGACGCCCTTGTTGGAATCAAGGAGGTCGGTGATGAGTTTGTATTCCGTCGACCTCGGCTTAAGGTAGTAAATGTAGCCAAGGCCACACATGGTGTAACAGTACTAGATGTCGACTAGAGTTACCCTAGCATTTTCTCGGCTAGCTAAGGCGATAATACCGTTGATGACTCTGTAAGAGTTAATGGCTAATTACATTGGTTGAATTTATAATAGTGAAGGACTTCTCAGAAAAGAATATCGAGAGGGAGCCTAAGTCCACATTCTACGAAAGCTACGACTGGAAAAGGCATAGAGTCGTCCTTAGACATGATGGAGTCCTCCTCCCTAGCCAACCTAAGGTGAACGTCGGCAGGAATGGCGAACTCTTGCCTGAAATATTCTAGCTTAAGTGGGGTGTCTACCTTCTACCTCTACATACCCATAACGTTGGCTTAAAGGGAAAGTGGTGGATTGAAAAAGGAAGTGGTTTGTTAGGGTTTAAAGGACCTTGGCAAAACCTAAATGAATGTTGGGGCAAGGGTTTTTTAGGATCTAAAGGAAAATTGTTTCAATTTTTCCTAAAGTTTGTAAGTTCTAGAACTAGTCCCAAACCTAAAGCTACGGAAACAAGGATTGAAGGCAAGAATCTGGAGAACACAACAAGAAAACAGAGAAGAATAGAGATTCAGACTCAAGAAAACCAGAAGGGGTTCAAGAACATCGTATAAAAAATAAAGGTGCACCAGTCAAGAACAGTAGTAAACTATCAAGAATGTCAAGTATATGAATAGTATGTGGGTACCACTTGTGTATACCAACAACAGATTGTGCAAGAGTAGAATCACGAAACAGATGATGAATGGTGGAAATCAACACAGAAGTAACAAATTAAGGGCATGAATAAAAACACCATGGCAGTGTACAAGCATAGCAGTTTAAAGCGAAACAAGAAATTGAAGTAAGAAGGAACAGTCGCTTACTGAGGAAACAAAAGGGTCGGTGTGAAGTACACCAGTGCCAGACGGTGGTAGTGAGCAAAGAAGTGCAGCAAAAGCCTCGCCGGAGAGGGAGAGTGAAAGTGGTTGCAGAAAGCTTCGCGAAATCAGCAATGGAGGATTTGGGAGTAGAGAGAAAGTTTGAACAAAAACGAAGAAGCAAAAGTGAAAAGACGAAGAGAGAGGGATGATTTTGATCAAACACACAGAATGGCGGCAAAATGGCAATTAGTGTGCCTAGGACGACGTGCTTGTCAGATGGCGCATGCAAATGCGATGCGACTTAATGGCGCATGTTAGGTACGGCTCAGTAGGGGAAGGACGCATGGTAAAAACGTTTGAAATACTGTGCGTGACAGCTCATACGCGTATTGAAACTCTTGGAGTTCTTGATTTAATGGAGCAGGACCTCGGTTAGGGAGATGATCTTGGCTAAGGAAATTTGAACGAACTTAGTTATTGGTTCTGAAGCATTGATGAAAACAGACTAAGTCTTGGTTGTATTGAGCCGACAAATGATGACCTCAGTAATGAAGGACAAAGCGAGCTTAGCCAACGTGCTAAATGGAAGAAACAATATACGTTCCATCACCTCAGGATGCCGAGGTAATATAACCTATGGGGCAGTTGTGGGGACATAATTTTTTAATGACAACACGTGGCCGAGGTAGCACTGAAGTGCCAGCTGAGGTGCCACGTGTCCTGGTCATGACGTCGAGATAATCTCGGTTAGGCCGAGGTTATCTGCGAGGATACCGGAATCCGGAATAAGCGGATAAGGGACAAGAGTCCTAGAATAAGAAAGGACTTCAGTTTGGATAAAGAAAAGACTCTTAGAGAGTTTATCACAATCTAACTGGGAGTTTAGGATTAGCATTGAGCCATAGTCCATTAAAGGTAGGCTTCTATTGGGATTAGGTCAATGTTGACTATAAAAGAGAGGCACCATCGTGGGTCTAAGGTACGCTTTTTGTATTCTGAATAGTGAGTTAAGTACTTTTGCTATCTTTGAGAGATAACTGATTTGATCGTCGAAGTGCCCCCGGGTGGACGAACCACCGCCAGAATCTTATCTTTTTGTGACAGGTCATTCGGGCTTAATCTATTCTGCCGGTGTTCTCCAGCTGAGTAACTGTTTGGCAGTGTGGTCGGAAATTGACACACACAAATATTATAATGAAACTGAATGAATTACAATCATCATAGTAATGAAAATCAAATACAATACAATTTTTTTTACAAAGAAACTCTTAAAATGAAAAAGAAAGTCCCAATTAATACAAGGAGAATAAAACCAACACGCAGGTAGGAATATTCGAACTGCTGCCCTCTTAGTGAGGTGCAGAAGTTCTGATCAATCACGCTAATCCCATTGGTTGATTGCTTGATTAATTAAGAATTGGATAAATTACACCATCATCCCTTGAAATTTAAATAAAATACAATAAGCTCTACAATTATGACATAATTATATTGAGTTGTCTTGAGATTTTAATTAATTCATATAATACTTAGTTTCTTTTTATTAATAATTTGTTAGGTATATGGAGAAAGAATGATGTTGTCATATTTTTTTACATGAAAATGAATATTTTATGTTGTTTATTTTTATGTTTTTGTACCATTTGGATTAATTTTGATTTATTTAACCTTACTAAAAAGAAGATTAGTGTAATTATATCAAAATTATATGATTATTATATGTATATTTTTTAACTTTAAGAAAGGCGAGGATAATTTACCTTAAGAATTTGAGACAAGCAGACATTTGTTGAAGTTATGGGGACGTGCTTTAAACGTGATTAAAATGAGAAATTTTATTAAGCCCAAATGTTGGCTATTTTAATTAGTTTTTTTAATTTTTTTAGACAATGAAAAAAGTAGTGTTTCAGATAATTTGTGATTTTTATTTATTTTTTTTGTAATTTAATAAATGGTTGTGAGAGAAAAAAAGTGATTGATTGATGCGTAGGATATGATATTTTGTCTTATTAACTATTTTAAACTTTTTTTTTATTATCTTTATTGGTTATTTTATCCAAAAGCTATCATCCCAATCATCGCCTAAATAACTACATCGAGTTTAATCAATTTTTGCGAATTTATTTTTTTAAAAATCAATGTATAACATATAATCAATCATTAAAATTTAAAGGATTAATTACAAAAAAAACCCTCAAGGTTTTACGAGTTTTTCACTTTAAACCCCAGTGTTTCAATTTCGACAAATTAAACTTTAGAATTCCATCCGTATTTCAATTTGCCTCCCTCCGTCCATATGCGTCTGTATAAGGTAATGGAGGGGTTTTAAAGTGAAAAATACTGGGGTTGAAAGTGAAAAATGAGTGAAACTTTGGGATTTTTTGTATAATGAACCATTTTTTAAAACTAAAATAACTAAAAACATAAAAAGATTAATTACAAAATAAACTGCAAGGTTTCACGTGTTTTCACTTTAAACCACAGTGTGTTTCATTTTAAACCCCCTCCGTTATCTCACACAGACAGAGATGGACAGAGTGGACAAATTAAAACATGGATAGAATTTTAGGATTTACTTTGTTAAGATTTAAAATGAAAAATGCATGAAACCTTACAATTTTCTTCTGTAATTAACCCAAATTTAAATTTAATCTGACTCTGCATATCTAAATACTAATCCTAATAAGCTCCATAATACTGGTTGACACTACAAGAAAAAGCAGAATTGGCGACTAAAATTCAAATTTTTGTCGCTGAAAGTAGCACAATTGGCGACTAAAATGGAATTAGTAGCCAAAAGTGAAGACTTTTGGCGACTAAAACAGTTTAGTAGTCAAACGTATAGTTATTGGCGACTAAAAATCAGTTTAGTCGCCGATTATATGGGTTTTAGCGACTAAAAAAATTTTAGTAGCCAAAAGTGAAGGTTTTTGGCGTCTAAAAACATTTAGTAGCCAAAAGTATAGGTTTTGGCGACTAAAAAATAGTTTGGTCACTGATTATACGTGTTTTTACCGACAAAAAAAAAAATTCGTAGCCAAAAGTGAAGCTTTTTGGCTAATAAAAAAAATTTAGTAGCTGTCAACAATTGACGACTAAAATTTAGTTTAGTCGCCCAAAGTGGAGGGTTTTGGCGACTAAAATTCAGTTTAGTCGCCAAAAGTGGAGGTTTTAGGCGGGAATTAATTCTTTTAGCGACTAAAAAATAATTAGTAGCCAAAAAGTTTAGAATTGGCAACTAAAAAATAGATTTAGTTGCCAAAAGTGGTCTTCTATTTTTTTTAGTAAATAATTTATTTTTTACATAAATTATATTGAATAAAAATAATTATGTTTATATATATATATATAGTTTTATATTAATACGGCTCAATATACTATATAAATAATATACGTTGCATATATATTCATGTGGTGTTGTAGTGGCATAGTAGAGAGAGTGTGTTGCTAAAGGTTTTGAATGGGAGAGGTTGGTGGTTTGAAACTTTGGAAGAGCAGAGGGTAATTTTTTTTTTTTTCTGAAATACGCTTTTGGCGACTAAAATGTGTGATCGCCAAAAGCTTGAGTATTGGTGATGAAAAAATAGTCGGCAAATGTATAAATTTTAAAAAAAATAATTCACTATTGGCGACTAAAAATTTAGTTGTCAAATGTATAATTTAAAAAATATAATTGAGCTTTGGCGACCAAAGTTTTAGTCGCTACAGATTTCGTTTTTGGCGACTAAAAGTCTTTTTTAGTCGCCAATACCTTCCCCGACCGTGTTTTCGCGACAAAACCGGCGAGTAAAAAATTTAGTCGGGGAAACTAAAAAGTCGACTTTTGGCGACTAAAAATGGACTTTTGGCGACTAAAAATTTAGTCGCCAAAGGTGCTTTTTCTTGTAGTGTGAGTTGGTTTATCAAGCCATTGGCTACTTCTCTATGACAATATAAAATATATAGTTGATATTATAATTGATGTGTGTGTTAAACCATTTATATTTTATTTATTTTTCCCTCATGAGGGTGCTTGAGATTTCGTCCGGATTAATTTCTTAAATAAAAATAGTCTCTCATTTTATATATACTAAATAATTACCGATTAAATTCTTGAAGGTTTAAAAGGGTGTGCAAAAAGGGAAATAAAACTTTGGAAAATGTTTTGTTCCCCGAATTTTTCTTCCTCGAATCCCCCGACTACCCAAAACGATGTTTTGGGCACTTTTTTTTTTTTCCTCCTGCTCATGTCTGAAACAAGAGAGCAGAGAGAAGAAAGAGAAACAGAGGGAGAGAAAAAGAAAGAGAGAAAGAGAAGAGATAGGATCGCCACCTCCGCCTCCGCCTCCACCTCGCCTCTGATTTTTTTTTTCAGGCCGATTTTTTTTTTTTTTTTTTTTGATGATGATGATGGTGATGTGTGGGTTTGATTTTTTGTGTTTGATTTTGATTTTGTTTGATCGGTAGAGGAAGGAGAAGGAGATGATTGGTTGAATTTTATTTTATTTTTTTATATTTTTTTTCTGGATCTGATGATTGATGATAAAGATGAATGGTTGGGTTTGATGGTTGATGATGAAGATGAATGGTTGGGTTGGGTCTGATGGTTGATGATGAAGGTGAATGGTTGGGTCTTGGTCTCTCTCTCTCTCTCTCTCTCTCTCTCTCTCTCTTCTTCTTCTTCTTCTTCTTCTTCTTCTTCTTCCTTTTTGATTTTCTTCTTCTGAAAAAAAAAAAAAAAAAAAATTCAAAACAACGAAACGACGTCGATTTCGAGGGGATTCGGGGAAAGAAAGATTCGAGTTATATAGCACAACTATAAAACTTTTAACCATTGGTTCATCTAATATTATAACTCATAATTTCACATATGAGAGTCATTTACTCTAATGCGCAGAAATAATTGGAAGTGGAGTTAAATAAATATTAGCGGTTAGTACATGCGATACGTGTGTAATGTAAATAAGTAAAAATAAAATAAAATATTTGTTATATATTGTGTGTCATTTAAGTAGTAAGAGTCTTCTTTGAAGACTTAAAGTCTAAAGTTAAAGTCCTACTCTTATTTAGGGGTGTGGGTAGTGCGGTTCGGACGATTTGAAATTAAAATTATAAATCGAATAGGGGATTAACGGATTGACAAATTACGATTTGAGCGGTTTTGAGCGGATTAGCTGATTAAAGAATATTCTAACTAATTATCAAATATTTACATAATATATAATACTAATTTGCATAATATTTTTCAAATATATAACACAAACTAATTTTACATAATATTATATATATATATATATAACTATTAATTTGTAAAAAATTTCATATATGAAATCTCTTTTACACTTATTTTTACTTTGATATTGCATATAGGTTAAAAAAATAGATAAATAGGAGTCTGTGGAGAAGTGATTTGGAAATACTCTTCAGATCCTAGGAGACGTTGGTGATCCTCAGCTAGTCACCTGAAAAGATGGAAACACTCCGGTCAGGGGTGCTGGAATTAGCACTCCGACGGACAAGTTAGTTCAGACACTCAAGATAGCTTCTTGTCTAAGTTAAGTGGAGTGATTCTTACATACCTTTCTAGATTTGTGGTTCTTATATTTATACTTGCTTTTTTGGGCCTCGAGGCCTGAGCCTACTTTTATCCCATTCACCTTATATTCATTCGGAGCTACTGACCCCCGTCTATTCGGCTTTACTAACGCATTCGGCGCCCTAGTTACGCAATATGAAGCCAAGTAATATCTAGTTTCTGGGGTACGCGTCTCCCGCCTCTTCTACTTATTCGGCTCCCACAATTGCCCCCCAAGCACTTCGCCGATGACAATTGGCTGGAGTACTTGGTTTTGAATTTCGAAAAGTCAGAGTCAAAATTCGGTGGTTGGCCTCATCGTCATGCAGATATCTAAGCGCACCCCTTTCGGTTGTCGTGTCAACTTTCCCCTTTGCGCACGTGTTTATTTATTGCAATTTAAAATTTTGACGTCCTTTTATGTATTTCGTGACGCTCATCGCTGGATTGCCTTTTGGATAGTCCCTGCAACTCTGTTTTCCGATATCCCCTTCGTCCTTTGTAAGTTCTCTCCTCCTTTGCTTTGAAGACTTTTTCTGGTTTGTTCCTTCCTTGGCATATTCTCACAAACTGTAGGGTATGGCGAAACATTTGAAAGACCTCCTCTCGTCAGATCGAATCGTTGGCTTTAAACGCCATTTCTCCATTCCTGATGATGTCCGTCTGTCGCTTGTGGCAGACGGCACTCTTGATATGGAGAGGGAGGACGAAACCATGATTGTCTTTCCTCTTTTGTCAATTGCAGAGGGTGGAGTCCGTTTCCCCCTTCACCCATTTCTTAGGGCTGTGCTTCGCTACTGGGGTTTAATCCCTTCCCAACCTAATGTGAATTTCTTTAGAATCATAATGGGGATTATAAAGCTCAACCGTCGCCTAAGAATTAACCTTAGCATTCCAGCCATCCGGCATTGTTATGCCGTGGCTAAGTCTTCTGGTCGGCATGGGCGTTTCTTCCATAGGGCCAAGGATATCGACCATCAGCTGATTACTATGCTTTCCAGTTCTAGAAAACGAGTTGATGACGTTATGGTTGTTGTCCAGGGTAACTGGGAATTTACGTCGACCCTATTCCTAGACGGAGGGGCGAGCCAGGTGGCTGATTGCCTTCTCGCTTTTATTATTTGTTCGTTTTTGTTGTGAAGCCTCTTCTTTGAAATGTGATGGCTTGTCTTGTGCAGGGAGCAATTTGAAGAAAGTTCTGCCTTTAACTGACGGCGCCGTTCTTTTGGATATAGAAGTCGCACTCAAATATTTTGGCCGTCGAAGTCTTCAGAAACAAGGGAGGTCGGCGCATATTCTGCTTCGTTATGAGCCGACATATACGACCTTCTCGGCGGCGGAAAATATCCTTGTTCCGGAGGGTGAAGATTCTCTTATCGCTCTTATTTTGTCCGACTTCAAAAACTTGAGGCAGGTTGGTTTTGAAGGGTCCGATTCAGAGCGGGATGTAGCTAATGTTCTCGAATCAGATCAGTCTAAAATCGAATCTGACGAGGTATTGAATTCGACCGATCCCCCATCTACTTCGGGCTGAGGGGATCTTTCACTTGACGGCGTTGTTCACGGCTTGGAGAGTATTCCCGTTGCAGACCCCGAAGACATGGCTGGGTTAAGCCTGACAAAACTTGCCAGGAAGGCGAATGCGGAAAGGTTGGCCGCGCGGCGAAGAGCAGAGGCCCTTCTATCTGAAATACCACCCGCCACCGAATCTCAATTCTCCCTGCCTGTTAGCATATCAGAGTCCGTGCGCGTTGTTGAGGTGGAAACGACAGAAAATCGGAATGTCGAATCTGCTGTGATCGTGCAGGCCGGCCAAGAAGTTGAGGCAGAGAAATGCCCTGCCGAGTTTGAGACCGGCTCAGAGGAACACGGCGGCAAACATCCTCGATTTGAAGGATCGGACGTGATCGTTCCTTTTGTCATTCAGCCGATGATAAGAAACATGCCGGTTTCTTCTGATGCTTCGGCGCTTAAAGATCCAGAAGTCGCATTCAGCTTGGCTACGTCCGTGTCGTTGCCATCTGACAAGGAGCCTTTTCGGGTGGAAACGGATCTGAATGCGACAGCACTAGCCGCCCAATCGGCACTTTTGGTACATATTCGAATTTAGCTTCAATTAATCCAAATACTGTTGAGTTAAGGTTTTAAATTCTTGTTTTGCAGACCGTCGGATGGATAGCCGATTTGGGCCGTCACCATCGCGACGCCGTCAAAGAGATTGGCTATCTACACGAGGAAGTTGAAGGCCAGAGGAGAAGGGCCGAGGTCGAGGCTTTGAGGGCGAATAAGGAAGCCTCAAGGGCTGACACCGAGATGGAGAGGGCTCGTAGCGCGGATCAGTTGAGATCGGATATGGAGAAGAAGGCAGACGTGAGCGAAGATGCACTCAAATTGGCCCAGAAGGCGATCTCCAAACTGGAGGCTGAGTTGGCTGAAATGAAGGCGGCGAAGGAAGCAGCCAACTCAAAGTCTTCCAAAGTGTTCGAGGCCGGGAAAAATGCTAGACTTGCCGAGTACGTTGACCAAGTCCCCAAGTTTGAAAATCGGGGATTCAAACATGGCTGGCACAAAGCCCTTGCTGCTGCTAACACTTCGTTGATTACGCCAATACCATATGAGCAAGTGGATGTTGAGCCATTGGAGTTTGATTCTGATGGCTGATACGGCCGACTGATAGTTTTTAGGATGCCGAATGTACTTTTATAGCTTTTAATTTAGTATTTTTCATCTGTTGCTACAGTCATGAGTAAATCTTTTTGTTTAGTAACTTGAGTATATATAAAAAATTTCATGAGTTGTGCTCAACTGGTTAAGGAAAATGTTGAATGCTATTGCTTTCGGTTGTGGTTAGATCGGCTGCTTAATAAATCTGCCCTTGCCTTAGCCAAGGCGCCAGCTTGGGAAGCTGAATGGGCCTAACTCGCGGGCTGGCTAAGGCACAGATTGATCGGCCGTTGCGCTTGGAAACTCGGCCGACAAGATTAATAAATCTGTCCTTGCCTTGACCAGGGTGCGAGCTTGCGAAGCCGAATGGGCCTAACTCGTGGGTTGGCTAAGGCACAGATTGATCGGCCGTTGCACTTGGAAACTCGACCGACAAGATTAATAAATCTACCCTTGCCATAGCCAAGGCGCGAGCTTGCGAAGTCGAATGGGCCTAACTCGCGGGCTGGCTAAGGCACAGATTGATCAGCCGTTGCACTTGAAAACTCGGCCGACCAGATTAATAAATCTGCCCTTGCCTTAGCCAGGGCGCGAGCTTCGGAAGCCGAGTGGGCCCAACTCGCGGGCTGGTTAAGGTACAGATTGATCGGCGGTTGCGCATGAAAACTCGGCCGACAAGATTAATAAATCTGCCCTTGCCTTAGCTAGGGCGCGAGCTTTGGAAGCCGAGTGGGCCTAAGTCGTGGGCTGGCTAAGGTATAGATTGATCGGCGGTTGCACTTGAAAACTCGGCCGACCAGATTAATAAATCTGCCATCGCCTTAGCCAGGGCGCGAGCTTCGGAAGCCGAGTGGGCCCAACTCGCGGGCTGGCTAAGGCACAGATTGATCAGCGGTTGCGCTTGGAAGCTCGGCCGACAAGATTAATAAATCTTCCCTTGCCTTAGCCAGGACGCGAGCTTCGGAAGCCAAGTGGGCCTAAGTCGCGGGCTGGCTAAGGTATAGATTGATCGGCGGTTGTGCTTGGAAACTCGGCCGACAAGATTAATAAATCTGCCCTTGCCTTAGCCAGGGCGCAAGCTTGGGAAGCTGAATGGGCCTAACTCGCGGGCTGGACAATTGTCATCCAACTGTTGACGTTTGGGATTCCTGACGTTGCCTCGGGAAAGCTGCAAACATTGAAGGATAAATGGAGCGGGTGCACGCCAGAGGCCCTACTTATTTCCATTCAGGCAACTGGGGAGGGACGAAGATTAACTGAATCAGACGTCGCAATGAGTTGCAGTAGCGAGCCTATACGTTCGGGAAGAAGAATGTCCAAGGATCGGGTAACACAGCAGCCCCTTAGTCATTGAAGCAGATCGCCCCGAAAGGACAGTCAACCGAGAATCGAGCCTGATGCGACGCCACGGCCGTTGAGTTTTGCGGTTTCTGTGAGGAATAGACCAATAACGGAGGCGAACTCTATCATTAAAGACCCAGATGTGGCAGTCGAGTTCGCTGGACAGATATTCCCACCGGAAGTCCAACAATCGATGGTCGGACGTCAAGATTTCGAAGTATTTCGAGACGACATCCATGGGGCCGTGAAAGGACTATATACTGCTTATGAAGTCGACACGCGTTTGTGGGAAGCGCGACGTGAGAGCGAGAAAAAGGACGAAAGGAATCGCAGTTTGGAGATTCGCGCGGAAAAGGTTGAGCATGAGCTTCGGGAGCTGAAGAATGTTCGAGCGAGCGCGTCGGTTGCGGCCGATCAATCTAAATTGGTTGTTGCGGAGAGAGGAACCCAACGGACCTCGGGTTATGAAAAGGGGTTTCAGGATGGCCTGAAGGTCGGAATAGAGAAGACCAAACAGGACCTTGCCGAGGAGGTTTGTCGATGTGAAAATCGTGGATTCAAGCACGGCTAGGTCAAGGCCCTTCAAATCGAGGGATCTCTCGAAGTCGTGGGAGCGGCCTTGCCCCTGTATCATCGCCATCACTTTCCTTATCCTGATTTCGAAATTGAGAAGAGCGATGATGAGGGTGTCGAATGAATAGACATTGCGCCGAATAAATAGAATTTCTTTTCTTTGCAACGCTTGTATTTGGTCTTGAAATGTTATGTGATTAATTAATCGTATTATTTCATCTTTCTAGCAAGTTTTGTGTTGTATGGCATAAATGTTTAGACATGCATTGACCCGTCTGAATTAAGAACGATTCTTATTGAATATTTATTCGGCCAATCAAGTGGTCTGAATACAAACCTCAGAAAGGCCAATCGTGATATCCACGATGGGCGCTCCGAATCCGGAGCCTTAATCGGCCTTAAGGTGTCTTGTACCAAAAAGGGGCTCCGAATCCGGATTCTATTTTGGCCAATCGTGATATCCACGAAGGGCACTCCGAATCGTGAGTCTTTATTTTGGCCAATCGTGATATCCACGAAGGGTGCTTTGAATCCAGAGTCTTTATCCTGGCCAATCGTGATATCCATGAAGGGCGCTCCGAATCCGGAGTCTTTGTCTTGGTCTTGGAAGGCTTAATCGGCCCCTAAGGTGTCATGCACCAAAAGGAGCTCCAAATTCGGAGGCTTTATTTTGGCCAATCGTGATATCCACGAAGGGCGCTCCGAATCCGGAGTCTCAATCGGCCCTTAAGGTGTCATGCACCAAAAGGGGCTCCGAATTCGGAGGTTTTATTTTGGCCAATCGTGATATCCACGAAGGGTGCTCCGAATCCAGAGTCTCAATCGGCCCTTAAGGTGTCATGCACCAAAAGGGGTTCCGAATCCGGAGGCTTTATTTTGGCCAATCGTGATATCCACGAAGGGCGCTCCGAATCCGGAGTCTTTCTTTTGGCCTTGGAAGGCTTAATCGGCCCTTATTAATCAAGGCTTGGGGGCGAGCTTGAGAAAACGAGAAACTTTGTATTACAAAGGTGGAACACGTACAAGTATCAAGCCCACAAATCGAGTCAATGATAGAATTTACGCAAATGTGTAGAATTCCAAGGCCGTGGCAGGCTTCTTCCTGTCATGTCTGAAAGCCGATATGCCCATGTTCCTGCGATGGATTCAATTTGATAGGGGCAGTGTAACAATTCCGCGAGGGAACTCACGGGTTACAGTTCGGACTCCCATTTTTTGTTTGTTGCGGTTCGTAATCTGAACCAAAGAGTCCAACTCTGGCAAATCGTTTTGAGAAAAAAAAAAAAATAGATTTTGAAAAAAAGTGCCAAACATGGACTGCTTTGCCAGATACAGAGTCGCCACCTAAATATTTTTTAAAATGGGGGAATTTAGGAAACACTGACTCGGTGCCAAAGGCCACGTGTCCATCATCACCAAAGTTGCCTCGGCTCGGGAACTTAGGTACGATTGGGGAAGGTCAGCTATGAGCACCCCCACTCGCCCGGTCCGAAGACCGGCCTCTACTAACCGTGATATCCCTTTTTGAAAACGTTATGTGTTCTTGTTCCGGTTATTAGCCTAGAATTACTATGTTATGCGCACAGCAAACAAGTATAGACTAGATCGCCTAATTTGGAAACAAGCATTGCATATCCGTTTGTTTTGAAAATGCTTTGGAATTTGCTACTCGCAAGCAGGCTAAAACACGGATTTCAACAAGCTTTTCCAACTCAAGCAATCTAACCTCCACCCACAGGCATTCAAACAGTTTATCTCATATAAGCATTTAGCCACATGGTAAGCCCACTGTCATGTTAACATTCACACGCATGCGATATGCTAAAGCATAAATACTTACATCGAACTCCGTGCCAAAACAATAAACCAGTTAGCAAACATGCATGTCCTAGTTCATGTTAAGTGACTAATGCATCGCATACAGAATGTGATTAGGATAGGCTCGGCTAACCCTAAAATGGCATGTGAAATGCAATCATTCGGTGCACGTATTCAAGTTAGATTTGAAGATACAATGCAGTTTGTATGATGTACCGAGCTCGGTGCATGTAAGACAAATGTATGTATGCACGCATGCATAGCATAAAGTATGCTAAAATAAACGTGCCCTAATCTACCATCGTAAGCGGGTAAATAAAAGGGAAGAAAGAAATGGGGATTGGAAGACATACACACCACTCACACACACTTATTACAGATTTGCCCTCGCTCGGAGGGACCGAAAGAATATACAAATTAATTAACTACGCAAGCTAATATTACAGACCAATTAAATTAACAAATTAATTAATCTAATTAAAACAGTAAAGCCTTCGGGAAGTGGGTCAGATGCGGCGCATGCTCGGGATTTGCTCAGAATCGCACTGCCATGCATAGTCTGCCTCTGTTTTCCCTGCTTTGCTCCTCTGAAAACTGCCAAAGTCTCATAAATGCCTCTCAGGATACTGGGGGATCCCACCGGCTAGGTAGAATGACCACCGGCAGTGAATTGTGGTCACCGGCACAAAATTCATCCATCGGCTGTTGATTGACTACCGGTCGACACTAAATACTGCCGGCCGGCAATGAGTTCCTGCAGAACCTGCAACTCACAGCAGCAGAGGACAGAATCTTGCATGGCAATGCTATTCAAGCTATGTATGCACCAAACACATTCCTTATCATGTTTGTGACTCAAAGGAGGATGTGCCTCGATTCTCGGACCACCAATCACGCATTCCCATGCATGATGGCCCAAAGAATCAAGTGTGCACTTTCAATTTCAAATGCAAGCAAACCATGTAATCACACAAAGAGGCCTAACCTCTATCACACTCACTTCAAGAGGCCAAGCATGCACAATGCAATGCAATCCTAGACATGTTGGCTAGCATGCAATATGGACAATGCAAGGCACTTATACAAACATACAAGCAAGCATGCGAGGCAAGCATGCAAACCATATAAAAGAGGGACTTAAACATGAATTAGGCAACTCCAAATAGGCCCAAAATCAGTAGCCAAAGTGCCCAAAAATGAAGGCTAAGCACACACACACGCATGCACATGTTAAGGCACAAACCTAATCATTAAACAAGCAACTCTCAAACACACTTGAAAGAGGCTAAATATGGACAATTGGCATGGAATGAAAAGCTTTAAAATCATGTCGAAATGTGGTGCCAAACCAACCCAAATGAGACAAGCATAAGCATGCAAACATGGCCCAAGTACTTAAGGCAAGTCATGAAGCTTTGAAGCACATTTAACATAACAAACATGGCATGCATTAAACAACTAAAAGCAGATTTTTAGCATGTTAAAACAAGGCCAAAGGACTACTTAGATGGCATCTAAGGGGCTCAAATTCAAAGGCATGCACCATGGTCAAAACATAGGGCGTACAACACATGCTCTCAAAGCAACAAAGAGGCAACTAAGGCAAGCATATGAGCATGCCAAAGGGACTGAAATTACATGTTGGATGGTTCCAAACCACCAAAATGATGCAATCAACACATGCTACACATTCACATACTTGAGGTATACAAGCTCGACAAGCCACAAATGCAAAGGAGCTATATTAAGCATGCCAAAATCGATCCAAACAACTATGGATAGACCTAAAGCATGGAAAAATAAGCACAAAACATTCACAAGGCTAAGCCTAAAACATGCTCGAACAAAGGCTAATAACCTAAGGCATATTAAGGCAATTACAAGGCATTACATGGTAGGTATGCTAAGCATGCATGGTGTACCAAAACCAACACACAACATGATTATATTATGGCATAATAAGCATGAAATGCAGCCCAGACATGATCAACACACACTTGAACAAAGGCTTCCTTAAGAGACCAAAAAGGGTCCCTTTCAAGGACAATAAGGAGAGGGGGTGGCCCTCCCCTTTTGGAGACTTCAAGGCACCATCTCCACCACTGAAATCCCTCAAGATTTCAGTGGTGAAGAGGCCCAAAGACCAAAGTCTCAAAACTTGCACGAAATAGCACAAAATGGGGCCTTTCAAGGCCTAAGGGTGGTCAAACACACCCAAACCACAAAACACTCTTAACAAAAAATCAAGAGGGCCTAAAAATAGAACTTTTTCATGTTATACACTAAACACAAAAATAGCTCTAAGATAGGTAGAAATAGGATGCAAAAATGGGGTAAAAATGACTAGTTTCTTACCCTTGTTGACCTTCTTCACAAAGGGAAGACCAGCTGCCTCCTTGAGCTTAAACCAGCCCCAAAACTCTAAAAATAATCCCTTAAAACCTCAATAGCCAAGGAAAGGTGTAATGGTAGGTGTTTGTATGCAATACTATAAACAAATGCACCTAGAACACTCAAAAGAGGAATAGATAGAGATAGAATGTATATGAGTTCTAACCCTAGAACCAGAGCTTCTAGCAATGTTTTCCTCTCTAAAATGTCTAACCCTAATGCCAAGGGAGGAGGGCTCCTCTTATAGGCAACCAATCTTGTAAAGCTTGTCAAGAAAGCTAACAAGAAGAGAATCCCTCCATACATGTGTATGGAGGGGAACAAAATGCCAAACAGCTGTCCCAAAATATCTGAAAAAGTAGATGAACAGTAGTCAGCTGGCCAAAAATGTCATTTTGACAAAAATGACTGCCGACCGGCAATATATATTGCCAGTGGCAACAAAAACCAACCGGTGGCCTCTAGCTAGTGCCGGTGGTGTGTGGGGATGCCTCAAAAGGCATTCCCTGCCCTTCCAAGGAAAAACACAAGTGTTTGGTGCAAAACCAGACACAAAACAGTCGAGTTCGGAGATCCTGAGACAAGGCGCGTAGCTGAGAACTCCAAACAAACACAAACATAGATAATCACCGAGTGTTCAAACGGTGACGTCCAAGTCTTGAGGGCGGTCAAAAATAGGGTGTCTACAGGCCGTCCCAGTTTGGACCCAATTTCCATCGGCCGGTCTTCGGTCGGCTGGAAGTACCTTCTTTAGGACAAGCTCTCCTGGCGTGTATCGGCGCAACTGAACTCGCTGATTGTACGACTTGGCGAGCTGCTACTGATAGTGTGCCATGGATGCCAGGGCGCGGTCTCTTCGTTCTTTGATTAGAATCAAATCTAGGGCAAGCATCATGTCGTTTCGACCTATGTCAAAAACTTGCGATTTCAGAGTTGGGAGGCCAATTTCCAGGGGTAAGATTGCCTGGGTTCCAAAGCATAGAGCAAATGGCATTTCTCCGGTGGATCTCCTCGGCGTAGTATGATGAGCCCACAATACACTCGGCAATTCTTCGACCCATTTGCCTTTAGCTTTTTCCAGCCTCTTTTTGATACCGTCCAAGATGGATTTGTTAGAGGCTTCGGCCTAACCATTGCTTTGGGGGTAGGCCGGTGTCGAGAAGTAAGCCCAAATGCCATATTTGCTGCATAACTCTCGGTATACACCACAATCAAACTGGGTGCCATTGTCTGAGATTAGAGCTCTCGGAATGCCGAATCGTGTTATGATGTTTCTCCATACAAAGCGTTTAATGTCGGCATCTCGTATATGTGCTAGAGCCCCCGCTTCGACCCATTTTGTGAAGTAGTCTGTCGCGACGATTAAGAATCGCTTGTTCCCTAGGGCCCTGGGCAATGGCCCTACAATATCAAGTCCCCACTGAGCAAACGGCCAGGGGCTGGTGATAGAGTTTAACTCTTCGGCAAGAGAATTTCTGGTGGCCGGGAATGAAGAAAGAAATTGCCGACTTTGTGTCCAAATGTCTTCATTGCCAACAAGTCAAAGCCGAACATCAACGACCTGCCGGATTATTGCAACCCTTACCCATATCAGAGTAGAAATGGGAGCACATCACGATGGATTTTATCGTTGGGTTACCTCGCTCCAGAAAAGGTATGGATTCAATTTGGGTTATTGTCGATAGATTAACCAAATCTGCTCACTTCTTACCTGTCAAAACAATCTATAATGCGGACAAATTGGCTGTTATTTATATTGATGAAATTGTGAGACTGCATGGAGTGCCTGTGTCTATTGTTTCTGACAGGGATTCGAAGTTCACATCGAGGTTTTGGCAAAGCCTACAGACTGCATTGGGTACTGAATTGAGGCTGAGTAGTGCCTACCATCCTTAGACAGATGGCCAGTCAGAAAGGACCATCCAGACTCTGGAGGATTTACTGAGAATATGTGTCGTTGATTTTCAGGGAGATTGGGAAAGCCACTTGCCCTTAGTTGAATTTGCCTACAACAACAACTACCATTCGAGTATTGGTATGGCGCCTTTCGAGGCATTGTAGGGTAGGAAATGTCGATCTCCAATTTGCTGGGTAGAAGTTGGAGATGGGCCTTTGCTTGGGCCCAAGATTGTGTATGAAACGACTAAAAAGATAAAACTGATACAACAGAGACTGAAAACTGCACAGAGCCGACAGAAAAGTTATGCTGATGTCAGGAGACGGGACAGAGAGTATGAAGTGGGTGATCACATTTTTGTGAAGATGACCCCAATGAAAGGCCAGACTCGTTTTGGAGTCAAAGGCAAGTTAGCGCCAAGATATGTTGGGCTGTATGAGATTATTGAGAAAATCAATCTGGTGGCGTATCAAGTTGTGCTTTCTCCTGAAATGGAGTATATGCATAATGTTTTCCACATTTCGATGTTGAGAGACTATCTCCGGGATCCCTTCCACGTGATTGAGCCTACTCGTATTGTGTTGAGTGATGACTACACTTACGAGGAACGGCCTATACAGATTGTAAACAGACGAATCAAGAAACTGAGAAACAAAGAGATCCCGTTGGTGAAAGTTGACTGGTAGAACCATGGTGGTGTGTATGCCACTTGGGAAAGGGAAGATGACATGGCTAGGCGATATCCTGATTTGTTCCCGCTGAATCCTGTTTTCTTCCAGAATGAAGGTAACTCTAGTTTAGAGGACTAAACTCCTTATAAGGAGGGGAGACTGTAACAACCCCATACTGTTTACCGAAAATCTACTGAATTGCGTACTGATTACTGCTAAACTGGACTGTTTATGACCGATAAGTGAACTAACTGAAGTACTGAGCGGACCGATTGAAAATTTAAACTGAACTGACTGAGAATGTTTATTGTATTGCATTCTTATCTGTTTGATTATTTGATTATCTGTTCGTGTTTTATGTTTAAACTGTTAATTGAAGGCCCTATCGGCGGCCGAATTCAAAATTGATTGATGTTCCATGATCAGTAGAATTTATATGATTTTATGGTATATTTATTTAAAATGTGATTAGGAATGATTAAATTAGATTAGAATAAGCCAAATTAATAGAGTTGCTTTAATTACAATCATGCCATCTAGTGGGGCCTTTGTTTATGAGTATTGTAGAGCCTTATTGCATTGAATCAAAAACATTTCCTCTGCCCTTATTCTTGCTTCAACCGACCAAGAAGAGAGTGAAGGAGAGAGTGAGGGAATTGACTTAGTCTTGTGGATTTTGGCTTGGATTTTGGTGGAATTGAAGTATAGTTTGCATATTGAGCCTCCAAATCTTGAATACAAGACCTAGGTAAGAGAATACAACCCTCTAATTGTGAATTTAAGCTAAGTCTTGCATGTTTTTATACTCCATTGTAGAATTAAGTCTTGTTTTAGTTTATATATGTTGGATTGTAGCTTAACTCTTGCATGCATGTGTATATTGAGGAGTGTTGAGTTTGATTTCATAGAAATCTTGCATGCATGTCCATATTTTGATCATAATCCATGATTTCATCATGTTCTTGAAGAAATGAGTCCATGTGGACAAGCTTTGAGGCTTTAATTTAGTTAAATTTCATGCATGTTGCATATCCTCCATGTTCATGAAAATGGGTTTGAAAAATGGTTTTAATTGACTCACTCTTGGGCTTTGAATTCACAAATTGAGCTTTGAAACTTGTTGTATATTGAATCTAGAGGTGTTTTCCAGAATTTGGGCCCAAGAGGTCGAGTTTTGAGTGAAAGAATGCTTGGTTTGAGCTTAGGAGACAAATCTGGAAATTCCAGAATTTGGCTTCTTCGCTCGAGCGAAGGATTCTTCGCTCGAGCGACCGACCTTTGTTCGAAGCTACGCTCGAGCGAAGGATTGGTGGCTCGAGCGTAAAATTCGAGCATCCAGTACTTTTATTGTTTCATCAGACCGCTCGAGCGAAGGATTTCTCGCTCGAGCGAAGCCTTTGATTTTGGAAGCTCGCTCGAGCGAAGGAAGGCTCGCTCGAGCGAGGGTCCTATTTTCAACAAACTTTGCAAAATGTTTTCTAAGTGTATTTTTGCATCCTCATCCCATTCTAGGCATTCTTAGGCCTAGTTTAAGGCATCTTAATGAGGATATTGATGTAGAACACACCGAGGCAAATTAGGGATTAAATTATGATATCTCCCAACTGTGCAGCTTAGTGTGTGTTCAACCTGTGAACTGTGTAGGGTTGGCGACTGGGGAGACACGCTCTAGCATATTGTAGCCCGAACTCTGTGAGTAACAATTGTGTAAAGATATGTTCAAATGATTATCTTTCTGAACACTGAACTAAACTGTTTACTGAACTGATATTGATTACTGAATGAATGTATGTCCTTTATTTCTGAAATGTACTGTGGCATCCTTAGCACCTACTGTTACTGACTGTTACTGTTACAGAGATCTCTGTCGGTTCCCTCGTGGAACCATTACTGTTTACTGACTGATGGCCATCATTACTGTTCGGTCTTTAAGACCTACTGTCTACTGTTATGCTAATGGATGTACCACATATGACTGAATAACTGTTCTGATTGAAAGACTGAAATACTGTTTAATGAACTGTTTTCATTACTGTAAGGACATTTCATTCTTAACCTCTTTACGCATTATGTTATTCACTGGGCTTTAGCTCACTGTTTATATATATATATATGTAGGTGCTCAGCCACCAGACCGGAGCTAGGAGCGTGGGTTAGAATCCAGTTTTATCAAGCCAGCCTACGTGCCTCACTGCGAGGTTCCAAGACTATCATGCCAGGGCTTAGGGGTGTCTTAGCATTCCCCCTTCTGTACTGTCCCACTGTTTTGTATAAACTGAATGCTTACTGTACTGTGTCAAGGGATTAGGTCCCTGCACTGTTTGACTGTAAATGTTGTATAGACTGTACTGTTTGAATATGTGACTGCATGAAAAATCTTTTTGGCATACAGACTGTCACAGCTCAATGGACATTATTTATTTACTGTATTGGCTTCCGCCAGGCCCTGAACTCTGTTTTACTGTACTACTGTTAAGCAGGCCTTCGGTAATCTCGGATTACTGGCCGGTTACGGTGCTAAACCCATAGGGCCGGGTTTGGGTCGTGACAGAGTGGTATCAGAGCGATACTTAACCACGAGTTATACCCCACACACGTGTCCAAATGAGCTATAGGGTGTCCTAGAAAAGTAATAGGGCATTACATGAGCATGAAAAATGTGTGGTTATGACATGACTGATTATATGCCAATGTGTTAACCTATTTAAAGAAATGACTGTTTATATTGATGACTGTTATAACTGCTTATAGTGAAATGGATAATGCAAATGCTGCTACTAAACCTGAATCATCTGAGGCCAGAATGGCCAGACTGGAAAAAATGTTGGAACGAATAACTGAAAGGCTAGATCAACAACAGAACCAACAGCCCCCACCTCCTCCTCCTCCTCCGGTACAGCTGGACCAGAATGTGAATGTTAATGATGGAGACATAATTGCTCTTACCCAGAAGTTCAGCAAACTAAAACGCCATCCTTTCAGGGAGGCCTTGAACCATTAAAGGCTGAAGCATGGGTTCTGAAGACTGAGAAACTGTTTGAGGTGTTTCCGTGCTCGGAGGCACATAAAGTACTGTTGGCCACTTTCACCTTGCAAGAGGAAGCAAGAAGGCGGTGGATGCTTACTCGGGATGACAACACTGTTATGACTTGGGCTCAATTTAAAGTAGCCTTCTTTGAAAAGTACTTCCCTCAGAGTCAGGAACAGGAAGGTCACTGAATTTGAACAGTTAAAACAGGGCACAATATCTGTTGCTGAGTATGAAACAAAGTTTATTGGACTTGCCAGATACGCACCACATATGGTGGATACCGATTACAAAAAGGCCAGAAGGTTTGAAGGCGGCCTGAATGTTGCAATACTGGACAGGATAAATGTTTTGAAGCTACCGACTTATGTGGGTGTTCTTGACCGAGCATTGATGGCCGAGTCGAACATCGAAGCCGTGAAACAATCCGAAACACCAGCGTCTGACTGGCGTGGTAAAAGACAGAATTTCAAATTCAAGAAAGGCAAGCATAATCAATTGAACAAGAAATAGAATATGGGGTCAACAAATAGCCCCAGCCAAGGGAGTGCTTCTATACCGCCATGTCCCGAATGTGGTAAGAACCATAAGGGAGTTTGTTATAAAATTTCTGGTGCTTGTTACAGGTGTGGCAAGGTGGGCCACATGGTGAAAGATTGCCCCTCCACTGCTCCGAGTAATAGTAAAGCTGCAAGCAGCACCGCAGCATCAACCGTGACACAAAAACCGAACCCCAAAGCTACCGGGAAAGAGCCTATGAGGCAGGGCCGAGTCTTCGCCCTAGTACCGGGAGACGTGCAAAATACCGAGACCGTAGTGTCAGGTATTCTTTCTATTTGTGCTCAAAATGCATATGTATTGATTGATTCGGGGTCTACACACTCATATGTATCGCATGCTTTTTCACGGAAATTGAATAGACCCTTAGAACCCATGAATTACCTGTTAGCTGTATCATCACCTGTTGGGGGATCCATGACATGTGCATATATGTATCCTGCTTGTGAGATTATTGTTGGGGACATGTATCTGTTTATTGATTTACTGCCATTAAACATTGATCATTTTGATGTAATATTGGGGATGGATTGGTTGCAAAAATATCATGCCACTATAGACTGTGTAACAAAACAAGTAGTTTTTCGTCCACCTGGTTTGCCTGAATTTGTGTTTAATGGGAGTGGAGTAGTACCTCCTCCGTATTTGATTTCTTCTGTGAAAGCTGTTAAACTGATTAGAAATGGGTGTAAAGGATATCTGTGTTCTGTGCTGACTGTGTCTACTGATGATAGTGTAAAAACTGATGTGAATTGTATTCCTATAGTCAGAGAATTCCCAGATGTATTTCCAGATGATCTGCCAGGGGATTTAATTGACAGGGAAATTGAATTTACTGTGGATGTGGTTCCGGGTACACAGCCCATATCTAAAGCTCCTTACAGAATGGCCCCAACTGAACTGAAAGAGTTGAAAGTGCAATTGCAGGAACTGTTAGACAAGAAGTTTATCAGGCCCAGTACTTCACCGTGGGGTGCACCTGTTTTATTTGTAAAGAAGAAAGATGGCTCACTGAGATTGTGCATTGATTACCGCGAATTGAACAAGGTAACTGTGAAAAATAAATACCCATTGCCACGTATTGATGATTTATTTGATCAGTTACAGGGTGCACAAGTGTTTTCCAAGATTGATCTCAGATCGGGGTATCACCAACTGAAAGTTAAACCAGAAGACATTGATAAAACTGCTTTTAGAACGAGGTATGGCCATTACGAATTTTTAGTTATGCCATTCGGAGTCACGAATGCCCCTGCTGCATTTATGGACCTTATGAACAGAATTTTTAAACCATACCTTGATGATTTCATTGTAGTATTTATTGATGACATACTTGTAGACACCCCATTTTTGACCGCCCTCAAGACTTGGGCATTACTGATGGTTTGTTCGGTATTGAGAGATGTGCAGGCCAAAGATTCAATTCCTTCGGCAAGGAGAGAGGCAAACCCTTCAAAACACTTTGTTTAGGGGGTTTGGAGTTGAAGAAAAGAGGAGAAGAGGGGAGAAACCAAGTTGGAGAAGAAGATAGGCAAGAATCGCTAAGAGAGGGATGAGCAGTCCTCGCTAAATCGAGCTTATTTGTCTATACACTTGGAGTTAAGTTATGAGGCTACCACCATTGGAAAGAACACTTCCGGGGCTTCATTTTTCATGCAAGAATCTCTTAAACCCGAGTCCGGATGGCGGAGATATGATTGGTTGAAGTTGGGCATCATCCCGCTTGGATCGAAACTGAGCAACCTTCACCAAAACAAGCATAACTTTCTCCACAGGAGGCATTTTAATGCAAGGATTGTGGCATTGGAAAGCTTACTTCCGGGGCTTCAATGTTGACACAAGAATGACCTAAAAATGAGTTCATATGAAGAAGTTATGCCCGTTTGAAGTTGGACCTGCAGAGTAGATTTTTCCTGCCGACCGGCCAAATAGAGTGCCGACTGGCCAGAAAAGAGTGCCGACTGGCCAAATAGAGTGCCAACCGGCCAGAAAAGAGTGCCGACCGACCATTTTTGCTAGCCGACGACCATCCGGAGTATTCTACAAATTGAATGGATGCCAGTTGTGCCAGCTGGAGGGCACAGACTGGATCCTCCATACACGTGTATGGAGGATCTTGGCTCTTGGTTTTGAAGCTTCTAAGAGAATTCTTGCTCCTTTGGCTCTATAAAGGAAGCTCTCCTCTTCCTTATGCTAGGTTAGAAAAACTAGCTGGAGTTAGATACATCTAACCCTCTATATCTCTCATCCAAGCCTCCAAAACTTCATAGTTCTTGGGCTATTGCACTACAACCCATAGCACCACCACCACTACTCCATCATAGCAGCTTGGAACAGTTTTTCAGAGGCCAAAGGTGCTGCGACTCAAGCCAAGAAGCAACAAAAAGGGTAGTCTTCAAGGGTAAGATCATTTTCCCTCTTTTGTAGCACATTCTTGTCACATTTTTCTACCCTAATTGCTTACTGTTTTGGGCTCCGACCCTAACTTAAAGGGGCATTCTTTTAAGCCATTATTCATGTTTTTTTAAGGGCTCAACCCTATTTGAGCCCTCCATAGTGCACTTGCTTCAATACTCCTTTGTATGCCACATTTTTGCATGAAATTTCTAGCCTACGTGTGATCTGTTTTTGAGAATAATGTAAACTGTAAGTAGGCTCATTTTGAGCCCTTCTTCAACATTGAAGAAGGGCTCAACCCTGTTTTGGACCCCTATCTTGCACTTGCTTCATAATCTCTTCTATTTACCGTAATTTTGCATGCTTTGTTAGCCTATCTTTCTTCTGTTTTTGGGCCATCATCAGAACTGAAATGGGTCATATTTTGACCCCCTGGACATATTTCATTAAGGGTCTTTGGCTATTTGATGCATGTTTTGTATACTTCATGTTATAGCCCTCTTGTGGCCTTAATCTTGCATTGAATTTTGAGCATGTTTGCATATTGATTTGGGGGCTGTCATCTACTGTGAGTAGTCATCTTTTTGGTCCCTCATCAGTGTTGTAGAAGGGACTTTTCCTGTTTGGTCTTTGCATCATACACTTGCCATGTAAATCATGCTAGCTAGTCAAAATCACATGCTAATTTAGCCAAGCATGCTAGCCTATTTTGGCTACATTTCATACATGTTTTAGCATTATTTTGGGCTGCATGAGGACTGTTTGTGGCTTTCTTCTTCATTCAAGCATCGCTTTGCATGCTTATAGTGTATTGCATCTCACTAGCTTTAGTGCTTAAGTCCTTAACAATGCATTACATAAATGTTTGCATGCTTTGGAGTCATTTTGGAGTCATTGGGCATGCCATTTCAGATCTGAAACATGCACCATTATATGCTATGTTTCATCATTTACCATGCCTTGTTAGAGTTGCATGTTGTATCTTAGGATAGATCCATGCATTGGACATGTTTGTGTGCATTTCGGTTACCTCATTTCATTTAATAGCCGCTGGTTTTGGCATGCTTGCGAGCTACCCATGTTAGTTTAAGTCCATCGTTGCATGTTGCTGCATGCCATGTTTGTTTACATGTTTAGGTTGCGCGCCTAGCATACATTGCTCATTTGCATGTTCATGTTGCATACTTAGCCGCCATGCCTAGGTTGCATTCCATTAGGCTTGCATCCCTTGCCTCTTGACCAATCATGATAGGGGTTGGGGCCCTTTGGTGTGTTTTGTGCTTGCATTTCATTTGATATCAAAGTTGCTAACTTGGCTTTTGGGCCATCATGCATTGAAATGCGTGATTGATGGCCCGGGGGTCGAGGGCCATGCCCCCTTGAGTCCATTGCATGATAGGGAGCGTGTCCATGCATATATATGCCTAAAAATTCATGCCATGCACTGCTTGTCTGCTGCTGCTGTCAAAACTGTCTCCTGCAGGAATTTTCTGCCAATCGGCAGTATAGAGTGCCGACCTGCACTATATGGGTGGCCGATAACCTCTATAGCAGCCGGTGATCACTCTAAACAGCCGGTGGAAATTTCTTCCAGCCGGTGGTACTTTTCAGTGTGTATAGAGGCTGTTCTGGGACTTTGGTAATTTTCAGAAAGGCAGGGCAATAAAAACAGAGGCAACAGTGGCATGGTGCGGGTTTCTGGGCAAGTCGGACTGAAGCATACATCATTCGCGCATCCCGAGGCGGAGGCTGTGGCCATCTCTTCTTTGCATTTAATTTAATTAGATTAGAGATTTTGTAATAATTAATTTATTTATTATTCGGACTGTAATATTTATTCGGTCCCTCCGTGTGAGGGCATATTTGTAATAAGTGTGGGTGAGTGTGTGTATGTTTTCCAACCCCCATTTCTTTCTTCCCTTTTATTTACCTGCTTATGATGGTAGATTAGGGCATATTTAAAATTAGCATACCTTATGCAATGCATGCGTGCATCCATGCATTTGTTGACACGCATCGGGCTCGGTACATCATACAAACTGCATTGTATTTCAAATCTAACTTGAATACGTGTTACTCGTGCATTTCACATGCCATGTTTAGGATAGCCGAGCCTACTCTAAATTGCATCTTCGCCCGTGTCGCATTAGCCATTTAACATGAACTAGGTCATGCATGTTTGCTAACTAGTTTCTTGTTTTGGCACGGAGTACGATGTAAGTATTTATGCTTTAGCATATCGCATGCGTGTGGATGTTAACATAACAGTATGCTTACCATGCGGCTAAGTGCTTATATGAGATAAACTGTTTGAATGCCTTTGGGTGGAGGTTGGATTGCTTGAGTTGGGAAAACCCATTGAAATCCGTGTTTTAGCCTACTTGCGAGTAGCAAATTCCAAAGCATTTTCAAAACGAACGGATATGCAATGTTTGTTTCCAAATTAGGCGATCTAGTCTATACTTGTTTGCTGTGCGCATAACATAGTAATTCTAGGCTAATAATTGGAATAAGAGCATGTAATGTTTTCAAAATCGGATATCACGGTTAGTAGAGGCCGGTCTTCGGACCGGGCGAAAGGGGGTGCTCATAGCTGACCTTCCCCGATCGTACCCAAGCTCCCGAGCCAAGACCACTTTGGTGATGACGGACACGTGGCCTTCGGCACCGAGTCAGGGTTTCCTAAATTTCCCATTTTAAAATATTTAGGTGGCGACTCTGTAATCTGGCAAAGCAGTCCATGTTTGGCACTACTTTTCAAAAATCTGTTTTCTCAAACGATTTGCCGAAGTTGGACTCTTTGGTTCAGATGTAGAACCGTGACAATCGAGTCCGAACTGTAGTAAACCCAAATGAACAGAACGGGACTTAACCCTCCCGGGGCGTTCGGGGACGTCTACAGTTTCTGGCGACTCTGCTGGGGATTTTTAGAGAGCTTGACTCGAACTTGTGATATCCTGTTTTGAATACACTTATGTGTTTCTTTGCATTGCATGTGCATTGGTGCGTCTAGGACACCGTGTTGGCCATCTGCTATTCCTGAGCGGTTTGCTGGAGGCTTGTCTTGTCAAGGCATGACCATAAGGCTGACCGGTTGCGGGCTCTGCCGGTATGGGAACACAAACCCCGGTTTTTACCGGGGCACCCTTTTTGACCATTCGACCTAGTGCATATTCGGAATCCATAGTGGCCATTCCAAATTAGGACATGTTGCTTACCCGATATAGGTTGTTTGAAGCCACTGCGTGCGTAGTGAAACCCTAGCTCCTGACAAAATAGGACAGGGAAACCCTACCCCAACATAGGAGTGTATTGGCTCTCATTTACATGCTATGTGCTTTTAGAGTGTATCTCTATAGGGAATGCATATACCAGTTTGCGAGTCTGGGTATCCGGCCTGCGGGCACCAGTATCAGTATTTTGAGAATCAGTTATATCTGCTGGTATCATATTCAGATTTGGGGCAATGATTTCGGAGAACAATGATCAGTAATGGAATACAGTCGTTCAGCTCTGCTCGTATCTGTTTTGGTGAAGTTGAACTGAGATGCTGTCTGTTTTCCCTTTTGCTAGGTAGTCTTGGAACCATAGCTTCAGAAGGTTCCACTATCTCCCGGGTACATTGGATTTGTACTGATAGACTTTGTCAGGTCAGAGACTCAGTTCAAGGGTAATCAGGGCTAGAGAAGGCTAGTCAGGCACAGATCACCAGTTCAGCAGTTACCAGATCAGTGGCCCTTATCCACCCCTCCAGTGAACAGGTCAGTCAGATGGATCAGCAGAATACATCAGGGATGGAGGCAATGATGCGTCAAATGCAGGAAACTATGAAACTCATGCAACAAGACGCTGTCCGCCAAGCGGAATTTTCCAAGTAGCAAGCTGCAATCATGGCTCAGCAGGCTGAGCTCATCACCAGGCTGCAACAGCAAAGCGGTGCGTCTGCTTCACAACAAGTTCCTCCCCCAGTAGGAGCTCCAGCACCTGGGGAGACGCCAAATGTCCAGGAAGGTACAGACATTCCGGTAGGGCCGGCTCCGCCCCCAATTTTACCCCAGTTATCAAAAACACCCACCAACCTACCGGACTCTCCCTTTGAGTTCGAGACGGATCCCACAGCACTGAAGTTGAGCAAGCTTGAAAAGTTGTTCAAGAAATCCCAGGGAGACAAGACCATCCCTGACATTGAAGATGGATATACGGACACAGCTGTGACATTGCCAGACAGGTTCAAGATGCCTCACATCGACCGTTTTGACGGGTCAGGAGATCCCATGGCCCACCTGAGTTTGTTTTCAGATGTTCTGCGCCCGATGGGCTTGACAAGATTACAGAAGCTCTCCCTCTTTAGCAGGACCCTGTCGGGTATCGCGGCCATCTGGTACGCCAAATTAGAGGACTCAGTGAAACGAAACTGGGAGGAGATGTCCGAGGCCTTTGTCGCACAATATTCATACAATACCCAGATCGAGATCACAACCCGTGATCTTGAGACAACCAGGCAAGAGCCGAAAGAGGGCTTCTCCGACTTTGTAACCCGTTGGAGAGCCAAAGCTTCTTCGATGACCACCAGGCCGGTCGACAAGGACCAGATACGGATGATTGTGCGCAATCTCCAACCCAGGCTGATGCAGAAGATGATTGTCCTTCCCCTACCCACCTTTGCAGACCTCCATGAGATTGGGGTACAAATCGAGGATGCTATAAAGATGGGCCTCATTGACCAGGAGAAGGAGCAGCCCAGGAGGGCGTTTACCCGCAGTTCGAATGTGACCACCAGTGGTGATGCAACTGCAAGACCTTCTGAAGTGGGCATGGTCACCAACACCACATCACAAAAAGCTACCCCATTCACCGATGCGTCCGGAAGTAGCTCACAGAAAACCAAATATCCACCTCGAGTCAAGAGGGTTTTTACCCCACTTCATATGCCTTTGTCAAAGGCTCTAGAGGTCTTAATCCAGAAAGGACATCTGAAACCATTGGAACAACGGCCTTTACCTGATCCTCTCCCTTCAAAGCATGACCGGACTAAGTACTGTGCCTACCATCAACAAACCGGTCATGAGACCGATAGCTGCTTTCGTCTGCGCCATGATGTACAAGATTTGTTTGACAACAACGTCATCGCCGCACCAGCTCAGTAAAGTTTATCGTCACTGGATCAGCAAACTTGGGGGATAGTACAAGTATGTGATCGGGGGACAAACCACCTGTGGGCAGTGCTCAGTTTATTTCAGATGTGGCGTATGGCACACACTGTTTTAAGAATTTGCGAATGCTGGTTTTTGTATGCTCTGGCTTAGGTACTGAGTCAGTTCTGTCGTTTTTGCTTTAAGCCTGTCTCTTTGTCTTGAGTCAGTCTTTTTGATTAAGGGTCTGTCTTGTTGTATCAAGTCAGTCCTGTTTTGTCAGAGTCGGGTGATTTCGGGGGAGTTACCTCGGACATCACTTGTTTGTTTTGCGTCTGTCTTTTCATTTTGTTTTGAGTCTGTTTCTGCCAGGGAGTCAGTTATGCCAACAGATTTTGAATGGAACAGCAGTGATTTTCACACTCTTGTGTTTGCTTCTGCCGTGTGCCAGTTGTGCCAGAAATTCTAAATGAGATGGAAGTATTTGACTAAGAACTCTGTCTTTTTTGTGCCTTGAAGTCATTGCATTGGCCTAAGTTTTTCAAAACTTTTTCAAACACTGTGGTGAAAACGAAGAGGAAGGAATTCCTTGGGATTTGCAAAAATTGGATCAATTGAGAGAAAGAGAGGCGTGCTAAGCCCTTAATGAATGAAATCATGCTTGTTAATGTGAGTACTGAGAAGGACCCTAGCTTTGATCCAGATTGGTCCTACACTGTCTTCAGCGCGAGCGATTTGTCGCTTTCTTAAAAACTTTCAAAAAATGTTTTGCGCGGTCCTGCGAAGACATGTGTGGAATCGCTCTTGAGATTGTGCAGCCTAGGATCGCTCTCAGCCTCGAGACTCGACCCCTCATTTTCGAACCTTGGACTCAAACTCAGAATGTTCAACGGTTAACTACAACGTGAGGCCTGTGAGACCAGATTCAAAGCAGCCCTCGAACAAGAGGCAAGAAAGTCAAATCAAGAAGATCAGATGTCGTCAAGAGAGGCTTGGGAAGCTAGATCAGAAGCCCCCCCTCAAACTAGGGGCAAAGATGTCAGATGTGCCCGAAGAGCCGAAGATGAGTTCTCTTGCGAATCAACAGCCACTCTCCTGGATACGGATGGCATCAAAACCCTAAAACCATTTGGCATGGACTTGTTACACTTTTACCCTTTGAGAGGCTCGCTGGGCCGAAAACCCGGAAGGGCGACCCAGGCAAAAGTTAGAGCAAGCAAAAAATACATACAAAAGGAAAGAAAAAAATATACGAAAAAAAAAAGAGAAGAACAAAGGAAGAAGAAAAAGAAAAGAAAAGAAAAAGAAGCTCGCAAGGTCGAAAACCCGCATCGGGCGCCTTGGCAAAAGTTAGAGCCTAAAAGAAAAAAAAAGAGAAAAAATGAAAAAGAAAGAAAAGAAAGAAGAACAAAGCTCGCAAGGTCGAAAACCTGCAACAGGCGCCTTGGCAAAAGTTAGAGCATAAAAAGGAGAGGTTAAATACCCGAGTGTACCTTAACCCCGAACTACGTAAGGCTTGGTTCCCATGTTTGGGATATGTAGGCAACTTCATTCTGAAGTCCAGCCCTAAAACACTTCAAATTCAATTGTGTCCATGAAATGGTTTTGATCATCTTTGCCTTCTCTGTATCCGAGAGTTCAGTTGTAATCATCGCTCTGAGGACTGATCACAATACGCTGCGGTGCCATTTAGACAAGGGGCAACTTTCCGTTGCCATGCAGTGTCCTTCAGACAAGGGGCAATTTTCCATTGCTATGGGTCCGAGGTTGTGCATCTCAAAGAGTCGGTTCCCTGCTTGTTGAGCGGTGGCCGTTTGCAAAAACAGTTTTTGAGAATTTTTACTGAGGTTGACTATTCTCTCAAAAATCATTCCATTTTTCCAAAACTGGACCATTTTCTTGGACCCAAAAAAAGGAAAATTTTCAGTGCTTACAACCTGACTTGCATGATTTCAAATCAAAAATCGAATAAGCATGTTAATCTAACTTTCATGTTGGTCAAAATTGTTTTAAAACAAAAAATGGTCGAAATGATGAACTAGGGGCACAGTTGAGTCAGGCTTCCTGTATTTTCCCCATTTTCAACATACTTGCCAAGAAAGGCACTCTACCTGCCAGAAAAGGGCACAACTGAAGTTAGCAAAAAGGGCTGAAAGCTCTCTCGTCCTCCAAGCAGCGAGGTATCAAGCCATGCGCGAAGCATAAATTGGAATGGGGCGAGATGTTCCACTTCCTCATCTGGACAGATCTAACCACGTCCAAACTCCCCAGCAAGGCATCATCAACCGATGTTAGCTGCAGATTTGCTACACACCCAGTTGTGGCACAACCTCTCTGTGGGAAAGTTCACTGCTGTGTGCAGAAGAAAAAGAATCTAGTAGAATGCTAGGGGCAAGAGCCCGCAACTTCTTGTCTATCTACCAACCACTCTGGGAAGGGATAAAAAAATTGAGAGATTGAAGAATAGAGAGATGTGCGTTGAGAGAAAAAGTGAGAAAAGGGCTTTTTCAGAAAAAACAGAGCTTGAGGGCCGAGTGATGTGAGAATCACAAATGAGAAAGGGTGGGAAATAATACCCGGTGAAACAGGCTCCCTGTGCACATTTGAGTCTTGTGTTTTGTTTTGTCTGTTTCGATTCTTGTTTTGAGTCGTTTTGAGTGTCAATAGATGTGTTTAGGTTGTTTACCTTTGTTTTTGTTTGTTGAGTCTTTTTCGCTGTGTTCATTCGTAGGCTCAATACCCGGTTAAGAACTCATTTCTTAATTTCAAAAAAAAGAAATCAAATCATCTTGTGCTCAGAGTGCCGTGCCATTCTCCACATTTGTGCAAAACAGATTCGTTCTTTCATAAAACTGCAGGGCCCACCCCCGATAAGTGTGAACAGTAAAACCAGGACCTATTTGAAGCTATGTGGTTCCGGACTGCAAAGTAAAAGCAAAAGAGGAAAACGTCGGGTATCTGAGTTTGTTTCAATTTCAGTAAGTTCCGAGACTACATCCCGTGTGTACCTCTTTAGGCCTTGCCAATGCTCCGAAGTATGCGTGTACCTCTACCTCAAGCTCAAGATCAAGTCTGCACCAAGCTAGAATAGTGTATCAATCACACTTCATTCTCATTTTGTGTATCTATCGCATACATTCCCAATTTGTGTATCTAACACACACATTCTCATTTTGTGTATCTATCACACACATTCTCATTTCGTGTATCTACCACACACATTCTCATTTTGTGTATCTATCGCATACATTCCCAATTTGTGTATCTAACACACACATTCTCATTTTGTGTATCTATCGCATACATTCCCAATTTGTGTATCTAACACACACATTCTCATTTTGTGTATCTATCACACACATTCTCATTTTGTGTATCTACCACACACATTCTCATTTTCTGTATCCATCACACTTCATTACCTTTTGTGTATCTATCACGCACATATTCACTTCAATTACTTTAGTGTATCCATCACACTTCATTACCTTTTGTGTATCTATCACGCACATATTCACTTTATTCCATTAGTGTATCAATCACACTTCATTCGTTTAGTATATCGATCATACTTGTTCACTGAGTGCATCTATCACACTTTGTGTTCACTTTTAGTATATCAATCATACTTGTTCACTGAGTGCATCTATCACACTTTGTGTTCACTTTTAGTATATCAATCATACTTGTTCACTGAGTGCATCTATCACACTTTGTGTTCACTTTTAGTATATCAATCATACTTGTTCACTAAGTGCATCTATCACACTTTGTGTTCACTTTTAGTATATCAATCATACTTGTTCACTAAGTGCATCTATCACACTTTGTGTTCACCTTTAGTATATCAATCATACTTGTTCACTAAGTGCATCTATCACACTTTGTGTTCACTTTTAGTATATCAATCATACTTGTTCACTAAGTGCATCTATCACACTTCGTGTTCACATTTCAGTATATCGATCATACTTGTTCACTGAGTGCATCTATCACACTTCGTGTTCACCTTTAGTATATCAATCATACCTGTTCACTAAGTGCATCTATCACACTTCGTGTTCACATTTTAGTATATCGATCATACTTGTTCACTGAGTGCATCTATCACACTTCGTGTTCACCTTTAGTATATCAATCATACTTGTTCACTGAGTGCATCTATCACACTTCGTGTTCACCTTTAGTATATCAATCATACTTGTTCACTGAGTGCATCTATCACACTTTGTGTTCACTTTTAGTATATCAATCATACTCCTGTTCACTAAGTGCATCTATCACACTTTGTGTTCACCTTTAGTATATCAATCATACTTGTTCACTAAGTGCATCTATCACACTTTGTGTTCACATTTAGTATATCAATCATACCTTGTTCACTAAGTGCATCTATCACACTTCGTGTTTACATTCAGTATATCCATCATACTTGTTCACTAAGTGCATCTATCACACTTCGTGTTCACATTTAGTATATCAATCATACCTTGTTCACTAAGTGCATCTATCACACTTCGTGTTTACATTCAGTATATCCATCATACTTGTTCACTTAGTGCATCTATCACACTTCGTGTTCACATTTAGTATATCAAATCATACCTTGTTGACTAAGTGCATCGATCACACTTCGTGTTCACCTATTGTGTATCAATCACACTTTGTCCATATAGTGTATCTATCACACACTCGCTTTGCATCTATCACACTTTGTGTTTGCCTTTTTGTGTATCCATCATGCTTTGCTCACTTCATTCATTTAGTGTATCAATCACACTTCGTTCATATAGTGTATCTATCACACACTCGCTTTGTATCTATCACGCACGCTCGCTTTGTGTATCAATCACACATGCCCCCTTTGTGTATCCATCACACTTTGCTTCATACAGTGTATCCATCACACTGCACTCACCTTGTGTATCAATCACACTTTATTCATATAGTGTATCCATCACACATGTTTGTCCACTTAGTGTATCCATCACACTTCGTTCACCTTTGTGTATCTAACGCACATGTCCGTGAGAAGTGCATAATTCTCTTACATCCTTTCTGCATGAGATGTAGGTTGGTTCACGTTTACGTGCTTGCATAGCATTCGCTTAAAATGTTGCATTTATTTTGCATAATTGCTTCATCACAGCATCCTTTGCATGATCATAAGTTATGCACTTGCATTGTGCGTCACTTTGCATCTTGCCCCTGAACTACGCTGCTTTGATTCCTTGCAAAGGGATACGTAGGCAGCCTGCGGGCACAACCACTTATTCATTTGTATTTTTGTTTGTCCAAGTCTTCGGCCTCATCAAAAATGGGTCATCTCTGGGCTTTGACACTCACTCCCGTCATTGTTATGACTTATGAGTTCTGTCAAAGAGGGGCAACTGTAGACACCCCATTTTTGACCGCCCTCAAGACTTGGGCATTACTGATGGTTTGCTCGGTATTGAGAGATGTGCAGGCCAAAGATTCAATTCCTTCGGCAAGGAGAGAGGCAAACCCTTCAAAACACTTTGTTTAGGGGGTTTGGAGTTGAAGAAAAGAGGAGAAGAGGGGAGAAACCAAGTTGGAGAAGAAGATAGGCAAGAATCGCTAAGAGAGGGATGAGCAATCCTCGCTAAATCGAGCTTATTTGTCTATACACTTGGAGTTAAGTTATGAGGCAACCACCATTGGAAATAAGACTTCCGGGGCTTCATTTTTCATGCAAGAATCTCTTAAACCCGAGTCCGGATGGCGGAGATATGATTGGTTGAAGTTGGGCATCATCCCGCTTGGATCGAAACTGAGCAACCTTCACCAAAACAATAATAACTTTCTCCACAGGAGGAATTTTAATGCAAGGTTTGTGGCATTGGAAAGCTTACTTCCAGGGCTTCAATTTTGACATAAGAATGACCTAAAAATGAGTTCATATGAAGAAGTTATGCCCGTTTGAAGTTGGACCTGCAGAGCAGATTTTTCCTGCCGACCGGCCAAATAGAGTGCCGACCGGCCAGAAAAGAGTGCCGACCGGCCAAATAGAGTGCCGACCAGCCAGAAAAGAGTGCCGACCGACCATTTTTGCTAGCCGACGACCATCCGGAGTATTCTACAAATTGAATGGATGCCAGCTGTGCCAGCTGGAGGGCACAGACTGGATCCTCCATACACGTGTATGGAGGATCTTGGCTCTTGGTTTTGAAGCTTCTAAGAGAAGTCTTGCTCCTTTGGCTCTATAAAGGAAGCTCTCCTCTTCCTTATGCTAGGTTAGAAAAACCAGCTGGAGTTAGATACTTCTAACCCTCTATATCTCTCATCCAAGCCTCCAAAACTCCATAGTTCTTGGGCTATTGCACTACAACCCATAGCACCACCACCACTACTCCATCATAGAAGCTTGGAGCAGTTTTTCAGAGGCCAAAGGTGCTGCAACTCAAGCCAAGAAGCAACAAAAAGGATAGTCTTCAAGGGTAAGATCATTTTCCCTCTTTTGTAGCACATTCTTGTCACATTTTTCTACCCTATTTGCTTACTGTTTTGGGCTCCGACCCTAACTGAAAGGGAAATTATTTTGAGCCATTATTCATGTTTGTTTAAGGGCTTAACCCTGTTTGAGCCCTCCATAGTGCACTTGCTTCAATACTCCTTTGTATGCCACATTTTTGCATGAAATTTCTAGCCTACGTGTGATCTGTTTTTGAGAATAATGTAAACTGTAAGTAGGCTCATTTTGAGCCCTTCTTCAACATTGAAGAAGGGCTCAACCCTGTTTGGGACCCCTATCTTGCACTTGCTTCATAATCTCTTCTATTTACCGTAATTTTGCATGCTTTGTTAGCCTATCTTGCTTCTGTTTTGGGGCCATCATCAGAACTGGAAGGGGTCATATTTTGACCCCCTGGACATATTTCATTAAGGTTCTTTGGCTGTTTGATGCATTTTTTGTATACTTCATGTTATAGCCCTCTTGTGGCCTTAATCTTGCATTGCATTTTGAGCATGTTTTCATATTGATTTGGGGGCTATCATCTACTGTGAGTAGTCATATTTTTGGTCCCTCATCAGTGTTGTAGAAGGGACTTTTCCTTTTTGGGCTTTGCATCATACACTTGCCATGTAAATCATGCTAGCTAGTCAAAATCACATGCTAATTTAGCCAAGCATGCTAGCTTATTTTGGCTACATTTCATACATGTTTTAGCATTATTTTGGGCTGCATGAGGACTTTTTGTGGCTGTCTTCTTCATTCGAGCATCGCTTTGCATGCTTATAGTGTATTGCATCTCACTAGCTTTAGTGCTTAAGTCCTTAACAATGCATTACATAAATGTTTGCATGCTTTGGAGTCATTTTGGAGTCATTGGGCATGCCATTTCAGATCTGAAACATGCACCATTATATGCTATGTTTCATCATTTGCCATGCCTTGTTAGAGTTGCATGTTGTATCTTAGGATAGATCCATGCATTGGACATGTTTGTGTGCATTTCGGTTACCTCATTTCATTTAATGGCCGCTGGTTTTGGCATGCTTGCGAGCTACCCATGTTAGTTTAAGTCCATCGTTGCATGTTGCTGCATGCCATGTTTGTTTACATGTTTAGGTTGCGCGCCTAGCATACATTGCTCATTTGCATGTTCATGTTGCATACTTAGCCGCCATGCCTAGGTTGCATTCCATTGAGCTTGCATCTCTTGCCTCTTGACCAATCATGATAGGGGTTGGGGCCCTTTGGTGTGTTTTGTGCTTGCATTTCATTTGATATCAAAGTTGCTAACTTGGCTTTTGGGCCATCATGCATTGAAATGCGTGATTGATGGCCCGGGGGTCGAGGGCCATGCTCCCTTGAGTCCATTGCATGATAGGGAGCATGTCCATGAATATATATATGCCTAAAAATTCATGCCATGCACTGCTTGTCTGCTGCTGCTGTCAAAACTGTCTCCTGCAGGAATTTTCTGCCAATCGGCAGTATAGAGTGCCGACCTGCACTATATGGGTGGCCGATAACCTCTATAGCAGCCGGTGATCACTCTAAACAGCCGGTGGAAATTTCTTCCAGCCGGTGGTACTTTTCAGTGTGTATAGAGGCTGTTCTGGGACTTTGGTAATTTTCAGAAAGGCAGGGCAATAAAAACAGAGGCAACAGTGGCATGGTGCGGGTTTCTGGGCAAGTCGGACTGAAGCATACATCATTCGCGCATCCCGAGGCGGAGGCTGTGGCCATCTCTTCTTTGCATTTAATTTAATTAGATTAGAGATTTTGTAATAATTAATTTATTTATTATTCGGACTGTAATATTTATTCGGTCCCTCCGTGTGAGGGCATATTTGTAATAAGTGTGGGTGAGTGTGTGTATGTTTTCCAACCCCCATTTCTTTCTTCCCTTTTATTTACCTGCTTATGATGGTAGATTAGGGCATATTTAAAATTAGCATACCTTATGCAATGCATGCGTGCATCCATGCATTTGTTGACACGCATCGGGCTCGGTGCATCATACAAACTGCATTGTATTTCAAATCTAACTTGAATACGTGTTACTCGTGCATTTCACATGCCATGTTTAGGATAGCCGAGCCTACTCTAAATTGCATCTTCGCCCGTGTCGCATTAGCCATTTAACATGAACTAGGTCATGCATGTTTGCTAACTAGTTTCTTGTTTTGGCACGGAGTACGATGTAAGTATTTATGCTTTAGCATATCGCATGCGTGTGGATGTTAACATAACAGTATGCTTACCATGCGGCTAAGTGCTTATATGAGATAAACTGTTTGAATGCCTGTGGGTGGAGGTTGGATTGCTTGAGTTGGGAAAACCCATTGAAATCCGTGTTTTAGCCTACTTGCGAGTAGCAAATTCCAAAGCATTTTCAAAACGAACGGATATGCAATGTTTGTTTCCAAATTAGGCGATCTAGTCTATACTTGTTTGCTGTGCGCATAACATAGTAATTCTAGGCTAATAATTGGAATAAGAGCATGTAATGTTTTCAAAATCGGATATCACGGTTAGTAGAGGCCGGTCTTCGGACCGGGCGAAAGGGGGTGCTCATAGCTGACCTTCCCCGATCGTACCCAAGCTCCCGAGCCAAGACCACTTTGGTGATGACGGACATGTGGCCTTCGGCACCGAGTCAGGGTTTCCTAAATTTCCCATTTTAAAATATTTAGGTGGCGACTCTGTAATCTGGCAAAGCAGTCCATGTTTGGCACTACTTTTCAAAAATCTGTTTTCTCAAACGATTTGCCGAAGTTGGACTCTTTGGTTCAGATGTAGAACCGTGACAATCGAGTCCGAACTGTAGTAAACCCAAATGAACAGAACGGGACTTAACCCTCCCGGGGCGTTCGGGGACGTCTACAATACTGATCTATTCAAAAAGTAGAGAAGAACATGAACACCATCTGAGACTTACCCTGCAAACCCTAAGGGAACAAAAACTGTATGCTAAACTGTCTAAATGTGAATTTTGGCTTGATCATGTTATGTTTTTGGGGCATGTTGTTAGCAAAGATGGAATTTCTGTTGATCCGCAGAAAATTGAAGCTGTAGTGAACTGGCCTAGACCAATCAATGTGACTGAAGTCCGAAGCTTTTTGGGATTGGCCAGATATTACAGAAGATTTGTCAAAGACTTCTCCAAAATTGCCTTACCATTGACTCAGTTGACTCAGAAGGGGATATCATTTGACTGGACTGACCAAAGGGAATCAGCATTTCAAGAACTGAAAACCCGACTTGTGACTGCACCGGTCCTTACTCTACCTTCAGGTATGGATGGTTATACTGTATTTAGTGATACTTCTCATAAGGGTTTGGGGTGTGTTTTAATGCAGATTGGGAGAGTTATTGCTTATGCTTCCCGACAGTTGAGACCACATGAAAAGAACTACCCGACCCATGATTTGGAACTTGCTGCGGTGGTGTTTGCACTGAAAATTTGGCGTCACTATCTGTATGGGGCGACATGTGAAGTATATACCGATCATAAGAGCCTGAAGTATTTCTTCACCCAGAAAGAACTAAATATGAGACAGCGCAGATGGCTATAATTGATCAAAGATTATGACCTACAGATTTTGTACCATCCGGGAAAAGCCAACACTGTTGCCGATGCATTGAGCCGAAAGTCAATTGCCAACTTAGCTTGTTTGCTCACCGGACAGAAAGAATTGCTCTATGATCTTGAAAAATCTGAAATTGAAATTGTCTTGAGAGAACAAGGTGGAACAATAGCTGCCATTACTGCTCAACCGGCACTGATTGAAGAAGTTAAAGAGAAACAGCAACTGGATGACTTTTTGAGAAAGATCATCGAGGAAAGAGAGTCTAAGCCGAGACCGGGTTTTAAATTTGAGAACAATGTACTGAAATTTCAAGAAAGACTGTGTGTGCCGAATGACACTGAACTGAAAAGAAGAGTTCTGCAAGAGGGCCATAATTCAAAATTGTCTATCCATCCGGGGAATACGAAAATGTACCAAGATCTGAAACAGAATTTCTGGTGGCCGGGAATGAAGAAAGAAATTGCCGACTTTGTGTCCAAATGTCTTCATTGCCAACAAGTCAAAGCCGAACATCAACAACCTGCCGGATTATTGCAACCCTTACCCATATCAGAGTGGAAATGGGAGCACATCACGATGGATTTTATCGTTGGGTTACCTCGCTCCAGAAAAGGTATGGATTCAATTTGGGTTATTGTCGATAGATTAACCAAATCTGCTCACTTCTTACCTGTCAAAACAATCTATAATGCGGACAAATTGGCTGTTATTTATATTGATGAAATTGTGAGACTGCATGGAGTGCCTGTGTCTATTGTTTCTGACAGGGATTCGAAGTTCACATCGAGGTTTTGGCAAAGCCTACAGACTGCATTGGGTACTGAATTGAGGCTGAGTAGTGCCTACCATCCTTAGACAGATGGCCAGTCAGAAAGGACCATCCAGACTCTGGAGGATTTACTGGGAATGTGTGTCCTTGATTTTCAGGGAGATTGGGAAAGCCACTTGCCCTTAGTTGAATTTGCCTACAACAACAGCTGCCATTCGAGTATTGGTATGGCGCCTTTCGAGGCATTGTAGGGCAGGAAATGTCGATCTCCAATTTGCTGGGCAGAAGTTGGAGATGGGCCTTTGCTTGGGCCCAAGATTGTGTATGAAACGACTAAAAAGATAAAACTGATACAGCAGAGACTGAAAACTGCACAGAGCCAACAGAAAAGTTATGCTGATGTCAGGAGACGGGACAGAGAGTATGAAGTGGGTGATCACATTTTTGTGAAGATGACCCCAATGAAAGGCCAGACTCGTTTTGGAGTCAAAGGCAAGTTAGCGCCAAGATATGTTGGGCCGTATGAGATTATTGAGAAAATCAATCCGGTGGCGTATCAAGTTGCGCTTTCTCCTGAAATGGAGTATATGCATAATGTTTTCCACATTTCGATGTTGAGAGACTATCTCCGGGATCCCTTCCACGTGATTGAGCCTACTCGTATTGTGTTGAGTGATGACTACACTTACGAGGAACGGCCTATACAGATTGTAAACAGATGAATCAAGAAACTGAGAAACAAAGAGATCCCGTTGGTGAAAGTTGACTGGCAGAACCATGGTGGTGTGTATGCCACTTGGGAAAGGGAAGATGACATGGCTAGGCGATATCCTGATTTGTTCCCGCTGAATCCTGTTTTCTTCCAGAATGAAGGTAACTCGAGTTTAGAGGACTAAACTCCTTATAAGGAGGGGAGATTGTAACAACCCCATACTGTTTACCGAAAATCTACTGAATTGCGTACTGATTACTGCTAAACTGGACTGTTTATGACCGATAAGTGAACTAACTGAAGTACTGAACGGACCGATTGAAAATTTAAACTGAACTGACTGAGCATGTTTATTGTATTGCATTCTTATCTGTTTGATTATTTGATTATTTGTTCGTGTTTTATGTTTAAACTGTTAATTGAAGGCCCTATCGGCGGCCGAATTCAAAATTGATTGATGTTCCATGATCAGTAGAATTTATCTGATTTTATGGTATATTTATTTAAAATGTGATTAGGAATGATTAAATTAGATTAGAATAAGCCAAATTAATAGAGTTGCTTTAATTACAATCATGCCATCTAGTGGGGCCTTTGTTTATGAGTATTGTAGAGCCTTATTGCATTGAATCAAAAACATTTCCTCTGCCCTTATTCTTGCTTCAACCGACCAAGAAGAGAGTGAAGGAGAGAGTGAGGGAATTGACTTAGTCTTGTGGATTTTGGCTTGGATTTTGGTGGAATTGAAGTATAGTTTGCATATTGAGCCTCCAAATCTTGAATACAAGACCTAGGTAAGAGAATACAACCCTCTAATTGTGAATTTAAGCTAAGTCTTGCATGTTTTTATACTCCATTGTAGAATTAAGTCTTGTTTTAGTTTATACATGTTGGATTGTAGCTTAACTCTTGCATGCATGTGTATATTGAGGAGTGTTGAGTTTGATTTCATAGAAATCTTGCATGCATGTCCATATTTTGATCATAATCCATGATTTCATCATGTTCTTGAAGAAATGAGTCCATGTGGACAAGCTTTGAGGCTTTAATTTAGTTAAATTTCATGCATGTTGCATATCCTCCATGTTCATGAAAATGGGTTTGAAAAATGGTTTTAATTGACTCACTCTTGGGCTTTGAATTCACAAATTGAGCTTTGAAACTTGTTGTATATTGAATCTAGAGGTGTTTTCCAGAATTTGGGCCCAAGAGGTCGAGTTTTGAGTGAAAGAATGCTTGGTTTGAGCTTAGGAGACAAATCTGGAAATTCCAGAATTTGGCTTCTTCGCTCGAGCGAAGGATTCTTCGCTCGAGCGACCGACCTTTGTTCGAAGCTACGCTCGAGCGAAGGATTGGTGGCTCGAGCGTAAAATTTGAGCATCCAGTACTTTTACTGTTTCATCAGACCGCTCGAGCGAAGGATTTCTCGCTCGAGCGAAGCCTTTGATTTTGGAAGCTCGCTCGAGCGAAGGAAGGCTCGCTCGAGCGAGGGTCCTATTTTCAGCAAACTTTGCAAAATGTTTTCTAAGTGTATTTTTGCATCCTCATCCCATTCTAGGCATTCTTAGGCCTAGTTTAAGGCATCTTAATGAGGATATTGATGTAGAACACACCGAGGCAAATTAGGGATTAAATTATGATATCTCCCAACTGTGCAGCTTAGTGTGTGTTCAACCTGTGAACTGTGTAGGGTTGGCGACTGGGGAGACACGCTCTAGCATATTGTAGCCCGAACTCTGTGAGTAACAATTGTGTAAAGATATGTTCAAATGATTATCTTTCTGAACACTGAACTAAACTGTTTACTGAACTGATATTGATTACTGAATGAATGTATGTCCTTTATTTCTGAAATGTACTGTGGCATCCTTAGCACCTACTGTTACTGACTGTTACTGTTATAGAGATCTCTATCGGTTCCCTCATGGAACCATTACTGTTTACTGACTTATGGCCATCATTACTGTTCGGTCTTTAAGACCTACTGTCTACTGCTATGCTAATGGATGTACCACATATGACTGAATAACTATTCTGATTGAAAGACTGAAATACTGTTTAATGAACTGTTTTCATTACTGTAAGGACATTTCATTCTTAACCTCTTTACACATTATGTTATTCACTGGGCTTTAGCTCACTGTTTATATATATATATGTAGGTGCTCAGCCACCAGACCGGAGCTAGGAGCGTGGGTTAGACTCTAGTTTTATCAAGCCAGCCTACGTGCCTCACTGCGAGGTTCCAAGCCTATCATGCCAGGGCTTAGGGGTGTCTTAGCATTCCCCCTTCTGTACTGTCCCACTGTTTTGTATAAACTGAATGCTTACTGTACTGTGTCAAGGGATTAGGTCCCTGCACTGTTTGACTGTAAATGTTGTATAGACTGTACTATTTGAATATGTGAATGCATGAAAAATCTTTTTGGCATACAGACTGTCACAGCTCAATGGACATTATTTATTTACTGTATTGGCTTCCGCCAGGCCCTGAACTCTGTTTTACTGTACTACTGTTAAGCAGGCCTTCGGTAATCTCGGATTACTGGCCGGTTACGGTGCTAAACCCATAGGGCCGGGTTTGGGTCGTGACAGATCGACATTCAGATGGTGCTGTGAAACTGACAGGTCTATTCCCAACATTTCATACGGAGTCCACGCAAAGACGTCAAGGGAGTTGAGCAAGAAAGCGATCAGCTACTGCCTATCGGCCTGATTCAGAAAGGTGCCGATCATGAAGAACTTTTCTGGGCTTCCATCAATGTCAACTCGGTCTAAATCTTTCGTGGCCTTCTCATTTGGATACCGCCCAACATCATTCAGGATATCTCGATTCGGCACCTCAATGGAGTTTACTTGCAGTTCCTTTGGCGTTCTGGCGACAAGGAGATAACATGCTTGTGCCGATTTCTGGGATCCGCGGATTTGCTCAATGTCGTGTGTAGACGCGCCCGTGGGCTTCACTTCTACAGTTCGGACTCCCTTTGTGTCACGGTTCTCAATCTGAACCAAAGAGTCCAACTCTGGCAAATCGTTTTGAAGAAAAACAGATTTTTGAAAAAGTAGTGCCAAACATGGACTGCTTTGCCAGATTACAGAGTCGCCACCTAAATATTTTAAAATGGGAAATTTAGGAAACCCTGACTCGGTGCCGAAGGCCACATGTCCGTCATCACCAAAGTGGTCTTGGCTCGGGAGCTTGGGTACGATCGGGGAAGGTCAGCTATGAGCACCCCCTTTCGCCCGGTCCGAGGACCGGCCTCTACTAACCGTGATATCCGTTTTTGAAAACATTACATGCTCTTATTCCAATTATTAGCCTAGAATTACTATGTTATGCGCACAGCAAACAAGTATAGACTAGATCGCCTAATTTGGAAGTAAGCATTGCATATCCGTTTGTTTTGAAAAATGCTTCGGAATTTGCTACTCGCAAGTAGGCTAAAGCACGGATTTCAATGAGTTTTCCAACTCAAGCAACCCAACCTCCACCCACAGGCATTCAAATAGTTTATCTCATATAAGCACTTAGCCGCATGGTAAGCATACTGTTATGGCAATACTCACACACATACAAGGATGCTAAAGCATAAAAACTCACCTAGTACTCCAAGCCAAAACAGAAGCTTTATTAGAAGTCCATGCATGGACCTAAGCATACTGAAATGTCTAATGCAACACATGCAAAGATGTAATCTAGGCAGGCTCGGCTATCCTAGACATGGCATGTGAAATGCTACAACTATCACGTATTCAATTTGGAATTGAAATACAATGCAGTTTGTATGATGTACCGAGCCCAGTGCATGTTAGACAAATGTATGGATGCACGCATGCTATCATAAGGTATGCTAAATTAAATATGCCCTAATCTACCATCATAAGCAGGTAAATAAAAGGGAAGAAAGAAGTGGGGGTTGGAAGACATGCACACCACTCACACACACTTATTACAGATTCGCCCTCGCTCGGAGGGACCAAAATAATAATACAGTCCAAGAAAAATAAACGAATAAATTATTACAAGACCTCTAATCTAATTAAATTAAATGCAAAGAAGAGATGGCCACAGCCTCCGCCTCGGGATGCGCAAATGATGTATGCTTCAGTCCGACTTGCCCAGAAATCCGCACCATGCCACTGTTGCCTCTGTTTCACTGTCCTGCTTCTCTGGAAAATTGCAAAAGTCCTGGAACAGGCTCCCTGAATCATAAGGATCATCACCGGCTGGATAGAATGTCCACCGGCCGTGTATAAAGTCCACCGGCTGGAAATGAAGCTATCGGCAATAAATACATTGCCGGTCGGCACTCTATACTGCCGGTCGGCACAAAATTCCTGCAGAAGACAGTTTTGACAGCAACAGCAGACCAGCAGTGCAAGGCATAGAATTTCTAGGCAAATGTATGCATGGACATACTCCCTATCATGTAATGGACTCAAGGGAGCATGGCCCTCGACCCCCGGGCCATCAATCACGCATTTCAATGCATGATGGCCCGAAAGCCAAGTTAGCAACTTTGATATCGAATGAAATGCAAGCACAAAACAAATCAATGGGGCCCCAACCCCTATCATGATTGGTCAAGAGGCAAGGGATGCATGCTCAATGAAATGCAACCTAGGCATGGCGGCTAAGTATGCAACATGAACATGCAAATGAGCAATGTATGCTAGGCTCGCAACCTAAACATGTAAACAAACATGGCATGCAACAACATGCAACGATGGACTTAAACTAACATGGATAACTCGCAAGCATGCCAAAATCAGCGGCCATGAGATGAAAATGAGATGCCTCAAAATGCGTGCACACGGGCACGCAAACCGAGGAAATGGCATACGCAATGCAATATGGACTTACACTAACATGAGAGAGCCTCAGCCACACCCACATAAGAGGCCGTTAGATGAAAATGAGATGCCTCGAAATGCGTGCACACGGGCACGCAAATCGAGGACCGCGCCTACGGCACGAAATGGCACTCTAATGAGACATGGCATAACATGGAATATGGCATACAAAACATGCAAATTTCAGCAGCAAAATGAGGGGCAAAACAGCCCCGAAACATGGCGAAATGGAACCAAATGCATGGAATCGCTCCCGAAATGCAAAACTAGGTACATGAAATGGCTTATGGCTATATCAAATATGCAAGATATGAACATGAAGTATGAAGACAGCAGCTAGACAGCCCCAAAATAAGCATGTTCATAGTACAAAGCATGGCAAGACAGTAAGCACAAGTGGGACTAACATGGCATGCAAAAATGGCTCCTCAAGGGAGGCAATGAGGCAAGTGATAGATACAATGCTCAAAAAGAAAAATGTCCTTCTACAACACTAAAGAGGGACCAAAAATATGAACATTTACAGTATATGACAAGTCCCAAAACAGTATACACACATGCTCAAAATGCAATGCAAGATTAAGGCCCACAAAGGGGTATAACATGAAGTACCAAAAGGATGCACCAAACAGCCAAATACCCTTCATGAGACATGTAGAGGGGGTCAAACTAAGACCCTTTTCAGGCCTGTCAAAGACCCAAAAACAGAAGCATGGTAGGCTAAAAAGACATGCAAAAAAAAGGGACCAAAGAGGGGTAATGAAGCAAGTCATACATGGGGGTCCCAAACAAGGTTGAGCCCTTCTTCAATGTTGAAGAAGGGATCAAAAAAAGCCTCTTCACAGTTTACATCGAAGCCCAAAAATACTTGTAAATAGGGCTAAACAATGAAGCTAAAAAATGCAAGTTTAAGGGAAATGGATGCTTACCCTTGAAGAGCAGCAAACCAGCACCTCTTGGACCAAGTTTAGGTGCTCCCAAGCTCTGAAGAACAGCCTCAAGCTATTGGAATGGAGTAAGGATGCCTTGTGCTATGAGTTGATGAAGAAATGGCCCAAGAACAAGGGTGTTTGGGGGCTTGGATAAGATAGATATAGAGGGTGTATGTATCTAACTCCAGCTGGTTTTTCTAACCTAGCATAAGGAAGAGGAGAGCTTCCTTTATAGAGCCAAAGGAGCAAGACTTCTCTTAGAAGCTTCAAAACCAAGAGCCAAGATCCTCCATATACGTATATGGAGGATCTAGTCTGTGCCCTCCAGCTGGCACAGCTGGCATCCATTCAATCTATAGAATACTCCGGATGGTCGTCGGCTAGCAAAAATGGTCGGTCGGCACTCTTTTCTGGCCGGTCGGCACTCTATTTGGCCGGTCGGCACTCTTTTCTGGCCGGTCGGCACTCTATTTGGCCGGTCGGCAGGAAAAATCTACTCTGCAGGTCCAACTTAAAACGGGCATAACTTCTTCATATGAACTTCTTTTTAGGTCATTATTATGTCAAAATTGAAGCCCCGGAAGTAAGATTTCCAATGCCGCAAACCGTGCATTAACATTCCTCCTGTGGAGAAAGTTATGCTTGTTTTGGTGAAGGTTGCTCAGTTTCGGTCCAACCGGGATGATGCCCAACTTCAACCAATCATATCTCCGCCATCCGGACTCGGGTTTAAGAGATTCTTGTATGAAAAATGAAGCCCCGGAAGTCTTCTTTCCAATGGTGGTATCCTCATAACTTAACTCCAAGTGTATAGAAAAATAAGCTCGATTTAGCGAGGACTGCTCATCCCTCTCTTAGCGATTCTTGCCTATCTTGTTCTCCAACTTGGTTTCTCCCCTCTTCTCCTCTTTTCTTCAACTTCAAACCCCTAAGTAAGGTGTTTTGAAAGATTTTTCAAAGATTTCATCTCTCTTTCATTCATCTCCCCTTTGTCCTTGCTCGGTTTACCGAAAAGCGCAACATTTACCGAAATGCGAGCGTCGGAACATCGTGGGAATTTTATTTCAAAAATGTTTTGAAGAGAGGGTTTTAAGGTCTAAAAACCATCAAAAATAATTTTGGTCCATAATGGGATATGAAGTTGATATTTGCCTCTCTCCTTGCCGAAGAAACTGAACCTGTGCACTGCACACCTTTCTCCAACAAGTAAACCATCAATAGTGCCCAAGTCTTAAGGGCGGTCAAAAATGGGGTGTCTACACCGTGTTCCGTTGAGAAACGTAGGAATTTATGATAGGTGCTTGGAACGGCCTGCAATGTATGCAACCACGATCGCCCCATGATGAGATTGTACGGTGAGGGTAGCCTGACGACCAAGAATTCCACATTCATCGTTCTAGAGCCAGCTCGAACGGGTAAGCGGATCTTTCCCAAGGGGTACTCTAGAGTGGCATTGAAGCTGAATAGCGGATAAGGGCCTGGAGTCAGGTCTGACTCGTTAAATCCGAGTTGGTGAAGGTTTTATAATACATAACCTCCGAGGTACTGCCCTGGTCGATAAGAACGCGTTCGACGGTGAACCGGTTTACGTGCAGCTCAACAACCAACGGATCGATGTGAGGGAGTGCTACACCGATCAAATCAGAATCGTCAAAGGTGATACTTGGCGTTTCTCGGGACCGCTTTGCTGGCGTGAGCTGTTGTTGGAGACCTGGATGTGATTGGATCGCGTGCACGGCCGGGGCTGCTGGCAGGCTGTATATCATGTGGACGGTGTCAAGCGGAAATGCATCCTGCGGAGGGGCAGGTGTTTCGACCACATTCTTCCGAACGCATTGGTGAAGACGTTCGTCCTTTGCCAACTCCGCAAGAGGATCTGTTGTCGCATAGCGGCCGTCAGTTTCTTGCTGCGGGGCCCGGGATCGTCGATCGTCTGCCCTCGGGGGTCGCTCAGAAGCCTGGTGCACCGTTCGTTTGGATTTTGCTATTTCTGAGGCCAGATCGCGACGAAGGCGTTTGTTCTCAGCGATGATGTTGTCCAACCTCTGTTTGGTTTGCCTGGCTTGTGCCATGGTCGCTTGTATTGTCTTTTGTGTTGGGTTTGACAATGAGTGGAGGTCCGAGGCTGGTCTTGCTGCGATGGTTTGTTGTCCAAGCGAGTTTGCTGGAATGAGGTCACCTCTCTGTGCGGTCTTGTCAGTGGCTATCGGAGGATCTTCGGTCACGCCTGCCATGGATGTATTTGAGTATTCCCACAGACGGCGCCAGTTGTGGAGAAGTGGTTTGGAAATACTCTTCAGATCCTGGGAGACGCTGGTGATCCTCAGCTAGTCACCTGAAAAGATGGAAACACTCCGATCGGGGGTACCGGAATTAACACTCCGACGGACAAGTTAGTTCAGACACTCAAGATAGCTTCTTGTCTAAGTTAAGTGGAGTGATTTTTACATACCTTTCTAGATTTGTGGTTCTTGTATTTATACTTGCTTTTTTGGGCCTCGGGGCCTGAGCCTACTTTTATCCCATTCACCTTATATTCATTCGGAGCTACTGACCCCCGTCTATTCAGCTTTACTAACACATTCGGCGCCCTAGTTACGCAATATGAAGCCGAGTAGTATCTAGTTTCTGGGGTACGCGTCTCCCACCTCTTCTACTTATTCAGCTCCCACAGAGTCCTATCTATCTTTTTTTTTTTTAATATTTTAAACAGAAAATTCAAAAACCCGTGTCATAAGAAGAAGGCTTGAAGGATTTGGGGTGGCTGTTGTGCGGGGGTGCACAACAACCATTGTTGTGCAGCCAAATGAGCCCATTTCAGGGCCCATTTCGATAATTTAAACCGTTCACATTTTATAATATATCAAGTAAAACATACCTATAAAAAATCAAGTTAATCAGATATTGTTTACCCTTTCATCCACACACATTTATTTTCATTTTAATATTTTAAATCACAATTATTTATTTTTGTAGATACAGATATTAGTAGATGAATGAATAAACGATATCCGATTAATTTGATTTTTTGCAGGTATGTTCTACTTAATATATTCTAAAATGTATATGGTTTGGAGTATCAAAATGAGCTCATTTAACTGCATAACACTGACTGCTATGCACCCCAAATCTAGGCTTGAACACCAAAATATAGATATAATGGCCTCATATCTACAACCGTGTCCTTGTTAAATCCTACTATTCTTTTTATTTTATTTTTTAAAATATGAGAAAAAAAAAGATAAACTATCAATAGATTTTAATAGTGGGACTTAATTTCCATCAAGTCTTATTGAAAATAACTCTTGGTAAAATTGTCGCTAAATATATATTTTTTTTGTGACAATTTTTTTTACATAAGTCGTTAAAAATTGACAATTAGTGACTTTTTTTGTAATAATTTTTATAAATTGTCGCTAAAACTTACAATTAGTGACAATTTTTTATGACAAATTTTCCTATAAGACCTATTAGATAATAAGTCTACTTGTTAGAATTTACACGTAAGTATTGAGGAAAAAAATACATTTTGATTCATATATTTAACTTACATAAAATGTGATATTTCATATTTTTATACGGAAATGTAAAAATATTTTAATCAATATTTATATATTTAATATTTTATTTTGTACATTACACAGATTTCCTTCTTGAATTGGCTTTTTCAAAAAGATAATTGTTAAAAAGTCTAATTTAAGGAGTGTATAAAATATCAGATTTAGTGGATATTTTTTGTTAGTGAAATGTCCATTATTTGTGAAATAATTTGGTGAGAAATCTTTTTATTGGTTTTGGAGAACATTTTGTTTTCAGTTTTACCTCTTAATTTATTTGTTGACTTTTTTCCACACTATCTGTTCAAATTTTTTGGTTATCTATTCAAATTATTATTTGTATATGCTTAATTTTTTTGATTATCTGTTCAAATTTGTATCTATCTATTAAAATTTACCAATTCACCAAGCCTATTTTTTCCTATCTTTTGAAATTTACAAAGCCTATTTTTTATATATGTTCAAATTTTTATTTTAATTTGTCTAAAGCAGTGAGTTAATCATTTTGATTCATATCATTTTGTACAAATCAAGATTTCAATTTTTTATTTTTATTTTTGTATCTATTGAAATATATTGAACAAATCTAAGCCTTTTTGAACAAATCTGTTCAATCTTCATCTTCAACCACATCAACCCTAGATCTAGGTCAACCATCAACAAACCCTAATTTTATGCAAAAGAAACAATTCAATTTGTACTTACCAACCAGTTTAAACAGTCCTTAAATTGTCGTTTCATAAATCAGAAGAAGAATCAGAAGAGAACAAGAGGTTGGTTACATATTACATTATATATTATTCTCTACCTAAGGAGGAGAGAGGGGTTTTTGTGGTTGGCTTGGAAATCTAGGGTTTTGAAAGAGTTTTTTGGAAGCTCGGAGGTAGGTAAGGTAATCTTGTAATGGTAGTATTGGTGAGAGAGAAGGCCTAATGGAAAACATAGACTCTAATGAGCCAAAGAAGAAGAGGCCTCATTTTAACTCTAACAACTTACTCTTTCTATGAAATCAAGTTGTTTTTGTAGATCTGGACGACGATAGCCGTTAGGGTTTGAAGAGGAGGAAAATGATGATGGTAACGATTAGGGTTTGAAAAGGAAGAAGATGGTGGACCGACGATTGACTTGTAGATCTGAACTAAAGGTTGGATAAGAGGTGGATGGTTGAGTAAACCACGTTGAATTCGTCTTCGCTTGCCTCAACCGCCTCATCGCTGACACTGACGTTCTTTACGACAATGGTGCAACGGGGGATCTAGCTTCGGCGGTAGTGAAAGAGAAGATCTATAGTGGATGTCAGTGGTAGTGGAGAGAAAAAAGAGCATATGAGAGAGAAAAAGAGACGAGAGAGGGGTAGCAAAACTCGACTCGGATTGTCGATTTGAACTCTGATCTACATCGTCACCATGGGCAGCCTTTGAGTTAACCATGCAGTCTCTAATTAAAGGCAGCAGATCGAAGAGAGAGAGAGGTTTAAAATGAGAGGTTTGTCCCCATATAACGCATATATACACCTAGACAGTTTGGTCAGTTATCTAAGCTTGTCCTTATGGACAACTATTTTAGCGCTTGGAATTTTGACCAAACAAAATTCAATTATGGATTTATGGATTGAGTGCTCGTTTTTTCTTCAATTTTTTCTTTTTGTTTTTTTTTTTAATATTAGTGAACTTTAAAAAGTATATATAAAAACTTTACGCTTTTAAGTTCTACTTAACAAATTAAAATTCCTAGGATTTCAAATTATAGAAGAATATGGAAAAAGTTTGACATAAATTGACCAAACTTTTCCTACAAACATAAAACATCCTAGAACTATCTTGAATGCTTAGGCTTGTCTCGAGTCCAAAATCGGATTGGAGTGTGTTGTTGGGTTTCGTGGGCCTATTACATTCTATATCGATGATCCAAATCATTCAATATGTAGGCTTCGTCGAATATTTAATCTCTATAAAAAATTGCATTAATCGAATATCGATAGCCAATTAATCAGATCAAATTTGTGTCAATGGTAACTATAATTTAAAAAATAAATTATTGGCACAAATGTGTTCTCATAAAGTGGCTATTGATATCCGAACAATGTGATTTTATATAGGGATAAAGTACTCAACGAGTCCTACATGTTGAATAGTTTGGATCATTGATGTGGGCTCTATGGTAGGCCCATGAATGTCTAATAGCACGCTCTAGTTGGGAAACCCAACTGGAAAGAAGTTGTTCCTATCTCTTTATATTGTGTTTCTCTATTACTTTGTATTATCTCTTTCTCTTTACCATTGACGATCGTCGTGTCCACCAATGTTTGATACTACTGCCACAATCACCTCAATCATATTCACTATCATTCTTTGTGTTGTTTCTAGATCTCTCTCTCTCTCTCTCTCTCTCTCTCTCTCTCTCCCTCTCCCTCTTCACATATACATAGTTCCCTTCTCTTTTGTTTTTTTGATCAACCAAAAAAAAACTTTATTAATGAAAATATACGAAGTATGATGAAATACATCAATAAAGAGAAGAGTATAAAAAGCATTACAGTGAACCATCAAGATCTCAATGAGGTTGGCACCAAGATGAACACCAAATCATCTACTAGCACATGCTCCAAGCTCCATGTTGGTGAGAAATTAACATACAGACCAAAGCAAAAGAGGAAACAAGAAACAAGAGACAACCAGAAATAAAAGACAAACACCATCTTAGCCAATGACAAAACAACTATTGGCACTAGGAATTCCATCCAGCAAATAGCAACAACAGTCTCTCAACCCAGCAAACAGCAGCAGTATGTTTACTTGATCAAAATCAGTATAGGAATGACTAAAAACAGTAGCAGCAGAATGTTATTTATTAACAGCAGAGCAGCAACATAGCTTAACAGCAGAGCAACAACATAGCTCATCACCTTCAAATACACATCCTAATCTATTTCAGGTTGGAAACAAAAAAATCATGGATAGAATATGAATAACCAAAAGTGTGGCTCTTCAACCAAACTAAAATTCTAACCTTGATTAGCTCAATAATTTCCAAGAGATTGGGCCGGGCACTGTTGAACACACAATCATTCCTGAGCCTTCAAATTGACCAAACAACAGCAAATGTGATGGTTTTCTAGATCTGTAATTCTTTCTTCCTAACTTTTGTGCCCAACCACCAATCAAACAAATCCATAACAGAGCTTGGGGAAACCCAAAATAGACCCCACCAATCAATGATATCAAACCAAACTTTCCAGTTGAAAGGACAAAGAAGCAAAACATGATTAATGGACTTAGGTTCAACTTTGCAAAAGATACACTGAGTGACATCCTCCTCTCTAAGAACACCAATATAATGAAGCAAAACAGATGTTTCTACTCTACCTTTCCAAACGTCACTAGTATCGCCTTCACTGCATCCACTAATGAGAACCAACGAGGCAGCCCATCGTCTGACCTAATCATGTCCCTGGAGTGCTTATTAGCATTGAATGACGAAATGAAAGATACCAACACTCTGACGAGGAATAATATTTAGCAAGCACGGATAGTGACTTAGGTGAGTTGGAATTAAGATTTGAAGAGAAAACATAAAAATATCTATTTTATTGTTTTCCTTGGGTAAAATATGCAAAATTGCCAAAACTAATGAAATTTCATTGACCTTACTAATTTTGAGTCTAAGTTAATGTAACTTCTTAGACCTCATTTATTTTTAGGGCAAATTACATATACCCCTCGAGATTTAGCAAAATTACAGATATTCTCAAGAGGTTTGAGAAATTACAGATACCTCCCGAAGGTTATATTTGCATAACAAATTATGGGGTAATTTTTTATGAAAATATAAATTTCAGAGGACAATTTGTTATGAAAATATAAACCTCAATGGGGTATCTGTAATTTAGTTCAACCTCGAGGGAGATATATGTATTTTATGAAATGATGTATATGTATTTCATATACAAGTTAACTCAACGAATTTTCATCAGCTAAGAGTGAAAACTTAATTGACTTTGAATTTTATACTTTTTTTTTTTTGGTGAATAATTTTATACTACTTAACCATCAATTGAAAATTTTCTTATCTTGAAAGTTTTAAATTTGACTGTGCTTTTAGCTAGGGTTTAAAGTTTACACCAAAAAATAAAAAAAAAAATGATTTGCGCTAACACAATGAAATTTATTTAATTGTGTTACTTCAAAGAAATTTTATTATGCTTTTAGCTATTAATTAATTAATTTATTTATTTTTATTTTTTTTTGAAAGTCAGTGAAATTCCATTTCTCCAAAAAGTTGCCAGAAAAATGTTGCTGACAACTGACAGTGGTCATCGAAAAGTTGTCATTGACAGTTAGATGTGGTGCTGGCAACCAGAAGTAGGAACCTCAAGTATCAATGGCAGTCCAAAAATATTTTGCCGACAATTGACAGTGGTCATCGAAAAGTTGTTGCTGATAGCTAGATGAGGTCGCTGGCAACCGGAGGTAGCGGCCTCAAGTATCAATGGCAGTCGAAGGTGTTGGTATAATAAAACTAGAGTACGGATAGTTTTGTTCATAAAAACGTTCCTCAGGATTGGTTTGGAAAGTGGGTTGATTTTTTGGTTTTTTTGTTTTTTTGGTTATTTTAACTTGGGTTAAAAAGTTTGGTTTGGGAAGAATTTTTTAGCTTTTTGACTTTTTTTATTTTTTTTTTATGAGAGAAAAGTGTAATAATTATGAATTGAATGTGATGTTTTGTTTTTTTGTAATTAAAATAGCCTATTTTGTTTTTGTGATTAAAATAGCCAAAAAAAGCCCTATATTCTTCTTTCCAAACAGTGCCTTAGCACTACAAAATTGAATAAAAAAAATCCCAAATATTTGAAAAAAATTGAAAAAAAAATATATAAAAATAAAAAGAGCAACTTTTTTGTGCCAATCCCAAATTTTAGGCTCCGTTTGGTAGAGCTTTGTAATTATGATTTGAGAATATGAGTTGTATTTTGAGTTTGTGTATTTTAGAATTATGATTTGAGTGTAGAAAATTTGTTTGGTTATGGTTTTTGAATAAAGTGTTGAATTGAGTGTGGAATTGAGTTTTGAATTGAGTGTAGAATTGAGTTTTGAAAGTTTGATTTGACATGTGAAGTAAGAAAATTTGTTTGGTTATGAGTTTTGAAAAGAGTTTTCAAAACTTAATTCAAATTGTTATAACTCATAACAAAACACATTACTTTCACATTATTGAAAATTTTGATCAACACTCATAACCAAACTCTTTTTAAAATTCAATTAAAAAAATTTATTATTAACAAAAAATAACATTAATTAATTTTTTAATTGAAAATACTACAAAGGAAATAATTTTTTTCCAAAATAAATATTCAAAAAATTTAAATCATAAATATTTAAATAATTTAAATAATCAAAAAAATTTAATAAGTAAAAAATTAATTTAAATATTCAAAAAATTAAAATAATTTAAAATTTTAATATTTTAAATTTAAAAACAACTGTACACTCAAATCCTAACTAAACACATAAAACAAAACTCAATTAAAAAATTATTTTTAAAACTCATAACCAAACACATAACTCGAAATTTCATACTACTTTCACAACTCTACACTCAAATCGTAACCAAATACATAACAAAAAATTAAAATATTTAAAAATATTTTTATAAAATAGAGTTTGAATTTATTTTTATAAAATATTTTAAAATTTAAAAAATTAAAATTGTAATATTTAAAAATTAAAATATTTAAAAATATTCAAAAAATTAAAAAAATTAAAAAATTAAAAAAATCATAAATCTTAAAAAAATTAAAATATTTAAAAATATTTTTATAAAATAGAGTTTGAATTTATTTTTATAAAATATTTTAAAATTTAAAAAATTAAAATTATAATATTTAAAAATTAAAATATTTAAAAATATTCAAAAAATTAAAAAATTAAAAAAATCGTAAATCTTAACAAAATTAAAATATTTAAAAATATTTTTATAAAATAGAGTTTGAATTTATTTTTATAAAATATTTTAAAATTTTAAAAATTAAAATTGTTATATTTAAAAATATTCAAAAAATTTAAAAAATTTAAAAATTTAAAAATTGTAAATCTTAACAAAATTAAAATATTTTTAGAATATTGATTTGAATGGAGTTTTGAAAAGAGTTTTGAATTATGTGTTTGGTTATGAGTTTTGAAAAGTAATGATTATGTTTTGAAATGAGTTTTGAGAAATGAGTGTAGAATTGTGATTTGAAAACCCTAAACAAACACAACACTCAGAAGTGAGTGTTGAACTAAATTTTGAAAGCTCTGCCAAACGGAGGCTTAGTTTTTAGCGATGCAGTCAATACGGCACCGTTTAAATCTGTGTTTTAAGCGCGCAGTCGTGTCCCCATTGGCAGTTGGTTCAAAGCAAATCATATTTATTGGGTTTTAATTATGGATTAATTGTTAAATAGAGCATCTATGTGCCTTGCCACAACAATAAATTAAGAATAATGTTATATAGATCAATTAGTGTATTAATTAGTGTATCAATTAATGATGCAGCATAATTTAAAAAGTTTTTGATATTTGTAATGTGATAAATGAGTGAAGTCAATAATAATATCATAACTAGTATACATTAATTGGTGCATGTAGCACCACCGATAGATTAATAAGGGTTTTGTTAATGCATTTAATAGAAAAGGCCATAAATATATTTTGCAAGAGATTAAACTATCCTTTTTTCTAAGAGTTCCTTCTATTTTAACCTTACTTTTTTTCTTTTATTTTTTTGAAACTTTTTTTTTATCATAAAAGTACGTATCTTTATTTTTAAATAAAAAACATATTAAAATTTAAAAAAATTAATATTTTTTTTTATCATAAAAGTAAATGCCGTTTAAATTTAAAAAAAAAATTATATGGTGTAAGAAAAATAAAATACATAATTTTTGAGATTTTTTTAAAATTTTTGTATTTATTTTTATAACAAATATAAAACAAAAATATATGCCTTTTACTTTTTTAAATTTTTATATTCATTTTTCTTACACTATATAATTTAATTATGATTGAAAATAGAGGATATTTAAAATTTTTTAAAAAAAATCACAAAATATTATTTAAAAATAAAGGCATTTATTTTTATGAAAAACAATTAAAATAAAAAACAAATTTTATTATGAAAAGTATATAAGGTTAAAATAGAAAGAATTAGAAAAAAGGATAGTTTTGTCTTTTGCAAAATATATTTATGGTCTTTTCTATTTTCTATGATAGTAGTTAAGTGTATTAAATACATCCTTAGCAAGTGTCTTAAGGGCACTTGTTAGCAAAAGAATAATACTATATCTACTAATTAGTGTATTAAGTGATAATGTGACATAATTTAAAAAATTTTTGATCTTTATAATTTATATAATGAGTGGGGTCAATAATAATATCATAATAGTGTTAGTACAATAATAAGTATACTAATTAGTGTATATAGTACTACTAGTTAACAAAATCCAGCGAAAATGCCTTGATGTTATTACCAATAAATGCTTTCATATTTTAGTGACCCATCCTAAAAACTAAATATTATTGAATAATGTTATATACACCAATTAGTATATCAATTAATATACTAATAGATGATGTGACATAATTTTAAAAATTTTGAATATTTATAATCTGTGTAATGGGTGGAGTCAATAATAATATCATAACATATGTTGGTATATTAATTGGCCAATTAGTGCATACAGTTCCACTGAATATTATTAGGCAAATGTTAACAAGAGCTCCCATGACACTTGTTAATATTGGAAATATAAGAAAAAATGCATTAAAAAGTGTAAAATGAATATAAAGTATTTTGAAATTCATAAAAGTGTATTGAATTTAGTAATAAATGCCTTAGGATTGATATTTCTTTTGTTTTTTTTCTTGTGCCCTAGGGACACTTGTTAGCAAGACTGATATTATTACTAGGGTTAATTACGCTTCTCACTGTTTGATTCAAATTTTATTTCAGTCTTTATAATTTCAAATTGAACAATTTAATTATTACAGTTTAAGTGTAGTTTCAATTTGGTCATTCCGTTCAAACTAGAGGTTAAAGTTATTGACACAAATTATAAATAAAAAAATAAAAAAAAAAAACTTTTTTTATGCTAATCCCAAATTCACCTTAGTTTCTAAAAAGAATTTTTCTTAAGTGTGCAACCCTTGAGGGTTGCACACCATGTGCCACTTACACAAAAAGTGTAAGTGGAAGGTGAAAACAAAAGCAGAACTACAAACAGAAAAAGCGTAAGTGTAAGGCGTAAGTTGCACACCATAACAGTACCCTTCTAAAAATGTAGTTAATACAACACTATATAAATCTGTGTTTTGGATAACGCTATAGTACACACCTCTCAAAAGATATATAGCATATGTACAATTGTTACACATTTTTGTGGTATATGTTAAGTATTTTGTGATAAATATTATATATTTTTTCTGGTAAAGTTATGATAATTCGTGGTAATACTACACATTTTTTTATTAAAAAATATTTAAATAAAAAATGTGTAACATTACCAAAAAAATACGTAATATTACCACAAATATATAACTTTATTTGTGAATAATAAATTATCGTAACTTTATTAAAAAAATTATATAATATTTATTATAAAAATACGTAACAAAATACTTATGATATTCACCTTTTAAGATTGTGTTACCATAGAATTTTCTAAATAGTAATTATAATAATATTTAGTTTGCAGGTTGGGTCACTAAAATGCGAAAGGATTTATTGGTAATAAGATTAACATGAATGAAGGCAATATTAATTTATTACTGTGGAACGTATCACTTAGCAGTGCTATGTGATACCCTTTCAATATACAAAAAAAAAAAAAAATTCATTACTGTGGCAAAGCAAATACTCTATTCAATCACTAATAGGCCCTGTTTGGTAGATTTATGGGAAAGTGCTTATAACTTATGTCTAAACAGCTTATAGCTTATAACTTTCAGCTTAAGCTAATTTCCAGCTTATTCTTAAAGCATCTCCTGCCCCACTCAAAGAATAAGCTGATTTCTGACTTCCAAAAAGCTATAAGTTATAAGCTAAACCAAACACATCAAAATAGCTTAAATTAAGCTGAAAGTTAAAATAAACTGTAATTAAGCTCTGCCAAACAGGCACATAGTATCTCCACTCGAACTTTCAAAATTCGGTACGTCAAGTTTTGTTTTTGAAAGCTTGAATGACATGAAAACTCTCCACCCCAAGTTTCTGAAAAGCGGTTGCGGTTGCCGTAATGGTGGCGGTGACGCGATTGCCATTACGGGGTGTAGAGGCCGTAGTGTAACGGTTGCAGTAACCGGAGCCGTGAATTTTTTTATTTTTCGCACAATTTAAAAAAAACTTACCGATACGCATATTTTTTTTCCCATGATCATATTTATTGGGTTAAAAATAAATATTGATCAATTTTTGTAAATTTTTAAGTATGATCCAATATATTTCATATTTTTAAATCACTATAAACTGAGTTTTTTACATTTTATTTTAATAATTAATGATTTTATATTATACAAAAAATCAATCATTGACTATTATATATAATATAAACAATGACAAAAGTAAGAGAATAAATAAGAGCCTAAATATATATATATATATACATATTTTAACCAAGCCAAATAAATAATGACCACACTTATTATTATTATTATTATTATTATTATTATTATTATTATCAAATAATATATAGATAGACACACACAAACAAAATGATTTAGTGATAGCAACTGAATAGAATAACATAGGTCTTATAGCTTCAACAAATCAATAATATGTTCTTCATCTTCCCTCTTCTCTCTCTCTATCTCTTGCTCCTCCATTTTCTCTCTTTATCTTCCCTCTTCTCTCTATACCTCTTCCAGGAAAAGTCTTCCCCCATGTTCAGCTTTTTTTTTTTTGTCTTCCCCCATTTTCTCCCATTAATAGTTTGGAACTGTTATGTAACGGTACGTAACAAGCCGTTACGGCTGCTACGGTAGCCGTTACGGCCGAGACACCTGTGAATCTCAATCACATTGCAAAAGTGGCCGTAACGGGTGATGGTAACTGCCAAAACCATTACGTAACGGGTGGTGGTAACTGCCAAAACCGTTACGTAACGGCGTTACGTAACGGTTGCGGCCGCTTTTTAAAACCTTGTTCCACCCATTTTATCAAAAATTTTATTATTATATTATTTTTAAAATTTGGTTGTTTTATTTGAAGACTAAAAAAAGGAAAAAAAAAATCAAGGGATCTTCATGTCAAAATTGACATGAAAGGATGATGTCAAATGTCACATCAGCTTTTGGCACACCAAATGAAATTAATGCTTGATGCCAAAATATATAGTTGTTGGAGTACCACATCAAATTTGAATATCACGTGAAGGTGTTCTAAGAGGGTGTTTGGAAAGTAGCTATTTTAATTTTTTACGAAAATACATATAAAAAAAATTAAATAAATAAAAAAAATAATATAATTAGATATTTTAACTTTTTAACTATTTTAAGCAAAATACCAACACTGCTAACTGCCAACGGGGACGCGACTGTGCGCTCCGTTAGTGTCTTCACTAATGTTTTGAGTCCATTATATATTTTGGATTAATACACTTAATTTCAAAATTTTTATTTATACTACTTTGGTTATAAATATTTGTAATTTGTTATATTTTAGTTCCTAACCTTAATAAGATTTAAAATCAATAACAGGAGAAGGGACACTTTTACTATTTTACCAAATCAAAACAATAAAATTAAAAGATTAAGAACAAAAAAGCAAGAAAGACATACTACAGCGAATAAATTAAACAAAATGCTACCAAAAAAAAAAATAATAATTTGTATTCTTTCGAAACTATGTGTGTCTATTTAATTATTTTAATTTTGTTAAGACTTCATGTGAAATTTTAAATTAATACCCCTCTTCCCATCAGTGATTTTAGATGGCATTGATGCTAGAGATTAAAATGTAACGAATATCATATTTTAGGGATTAAAGTGAAGCAATTAGAAATTTTGATTAATTACAACAAGACAATATCACTTTACTCTCCTTATCTATAAACTGAAACATTTTTGTCTCTTCAACTATAAAAATGTTCACTTTCGCCTTGAGGTCTCGGGCTCTCTCACCAACACACAAAACAAGCTAAAACATTAAGAGGCCCACTAGATTTCTCTACCTATGCAAAATATATAAATAAATACATGGTTAATTGCACTAATAGTCCAAAAGTAATGTTATGTTACACTTTAGTCTTTTAACTTTTTAGATTAATAAAAAAAAAATGTATACTTTTGAAGTATATTTAATTAGTTTAATTTTGTTAAGACTTCGTGTGAAATTTTAAATTAATACCCCTCTTCCCATTAGTGATTTTAGATGGCATTGAAACTAGAAATTAAAATGTAACAAATATCATATTTTAGGGATCAAAGTGAAGCAATTATAAATTTTGGTTAGTTACAAGACTCTATATATCAACAATTAGAATATCACTTTACTCTCTTTATTTATAAACTCATATTTTGATATCTCTTCAACTATAAAAATGTTCACTTTTACTCACTCTATACTCCCTCCAAACCACCTTCAAAAGAGTGTATGTATAAGATTTTTATAATTGAGATGGTCAATTTGTACGGATTCATAGATAAATGAAAGAAAGTGATATTTGCTAATAATTAAGGGGTCTTGGTGTAATTAATCTAAAAAGTTAAAGACTAAAGTGTAATATAACATTACTTTTGGGACTATTAGTGCAATTAACCATATATGTCTTTGTTTGGCATAAGCTAAAATGGGATTTTTTTGGCTAAAATAGCCACAAAAAGACAAAATAAGTTTTTTACTCCAATAAGATAAAATGTCACATTTAAACCATAATCATTTCATTTTTTCTTTCACAAAAGTCAAAAAAACCAAAAAATTAACTCACATTCTAAACGAACCCTATATATATATGCATGCGTAGGTGGAGAAATCTAATTAATGTTTTAGCTTGTTTTGTGTGTTAGTGAGAGGACCTGAGACCTCAAGGAGAAAGCCTCTGCAATCTAAGCCAAGGAGCTTAAAGTGACATTCATTTTTTACTTCTGGTGTGCTTTTCGGAGATTTAAGGTATCTTTCTTTGAAAAAAATTTTCCTCTAATTTGCTTATAATTTTTTTTTTTTTTTTTTTTGGCTCTGATGATTAAATTCCTATTTATGATGTTCCCGCCATATAGAACAACATATGTTTTGAATGTAATCAAGCACACTAATTTAGAGTAATAAAAAAAAATATTAGTTGGTTAAATTTGATGTCTTGGTTGAGAATGAAAATCAAACAATAAAGTATTCTCCACTGCAGGTGTTTTTAAAGCACTTATTGGGGGAAAAAAACTCTTCCATTTGGAACCAAATCCATTTGAAATTTGGATTTGGTTTTATTTATTTATTATCTTTGTGTGTTTATGTGTGTGTTTGGAGTTAACTAGGATTTAAGAGAAATTAATTTCCCTAATTTGTTTGGTTTTTGATGAAGAAGTTGAAAGAGAATTTTGTGTAGTGGAGGCTCAAGCAATAAAAATAAAAAAATATAGTAAAAATATCTCTATAAATATATATAAATGGTTAAATCTTAAATTATCAAACAAGGCACTTTATCATTAATCTTTAACTGTGTTAGTGAGAGGACCTGAAACCTCAAGGAGAAAGCCTTTGCAATCTAAGCCAAGGAGCTTAAAGTGACATTCATTTTTGCTTCTGGTGTGCTTTTTGGAGATTTAAGGTACCTTTCTTTGAAAAAAAATCTCTCTAATTTGCTTATAATTTTTTTTTTTGGCTCTGATGATTAAATTTCTATTTATGTTGTTCCCACCATTTAGAACAACATATGTTTTGAATATAATCAAACACACTAATTTAGAGTAATAGAAAAAAAAAATTATTAGTTGGTTAAATTTGATGTCTTGGTTGAGAATGAAAATCAAACAAGAAAGTATTCTCCATTGCAGGTGTTTTTAAAGCACTTATTGGGGGAAAAAAAACTCTTCTGTTTGGAACCAAATCCATTTGAAATTTGGATTTGGATTTATTTATTTATTATCTTTGTGTGTTCATGTGTGTGTTTGGAGTTAACTAGGATTTAAGAGAAATTAATTTCCCTAATTTGTTTGGTTTTTGATGAAGAAGTTGAAAGAGAATTTTGTGTATAGTGGAGGCTCAAGTGATAAAAATAAAAACTATAGTAAAAATATCTCTATAAATATATATAAATGGTCAAATCTTAAATTATCAAACAAGGCACTTCATCATTAATCTTAAACTCTTGACAAATTAGAAAGAGGGCAAACATGTTTTCGTTGGATACAAAAATAGTCCCATCCTACGCTACACCTCTTTACTTCTCTCAATCAAGACAGAAAAAAATGCCTCTTCATCAGAATTATTTTGATTGTGAAGGTTAGATATGTTGTTATAAATTTTAAATAAAAATTATATCATCAAAAAGATAAAACTACATTATAAAAAAATTATAGAGGGTCCTAACTAGATTTTTTTGTCCAGGCCCTCAAATAGGCTTGAGCCATCTCTTGTGTAGACCAAAATGCCCTTACTGTATGAACATGAAAGCCATCAGAAAGTAGAGAACTCATGAAAGGGGTGGTAATCTATGTAAATATATCACATTCGAACATTCTAAACCAAATGTAAAATGTAATTAGTAGTAATTGTTGGGTTTGAATTTTGGATTTTAGTAATCGATTATTATAATTTTGTTGACTTTTTAACTATTTTAAGTTAATAGTCTGTTACATGTAATATTTTTCATATTTATAATTACTTTTCTATTGATTGAAAAAAAAAATATATAAATTAATAAAATGTTTATTAAATATAAATTAATATTGCACCAAGGCTAGCAAATGCCCCTATTAATTAAATATAGAATTCAAGAATCATATTAAGGGCATATATTTGGAATACTAATGCATGTAATTAAATTAAATATTTTGTAATATGAAAATAAATTTGTTCACACACTTTTTTAGTATGTGAACAATACAAAATATAATTGGTTTAAATATGTGGACTTTATACCCAAAATATATAATGACCCCACCCAGGGGCGGGGCTATGTATAGTTTAGTGGTGTCAATTGACACCACTGTACTTTCAAATCTTATTCAAATATATATGAAATTTTGTCTAATAGTTTTAAATTTTAACAAATGACCCCAGTATTTGGAGTTATTCATTGTTCAATGGTGTGAATTTTAACAAAATGACCCCGGTGAATCTAGATAAATATTACATGTATCACATATATTTAGAGCTATTCATTATTTAGTGATGTCAAATTTAGCTTAGTGTTCGTTCATTTATTCGCTCCATCAACACTTCATTATCTAACAACCATTGTTGCATTGCCATTGATGCGTTTCTACATTTGTTCTCTCTCTCTCCCTCTGAGTGACCCCATTGAGTGAAATTCCTGGCTACGCCACTAACCCCACCCAAAATGATAGGCTCCACTATTCTCAACCAATTAAAATGTGTGTAATGTGTGAATAAAATCGGACTCTTTGGACAATATTCTATTGAGACTTGAGTTGTATTTCTATTTATGGATTCAAAATGAGTAGATTTGGACATTATTATCAAAGAAATAAGTCTTCAATTTAAATTTGACATCTTACTTTATAGAGATATCAACAATAAATAAGTTAGGAGGATTTAAATTTGCAAAATAGTTGCCTCAAATCCATGATGACAAGGATTTTGGTCATATGGTGTTCAAAAAAATAAAAAAGTATTTTGGTCATACAAGTATCATACTAAAATATTTAAATCACAAGTTTCCCCCTTAGTCTTTAATCCAATTCTAACAACTAACTATGCCAAGAATTTGCAAATTTAGTCCCCGAATCCCTTCATCTCATTTATTTTTCCATTAAATAATAATGTTAGGGTGACAACATTTCGGTATCATCTGATGTGACATCTTACATGACACCACATCATTTGATGGACTTAACCTTTCATTTATAAAGCAATAACACTAATATTTTATGCAGTCCATCAAATAATATGATTAATGTCACACGCCACCTCAGATGGTACTTAAATGTGGGCAACTTAGCATTATTTTTAACAAAATGCAACCATAACTCCAAAATTGAATGCTCATGAGGGTCATCAATTAATACTTCCCTTAACTTGCTACATTTATTATAATTTTTAAGACATTTTACACAAGTAAATCCATTTAAATGAAAAGAATGGTGTACCCACTAGAAATTGAAAAATCTAACTTTTTTTTCTTCTTTTAAATGCAAAAGTAGATGAGATTGTAGTAATCTTGTCAACTTATGTTGTTATTTCTAATCACTAGCAAGTCAATCGCCTTCACTAGTTGAGCATTCCATTCTCGAGCAACTGAAGAATCACCTTGCCTCAAAAGTCAAGTCTAAAAATTCTCTAAAAGCTCTCCAATGGCATCTCCAGACAGGTATTTCAATCTCCATAGCTAGTTCTTTTCTCTTGAAGATGATGGCTATTTCTTTGTGCATGTAAAATGATCCTCTCATATAATTGATTCAACTTCTGCTGACGCACCCATCATATGTAATTTTTTATCTCTGTTCAAGCCAACGATTCTGATTTTAATTTTTTAAAAATAATGGTTGAGTTTGAGTTTTTTATTTATTTGTGTTTTGTTGTTTTCAGTGAATTTTTTTTACATATTTAATCTTTTTTTTTTGGGGGGGGGGGGGGGGGGAGGTAATTACAAAAAAAAAAAAAAAAATTTCTATGGTTTTAGCCTTCAAACAAAACAAACCCTAAGTTTTTAATTTTGTCAATTTAAACCTTATTTTTTTAAAATATGTTTTTTCAATCTAAATCATTCACTTATTTTTGTTAAATAAAACTGACGGAAAAGTGTAGTTTAGTTATTAAACTCAATGTAGATATATATAAAATGTCTAAAATTTTATTTTCATTAAGTTTAATGACTAAAATACATATTTTTCTATTAATTTTACTTAACAAAAATAAATTAATGGTTTAGATTGAAAACATATCAAAATTTTAAGGTTTAAATTGATTAAATTAAAAACTCATGGTTTATTTTATTACAACAGTCAAACCCTAAGTTTTTTTTTTTTTTTTTTTTTTTTTTTATAATTGCTCCATTTTTTTTAGATGCACATTATTTAAATGCATTTAAAAAATAAAATATTTGTGAAAAAATCTAAAATGAATTCAATAACTACAAACAATACGAAAATATACTATTTTTGTATTTTTTTTGAATTTAGTAAAGTTTTTAAAGATTTTTTTCATAAATTTTAAGTGAATCTAGATTAAAAAAAGTTAAAAAAAAAAAAGAAAAAGAAATTAATTAAAATATTAAAAAGATAGATTGAAAACTCCAAAACTATTTTTAAAAACTCCAAAAACCAAATAGAGTGATTAATATGTTGTATTTTTGTTTGATATAATCTTTTTATTATTATTATTATTTTTTTTTTTGAAAACTGGGAGTTGGGTCCTAGACAGGGACCTTGGGGCCCATCCGAAGAATATAACCTCGAGGATCAAACAACATTCCCTAATCGAGAGGGATTGATAAGAATCGAACATGAGTTAGGCATATGAGATGCAAACTTATTGGTCAGCTAAGTTAGCCCTCAGGGGTTTTTGTTTAATATATTCTAATTCAGCATGTTTGAAAGGGATTTGGTAAAAACTGAATTCCTTGATTTTTCAAATTCCAATATTCAATGTTAACGTCATCTACAAATTTTCAACATTTGTATTCATTGATCATTATAAGATTTACAAAAGGTATTTCACATGCAAATATACATTCAACATTTCTAAAATATGAATCTATAGCATGTGGCATCACAACTTAAATATAAGTAATGCCCTCATAGGCTACAAATTCCAAAACTTATGCTTGGTTACACAAAAATGGTTATCGGAACCCATGCAAGTAAAGTCTTTGGCTTGTCAAAATAACAACAAAAGAAAAGAGCAATATGCCCTCAAAACATTTCCATGCCTTCAACTTGCCGGAAACACCACGTCTTTCCCTACACCAAATCCACTAGGGTGAGCACTAAGCCCAGTAAGAGAATTATTAGCAAAGTATATACATTTTTACATAATCTCATGAGATGAATGCAATTGACATGTCATGCTTAAAAATACATACTTTTGCCTTTTGGAAAATCTTATGCAAAATGCCAATTTGATAACACAATGATCCCACAAATTCAATGTGATTTTCGATAGGGTAGTAAATACGACACAAGTAATCCCTATGTCGGTGTCTGCAAGTAGGCATAACAAGTACTACCAATCTCCACTTTACCGGTCCCTCACTGGAAGGCACGTGGTACCTACTCCGCACTTGTTTTTGGTTTTTCACCATGGACACTCAGGCCAACTTAACCAATACCTAACTATACCCTCTATCCGGATTTACTGATGTATGTACCCTAAAACAAATCAAATGGTCTTGTTCTACAAAACAATTCTTTTCTCGAAACAAAAGTTTTCAAAATCAATGATAACAAAGGAAATGGAATGGCAATGGGATATGCAACAATGTACTTGAATAATTCCAATCTCAATTTCCACCACACAATCTTCCATTGTGTTCAAAATTTCCATACCTCTTCACAAGGTAATTTCACAATAATTTCATCAAGAGGTAAATAACAATACCCTTTTTCATGCATCTTCCACATGTGAACCATCCATTTCAAATTTAGTCACTTCAAGGAAATTCAATGATATATGTGGGGACATATTTTGTGAAAAACAGCGCGTGGCTAAGATGACCAGAAAAAGAGTTAGTCTTAATTTTTAATTTTTATTTTTTGGTGACCAGAAAATAACTTTGAATAATTCTCAATTCTTTGTTAATTATCAATTCTACCTACAGGTTTCAAAACAAATCTACCTACAAGTTTCTGGGCAATTCGGGCAATTCGAGCTAACCCGAGTTCAAAATACAAAGCTTGGGCCGGGCTTGGGCAGCAAAGCTCGGGTTCATGTTCGGGCTTGGGCGGGCTTGGGCACTGCTCTGGGCAATTCGGGTCAGGCTTGGGCAGACCCCCAACCCGACCGAACCCGCCCGAGTTGCACCCCTAGTCTTTGATAGCATCTCGAAGTGTCGTAGGTTCAAGCATACCTCAATAGATGCATATTGGATGGCCACTTGGTCATGCGAAGCCCACAAGCCACCGAGGGTTAATCTCTCGTCCACGGCGTAATCCTCGTGCCAACACATGTGTTAGATTCCGTCTAAGGCCATTGTGCACCTTAGCGTTGCACCAACGTGTAGCATAAGTAAGGCAACGTCTCAATCCGTAGCTTGCTTGTAGCATAATGTAGTCCCTTAATGGACTTAGTCAATACATAGCTTCATGCCTTCATTCGATAGCCCACATATGCGGTGTTGTCTTCCAACCGCTTAGCTTAAGCCACGAGATCCCCTCGTGCAAGGTTGAACCCAAACCAAGCACTAGAGTTGGCACACGAGGCCTTTAGTGGTGCCTCGATAGCCCATTCGGTTCAAAACGAGTCCCAAAGATGCCATATTGCGTGGCATAATGGAAGCAACGTAGTGAACCTCCCCCTCGGGAGGGTGCACACAGTGCCTGCATTATTGCACCGTCCACGGGCTCCTAAACCCACGTAGAGACTCTAGACACCCCTTTGGATGCCTAAAGCCCGCCCTTGAGTTGCCCCAAGGTTGCTCACTTGAAGCCCAGTTTGGGTGGGGAGGTAGGTAGGTAGCACACCTTGCCCCTTTATATATGCTTGTTAAGCAATTTGCCCTCTGGCAAGAGGAAACATCATATATGTCCGAGGAGTCATAATGATTTTTCATAAATTCTACAAATTGAGAAAAATCATGAAACTTGGTCAGGAAAACACTTCCCCTAAGACCTCTTTCCAGTAAAAATTTCAACTTGAAACTCCTTCGTTTGAATGCCGAAACGACGCGCCAAAGTTCTACACTATTGGCTGCCACTGCTGGCTGCTGCTGCTATATTTTGTTGCTGCTGGCAGTGCTATTTGCTGCTGCTGGCAGCGCTGGTTGGCTTTTGGCATGGGCTGCGGCTTTGCTATTTGCTGGCTATTAGTGGCCTACATGCCTTGGGCTACTTGGGGCCAAAGTTAGGCCACGTTGGGGCACTTTCAACGGCTACTCTTGAGCACTCAAATGGCCACACCACCGCGAGTGAAATGTCACGGAGTCAGCCTTACAAGGCAACCCGTGACACCTAGCCAAGATCATCTCGGCGGTGTGACCAGGCCACGTGGCACCTCGAATTTATTAAATTATATATATATATTATATATTATATATTATATAATTTATATAATATATTAAATTTAATTCGGGTTCGGGTTGCTCGGGTTGGCCATTGGTTCTGCCCAAGCCCGGCCCGAATTACAATTCGGGCATTAAAAATCTGCCCAGGCCCGTCCAGATTACAAGACATAGTTGCCCAAGCCCTAAAAAAACTCGGGCTGGGCTCGGGTTGCTCGGGTTGAGCCCGCCCGAGTTGCACCCTTATCAAAGACCCAACATGCTACGTTGGTTTGTCGGCTAAGTCGAGGGCCTTTGCTAACACATTGTTGTGTGGCTAGGCACCTTGGTGACATAAACCTAAGTTGGGCGAGCACCTTGCTTGAGGTAAGCTTGGCGCTATGAAGCGACTTATGCCGTGCTTGGTGCACTTGAGGCGTTATGCTTACTCGTGGCATCCGGGTGAAGACCGAGCTTCCTTGTGAAGTTGTTTTGCTTGACAAAGCATTGGGCCCTAACGTTCCAAAGGGTGAGACCATCAACACTCGATTTGTCAATGAGCTATGGCGGGTTTAAACTTGGTGGAGTTTGAGCGCCACACGGGCGAAAAATTGATCCGCTTCGGCCCGTGACACTAGGCCGAGGTAATCTGCAGAGATACTGGAATCTGAGATAAGCAGATAAGGGACAAGAATCCTAGAATAAGGAAGGATCTCAATCTGGATAGAGATAAGGCTCAAGAAGAGTTTATCTCTATCTATATGAGAGTCCAAGATGAGCATGGAGCCTGAGTCCATTGAAGTGAGGCTTCTAAAGGGATCAGGTCACTGTTGGTCATAAAAGCAAGACACCCTCGTGGCTCTAAAGTAAGTTTTTTTTTTTTTTTTTTTTTTTAGTTTAAGCACTATTTGCTATCTGTGAAAGATATTGTTTATTGACTTGATTGTCGGAGTGCTCCCAGATGAACGAACCACCGCGGAATTCTCATCTTCTTGTTATAGGTTGTTGGACTTAATCTATTCTGCTGGTGCTCTCTAGCTGAGTTCCCCTTTTAGTTATGTGGTCGGAAATCAACACCCACAATATACTATATGTCAACTTCCAAAACCAAACATTTCTCATCGTTCCAAACATTTTCCTCATTAAATACAAACATGGTATTTCTCCACAGTTTATTTACCATAACACTTTATAAATCATGGATTTCATAACATCTCAACATTTTTCCAAAACTCCTAATTTCTAGGGCTTCACCAAAACTTGATTTTTCTCCCATTTTTGATAAGGTCTAACCCAAGATACACACACATGGAAACATTGCTTATACTTTTAAAGATTTGGAGCAAAATATGGAGGAAACCCACTTTAAAAATCATTGGAAGCACATAACCCAAAATCACAAGTTCAAACACAAGGTAAAGCTCCAAAATAAGCATGCATGGATTTCGCAAAAATATATATATACATATAACACTCTAAGAAAACCCCTTATCTCAAGCTTTGGAGAAGGAGAGAGAAGAAAACTCCCAAATTTGACAATGTTGAAACCCGATCTCCATTGCACACAATGTAGCCTTTGAAGAGTTCTTCAACTTTGATGAAGGGACTAGGGTTAAAACTTTAATGGATTTGGAGAAATTAAGGGTTTAATGTAGTTTGGTGAGGAAAAAGTAGAGAGAATGAGAAGAAATGTGTTTTAGCGAGAGAGAGAGAGATGAAAGAAAAGTAAGGTGGGTGTTCAGCCCAAGAATAAAAAAAGCAGAAATTTTCGTACCCAGCGCACTTGCGCACGTGTAACACTCTCCTCCGCACGTGCAGCTCACTCCTTCACACCTGCCCTCCACTCATGCAATTAAAGCAGTACTGCACCATCGACAACCCCATATCACTACATGTGCGGTCCTACCTTCCCCCCCAAGAATTTCACTAGCTGAACCTGAGACAGCCCTAATCCAATTTGTGCCTTTCAAAACGAGTGAAATTTAACTCCGAAGCAAAATAAAAAAGAGAATCTGAAGAATGTTTCAAGAACGGTGAACCCAAACAGCCGACAAGACTTCAAATTAATCCCCGACACTCCTAACACGAGTCGGCTAATCACAAATAAAAAGGAAAACAAGACGGGTTACGTACCCGGTCATCACAGATCAGCTAAGTTAGCCCTCAGGGGTTTTTGTTTAATATATTTTAATTCAACATGTTTGAAAGGGATTTGGTAAAAACTGAATTCCTTGATTTTTCTTAACTCTTTACTATGTATTGATTTGTGCAACTAATTGGTGTCATTATATTATTTAGAACAAATAATGAACTAGTTCTATACATGGGTATTGAAAGGAAATCAGTAAGAAAAGTTCTAAGCATGTAATTTTTTACTTCAAGAACATACTAAAATTTTATATACGTAGTATAAAGTTACTCTAATGTTACATAATGATAGGTCATCACCCTATGAATAAACTTTTTCCTCCTATTAGTTGTATATTATTATAGCTGTATATTATTATACTTATCTATTTGTATTGTAGATATATCTCTATCTTTATCTCCTTCTATACTTATCTCTATCTCCTTGTATCTTTATCTTTTTCTGTACCTATCTAGGTTTCTTTTCTACATATATATACAGGCTTCTCCTATTATATTATTCATTCAATTCAATATAGAGTTTCTCTTTTCTCTTCTCTCTCTAATTTCATAACATGGTATCAGAGCGTAGGGTTTTTTCCTAGCCTTTTTTTTTTGTTCTGTAACCGGTTGGTTTCTGCTGGCTTCTGCGTATTTAGTCCATCCTTGTTTCAATGTTTCGACTATACCAACCTCTTCGGATTTTCAAGACGAAGCCATCTCAACCAGACTCATCTTCATTGGACTCCACACGCGCCCTCATGCGCCCCCCAAAGATCGGCGCGTCGGTTGACTTCAGTTCCACTCTCACCACGCTCTCACACACGTCGTCTCAGCCAGCTTCCCTCGGCTTCTGCCCTTTGGCTTCCGCCTCAACCGCTCCGTCCTCGACTTCTGCCTCAGCCAATTCGCCCTCGGCTTCTGCCTCAGCCGATTCTTCTTCGGCTTCTGTCTGGCTTCTCTCAGCTGCATACCTTGTTTGGTTCAACCGCTGACGTCAGCCCTATTCAGCCACTGATGTCAGCCCTTCTCAGCCCCTGCTTGGCTGCTGACATCATCACAGCTCGGTGCTGACGTCAACCATACTTGTCCCTAAGGCTTTTCGACCTTCTGAATCTGTTGGTGACCTTCGTTTTGGAAATTATGGATCATACTGACAACATCCAATCTATTTCTGTTATACTTGATGGGCCTAATTATGTTAGTTGGGCCCAATCTCTCTCTAGCTTCATTAAAGGGAAACACCTTTGGCGGATTATTGCTGGTGCTCTTTCCAAACCTAACCAGAAGGAGGATGAGACTGACTCTGCCTTTGATGACCATCTTGACGAATGGGAAAGTAAGAATTATCAAATTATCACCTGGTTTCGGCCTATCTCAGTTCATTCCATCAACCTTCAATTTGGACATTTTCAGGATGGTGATTCCCCTGCCTCTCTTGCCAAAGCAATTTAGGATTTCTTGAAGGGACGTTATCAGACTGCTGGACATGCTCACCAATATCAACTGTTGCAGACTCTTTATCACATGCGCCAGGCACCTGGTCAGTCTATCAATGACTTCTTATCCCAGATGTCATCTGTTTGGGACCAACTAGCTCTTTCTGAGCCTACATAGGCACATTCTGAGGACGCACAGTTGTTTATTACTTATCGGAATCATCAGTGACTCTTACAGTTTCTTATGGCTCTTCATAGCACTTTTGAGCCCGTGCATGTTTTTTTGTTCCATCGTTTGCCCTTACCCACTTTAGAGTAAGCCATTACTGATCTAGTATCCGAGGAGACTCGTTTAGGATCCTTAAATCTCAAACCATGGATTCTGTTCTTGCCATGCCATCATCTCAGAGTTCTTCATCTCCCCAGCCCTCTACTATATGCAGTTATTGTCGCAATCGCGACTTACCAGCCAATTATTCTCTTGTTTAGTGCCAGGTTCACAAATGCTTGACGTGTCACAAGACTGCTCCAGGTCATCTTCAAAGCAATTGTCCTCAAGCTCCTTCTAATGCTTCATCTAAGACCAAGTCTTCTCGTTCTAGGTATCTGTCCAACTCTGGCCATGGTTCTCACTCTGCTGCTGTTGCCTCTGAGGGTTCTTCGACTCACCACTCCACTGATTCCACTGCTCCTTCCTTTTCTATGGATAATGTTGAGCCGATCATCAACCAGGTGCGCGCCAAATCTGGTACTCCCCCCTCTACTGCTCTTTCAATGACCTCATGTAACTCTTCATGGTATTTTGATTTTGTATGCTATAATTATATGACTTCTGACTCTACCATGTTTTCTTTTTTATCACCATCATCTTCTGTTCCCACTATACACACTGCTGATGGTTCTCATATGTTTGTTAGTCACATTGGCCCAATCTCTACTTCTACTGTGTCTCTTTCTGATACTTATCACATTCCTGCTCTTCACTTGAACCTTATCTCTGTTGGTCAGTTATGTGAACTTAGTCTAACCATTACATTTTCTACTACTGGTTGTTTGGTACAGGATCCTCAGACGAGACAGATCCTTGGCATAGGCCGTAAGCATGGACGTCTGTTCGAGCTTCTACATCTCCACATTCCACACAAATCATCTACTACTGCTTCCATTGCTTCCTCTGCTGCATCTACTATGTCTTCTTTTCATCTTTGGCATTGTCGCTTAGGACATGTCTCTTTTAGTCATTTGAAACCTTTGGTTTCTAGTGGTCAGTTAGGTCGTTTCCGTCTTGAAGATGTCAATTATTTATCTTGTCAAATTGCTAAATGACCTGCTTTACCTTTTAATCAAAGTATTTCTATTTCTACTGCTCCTTTTGATCTTATACATTCCGATATTTGGGGACCTTTCCCCACACCGACCATAAGGGGGTCAAGATACTTTGTGATTTTTGTTGATGATTTTTCTTGCTATACTTGGCTTTTTCTTCTCAAAAATCGCTCTGAACTTAAGCAGATTTATTATGATTTCTCTGCCATGGTCCGCACTCAATTTTCTCATACTATTAAGATTTTTCGTTCTAATAATGCTAAGGAGTACTTGGATTCTGATTTTCTTTCTTTTCTTCGAGCTAATGGTACACTATCTTATCGATCTTGTGTAGGCACATCCCAACAAAATGGCCGAGTCGAATGGAAGCACCGTCATATTCTAGACACTACCTAGGCTTTTCTCATCTCCTCTTCTGTTCTTCAAAAATTTTGGGGGGGAAGTTGCCCTCACTGCCATCTACACCATAAATTGCGTTCCTATACCTGTCATTGCTAACACTTCTCCTTACGAGTGCTTGTATGGTTCTTGTCCTGACTATACCACTCTTAAAGTTTTTGGTTCTGCTTGTTTTATTTTACTCCAGCCTCATGAACACACTAAACTAGAACCTTGTTCTCGTCTTTGCTGTTTTCTGGGGTATGGTATAGAACATAAAGGGTATCGTTGTTGGGATCCTATCTCCAAGTGCCTTTGTATTTCCCGTCATGTGGTCTTTTGGGAACACAAAATGTTCTCTGCTTTTTGCAAATTTCACCTACCACAGTCCACCCACTCACCAGCCTTTACCGATATTTCTATAGACTTGTTTTCTAATGAATTTGATGCAGATTTTGGCTCCATGCTTCCACAGTTGCCTACGCTTATCATCCATCCTAAGGATCCTGTGTCTGCTGACGATCCTATGCCTTCTCCAACTCCTGTGGAGGTTTCTCCATCTCCACCTCCCATTAAGGTTCCTCCTCCACCAGAGCGTCACCTTACACGGGTAAGGCAACCGTCTGTTCTTCTTCATGATTATATTGTTGGTTCCGTTTTCTTTTTCTCCCATGAACCTATTCCTATCGAGAAGCTTGTTCTAACCCTCTTTGGTAACAAGCTATGATTGATGAAATGCAGGCTTTTGATAAAACTCATACCTGGGATATAGTTTATCTTCCTCTTGGAAAGAGTACTGTTAGTTACAAATGGGTTTACAAGCTCAAAACTCATTCTGATAGTTCCATTGAGAATTACAAAGCTCGCCTTGTAGCTTGGGGATTTAATCAAGAATATGGGATTGACTATAAGGAAACATTTACTCTTGTTGTTCGTGTTTGCAGCTTACTTGCAGTTGTTGCTGCTCGCCACTGGAGTCTTTTTCAGATAGATGTCAAGAATGCATTTCTCAATGGTGACCTCATTGAGGAAGTTTATATGCAACCTCCTTCTGGTTATTCTGTTCCATCAAACAAAGTTTGCAAACTTCACCGTGCTTTGTATGGTTTGAAACAAGCTTCGCATGCCTAGTTTTCCAAGTTCAGCTCCACTATTCATGACTTTGGTTTTTCCTCACTGGAGATGACACAGTGGGCCTTTCTAGTCTCAAATAGTTTCTCAATCGCCAGTTTGAGATGAAAGATTTGGGTTTGCTTAGCTATTTCCTTGGCTTGGAAATTTTCCAAGATTCCTCTAGTTATTTTTTTACCCAGGCCAAGTATACTTCTAATCTCTTGGCTCGTGCTGGCCTTACCGATTGCAAGACTGTCACTACTCCAGTTGATCCTCAGACTCGTCTTACACCCCTTGACGGTTCCCTATTGACTGATGCCACTTTATATCGTCAGCTAGTTGGCAGTCTTGTCTATCTCATGGTTACTCGTCCAGATATTGCTTATGCTGTTCACATTGTCAGTCAGTTCATGGCTGCTCCTCGTTCTCCACACTATGATGCTTTGGTTCGCATTTTGCACTAGCTCAAAGGAACTCTATTTCATGGTCTTTACTACTCTCCTCACTCTTCTCTACAGCTGCATACATTTTCTGATGCTGATTAGGCAGAGGGTCCTACTGATCATCGTTCCACTACTAAGTTCTGCTTTTTTTTGGGCAACTTTCTCATTTCCTGGTGTAGCAAGAAGCAAACTCTTGTTACTCATTCTAGTACCGAGGTTGAGTATCGTGGTCTTGCTAACACTACTTAGGAGCTTATGTGGCTTCGTTGGCTTCTTTCTGACATGGGAGTTTCTCATTCTGTTGCCACCAAATCTTTATTGTGACAATCAGAGCGCTATTCAGATTGCACATAATGATGTCTTCCATGATCGCACCAAGCATATTGAGATTGATTGCCATTTCATACGCCAGCATGTTACTAGTGGCCTTGTTCATCTTCTCTTTGTTACCTCTGTTGACCAGACTGTTGACCTCTTCACCAAAGCTCATCATCCAGGCCGCTTCTCTAATCTCCTCCCCAAACTCAAGTTAATATCTGTCTTACCACCTTGAGCTTGAGGGCGGTGTTAGTTGTATATAATTATACTTATCTATTTGTATTGTAGATATATCTCTATCTTTATCTCCTTCTATACTTATCTGTATCTTCTTGTATCTCTATCTTTTTTTGTACCTATCTAGATTTCTTTTCTGCCTATATATACAGGCTTCTTCTATTGTATTATTCATTCAATTCAATATAGAGTTTCCCTTTTCTCTTCTCTCTTTAATTTCATAACACCTCCGAAATTGAGAACACATGACAATGCCACTATAACACTAAACTAATGTTGTAAACATTTTTGTTTCATGTTTTGTCTTTTCTTGTTCATTTTTTAGGAAAGTAGAGGTAAAAACTTGTTTGAAATATAATTATTATTTTCAAAATAGTGAAATTGAAAATTTTTAAAAATTTTGAAAAAAAAAAAAAGTGTTCTCACTCTCTTTCCTCTCTTTTCACCATTCATCGCTACCGACCTCTGGCAAGCGACCTCCAGTCATCTCTCAGTCGGCCGTTGGTGGCTCCAACAAGCTCTAATGATCACCGCCTGTGACTTCCAACCAACTCGTGACATCACATTTACTCACCATCTGCGGCATCTCACTAAACAAATTTTTTTTTTTTTTATCAAAATATTTTTATATGCCAAACAAGTTTTTTTTTTTTAAATGAAAAATTGTTTCTTATTTCTTTTTTTGGGTAAGTTTGTATCTTGTTTCTTGTAAATTGACAAATGTTATCAAACGATTCCTAGTATTTTTTTTAAAAAATTTATTCATATTTAGGCATGACTAAAGAAATTTGACTTTGTATTTGCACATTTAGATTTTGTTTAACATTCATGTCATATTTGAATTGTTTATTGTGTTTGCACATTTAATATGTTTTGTACTTTAAGATTTGGTTTTAGTTTGGATTTTCTTTTTAATGTTTAATGTATTTGATCTATATTTTGGACAACTTAATGAGATATACTTACCATGCATAGGTTCTGATTAAATTTTATAGGTTTTTATACATGTGCAAATAAATAAATAAATAAATAAAATTAACAAATATTTTTAGTAACAAAATTTGTAACCATTGCTAAAAGGTCACTATTTCTAATACCTATCGACAACAAATATTTTTAGTGACAAAATTTGTAACCATTGCTAAAAGGTCACTATTTCTGATACCTATCAACAATGAAATAGGAAAGGCTTTGATGACTCGAGGTTCATATTAGGGAAAGGAGAGTGATGAGAGGGGAAGAGAGGGCAACCCTTGGCTTGATCCTCCATTTTTCTCCAACAAATAGGCATTGAAGTCAACTTCAACTCCTTTGTGTTCCCATTAGACGACAACCCTTTTAAGGGGAGCCAAACGCAATAATTTCTTTTTTTCACATTCAAAGCTAGTTTTCGCTTTTTGAGTTGAGTATTCAATGCCTGTCATTGAGTTCTTGGCGATAGTAATGCTAGATATTTCCTAATTGGACAACTAAACAAAAGTTTAAAGGATGATTCTAACATTCTAGAAACCCTTTGACTGTTACATAATGGAGCTAGATGATATTAGCCATGATGAGTGGCAACAACTTCTCATCATGTACTTGTCCGATCCTTCTAAAGAAATTCCCATGTCAGTAAAATAACAAACTTTAAATTCAAGCTCATGACTTACCAACAAGCCAATAATTGGTGGTTGTTGGTCACGACTACTAACAAAAAGCTCCAATGAATATGAATATTTCACATGGAGAAGAAGTGTGCATTTTGTATGTTAGGTGTTCTTTTGTTGTGCAATTGTTAGGTTTTTTGTAATTGGCCATCCAGTTGGACAAAACTCCATTTAATTGTAATTTCATTTGATCTTTTGTTTTTTGTGAGAATGAAAGTGTCAAAATGTGCATCCAGCATAATTTATGATTTGTGCTTGAGAAGAAGTTTGTGTTAAAGGAAAGGTGTGTGCACTTGAGCAGAGAACAGTGTGCTCAAGTAGAGGAGCATTTTTGCTGTTATGCGCTTGAGCATAGAAAGTTGCACTCGAGCGAAGACATGTGTGCTCGAGTGTAAAAAGTTGTTCTCGAGCGATCTAGACATGCTTGCAACATCTTAGAGCCTCAGAGAAAAATACTTGATCATCAAAACGTTCGCTTGAGCGACCAATTGACCACTCGAGTGGTCTAAGTCAGTTTCAGTCACTTAAATGTGCATTTTCATATTAGATTTGATTGAAACTCTCATATATTCATTCTAGGAGTGTGAAAATCAGAGGGAGAGGTCTCTAGAGTGCTTTATGTGTGTACCTTGATGAATTGAGAGTGATTTGTGGATTTCATCCAAATACATTTTCTAGAGAGATATTCTTCAGTGGATTATAAAGAACTTGAGCATAGAAGCTTTGGTGGATTCTGAAGTGGCTTTTCATCGTGGATTCAACTTTGGTGTTGTGGATTCAATATTGGACGAAGCAATTTTGAGATGAAAATGGTGTGGTAAGAGGCATAACGAATTGGGTTCAATTTGGGCATGGATTCGCTAGGTAATTGAAGGTTCTCTTGTGTAATTCCATTGTCTTCTTAGTAGATTGTTTTGCGGTTTTAGCTTGTGATTTTTTTTTATCACAATTGGAGGTGCTTCAATTATGATTTTTTCACGTTATATCATTGTGTGCATTTGTTGTTGCTTGTTTGTAAATCTAATTCAATTATCTTTTAATTGGATTAGTTCTTTGTTTGTTTAATTGGAAATTTTTGTTTATTATTAAAATTGAATCCTAATTAAAAATCACAATCTCAGAGGATTTTAGATTTTTTAATTGGCATCAGAGTGAGTCGCTCAATCTTTGTTTCTCAAAGCTATATGTGCGAGATCTTGTTCGATTTGTGTCATGGATTCAATTCTAAAGGGTAATTCTACATTTTGACTAGGAGTGTTCACAAATCGGTCCGAATCGGGTTTATAAATCATCCGCCAGCCAAACCGAATTATATATCAGATTGAAACATTAATGAACCGTAATTGACCGACAGAGCATTCAAAATCGACCAAGCCAGATCCTTTGGTTTGGCGGTCGGCTCGGACAAGTGATTCACAAACCAAACCACTCTTTCAGTTTCTTTTAGATTTCAAACAAATCTCAAAAACAGAAACATGTAACTCATACATATTCAGTAATTCAATTCAAACACAATCATTATGCAAACCAGATCTAAGAATGGATAAAAATTGAAAATAGAGAGCCGACTCATGCCACCATTGCCGTTATCTCGTCACTGCATACCACCATGCACGAGTCATCAGAAATAAAAACAGATAACAGTTGAAACAAAGGCTTGGCGATAGTTTAGTACACTTCACATATCGATAGATCTAATTCTGGGAGATTGTAGATTTGATTTTAAAAAAGTGAGAGGAGGGACAAAAGGATTAGAGAGAAAATGAGATGATAGGTTTGAGGGAGTGAAGAGAGTCGAGTGGATCAAAAGGTGTATTCAAACCGGAGGCTTGAGAAAATATGAAAAGAAATGAGATAGTGAGAGATAGGGAGGTAAAGTAATGGAGATAGATGAGACGATGGATAAAAGATAGAGAAATAGAGGGATACAAACAGACTAATCTTGGGGAAGAGAAAGTGTATATTTACAGGGTGAGAGATAGAGATGGGGGAGAATTGAAGGAGATGAAGCGGTAGATGGGTAGGTAAATGGGTGGAGAGAGAGAGAGAGAGACACACACACACACACACACACATATAAACACTGTCTTGGGCAAGGGAAATGTTGTGTATTGGAATATGAGTTCAGATGTAATCAATAAAAGAGATAAAGTTGTCTCGAAAGAAATAAAATTATCTTGCAAAAACAAGATTAATTATAGCACTAGTCCTTCAAAAGATAGGTTATATATATTATATATAGTACGATCTGGTTAGGTTAGGCGGGTTATCTTACATCAAACCCAATATCCACCCAAAATCTGTAGAAATTTCACAATGCACAACTGCAGTCGACCAAAACTATGGCAAAACCATCTGCAATAGCCTCGGGTCGGATGGTTCGGATCGGGTATGTCAGGTGGTTCGAATGAATGAACACCCCTAGTTTCGACCATCCTTACTTGACGGAACTAATTATCCCTTTTGGAAAGCTCGGATGAGAGCCTTTTTAAAAGCCATTGATGAAAAAGTTTGGTAATCTGTCATGTATAAGTGGACTGAACCTACTATTACTATTGATGGAATAACCTTTCACAAACTGATTAACAAATAGAACACAACCAATTACCAAAATAGTAACTAGAATAGTAAAGCTATCAATGCCTTATTTTGCGCCTTCACACTTAAAGAGTTTAGTCGTATTTGTATGTGTGAAGTCGCAAAAGAAGTTTGGGATATCTTAGAGACCATTCATGAAGGCACTCATTCGGTTAAACGTTCAAAACTTCAAAACCTCACTTCTAGTTTCGAAACCCTTTCCATGAAAGATAGTGAGACTTTTGATGATTTTTATGCCAAGTTGAGTGACATTGTGAATGCCAGATTCAATTTAGGTGATAAAATTCTGGAATCCAAGGTTATTAGAAAAATTTTGAGATCATTGTCCAATTGGTTTCAACCAAAATTTACAGGTATTGAGGAGACTCAAGATATTGACAACCTCAAGTTGGATTATTTGATTGAGAATCTCCAAACCTATGAGGCCATTTGAATTTCAAAAAGAAACAAAATAATGTTGTTGCTTTTAGTAGTTATCATGGAAATGGAAAGGAGTTCAATGAGGATTTTGAGATTGATTCCGAGATGATGGACACTTTTATAAAATGTTTCAAAAAGTCTTTTAGAAAAAAAGGCCTAATCTTATAAAATCAACTCATAAATTCAAAGGTGAAGATAAGTTCAAAATTGATTCTACAACCGAGAAGAAGAATGAAAAACTACAAGGCAATTCTCAAAGAATCCAATGCTATGAATGCCAAGATTTTGGCCACTTTGCTTAAGAATTACCAAACCAAATAAGAAAGAAGAAAGTATTTTCAGTCACATGAGATGATGAAATGGATTCATAAAAGGATGAAAGTGACAACGAGGTTCACTACAAAGAAAGGAATGGAAAATGTGTGGCTTTCATGGTGGTTTCTATAGCCAAGGGACAAATTGATTATGCTCATGGCCATAATGTCTCTAGCCTTCCCCTCTTTGACAGAAGTGAATACTTGTATTGGAGTGCTCGAATGAGGGTGTACTTCTTGGCAGTATATATGAACTTTTGGATGATCATAGAGGAAGGGTTTGAGTTGCCCTATGAACTTGACTTGGAAACAAATTTGAGAAACTTGAAGCCTCAAGAGTAATGGAATGAACTTGAGTTGAAACACATGGGACACAATTCAAGACCCTTAGATGAAATATGAGGTGCTATCTCGAAAAGTGAGAAAAATCATATTTCTCATTGTAAGACGGCCAAGGAAGCTTGGGATATGTTGAAGTCTATTTACAAGGATGCACATTTTTTAAATGAGTCTCAAGGCACCTCCATCCCTCATGCATTAAGTGTTGATTCTTCGGATGGAAATTCTTTTTCTAACAAATGTGATAAGGAAAGCTCCATATCTGGCTTTACAAATGATGGAAGAGAGTTATCTAGCACGGAAGAAGAAATGGATGGTAAAACTCTTAATCAAGCATATGAGAAGTTGTATAAGCGGAGTTACATCTTGACAAACATGAATATCAAGTTGTCTGAAATGCTCAAGTTGAGTAGAGAGGGGAAAGATAAAGTAATGCAAGAGCTCATGAAAGGTCAAGTTGAAATAAGTGAAAAAGTGATCTCTCAAATGAAATAGAATTTTTGATCGTGAAGTTTGCCACACGCGAAATGGAGATAAACCAATTGCTTCGTACACATGATGAGTTGGAAAAGAAGAATGGTGCTCTTCAAAGAGGGTTGGAGGCTTGTGCTAAGTTCGTAAAGAGTTTGATGAAAAGATTAGTTCATTGGAGTTGGAGCTCAAAAGTGTCAAAGCCACCTTGAAATCTTGGAATACTAGTTCACGAAGTTTAGATGTGGATTTTCAGTGCTCAACATATGACCAATGATAAAGAAGGAGTTGGCGTTAACAAAGGACAAGGCTCAACATTCCAAGCTTCAACTTCTAAGGACGAGAACACACAAGGTTTCATTGCTAGGGGTAATATCAATTCATTTCCTTCTTTGTCTCTTGAATTAGTATCCAAGAGTAAATTCATTCATATTTGCCATCATTGTGGTGTTGAGAGCCACATTAGACCTCATTGTTTTGAATTGTAAGAGACCAAACATCATTCATATTTGCCATCATTGTGATATTGAGAGCCACATTAGACCTCATTGTTTTGAATTGCAAGAGACCAAACATGAAATGAGGTTAACCTTGACTAGACCTTAGAATAGGAGGCTTAAAACCAAGTCAAGACGGATTCTCATTGAAGGGAAAGGGAACCACAACATCAAAATGCCACCCAAGAATCGCAATTCACATAACATTGTCCAAATTAAAGCATTTTGGGAGAAAAAACTTGACTTGGATTAACTTGTTGTTTGTTTTGTACTTGTTTCTTTTAGTGTTTTTTTTCTTCTTGTTTTTTGGGTCTTGTTGTGCTTAGGTGCTTTTTATTTTCTTGCTTTGTCTATTAAAAATCCATAAAGATTTTTTAGTATGGTTTTGCAAACTTGAAATTTTTGGAGAAGTTCTTGATTCGTGTTGGATTTGATAAAAATATCCATTACTTGAAAATGTGTGTGTGCTATTGGTGGACATTACTCTTTACTGAATGTGTGTACATTGATTAATATATCTCATTCTGTACACGTTCTTGGATTCGCAAATACCGGACTCTTCCGCGTAAGTGATCATAGTTTTCTATGAACTTCTAGTAGTGTATCTTGTGCCTCCCTTGAGAATACTAGCATATCTTGGTGATGTTAGTCTCTTAACCCCTAACCATCTTTGTGCATCTCTACTGCTTACCCCTCAATACTTGTCTTTTAAAGGCATGAGGAAAAGTCTTCCTCAAAGTCACTAACCAGGCTTTATTTCTTTCCATTCTTTTTTGGTGCAGTTTCCATACTCTTGAGTGTGAAAGCCCCTGGTGAGTGCGCAAGAAAAGGTTGTTCATAGTTTGAGGGTCGTGTTTACTCAACATACCTCTTTATCACTAATGGTTTGACTTTTCTTAGCGTCTCGCAAATTCTCTTCCAAGAGGTCCAGCCATTCGATCACTACTAAGATTTGACTCTAGTATTTGTCGAACTCCAAGAGACACACGCACACATACTTTTTCATGAGATCAATGTTTTTCACATGTTGCATCACTCTCTTACATGGGTTTTCTTCCAAAGATTGTGTACATTATGTTTTCAAGTAATTATGTTTCTTGGATATTCTTGTGTGTATTCATGTTCTTACCTGAAATTCCTTTCTTACTCCACCATATTGCTTTTGTCATTTTTGTTTTATTCTTTGTTTTATGGTGCTAGTTATTGCTTTTGGTGAGGAGGTTGTTTAGTTTAACCGTTGATAGGGAGTTTGTTGAGCGTGGGCATCCTCAGATTGTTATTCAAAGGGTAATTGGTACGAGCTGTTTTGCATGTTGTTTTTTGTTGCTTTTTCCTCACATGAATGTTGAGTATTTCATCATCTATTCTCGTGCTTATGGTTTTTTCTGTTCATGCTTGATGATCTTTTGAGTTTTTGTGCTTAGTATTTGTGCTTTTGTTGGTTGAGCTCCCTTTGTCAATCCATGACAAAAAGGGAAAGATTGAGATGTTTGCATGATGTTCTTTTAATATTGTCATATTGTCATATGCATCACGCTATCATATATTCTTATGAAACTAACATTTGTTTTGTAAAATGTGAACTTGTGGGGTTCATTTTGTGTGTGTGTGTGTGTGTAGTGGGTTGGGTTGATTAGCATTTCATTGTTAGGTTTGTTTTGTCACGGAATTGCTAAATGAGAGATTGTTAGGTTTTTTATAAGTGACAATCCCGTTGGATAAAACTCTATTCAATTGTAATTGCATTTGATCTTTTGTTTTTTGTGAGAATGAGAATGTTTAAATGTGAATCCAACCCAATTTACAATTTGTGCTTGAGCAGAGAAGTTTGAGCCTAAGGAAAAGTCTGTGCGCTAAAGCAGAGAAGGTTGCTGTTGCGAGCTCGAGCGAAGACATGTGCGCTCAAGTGCAAAAGGTGGTGCTCGAGCGGTCCAGACATGCTTGTACCATCTCAAAGCCTCAGAGAAAAATACTGGCTCATCAAAAAGTTCGCTCGAGCGACCAATTGAGCGATCAAGCGGTCTAAGTCGATTTTAGTCTCTTAAATGCGCGTTTTTAGATCAAATTTGATTGAGACTCTCAGATATTCATTCTAGGAGTGAAAAAAACTAAGAGAAAGGTCTCTAGAGTGATCCATGTGTGTAACTTGATAGATTGAGAGTGATCTATGGATTAACAAGCTTTATATTGAAAATCATCAAGAGATTTTTTCATTCAAATACATTTTCTAGAGAGATGTTCTTCGGTGGATTCCGAAGAACTTGAGCTTGGAAGCTTTGGTGGATTCCGAAGTGGCTCTTCATCATGGATTAGACTTTGGCATTGTGGATTCAATATTGGGCGAAGTAATTTCAAGGTCAAGACAATGTTGAAAAGGTACAACGAGTTGGGTTCAATTTGGGTATGGATTTGCTAGGTAATTTAGGGTTCTCTTATGTTATTCCATTGTCTTCTTAGTTGATTATTTTGCGGCTTTAACCCATAATTTTTTTTTTTATCATAATTGGAGTCCAATTGTGATTTTTACACGTTATATCATTGTGTTCATTTGTTGTTGCTTGTTTGTAGATCTAATTCAATTTTTTTTTTTTTTAATTGAATTAGTTCTTTGTTTGTTTGATTGAGAATTGTTGTTCATTGTTGAAATTGAATCCTAATTACAAATCACAATCTTGGTGATTTTAGATTTTTCGAGTAACTTATGTGTGACCCGTGGCTAATGGATCCTATTAGTTTAGGGCGGGCTAGGCAACCCACTTCAGACAACGACTATATATGGAAGCTCGGAAAATGATCCTTAATAAAGTATTGATTGAAAATGGAGTTGCAGTCAATAGTCCCCGTTCAAATAGTCAAAAACCTTGGAATAAAGAAATAGAGACTATAGTAATATTTTAATAAATGGCTTCAACGATGGAAAAATAAAGGCTCTTCAATTTTGTCATGAAGATGAAAGGTCGTCATTTGAAGGAATATTTCCAAAAGTTACTTTTGGCAATGAAAGTATGTCGTAACGAAAAGGCCATCTGTGCAGGGTGTCTTTCTCTCTCTTTTGCGTGGCATTAAATGGTGACAAATTTATGCTTTAACGACTTGTGATTTCATCATTCTTAGTTGACCATTCACGAAGACTATTTTCGTTTTCATTAACTTTCTGCCGCAAACATTTTTGCAACGAATTTTCTTGATTTTATGACTTTCTTCTTTGCTAAAGTGGTTTTTTTAACATTTCATTTTCCATGATCAATGAAAAATATTTTCTATGGAAATTTTTTTCCATAAATTGTTTTCTTGAAAAAACATTTTTCTATGTCTAGTGATGGTGGTAGTGGTGGAACAAATGTGGAAGTGGCGGTATGGTGGTGGTGATGGTGGTGATGGCGACGATGATGGTGGCAATGGCCGTAGAGATGGATGGTGGAAAAATGTTAGAGGTAAGAGTGGCGGTGGTAGTATGATGACATTAGTAAGGCTTTAGTCCGAAAAACATTTTTCATATTTTACAAAGTGGAAAATATTTTATGCCCAAATAGACTTGTTTTCCATTGACTTTCATTTTTCATTAAATCAAACACCAGACAATATGAAAAAAAAAATTCAAAAAACGTTTCCGCCCAAACAAACAAAGCATAAGTTTTATGGAGCCAAGTTCAAGTTGATCTCAGAAAATGAACAAGCTTCAAAAACCATGTTCAAAATGGGCCGAATTCTTGTAGTATTGGATTGTTGAGATCACAAGCCGATCTCGAATAATCTTTTAGTCAGTTAGACATAAATCAAGCTCAAGTAGCTTGGTTTGTTTTACAATCCTAATTGATGCTAAGTCTCTAAAGGGAAAGAATTTGTTACTATTACAATTGAAATTGAAATTGAAAAATATACCTTAAACCAAACAATTAGCAATAAACTAACTACATGCACATATCAAAATTTGCTTACTTACTAAAGAGAAGGTCCATTGTTATTAATTTACCATTTTAATAGTTTTCTTACAACCAAACTCAATGACCTTTTGTGTCTAAGATCATTGTGTAACAGATAAAAAACAACTGATGTAGTTGATTGGGTTCTTATTAGGTTTTTAGATTTATGAACTTTTAGAAGGGGAAAAACAGAAGAAGAGGAATTTGGGTAAATGTTCCATTTTACAAACTTTTAAGAGATTGCGTCCTAAACAAGATTTTTTTAACCTGTTGTTCCATTAGTTTTGTATTCACAAAATATTCTTATTATGTTGCACTAATGTTAAGAGTCTCTTGATGATAGACAACATTTGTTGTCCTCCATAACATGGCTTAGGATGAGGTATTCTCCTTTGCCAAAAAAAGTGCATCTCTTTATGACCTGGTGATGGGAGCTTGAAAGTCGTCAAGTAGAAGTATCAACTTTCGAGTCAACAAAATCAAAACAAGACCGAAAGTCACATATTTGAATCTTGAAAAAAAAAATGGTATATGCACATATACATATGGATGTATGTGTGCATGTATATACTTAAGTATATATGTATGCATATACTCTAATTCAATGGAACGAGCCTTAAGCCACAAGAGACAGTTGTGGTCATTGATAGTTGTGCCACCAATATGTTTCTCAATGTTGGAGACAATGTTGGCAATGATTGAATGTTTCCAAGAACATTATAGTGCGTTCATTTTATCATGGATTGCCACGATTGATGATGCGGAACCCATTGTGTTCAAACTCTACTTACTTTACTTTCAACTCTATGGATCGACTATTAATCAACTAATTTTGATTAAACAAACAAGAAGAAAAAAAAGAAAAAGAAGAAGATGATGATGATGATGAAAGTCAATTCAGATAGTGAATGAAAGTGGCTATAACAATGAGTGCCATTCAATGAAAATTTATGAAATAGATAATCCTCCACGTTATCGTACATTTGTTTTGAAAGTTATTAAATTGGTTTTGTTAACTGTACAATGAATTATACATTGTATGCAAACTTCTCTTAGTGCTTCTTTATGTCACATAATTGCTAATGGATTCATAAATGTCAAGGGTGATGGACTTGTGGAAACATGAATCAAGATTGAGAGCTTTGAAAATTGAAAAATTGCAAATTTCATAATTGAGTTTCCCATTTTATAATTATTCATGAAACCGTCAGATGATAATTAAAATAAATGAAATCACACACAAACATACAAACTGAGAAATTTCATAAAACTGTGAAGTTTCATAGTTTTGAAACCAAGAAATTACTCAATTTTGAGAAATTCTAAAACTTGCTCAGTCTTTCTTTTTTTTTTTTCTGAACATAATTTTGTGACATGGTCTTTGGTGGAACTCAACTCAATTCTTAGCTCGAGAAGTAATGGTGCCCTCACACTTATACATATAAATCACCTTTATATCCGGGTGATGTGGAACTTTTCTTCACACTCTCTCTCATATCTAGCATGTAAGGCTCAAGGCACACACCCTACCCATCTCTCTAGTACAATGTGGCACGGTATTTAATGGAACTCAATGTCAAAAACTAGCTTGAGAAGTGAAGAGGTGCTCTCATGCTTATCCATTGTACACCTCCTTTATACCAAAGTGATATAGGGCTTGGCTTCACAAATTTCATATTTAATATGTATCTTTTTATAGATCTCAATTAATACGTTTTGAAATTGTCAATTTTATAAAAAGACATAATGAAAGTTATGTGATTTGAAGCTCTTAAAATTTTGCAAGTGGGCTTTTCAAACTTGATGTGCATTATAAACCTTACTTTATTTCCTTTGACATTACTTCATGAGCTCCTAGGAATTACTGTTGGAGCATGTATGAAAGTAGAGTCACACATCAAATAGAGTAAAAAAGAGTGCGTCTTAATATAAATTGGATGAGCTCTCCACTCACAAGTCGATTTCTAACTAAATTAGTTTTCTTTTCCCTTATTACATGGTCTTGGGTTGAACTCAACCCCGAAAACTAACTATTGGGAAGAGAATGTCATCGTGATTATGTACGGCACATTACTTTCATCACTAAATCGAAGTGGGACTTCGTTTCACATTTTGATGCTTGGTAAAACATCGAGAAGTTTCTCTACTACGGAAGTTTTCTAGTGTATTTACAATATTTCACGTAATGATGTATGCTAATGTCATTTACAACTACATTTTTAGAAAGTTCATGTTAAAGTATTTCATAAGCAGTGATTTTTTTTTTTAATTTTTAATTTTTTTATGAAATGCTTGTTAAATTGAATGATTAGTGTGTTTCTTAGGAAATATGAGTAATAATCTAATTAATTACACAAATAACTTTAGATATTTTCTTAGAAGTATATGTAATGATCTGTTTGTTAAGGTAGAAAACTTTTTTTGGAAATATTTTCTCTATTTTTTGGTGTTTGATACGACAGAAGATGAAAGTTAACAAAAAAAAAAAACATTTTTAGTTGTCAATGAAAAATGAGCTAATTTGGAAGGAAAATATTTTGTGCATTTAAAGGCTAAAAATATTTTCCGAAACCAATGAGATAACTAAAACAATATCACCATCACTCTATCACCACCATCACTCAGCCCACACTATCATTATTGCCACCTCTAATCCACCACCACACAACCATCATTGTGACTCTACTACAATCACCACACCACCATCATCACCACTACCTCACACTAGCACCATGGTTTTTGCCACCACTACCAAGTACTGCACAACCACCATTGTTGTCATTACTTGCTTTAACTATTCACCAGTGATTGACCACTTACCTACAAACTTGGTCAAGTTCTTTTGAAGGAGTAGCACATCTTTGTTCCTAGTGTCTTTTATTGATTAGTAATGTCCAAGATGTTTGAATTTGTTTGATATTTGATGTCTTGCAAAATGAAAGAAATATTAAATTCCTAGTTTATTTATTGCATCATTGAATTTTTTTAACCTTGTGATTAATTTTATTTATTTTTTATTAGATCTTGTGATTTGGTGTTATACAAAATTTTTACTTTTGATTGTTGACAATTTCTACTGTATCATTTTATGTACTATTTGCCTTTCCATCTACTATATCATATTGTTGATCTCATCATAGCTTAATTTTATTACTATGTAGAATACAATATTGGAAGTGATAAGAATTAAATATATGTACAAACATATCATATAAATTACACCCACCTCTCTTGAAAATTACCCAAATTACACCCAACCCCACTAGTTTGGGAAAATAACTTCGACCTCTCCTAACACTTGAGTTGTATTTCACTAAACCCCTCTCCACTAGGTATTTGTTAGAAAATTAGACCGAATATATGATGTAAGCAATTTTTGCCTTAAATTCCTATTTTGCCCTTAATGTATGGGGAAAAAAATGAGTCGATCCTAAACTTTACCTCTCATTTTTCTTATTTCCCTCCGAGTCGTCCTCTTGTTGCTCCTCCCCCCATACCAACTTCATCTCCCTTTTCCCCAAGTTGTCGTCGTTGCCGCCTCCATTACCTTTCTTTCACACTATTACCACTGCCTCTCTTTTTTGTTGGGTTTGATTTTTGAATTATTATTATTATTATTATTTTGTGATTTGATTTTGATTTCTCTTTCATATATACACATAATGTGTGTTTATGTGGTTCAATTTTGAGTGGCGCTAATTTTGTGGTTTGGGATGACTGGTGTGATGGTGAAACATGAGAGGAGTAAGAGTGGACATTAGTAGTAAGGGTGATGGTGGTGGTGTATCTGAGAGATAAGAGCAAATGGGGATTGGTGGCGGTACTATAATGGGAAAGAGAATGGTGGCGGTTGGAGGTGAGTCATAATGGTGGTAGTGGTGGTTGGGTGTTAGGCAAATGGTGTTGTAGAGAAGGTGGGGAAAGGTTCTTTTTTTTTTTCAATATGAGGGTATTCTTGTCTTTCATTTACTCTGTTAACGGGGTTAACTTCTTAGGCCCATTAGGGAGGTCTATATCATTTCCTCATACTAGTGGGACTAGCTATAATTTACCAAGGGCGTCTATGTAATTTTCCCTATCTTTTTTGTTTTTGTATTCTCTTATTTGTATTGCATTATCCATTCTTCACAGCATGCCCCTCAGCACCTCTTATAAATTCACCCCATATGTGGAAACTACAAACATATTTGTGGCCATTTTTTATTTATTTATTTTTTTGGTAGGTAGGCAGATTTGATATACCAAAAAATAGAATTTACAATGAGGCTCAATTCACCCCTAAGGGGAACAAGAAATATGGTTGATCAAGCCATCAAAACAAATCATTCAGCCCAAAGTGTAGCAATAAAAATACTCTCATAGCTCGAGAGCTAGGCCAAAACAACAACATTAACATGTGAACGACTATTATTTCATTGACGGCATACGAGAATATGATGATTATCAATTCCTTTATCTTCAAACTGATCCATTTACTATCTATTATTTGATTGTCTAATCCTTTATATTGGAATGTTCCACATTCACAAGCTTTAACAGGGATATCAGTACAAGTTTCCTGGAATGCTCAAAAAATTTGAACCGAAGAATTATTCATATAGGATAAGTGTAGCTTATATAATTGTTTATTTTTATTTATTTTTTATTCTTCTACTTTTTATGGAGTAAGAATAACAGTTTTACCTTAATGGTATGTTTTCAGGCTGCATATCCATAATTTAAGATAAGAAAAGTGAATTGTTAAAACTTTTACTGTATGATTTGTGTCAAAGTTTGTTCTAATGTACTATATTTTCATTCAAAGTTATGATCATCATGTCCTCCTGTTGCTCTTGTTGCTTCTCTTGCATTCTAATACTGTATGCTATAAAATGAATTTCAGTGCTGCTTCTCAATGTGGTACAAAGAGAAGTTACGATGATGAATTCAACCCAACCAATGATCTGAGCCCTACACTTGACGTGGCACCTCTAAATGCTGTCCCATTTAGCGGTAGTCCTCCAAGATTACTAGTAACAACAGAAAGAGAAGCTGAAGTGGAGAACCCTCCAAAATCACCAACAATGAAAGCAGAACCTCAAGCGGAGCATCCTCCACAATCATTAACAATTGGAACAAAAGCTCAAGGAGAGCAAATTAAGCCCCCTATCATACTTCTTCCGTCACAGCAAATTGGAAATGCTGCGAATGACAATACCGGGCTAATCATAGGGCTAGTTGATATTGGTGAATCTGAGGATTCATACCTCTTTCGTGTCTCTCTCCCCGGGGTCCTAACAAATCATGGTAAGTTCACATACAAGGCTAAACTATTTACAAGTTATAATAAATGTTCGATTTTTCTTTAAGATATCCACTTTTTTCCTCCATGTTTTACTTTCCTATTTTGTTATTTTATGGGTAATATATGACTTAGGTATTGGATTTCTAACTATATTCTGCATATCTAATTTGGCATGTAAATAGTTGCTTTAATAGTTCAGTTTCATGTGATTCTCAAATGGCAAATCATTTTATGTGTTGCATTGTAGGTTATTTGATCTCATATGCGGGCTTCTACTTACACTCATTAAATTTCTCATTACACCCTTCGTGTGACTGTAAAGAGGGCTTTGACCTATATACGCTTTTTTTCTTTTTCAATTGCGAAATGAAAACCCTAGACCAGAATTCAATTTATTTCCCAAACTACATTAAAGCTCGTTGCTTAAATAGCATCATTACTAATCACGTTTTTTGCTTAAGGTAGGGCCCTAATTGAACACATTTGATCTTAAAGTGTCTACATTCAAGTAAAAAAGCGTGATTAGTATTAACGATTTCTTAATATATATATATATATACACGCAAACACGCTTTAACATAGTTTTAGAGACAAGTTGAGTTTTAATCTAATAATTTCATTTTTGATTAATAAAAATTGCAAACAGAACAAAGCACCTATAAACAGCTATTAAGGTGGTGTAATTAGAAGCTCTCTTGATCTCACTTTTGCTGTTGTGAATGCAGATGCTTTTAGTTGTTCTGTTAAATCTACTGGAGAAATAAAAATAGAGGGAGTTACCACCACCGGGGAGACAAAAGTGGAAAAGCACCACCACACTTTTGAAATGCTAACCAAAAATCTATGCCCACCAGGTCAATTTTCAGTCTCATTCCAGCTACCTGGTCCTGTCGATGAGTACCAATTTTCCGGGCTTTTTGGTATTGATGGGGTTTGTGAAGGGATTGTGAAAAAGAAAATCTGATATAGCTTGATCCCTAGCTCACAAGAAATGTGTTGAACTATGAACTATATGTTGTGATCATTTATCGTTTTGACAAAGTTTGGAACAATGCAACTGATTTTATTTGTGTTTTTCTTTGAGATTTGTTGTGCTATTGTAACTGCCGTAAGTCTAGACTTGTTTGGTGGAAAATAAAATTGTTTTTTCCAAAAGAAATGGTTTATAGCATCAATTTGGATGTGGTTGTTTATCATTTTATATTACCATCTAATAGTTCAATTTAAGTAACTGAAACAGGTACTATATAAATCAATCATGAGACAGAATGATTTTGAATGTGATTTTTGCAATTTTGCACTGACAATTTAGACGAACCAAGTTTTTCAAAATGTAAAAATATGAACTTTTTTTTGGATGATTTTGTAATTAGAAGAATGCCACTTGACTTTCACTTTGTTGTTCACGTTAGTATTTTTTTTTTTTTTTAATTAAATTAGAAGCCTAAATTGATTTAGAAAAATGATTTTCCCCCCGAATTTTGTCCCCCCAAATCCCCGACTCCCTAAAACAACGTTATTTTGGGCAGTTTTTTTTTTTTCTTTTTTCCTCTCTTATGCAGTCTGAAACAGAGGGAGAGAAAGAGAAAGAGGAAGAGAAGAGAGAAGAAGAGAGGGGAAAAGAAAGAGGAGAGAAAGAGAAGAGATGGGAAGAGGGAATTGAGAGAGAGAGAGGGTCTCGCCGATCGCCGCCGTCGCCTCCTCCGCCTCTGCCGATCGATCACAGATCGCCCGGTTTTCTTTTTTTTTTTTTTTTTTTTTTATCTGAAAATGTGTTGATGATGATGATGGTGATGTTGATGAAAATGTTAATGAAGATCTAAAGATGTTGAATGGTTGAATGGTTGAAGATGTTGTTGTTGAAGATGAATGGTTGAATGGTTGTTGATGATCTGAAGATGATGATGATGATGATGTTGAATGGTTGTTCTCTCTCTCTCTCTCTCTCTCTCCTCTTTCTCCTTCTTCTTCTTCTTCTTCTTCTTCTTTTGCGTTGTTGGGGGGGGGGAGAGGGGGGAATTCAAAACAACGAAACGACGTCGTTTTGAGTTCGGGAGATTCGGGGAAAGAAAGGATTCAAGCTACGTAACATAATTGATTTATTTATTGACTCGTTGAACATTTAATATTGGGTTGGATTTTTTTAGTTAGATTCAAATTTAGATTTTTGTGCAGTGGTCAAATCTCAGCATTTGATTTGTCAAAAAAACACTAATGTGTGGCACCATTTGGTGCTCAAGACTTGACCCTCTAGTTCAGGATCTAAACTGGAGAAAAACTAATGTTGATTTATTTTATTTTATTTTATTTTTTTGCTGCAAAGAAAGTGATTTCACAAATAATTTTGACAATTTTCAACACGGAGGATTAAGGAAACCTAAAAACAACTCTCAATTCTTTACTGTATGAGAAGAGGAGCAAGTGAAACAACTTGGATTCCCTCTTTGTGCTGAATGATATACAAATTTATAGTACACTAAATATTGGCTCAACTCCAGTTTGACTTGTTAAAAAATTATTTGAAATCAATTCAATATGTAATCAAAGAAAACTTGTTAATTTTTTATGTTCGACAAACATCTACTCTACAAGAGGTAAGGTTTTAAGGGACCAAATAATTGTCACCAAAATTAAAATTTTCATATGAAAAATCTCAAGAATTGTTGGGAAAGGCCCATCTGGAAAAGTCTTGAACGAGTCTTCAATGATAAATTTTCCTAACAACAGATGGTGTTTCGGAATTTACAGATTTGCATAGACTTTCTACCTCTTATGACAAGAAAACGGTTGGAGGTTTCTCAAAAATCAAATCAATTCAGTACTCAAATGCTTCAAATCATCTACTTTTCTCACTAAAACCTTCTTGGATGACTCCAGAGGGAGAACCCTCTTTGCGGATGGAGCAGTTTTCATTGTACGGCTGAGCTGGGAAAGCGGGAAAAAAATGAAACTCTTCCCAAGTTTGTTTAGCAAGATGGTGATAAATGAAAAAAAAAAAAATTAATTAATTAATTAAATTAAATTTCTTGTACAATTCATATCAATATAGTAATTTGAAGTTCATAGGAAAAAGTAATTTAATTGTTACAACTTAGGAAAAAGTCATCTTAACCAAATGCATACTAGAAAATAAGTTTTCCTTTCACCCCTTTTTTTCTTTTTGACTTTCACGTTACTTCATATTTTTCACTCAATCAACCGGTTAGTTGTGAAAAAGGCTGTCTTGGAAGCAACCTCCTGAGATTATTATCAGATCAAGAGACAATCCCACTCGACATATTTATGGATTGCAGGGAGACGGTAAAACTAGCCGCAGCAAATGGTTTCCCAAAAAACATGCAGGAACACATAACTAGCTTTTTCAGGCTTACTCAAAATTCAAATTATGATGTTCAAACAAAATCTAGTTCCTATTTGAAACATAGTATTTTCCTTACAGAACAAACTAAACTCCGTGCTTAAGCAGTTCAATTGCATACAGTAAATGGAACGTCACAACCGAGAACTTTCTGTTTCTCCAATTTTCACATGTTCATGGAGAGCCTGTACTAAAGCAGGAACCCCAGGATGGTTATATGCAACAATGGCAATCAAAACCCAGAAAACTTGAATGCCAATTACCAAAGAAGCCGTCTTACACTGTTTATCAGCAGCAATTCAAAAATTCTGAGCATTCTATTGAACAAATCTCCTGAAAATTTTATCCTGCTGCCTCATTTCACATGTATAGTTAGCATATAATTTGAGCTTGAACGAGAGGCATAGCAGCTAAACACAATTACAGAACCATCTTGCAGTACCCAAGTCCCAGTCATAAACTCTGGTAATTTCATTAAGCTCCATTCCAAGGCTCTAATAGCTTTGGTTAGCCAATATTTGATGAACAACACAGCTGCAATCAAAGAAATCAAAGACACGAACATTTCCACTCACTTACATTTGAGTTTCCATATATGCACAAGAAAACATGCTCGTACACTATCCAAAAGTTGCAGCAATTTTCATAATTCTGTTCAAATCCACTAGTCTAGAGCACACCCTTTCGAGTAAAATGGTCTGGTGAGTAACTACTTGATGGCATTTCTCTACACATTATGAGAATGACATCTGTATTTGCCGCTTTTTTTATTATCATTTGATCCCTGAGACCCAAATTACAAACTAGGCTAGTCCAGTTATGCTCAAGAACTGACTGACTACGCATAATTGACATTAACGAAAAAATAGCTTATAAAAACTTCAAAAGCCTACTTAAGGGTTCTTCTGGCTGACAGAATTAATTATCAGCCCGAGCAAAGGTTTGTGTTACATTCTGTAACAGAGCAATTATTAGGTTGCAGATCTTGGTCTTCTAATTCGATGCTTAGACACCCAAAATAAGCTTGATAAGGAATAGCAATGAACAATGCAGAAACAGTTCAAAGATCAAAACATAACACAAACATAAATGTGGATTCAAAAAACTGTATCCATGTTGAAGTGACAAACAGGTGGTTAGTGTTTGGATAAAATCAGAACTATAAGAAGATGCATAAAATAGCAAGCAGTAATGCTAAATTGGAAGATATGAATGTTTGCATTATCATAAGTAAATACCAATTTTTATCAGCCTCTCACATTCAGAAATTCTGAAATCTAAATTTCCTCTGCTGAATCATATTAGGATCTGACTATCACATTAAAGAAAAAAGAAAAAAAAAAATGAACAATCTCATCTAAACAACAAAATATGTAAATCATCTACTGGCAATGGCACTTCCTCACATTGCTCTTCTTGCTTTTCTTCTTCTTACAGTCTCCATTGCTCTCAAACCCTTTGCCCATCTCTGCAAAATCTCTCTTCTCAACCCAAAGACAACCAAAACAGCACAGAAACAAAACCCTAAAATCCAATCTTTAACCCCTCTTCTCCACCCATTAACTGAAAGCCCTAACAAAAATATGCCCAAAACTCCCAAAAACACATCACCTTCTAATTCTTTCCCTAAAATCAACCACATTCCCAAACCACAAGCAATCACAAACCCAAAAAGGCCTAATTTTTTCTTTCTCTTTCTCCTCCACCCATCAAAGCCTCCCCATCCAAAACCCTTCCAAAACCCATCTCCCCCTCCATTTCCACCTCCAAACTCCCTAATTGCCAATGCCAAAGGCTGTGGCAAGATGTTGAGACGTGAAGCCATGAAATAGACCGATTCAAGTATCAATATTCTTGATCTTTGAGACCCAATTCGCCTTTTGTTGTTTCTTGCACATACAATTGAATTTTGGGTCTGGATTTGAGTCGAAAGTGAGAACGAAATCGAAGGATGTTGGTTGAGAAGAGGGAGATTGGTGGACGTGACCAAAAAAGAAGGATTGGTTAGACAGAAACTGTTGTACAGAGAAATCATCGTAGAATTTGAATTGAAGGTGAAAGAGGCAGATGAGTGCAGACATTATAATCTGAAATGCCTTGTCTTCTGCATTTTTACGTTCTCATAGTGGAAGACAAGTTTGGAAGAGGAAGAAAAAGGGACCGTTGTGACTAGGTTGCAGGATTACGTAATTTTTCCGTTAATTAATGGTAACCATTTTTGTCTTGTATCACCACAGTGCCTTATAATTAAAAATAAAAATCACATAATTTTAATTTTAATTTTTTAAATTATAATTAAAAAATATGGTGAAGAATCAATATATTCTAAAATGTAATTTTATAAATTGTTTAATCCTTTCTTTTTTGGAAAAACCACCAATAAGTTCCAAGTTTAGAGTTTGAACCATTTGGTTTTGCAACTTATTTTGTAGACTAATTGGTCCCATGTCAATGTTAATTACATTTGAGCCTACGAATTAACGTATGGATTGACTGTTTGAAGGGGTATATTGGGTGTTTAGGTGATATTGTAGTTACCAAAAAATCCAAAAGTATATTATAACATTTTTTTTTCCTTTTCCCTCCATTACGAACGTAACTGAAGCTCAAAAATGAGAACATCAATGTTTTTTTGACAATGTTGCAGTGTTGATCCTCAGTTTGTGTGAGTTGAACGTCGGATTTGGGAACGTTACACCCAGAATTCATTATTCCCCAAATAACATTACAAAATCCCCCAAAAAACCCTACAAAATCATGGAAACCCCTTCTATCAAATTTTTAGAGGTGAAGTGGCATGGGCATTGAGACATCTTGGAGTGCGATTAACATTGAGGACGTAACATCGGCGATTTAAAATTAATCCGTCGACAACATTGTTGATTGTGTGTTAGTGCGATGACAACAAGTATGAGTGTCTTCGATGTTAGTTTGGTTGTTTGTGAAACAATACGACATCAAGGGCGATACTTGAAATGAGTTTCTCTTTAATTAGTGTGTCATGTGGGGTTTTAGGTGATCTTGTTCGCATCGCAGGTTTGGAGTTTACCATTGATTGCAAATGTAATGTTATGCATGTTTGTAATGTGACAGACACATGGTTTTGTTGTAATATTTTCACGGGGTTTGGGGGTTACTAGTGATTGCAAATGTGATATTGTACATGTATGTAATGCAACAGACGCATGGTGTTATAGCTAATGTTTGTATGATTGGGTGTGTATTTTGTAATGTTGGGGACTGGTGGAAGGGTGTATGCCTGAAAGTGTTGATGGGGTTTGGTGGTAGTAAGGGGTAGTGGCTGTTAATTGTGGGGGATTGTCGGACTGTGTCGATATTATGTTATGTGGTTGGTGTTTAGTACTAATGTTATAGGTTGTTAGTGAGAGGCTTAATGGTATGGCAATGTGGCTCTGGGCTGATGTTATATAGGTAAATGTGAACGTTATAACCCACACACTTTCCCAGGAAAACGCAAATGAATTAACATCAATAATGTAACACTAAGTAGGTAACATCAATAATCCCCACAATCACTCCACAAAATTCCTAAAAAAATGGAAATGTTAAATCATACCTTATCCACATACACTCAAATCCAAAAAAAAAACATCAAAAACATAATCACAATAAATGGTAAACAAGTAAACTCAAATATTACTAAATCAAATCAATAACACATACTACAAATAAAAAGGACTATTTAGTTTATAAAAAAACATGCAGGACTAAATGGACTAACATTTCCCCAAATAGGATTTATGAGTAATTTTTTCTTTTTCTTTTTTTTTTATGAATCCAAATGTTCCGTTAAATTGAAAATTATACAAAAGGATTTACACTTCTGGGTTTAATTTTTTAGAGATAAAAACGAGTTTTTTTCAAATGTGAAATTACACATTTAGATAATTCGCACTGTAGAGGTTTTAGATTTTTCCTCTTTGAACAAATCTCACATTACAAATAAAAACATAACACTTCAATGTAACACACTAAAAAAAATTTTAGTGTACTTTTCCTGAACGTAACAACGTAACACTCCAAAAAAACTCCTTAGTGTATTTTTTTTAAACATAACACTCCAATGTAACTAAAAATAAAAAAATTAAAAAAAATCCTTTGTGTACTTTTTCCAAACGTAACACTCCAATCAATATAATTCCAAACGTAATATTCCAATGTAACACACACAAAAATACTAAAAAACCTCCTTAATGTATTGTTTTCAAACTTAACACTCACAGTTTGAAATTATACATTTGCCTAAAATTTACTAAGGAATTTTTGTACTTCTTTTGGAATGGTTTGAAAAATCTCACATCCTTTTGAAATGGTTTGAAGAATCTCACATATACTAAAGAGTTTTTTTATGGAATAATGTTAGGGACTCCAAATGTTTTACTAAATGTTCTATCAAATGTCTCACATGGGTATAGGACCTACATCATATGGGTCCCATGTGGATTCTACACCCATGTGAGACATTCAATAAAACATTTGGTAAAACATTTGAGATCCCTAGCAGTTTTCTTTTTTATGTGTTACATTGGAGTATTATACTAAAGAGTTTTTTTTTAAGTGTTATATTGGAGTACTACATTCGAAAAAAGTACATTTATGAGTTTTTTTTTAGTGTGTTATACTAGAGTGTTACGTTTAAGTGTTATAATTTAAAATTATACATTTGCCCAAAATTTGCTAAGGAATTTTTGTACTCTTTTTCGAAATATTTGAAAAATCGCACATCCTTTTGGAATGTTTGAAAAATCTCATATTTCAAGTTATTTTTGTACTCCTTTTGGAATGTTTGACGAATCTCACATTTCAAGTTAATCCAAATAAAAAAAATTCCTGTATAAAAATTCATTCAAAATTTGATTCTCATAAATTGTGTATCTTACATTTCTAACCAAAAAAAAAATCATAATAGAAATAAAGGTATAACTGTAAAGCCAATTTTCAAATAATATATTAAATTTACATTTCCAAAATGAATCGGACTAATTGGTCTATAAGAAAATTCTTGGGATTAAACGGATCACCATTCCTCAAGATAGAATTTATAGGTAAATTTTCTTAAAAAAAATATCATAAATAAACACAATATAAGACATCTATATAATAAGACACAATAGTTTTTGAAAATGTATAAAATGTATGAGAGATACATTTGGTATTAACAGTATAAATCTTTTCAAACAAAAATAAACAGTTGAGATCAATTTTTTTCCCACCCGTCTCTCTGTCTCCCCTCTTTCATCTCTGTCCAAATCCATCATGTTTCATACGCTCTTCTCTCTCTCTCTCTCTCTACTTTTCTTCTCTGCCTCTCCTCTCACGACGACACTGCCACTCACTGACTACCGACCACCTCCCATCGCCTCTTGCTGTCCTTTCTTCTCTCGACCACCGACTCTCTTTTTCTACCATTCTCTTTCGCCATTTTGGCAAAGAAATTAAAAAAAAAAAATCTTCGATTTAGTGAGAGAAGAGACAAAGGAAGACATCGCCATCCTGCCTAGTCAACGCTGACGCTAACGTCTTGTCCCGTCGCCACCGACAACAAAGTTGTTCTTTAACAAAGCTGTTCTTCATAAGGTAAAAAGCCCCAATAATAGATTGGAAATAAATAGCTGTGCCAGAGAAGATGTTGCAGGAATCTGTGATGTTATGGAACTAATCTGTGATGTCAGGTAAAAGGCCCCAATTTAGATTCAGTTTAAATGGGTTTCATTTTTTAAATGGGTGTTTATTTCAGTTTGATTTTTGACATGGTTTTGATTTATGAAATGCTTGATTCTTTAATAGGAAATGGGTGCTAATTCATGAAATGGGTTCTAAATACTTTTGAGTTTGCTAAATACTCTTCAAATACTGATATGGAATTTTTTTTATATATATTGGGCTTTTTGTGTTTTTCTATTCTTTTGTTCTTTTTTTCTTTATTTGGGAGTGGTGATTGGTAAACTGTGATAAAAAAATAAATATAGTTTCAGCATTGCCTATTACTTTTTTAAGACCCTATAAACAATTATTCCCTTACTGTATGTTGTTCATTTGTTATTTTATCCATTGAATTTTATTGCATCAATTTAGTCTTATAGTTTATTTAGTTTAAATCAAAATTTTGTTTTTGTTGTGGTAGGGGGTTGGCTGCTGCCCAGGAGCTAACCAAATGGATTCAAAAGGGAGTTGATTTGATATTTTGCTTAATGTCATGTATTGCTTAACAAATATTCCAAATTTATTTAAGGTTGGAAGCAAAATGAATCTAAATGTGTGTAGGTGAAGATTAAAGAAGATAATAGAGTGTTACATACACAAAACTAATGGGACTAAATTGATATAATAAATGGGTTTAGAGTTCCAAGAAAAATATGAATTGATTTTTGTAAATTAATATTTTTATGAGTCATTAATTTGTATCTGTGTTGATAATGTGTTGTGTTTGTTGGTAGTGTTTGCATTGGGTAACCTATTATTATTTTGCAACAATTTTTGTGTTTAGTTTGAATTGGGTGGTCTATGAAAAACCTTTTATTAGTGTGACAATGCGTGTATTTGTTTTGAATTGGGTAGTCTCTTTTATTTTTCACATCTTTTCTGTATTTTACAGGTGGATGAAGACTAGAAGCAAATTATAATATCAGCTCCCTTTTTACAGGTCTACATTATTTTAAGATTTTGTATTTATTATTGTGGGAGTTAAAATACTGCTAGAGATGTCTAAACTAAACGTACACTTCTTTGATTACTGAATGTTGAAAGATTGGCAATCTTGAGTGAGCAACAAATTGTGCATACTTTGTTCAATTTGTTTGAAAAGATATGATAATTTTTGAAAGTACATTTCTCTTTCATCTTTATCCTAAATAGCATTCTAAGTGGCACAGTTGTCTTAGTAGTTTAAATGAATTTTAATGTGTACTATTTGGGTGTTGTTTTTATATATTTTTGAAAGGTGACACTTTTGCTAAGTAAATTTTAAATTTTCTACTTTTTTCCAAGAAAATATGCCATGTTCCTAAATACTTCTATTTAGACTTTATGTTCTTAAGTAATTTTTTGAAATATGTCATGTTCCTAAAGTAATTTTGCTTTTTTAATCTTCTTCCTTATTCATGCTAAATACTCAACCACTGTTGGTTGGATATGCTCATTTTCTCTGGAAAAATTCACATTAATTGAAGTTTGTAATTTTTTATTTACCACTGTAAGCACTTCTAAATTGAGGCATGAGTTATAGTTATAATCATAAATTCATTATTTAATTATTAAGCTTCGTTGGAGGGTTTATTTAATATGATTTGAATTAGGACCATAAAATGATTGATGCTGTCCTATAGCTATATTTAATTTTACAGTTTATATTATGGTTGCTGGTTTGGTACCATGTTGATATATTGATGGCAGTTAATTTGTGTATTGTGTCTATTCTATATGTGGATTGATGGATTTAGTGTTAATACATTAAAAATTCACACCAAAATGGCTGTTTGATTTTTGTACAAGTGTAATATTTGAATATGTATTCTGCAATTTTATTGGAATTCATTGTGTGATTTGACTTAGATTATCATTGGGGGTGTTCTTTGTTATCTTGCTGCCATATTTGAAAGTGGAGTTCAAGTGCCAATTAATTGAGGGTTATTGTCAATTAATTTGTTTTTTTGCTTCTGTTTAAATTTTGAATTCCTAAAGTAAGTAGTAATCTGCTTTCTCTTTTAAAAGGGCATATATGGGAAGAAGTGAGGGAATTCAAGAACACAGTCTATAAGCAAAACCATGTGAACACAGTTTACATGTCATCCATAACTTCTCTGGAATGTTGCTTCTTCTTTTTTTGTTTTAAGCTGATAGTGTAAATTTCTTGGTAATGTTCTTAATCTATGTAATAAGATTTTGAAAATGTATAAATTGTATCAGAGACACATTTCCTTTGAATGGTCTAGATAAATCCTAATCAATATCTAATGGTTGATGAATTTTTTTGCTGGCTAAACACTCTCTGCTCTCTCTCTCTCTCTCTCTCTCTTTCCCACGTCTGCTCAAACACCTCTCTTTAACTCCCTCTCCACACATTCTCTCTCATGTTCTCTCTTTAACTCCCTCTAGGTGGATCTCTCTTATCACCCATAATCTTCTTCAAGGCGTTGTGGTACAGAGAAATTGTGTTCTACAGAAGCTGCCGCTCACAGCACCACCGTTGCTCATCATCACCACCAACATTGACACCTACCCTCCCTTCGAACTTGCACTCGCAAGGTTTAATTTCTGTCTCTCCCCTTCTCTCTCTGTTTTCATTTTTGTGCTGTGTTTGTTTTTGTGTTTCCCTTGCTGTAACTCTCCTTCTCTCTTAGTAGATTTGAGGTTTTGATTTTTGACCTAATGACAGTAAGTCTTCGCGTCTTCACAAGGTTTGTTTTCAGTTTAGTGTGTGCCAACACTAATAAATAGAATCTATTTATTACTTCTTTTAATTAAATTGCACTGTCGCTGCTCATCATCATCATCAGTCTACTACCACCATTGAAGAGGAAGATCAGCAGACATAAAAAACCCATTCAGTATCAACACCCACCCTTCTTTCGAACTCGCACTCGCAAGGTTCGATTTCTGCCTCTCAATGTGTTCATACACTCAATGTGTGTTAGTACCCAATTTCTTGCTCACTGTAATAGTGTTTTTGAGTAAAATTTGTGACAATTCTTAACCAATCTGTTTGCATAGGTAATTCCCTGGCTGCTTAATTACCCAAAACAAATTTCCTGACTGCCAATCTTTGTGCTCAGTACTCTATTGCAATTATCAAGATCCAAACATAGCATAAGAAAACCTTAATTGCCTGGTACCTTTGCAATTATCATCATTGAGTGTTTTGAGGAAGATGGTTGTGGTTTACAGCATCTTCTGTGTTCTCTCCTCTGTTATTGTGTGCTCTCATCTTTTGTTATTGTGGTTTACAGCATCTTTTGCAGTTGATTGTGGTTATATAAACTGTTTATATTAGTAGAATTTTTTTGAGCAGAATTATATGTGCAGGCTCTTATCTTTTGTTATTGTGGTCTACAATATCTTTTGCAGTTGGTTGTGGTTATATAAACTGTTTATATGAGCAGAATTTTTTTGATGATTTGTTATTGTGTGCTCTCATCTTTTGTTATTGTGGTTTACAACATCTTTGCAGTTGGATTCCCAAATTTTGTGTTTGTGTGCTCTCATCCAACCACATCATCGCTGTACCATTGTTCAATCAACACGACCACCAAGTTTCTCTCCCTTTCTCCCTTTGAGTATTGAGTATAAACACGTTCTCTTCAGCAATAGCTATGTTTACATAAATGTTTGCATGTTAATGTTCAAGTTCGTTGACTTCTTTCAGGTACATTTTCATAATATTTTGATTTGCATATTAGGGTTCGTTGACTTCTTTTAGATATGATTCTTTGTTCAATTTCATGATTTTGCGGTTGGAATTGGATTGTTTTACAATGAAGTTTTTAAGTGGGGCTGTTGGCAAAATTGAGGGTTTTTGAGTGGAATCAATGCTCTAAACAACTTTTTTTAGTTTATTTGGGTTACTAATAAATTGGTGTAAGTTTCATGTCTTCATTTAGGAATTTTTTTCCTTCTTGTGAATTCACTCTTTACTCTTTGAAAAGACAAAAAAAAAAAAAACAAAAACAAAAACAAAAACAAAAACAAAATTTTTTTTGATTGATTTTAATTCATTTTGGACCATAACTTTAGAGAAGGAACTCATCAAGTAAAATTGGAAGCTATCTCCTATGATCAAGCAATCCTTATTCTCACCTTCATTGTATACTTTTTGCCAACCGGAGAGAAATATGGTGGCCTTTCATTGACATCTGTGAGTCTTTGATATTGTTATATAAACTGTTTATTGAGTCCCTTTCCTCTGTTATTGAGTCCCTTTGAACTCGCAAATTTTTTTGAGCATAATTATATGAGCAGAATTTTTTTGATGATTATTTTTTTTTAGTCAAATACATTGTGTTCTCTCCTCTGTTATTGAGTTTATTTATTCCTTTATTTATTGTGTTTGTGTGCTCTGATTTTTGTTCCATTGTGAATAGCATTTAGATAGCCAAATTTTGTTTAATGTATGTTGGATTCCCAAATTTTGTGTGTGTGCTCTCATCCAATACTTCTACTGCACCAGGTTTATGCAAAAGCCTATATAACAATGCTTGCAAGAATATCAAAACCACTACTCTAATTAGTTAATTATTTAGAACAATGCTTGCAATAATATCTAATTCCCATATTGATGCTAAGGGAATTAAAAGAAACAATACAAAACCTTGGTAAATATTCTGTTACTATGGACAAGTTTGGGGGCTGAGTAACAGCACCCATGAAAAGAACAATAAGTAGTGAAGTTAGAACATAGCAATAACTTAAAAATAAATAAACAAGAATAAAAACCATCAAGTAAGCTGATACTCCTCAATTTCATAGCTCAGTTCATCCAGAAAGTTGTTGATGGTTACCTCCCTTAAAAATTCATTGATTCACTCTGGATGAAAGTCTTGATCCACAAGAATCTTGCTTTTTCCTCAAGCCTCATTTTCACGAATGCTCAACACAGAATGAATTCCCAAAGGGTGAAGGAATGTTTTCTTACTCAAATTTATTAAAGTCATGCCACTGAAGAAATGTTTTCTCACTCAAGGATTGTTTGGGTGTTTATTTAAATATATACTAGCATATGCCCGTGCCTGAAGACACGGTGTAAATAATGTTAGGATTACAATATAATTGTAATCCCAACACTATTTAAATTTATTTTTTAATTTGATAAATTCACAAATTTATTATAAAATTTTGGAATTCTCACAAAACTCCTCACGAAAACTCGCTTTTGCTTATATAATATATAGCTAGATAGATGTTTCTAAGTTTGTTTCAAGGTGGGTCACCAAAGCTCAACAATGGTTGTTTGCCTATGCCATTTTCTTGGTATAGAAATAGGGATTTTAAAAAAAATAAAGTAATAGTATAATGATTAATAGTATAATGATGTTGGCTAGTTCTGTTTTTGATGATTAAATAGTATAATGATGTTTAATAGTGTTGCTTTTGATTGCAGTGGTTCCTGTTGTAATTTTTTTTTTTTCATTTAAATTTCTTTCGATTAAAGACATTGCAGTTTGTTTTCATATTCTGCTTATGGGTGGATTTGAATAGTTTGAGCTATCTTCTGGATAATTAGCTAGGTTCAGCACCAAGAAGTGTGAGTACTTGATTTTTTTATGGTGATAATTTGGGTCTTTTATTTTAATTTTTGAATTTTATACAATTTTGATGATAATCATTGTGATAATTTTTACTATAATTTTGAAAATTAGCATTGTTTAGAATGCCTTTATGTTTGATTTTGCTTTGTTTTGATTAGACTTGAAAAATTCAGGTTATACAGTGAATGGAAGTGTTGTGTTGGTCTATTAGTGAATGTTTCAAGAAATGGAGAGTAATGGCACAACGGCCCATTAAACAAGTGAGTCTTTTTTTTTCTTCACAATTTTATATCTTTGTTTGGGGAACTAGAAGTTAATTTATTGAGTTTCTTTTTATTGTAATTTTTCATCTTGATATAGGTGATTTTTGCGGTGGAAGAGAAATTTAGATCAGGTTGATTCAATAGAATAACTTTGCCTACTACTTTTTCCACACCCTATAACTCTACCAGTGCTTATAATCAATTAAAATTTTCATTTTAAAATTTAAACACTGTAGGCACAATTGTATATTCATTTTGAAATAGATGTGACAAACAGATATGATTATAATAAATTAAAATTTTGATTGGATGGGTTAGAATCAAATTTTTTTTCTTCTTCCCTTTACTCCTGTGACTCTTAACTCAATATATTTTAGTTTTGTTGGGTGAAAATCATCTGTTATTTTGTACAAGAACTTAGTCTGTTCTTTCCTTTCTTTCTTTCTTTCTTTCTTCTTCTTCTTCTCCTCTCATTTTTTATTTTACTTTCAGAGTGAGGATTGTAAGTTCTGATATAAAAAAAAGAACGGTAAATTACAAACACACCCCTTGAGGTTTACTTAAATTACAAATTACCCTTGTAGTTCTAGAAATTACATTATGCCCTCTAAGGTTTCTAATTTCATAACAAATAGGTCCTTTTATTAATAAATCATCAAGTTAATTAACAGTTTTTAATAATGTTAAAATTTTATTTCAATTAATAATTCAGATAATTTTATTATTGTATAGGTGAACAGTTAGAAATTTCACTTTTTCAATTATTTTTGTTAAATAAAAAATTATGACATGGAACTATTTGTAATTTTCCAAACCACAGGGGACAATTCATATTTTAAGCAAACTTCAAGGGTGTATTTGTAATTTATCCAAAAAAATTATACTTTCAGCTTTGCCAGTTATTTTGTAAGACTCTATAAACAATGTTGAGATTGGCTCAATGAGGTGTAGAAAGAATTTGTAAAAAAAAACAGTAAAGTGGTCTAGATTAACAAAAGTCAGTTTTAAGCCAATTGGTTGTTACTTTTTGTCTTCAAATATTTAGTTTTGGAACTAAATTAATTCAGTAGACTATCTATGTTATTAGTTAGTCATCCTGGAGTAATGAGTGATGGCATAAACTTACTTTATGCTTGAAGTAGTTTAAACATACTTTATACTTTTATTTGGATGATTATGCATAATGGTACCTCATAAGCGAAGAAGAATGTGGTTTCACTTTCAACTCTTAATGTTGGTGAAGTGCCCTCTTAAATGTTGTGAGCAAATTCTTGGTGATTGATTTGGAGTATACAACATGTTATCAATCACCTAGAAAGTGAAAAGTATGTAATCCCTTTTTATTTTTATTTTTCCTTTTTTTTTTTAGTAGGCAGGTCAATTGATTGGTTTGAGGCAAATGTGGTGTTGGGTATGAGGTGAGAAAAAGCCGTGAATTTCATGAAATAATTTTTTGAACTGGTTTAGATTTTAGAAACCCATCTTCATGTAATGGTTTTTTTTTAAATGGGTTAGATTTAAATGTGTTTTTGAATGGTTTTGATTCCAAAAATATTAAAATGATAAATGAACTAGAACAAGTATTTGGTTGTAATCTTTGTTTAAAAAAATAGTACAGTTAATTTTATTTAATGAATCTTGGGTTTAATTTTAGTTAGATTTGCCCATTAACATTGATTTCAAGTTTGATTCTTTTTTGTTGCCTACTAATTGTTATACATAATGCTTCAACTAGAAAATGAGTTATGCATTATCACAGGGATGGAAACTCAAAGGAGCATGATCATCCAAAAATGGATACGTCACACAAGGTAAGCTTTAATTGTTTAAAATTTTAATTTTGTTTGGTTTTACAGCCTTCAAAAATTCTTGTTCCTTATAACAAGACTCTCTTAGTCTTAATAAAGAAAATTATTTGCTCCCTTTACAAAATTTGAGTTTAATTCTATTTGGAGGTTTATATGATTTATTAGCATTCTCAATTGATATATCTATACTATTATTTGCTTTTCTATTCATTTTTTTACTTTAGTAATGCATACATATGTCCATTCTTACTTCGCCATTGAATGACATAATTCAATTGACCATAATAGTTATGTTCAATTCTTCTTAATTCATAGCTATTGATTTTCCTATTTCTCATATGTATTTTGATGCGATTTTTCATGTTACAGTTTCTTTTGATACAATTATTCTTCATTACAATTTCTTCCGATTTCTCATATGCATTTTGATGTGATTTTTCATAGCTATTGGTTTTTTGAAGCGAATTTAAGCGAGTGATTTTGTTGCAGGTCATTGATCCATATTAGAAACATTGGGTTACGTTGTTTTTACCGGTGTGTCGTTGGTTGGCTCTCTCATGTTAAATTATTTATTTATTTATTTTTGAGTTAGCTAGGATGAGTCTTTTGTATCATAATGTTCATTGACCTTTATTTGAAGGAATTTAAACCTGATAAAGCGAAAGGGTTACCAGTTATGATACTAATTCAATAACATTTTTTTATTAAAGGTTATCTCATTCTAACTTGCTATAGTGTATAGATGTGTCATTTTGACATGGATAAAAATCTAAAATTTGCTATATGGATTTTAAGTTTAGCAAATATTTCTAGATTCTTTGCATATGCTACATTCAAATATATAATTCATTTTTTGGACTTTAATTTTGAAATTTATAAATGCTTTCACTAATTCAATGTGTAAAAACAATTTCAGTTTCTTATATGTGAAGTTTAAAGTCGGAGTGATATTACCATTTTGAATTGATTTATTACCATTGAGTTTCGTAACACGTGATACCAAAAAAATTGTTGGCAGTGCCTTCAGGCACGGGTCATCCCTAGTAACTAAATAAATCATGAGTCATAAGTAAAATAATATCATAATTAAAAAAGAAAATTAGTCATAACTAAAGAAGAAAATGTCATAAGTAGGGTTGCATATGGTACACCATTTTTAAATAGGTGTATATTAGAATTTCTCTTTTGTCTCTAAAAAAAAATAATTTATTTTAAAAATATATTTATCGTCTATTTTTAAGAAGACAAATGGTAGAGAAGAATTGAAAATGGCAAAAGTAGAGAAGGATTAAGAATGGTAGGGAAGAGACTAGAGATGGCAAAAAAGGGTGGCAAAAGAGTTGGGGTGGCAGGCAGAGTTTTGCAATGCTCAGAAGTTGCAAAAGGAAGACAAAAGAAAGTGGAGAAGGAAAAACGAGGGCCTACTTTGGTCAATTTAAGGAAGATTTCACCCGTTTATAATTATTTTCTCCTCATTTTATTTTATTTTTAGTTAGTCTCATTCTATTTTTATTGATACTTTAAAAAATTCCCACTAAATTATAATTTTTTCTTTTTCTATTATTTTGTAATTATTTTCTTTTTCTTATATTTATAAATTCAAGTATTTTTTTTTTTTTTTTTTTGGAATGATAAGATAGGACCACACTATGGCACATCATGTTATATAAAAATATTATATAAAAAATTTATATAGTATTATTGCATTCAAATACTTGACCATTACTAGCATACATTAAGAAAGTAGACTTCCCATTGATGTATCTAAAAACTATATAATCTTTTGTTGGTGCAAATTTGGTAAATGTGATGGAGGGAGATAAAACAAAAAATAATTAGTCTTGTTTCAAGGCGCGTTATAACGTCACTTTCCTTAAAAGGATATCCGCCCCCACCAATATTCTGTCGAATATGGTGTGCACCGGGTTATCCGTAAATCTGCGTCCATGATACAATAAAACCCAATCCAAAGACTGATGTCTAACTGCGTTATGCACGAACGGAATTAGATCCCAAATACTTTTGGACTTTTAGAGAGAAATTCCATGGATATTCTATGGATTTCATATAGATGATCTCTATCCAATTTCCAACCCATTCTGCCTTTATATAGGCATAGGTTTGTGTCACTAAGCCTAAAGATCGTGTCCTTTAAATTCAAAAGTGACACCCTTTAAATCAAAGAGTCGTGTTTTTTGGTTTAAATCCAATAGTTACACCCTATAGTTTTAAATCCAAAAGGCATACCTTTTTGTTTAAACTCAATGGTTACACCATTTGGTTTAAACCCAAAAGTCACATCTCTTCAATCATTCATATAACTATATTATATATTTAAATATATATAAATATCTAATGAAAATGTTCCAACATTCCCCTACTATTTTCAAAATATATGAAAATAACAACTTGGATAGATTAGGAAAATTTATGCATAAATGAAGATATCTTTCGATTTGAATCATTCACTTAGTGACAACACATCAAAGTTAATCAAGATGGCATAGTAGACTTGTCTTTGAACTAGCGATCTTATACGATTAACGGGACACGTCTCACACAAATTTTCTTCTTCTTAGGTAATTCAAAAAGCCGACACATGGATTAGCCTTGTGTCTGTATCCTGTTTCATAAGCGCTCTAGAGTCAAGCCCTTGGACTAATAGGAAACGACACCACCTCCTACACTCATATAGGTAAGTTTACTGAGAGTATCCCTGTAACTAAAGTACCCTAACTCACCGTTCTAAACTTATTAAGAGCTAAGTAGCTCAACCTCCGCTTTTGCATTACAAGTCCCAAGCACTTAATACCTTGGGATGGTTATAAAATAAAAAATTTAAGTCCTTGCAATCACGATATATGGTGTACTTGGGCTCATTGAACTCAAGGACTTGATGTTTCTTCAAGCATTGAGTCAAGTTTCCACCCAGAGTAATATATTACTTGGGCTTAAGACCCATCCCCTTTGATGATCTCACATCAAATCCCTTGCAGGTATTTCTTAAGATAATTTACAGTCACATGGACAAAAATTCTTACAAAGCTATGTATTACCACAATTTATGACGTGATCAACATGTCTAGACTAACAATCACTATCATAACTATCAACTCATATTAATGATGAGTTTGCATATTGAAAAATTCAAGAAAAATTTGTGACAAAAATACCATGTCACTCCATCTCTTTTGTTACAAGAGACTAAGAACTGTCTCTTCAATTCTAAGAGATAAACCCCCACCAAAAATAATCTTTATTCACTCTTAAGCCATAGTTTTCATACTAAGTGTTTAAACAAACGCCTATGTATCCTTTGAAATAACCGAATACCCACTTTAACATATAAACTTATCATTCTCAATAACTTTGAGAAATTAAAAAATTGTGGGATTTAAACAATCAATACTAAAGATATTTAGAACTAATATTTTCTTATATCTTAGGTTTCATGATTTATGCTTGTATTTGTTTTGAATCATAAATTGACCAATTAATATAAAATTTCATTCAAATAGAAGTTACATAAATTAGAAATTCTAATTTATTTATTCAAAAAATTACCAAGTATATAATATATACTCTATATTTTCTCAAGTTTCACGAATTCACATAACAAAAATCATACCTGATTTTTATAATTAAAACCATACCTGATTTTTATAATTAAAACCATAATTTGATTTTAAAAATATATTCTTAAAAATTCCACAAAATAACTATTTGTTAAATCCAAAAACAGGATTGAAAGTTCAGTTTTTGAGTCTCCTTCTTAATCCATTAAATGGATTATTAGATTTAGAATACAATTTGGACCTTTTAGTAAATTCAGTACATGGATTTAAACACAAATGATCCAAAGAATTTGATTCTATTATTGAGCAAAATTGATACTTATTAAACTCACAGCTAGATCACTGTACATGGGCCTTATTAAAACCCAAAAAGTTATAGCCGGCAGCCCAAACCTCTATTCATATGATGAATCACGTGCTTATATGCAATAGTCTTCTTTGACATCAACATGGACACAAGGCGGGATTACAACATTTTCTGTGCATAAAACCTACTTATACATACCTTCAAACCTATACTTCCCACTGCTTTTTGAATACAAAAGCAATTGTCAATAAAAAAAAACAAAAATGTATTTCATTTTCCATCTCGCTAGGTTATCTACCCTGACAATGATAGCCATCATTGGAATTAACTTTGTCTTTGCAAAATTCAATTTCCAAAGAAACCTGCATAACTTCTGTACCATAACACTTTGCAAAAACACAAAACATAAAAGTAATAGTATACAAAACATGATAATTATTACTGCATTTTGTTCACATGAAACAACAATACTAAAAATTAAATATAATCACACATGTTAACTATCAAATCCAATACCATAGATATCCTAACATTGAACAAATAAAGTATTTACTTTGAATGACAGTTATAAGCAAATATAGTTTTTCATACCAATTATGAACTTATCTGATGTTCAAATTATAAAGCATGGTCCTCAAACAAAAATCACAAGCAAAGAATTAAGACATACCTTTGCCAATAATAAATTGAAGCAAACTATTTCATCACCTTGATCATAATTTGATGGTCAAACACCACATTGGAATTAAAAGTCAATCTTTTAATTGTTTCTAATATTTTCAAATAAATATTAATCCTATCCATCTCTTCGGAATATCATCTTAAGATTGTTGGTGCAAATTTGGTAAATGTGATGGAAGGAGATAAAACAGAAAATAAATAGTATTGTTTCAAGGTGGGTTACAACGTCATTTTCTTTAAGACGATATTCGCCCCCACCAATTCTGTCGAATATGGTATGCACCAAGTTACTTGTGAATTCGCCTCCAGGATACAATGAAGCCCAATCTAAAAATTGATGTTTGACTGTATTATACACGAACAAAATCAGATCCCAAATACTTTTGGACTTTTCTAATCCACTAAGTATAGAGGAAAATAACAATATGAATGTTATAGAGAAATTCTATATATATTCTATGGATTTCATATGGATGATCTCTATCCAATTTCCAACCCATTTTGCCTTTATATAGGCATGGGTTTGTGTCCCTTAGACCAAATGTCATGTCCTTTAATTTAAAAAATGACACCCTTTAAATCCAAGAGTCATGTCTTTTAGTTTAAATCCAATAGTTAGACCTCCATGGTTTAAATCCAAAAGACACACCTTTTTGTTTAAACTTAATGGTTACACCCTTTGGTTTAAACCCAAAAGTCACATCCCTTTAATCATTCATATAACTATATTATATATTTAAATATATATAAATATATTATGAAAATGTTCCAACATCTTTCTCCTTTTTTTATTTTTTTAACGTCTTAATTTTTCTTCTTTTTTTATTCTTTTAACGCCTTAATTTTTTTTCATTTTAAATTTTGGTTGAGGATTTGGAGGACTAGCAAAGAGAAATATATAGTTTGTTATTTTTATACAAAATTCTCCTCCAAAATAATGTAACCTCCTTTTGAAAAATTATAAATCACCTTAATACTTTAATATCTACAAAAACCATAAAACCCTTGTATATCATGCTAAAAACAAAAAAAACAAAAAAAATATTATGATCTTTTTCAATATTACACTACTTGACACATTTTGGGATAAATGTCTTGATCCTAAACCTAATTGCCTTACCAAGCTCCTTCTCATTCTCTTCATCACTCAATTATTACTCACCAATTCTTACTCAAATTACCAAATCATTAATTGAGCACTCCGGTTGAGCCACAAAGAGACTATGGTGGTATGGAGGTTAACAAATCACTGATAAAGGCTATGGTGGAGATTATGTAACTAAAGAGATGGTAGTGGCCGTTAAAGATACATTTGAAATGGTATAGAGGATTTGATTTGTGTGTAGCACATGGTAGATCAACAAAGAGAGTGTAATGCCCTGAAATAATTATAATAAACCAACCATAATGATGATTAAACAACAACATAAATCAGAGTACGATATCCTTTCATTTCATAAAACTCAATTGTACAAAAGAGGTGGCACATGTAAGTATACCTTTATAAGTCCTAACTCTGAATATGTAGCATGTGACAACAACAAAATTAAGAAGTAGAAGTGAAACAAATAATGGAAATGCCCTGAAAGCTACAACTTTCCAAGACAATGCTTGGTTACATCAAAAGTGAGTCTTAAACTCAATACATATAAAGACCTAGGCTCGTACAAACATTAAATACCAAATAAATAAAACTGAGCCTTTAGCCCCACAGTTTTCCCAAGCTAAGTCCTTGGTGGAGGCATCTCACCAACACCTGAAAATGTTTTCCCATATAGAATGAGCCAAAGCCCAGTAGAAATAATCCAACAAAATATATGAATTTTAACAAAGATATAAGGGTGAAATGCATCTACAATGCTCATGACCGAAATGTTTTACATTTTCTTTCCAAAAACAATGCCATGCTCAATGCATATCAAAATTCTCAAAGTCATGCTCTTTACAATTGAAAATAAGAGGGAATTCTCAAATCGGTACAACCTTTCACGGATATTTCGTCCGTGGGAAACCGACAAACGACACCCATGTAAACGTAGTCTATACAAGCACTACTATTACCATTTTATGGATATTTCACCTGCGGGAATCGACATCCATGTATACGCGTGTTTTTCGAGACTTTCACCCTAGACACACAGGCCAACTTAATTTGGTGATACATACATCTTTCCAACATTTACCCCTTTTTTCAAATTCATGTACATATGCAATATATTAAATGAGCAACAATGTTCAATGCACAAGGATGATAAATTAGTTTCAATTCACCTAATCTTCATGCAATTTCTACAACAATCATAGTTATCATTCACCAATAGCCCAAAACAGATATTTCGAAATAGATATATAAAATCTCCAAATACAAATAAACTTTCCAAATATCAAGGTGAGTGATAATACATATCAAACTCCACCATTTATATCAATATCCATCTAATTTCACATTCCTAACATTAATTCCATTTATTTATACAAAATAATATTGAAACATTTAGGTCAAAACTCTTTTCTTTTTTTTTTTTTTCCAAAATCCAATCCAAGTGTCAAAATCAACAATTTTATCACTACTCAACCTCATTTTCACTCTCATAACCATTTTCCATACAACATTTGAAAACCCCCCTTTTGATTTTAAACCAAAACCCTAGGTTTGTTCAAAATCCTCCAAAACCACAAGATTGTTTTATAAAAACAAACAATTAAGTTAAAAATCATAAAAAATGGTAGAGAATCCTTACCTTAAAGCTAGAAGACTAAGGAGAGAATAGAGAAACCTCAAGGAAGCCAAAATCCAACTTTGCTCAAATGAAAACAAAACTTTAAGTAAGCTCTACCTTTTTTCTCAAAGGGAGTAGGGTGAAGAAATCAATGGATCCAAGTGTTTTAGAAGAGAAAATGTGAGTTTTAGAGAGAGGGAGTCTCAACTTAGGGTTTAGAAAGTTTAGAAAGAGAGAGAGATATGAAAAAGTGATATAAAATGACCTTTTTACAAACTGATATACGCACAGCTCGCTCGAGCGCAAGAGTTGTCACTTGAATGACCAAATACAATAAGTTGTTCCACTCGAGTGCAGGATACACACTTGAAGAAGTTTTACAGACAGAAGACCATCGTTCAAGTGCAAGAAGTCTCGCTCGATCGAAGAACACTACCTCTCCAGTCTCTTTGCAGGCCTGCAAAAATACTAGGAGCTCACAAAGCTCGCTCGAGCGAAGAGGTTAAATTCTGGACAACAACAGTTTGAACCAACTAGCAACCAACTTGTTCCAAACACAACCAAGACACTTCAATACTCAAACTCAATGAGAAATAAGGAGAAACACGGTATGAATATCTAAATAAGACATATGAAACTCGGATTCAAAACATCAACAGTTCGGGTCTAAACCAGGAACGCTATAACCTCTCCCTCTTAAGGAATTTCGTCCCCAAAATTTTAAATCAAACGTTAAAATCATGTTTAAACTAATTACAGCAATGATAATCAATCAATTCCAACATCATGACCCATCCACTGGTTATTTGTTCTCATCAACATGATAAACAAGTTTTCAATACTGAATATACAATTCACATTTTCAAAACATATATAATGTTTATATTACATCAACATCATAAAAGTTTCAATATATGGTTAGACATTAACAAATAAGTCCGGATACTTCTCACGGACTTCCAATTCACGTTCCCAAGTTGCTTCCTCGACTCCATGATGCCGCCATAATACTTTTACCAAAGGAATTATCTTGTTTTGCAAGACTTAGTCTCGAGTATTCAAGACTTTCACCAGCCTCTTCTCATACGAGGCATCCTCATCTACCTCTAAGTCGGTCCTCTCCAACACGTGTGATAGATCTGTCTCATACTTCCGAAGCATACAAATATGAAAGACATTATGGACCCCAGAAAGTTGTGGCGGTAAAGCCAAGCAATAAACTACCTCTCCAATTAGCTTAAGGATCTCAAAAGGCCCAATAAATCTAGGAAGTAACTTCCCACTCTTTCTAAATCTCATCAAACCCTGCCTAGGTGATATCTTCAAGAAGACATGATCTCTTACTTCAAAAGACAAAAGTCTCCTCTTACAGTCGGCATAACTTTTCTAGCGACTTTAGGTAGTAACCAACCTCTTACGGATAAGTGCAACTTTCTTCGTCGTTTCCCGAACTAACTCTGGACCTAACAAAAGTGCATCACCCACCTCGGCCCAACACACAGGGGATCTACACGATTGGCTATACAAGACCTCAAATGATGCCATGCCAATTGTAGACACCCCATTTTTGACCGACCTTAAGACTCAGACGTCACCGATTGAGCGCTTGGTGATGTTGCATATTGTGCTCGTTCAGAAGTCTCAGAGTCGCGGCCGTGTGCCCTGCCTCCGGACTTCCGAACCCTCTTCTGTGCCTTGCCTCGGTTTGCGAACCAGACTTGGTTTTCTCTGTTTTCTGTCCTGAGGAGAGGGAGAGGTCCCGTAGACCATCTCTTAGTGGCCGGGGGCTACATTTCGTGGCCGTAGGCCATTTTGCCCATTTCGGAGCCCAGTTCCCGGTTTTCGGAGCCATCAGGCCGTGTGCCTCGGTTCGGGACCACCCAACCATCTCCGATTCCTCCGGTTTTTGGCATGCATCTCATTTACTCCCTTTCGAGGGACACTGGGGTCTTAGATACCCACTTTGTGGCCAAACACCACTTTCGGTGCTTAACGGCCGGTTTTCGAGACCGCGAACTGCGTGTTTTCGCCTCCAAGCATTCGTTTTGCATCGGTTTTTGTTCATTTTTGGCAGGTACCTCTGTTTTATCACCAGGAAGATCACTGGAGGGTGGGAGGCTAGCAATTGTCTCAGAAACTAGTTATGCTCTCCCGGCGCCCCCCGGAGCCCGTTTTTCTCACTTCCGGGCTAATGTTGAACACCCTAAGGTCATTTTCTTCGAGCCGAAACCACATATTTGTGTTGTACACACATGGGAGGATCCTAAAAACACATGGCCAGCCAGTAATTATTCTTTTCATTTTTGGACCTCTCCTAAAAGTGGCTTGTTGTTTCTCATGTTTCAGAGTTGTCAATTTCCAACCATAGGGTTTTGTTGTACACACATGGGAGGACACCAACCTTTGGTGGCTGGCCAGAAATTCTCACTTTCCATTTTTACCCCTAGCCGGCCGGCCATAGGGGGTGGCCGGCCGGCCACCTGCAGCAAAAGTAGCTAGCCGGCCATGCTCCCCTCGGTGCATACTTTACAGCTGTATAGCTGTTTCCCCCAGAAAAGATCTGTATCCGGGGGATATTTTGGAAGGGAAAGCTTGCGTGAATTTCCCTCCACTTTTACACCCCTCCTTTTGTCCATATAAGGGGCCTCCCAGCTCTGTCCTTAGGGTTAGAAAAAATTGGTTTAAGCATATCTCTCTCCATCTCTCTCAAATTCTCAAGTTTTGGTTCCATTTCTTCATCATCTTCAAGCTCTACCACCACAACTCCATTTTCAGCAGCAAGGAAGGGATTCCAGCAGCTAAGAGGCAACAAATTTGGTCCAAGAAGCAACAAAAGTATTGGTCTTCAAGGGTAAGTAGACGTTCCCCCTTTTGTAGCCCATTTTTGCTTCATTTCTTAAGCCTATTTTCTCACTGTTTTAGGCTCCGACCCTAATTGAAAGGGTCACTCTTTTGAGCTATTCTTCATGTTTGTTGAAGGGCTCAACCCTGTTTGAGCCCTCTGTGGTGCACTTGCTTCAATACCATCTTGTATGCCTTTATTTTGCATGAAATTTCTAGCCTATGAGTGATCTGTTTTCGAGCATAATGTAAACTTTAAGGGGCCTATTTTGAGCCCCTCTTCAACATTGAAGAAGGGCTCAACCCTATTTGGGTCATCTATCTTGCACTTGCTTCATAATCTCTCTTATTTACCGTAAGTTTGCATGATTTGTTTGGCCTACATGTAGTCTGTTTTGGAGCATGTCATGAATTGTGAGTAAGCTTATTTTATGTCCCTCTACAACATTGTAGAAGGGATCAACCTTGTTGGGGGCCTCCATGTTGCACTTGTCATTATATCCCTCTTTGACCCCCATTTTTGCATGCTCTTTTAGGCTTATCTAGCTTCTTTTTTTGGCCATCATCAGAGCTGGAAAAATTCATATTTTGATCTTTTTGACATATTTCATTAAGGGTCTTTTCTGGTTTGATGAATTTTTGGGGTACCTCATGTTGTAGCCTTATGTATCCTAGTTCTTGCATGACATTTTTAGCATGTTTTCATACTAAGTTGGGGGATGTCATCTACTGTAAATGTTCATATTTTTAGTCCTTCTTTAGTGTTGTGGAAGGGTATTTTTCCATTTGAGCATCGCATGTATCACTTGCTTCAATACCCCTCTTGTGGAGCTATTTTTGCATACTTGCCTAATCCTATGTGTGCTTGCTGTTTAGCCCTTTTTATAACTGAAAAATGCTTGTCTTGGGGCTGCCTTGCTACTGTATTTTCATTCCATGTCCATATTGTGAATGCATTGCATAGCTTCGGGTGCCTAAATTCGCATTTCGGGACCATTCCTTGCATTTGGTGTCATTTCGCCATCTTTCGAGACTGTTTTCCCCCATATTTCAGTGCTGAAATTCTATTTGCATGATTATATATCATTTTCTATGTCATTTCATGCCTTAATGCCATTGCCTCGGTTTGCGTGCCCGTATGCACGCATTTCGAGGTACTTCTTTTTTTATCTAACGGCCTCTTATGTGAGTGTGGCTGAGGCTCACTCATGTTGGTGTAAGTCCATTTTGCATTCTGTATGCTATTTTAGTCTCGTTGCATCGTGTATGCCATTGCCTCGATTTGCGTGTCCGTGTGCATGCATTTCGAGACATCTCTTTTTTCATCTCTCGGCCTCTTGTGTGAGTGTGGCTGAGGCTCACTCATGTTGGTGTAAACCCATATTGCGTCGCATATCTCATTTTAGTCCTTTTTGCATTCCGTATGCCATTTTCTCGGTTTGCATGCCCGTGGGTACGCATTTCGAGACATCTCATTTTAGTCTCGTTGAATATCATATTTCAGGCCGTTTCATGCTTTAGTATCATTGCCTCGGTTTGCGTGCCCGTATGCACACATTTTGAGGCACTTCTTTTTTTATCCGACGACCTCTTATGTGAGTGTGGCTGAGGCTCACTCATGTTAGTGTAAGTCCATTTTGCATTGCGTATGCCATTTCGTGCCTTAGGATCATCGCCTCGGTTTGCGTGCCCGTGTGCACGCATTCCGAGACATCTCATTTTCATAGCATTGCGTATGTTAGGGTTGTATCTTAGTTGCATTTCATGCATATTGCATCGTGTTCGGGGTAGGAGTTACCCCGGGCACAGGAAACGAGGCATGTTCCGTACTCCGAGTGACGGAACGGGTCTCAATTCCCAAGTCACCGACACTCCGGATTACCCATGATGGAGTTAGGTTTTGTTGTAGCATTCATATGCATTCATCCTATATTGAGTTGTGCAATCCGATTCCTCGGCCATCATGCATCGATATGTGTGATTGGTGGCACGAGGATCGAGGCATGCATATATTTGTGAAATACATTGCTATGCCCCTTCCCTGCTCTCTGTTGCAGCAAAATGAATAATCGGCAACTTTCTGGGAGTCTGGCACGTATTTCGAGAAACATTGCAAACAGAGGCTGATTGGGGCATCCCAGTGGATTTCCGCGTAAAGCAGCCCAAACATGCATCATCTCATTATCCGGAGCGGAATCAAGGCAGTCCCTGGCTTGCATGCCAGTTTAAAGTTTTGCTTAGTTAATTTGTTAATTAATTAGGAATCTGTATATTTATTCGGACTGTATTATTCGGACTGTATTATTCTTTCATTCGGGACTGTATATTTATTCGGACCCTCTGCGCGAGGGCATAATTGTAATAAGTGTGGGTGAGTGTGATGTATGTCTTCCAACCCCACGTCTTTCTTTCCCTTTTATTTACCCGCTTATGATGCTTATATATAGGGCATATTTCAATTAGCATACAGTATGACAGCATGTTTGCATCATTCCTCTGTTTTGCACGCACCAGGCTCGGCGCATCATACAAACTGCATTTGTATTTCAATCCCAAATTGAATACATGTTAACTGTAAGCATTCCATATTCCATATTTAGAATAGCCGAGCCCGCTATAGTTTGCATCTTTGCATGTGTTGCATTAGGCATTTCTGTATACTTAGGATCATGCATGATTTCTAATCGGTTTTTTGTTTTGGCTTGGAGTACTCGGTGAGTTTTATGCTTTAGCATCCTTGCATGCGTGTGAGTGACTGCCATGATAGCATACTTACCATGAGGCTATGTGCTGATGTGATATAACTGCCTTGAATGCCTGTGGGTGGAGGTTGAGTTACTTGAATTGGGACAATGCGTCAAATGCTTGTTTTAAGCCCACAAGATAGTGGCAAAATCATATTTTCTTAAGCCCACTCGAGGGTGGCAAATCCACGTCTTAGCCTACCTGCGGGTAGCACCATCAAACCATTTTCAAACAAACAGACATGAAATGTTTTGTTCCAATTCAGGCGATTCAGTCTATACTTGTATGCTGTGCGCATCACATAGTAACCTAGGCTAATAACCGGAATAAGAACGCACAATGTTTTCAAAATCAGATATCATGATTAGTAGAGGCCGGTCTTTGACCGGGCGAGCGGGGGTGCTCACGAAGTGACCTTCCCCAATCGTACCCAAGTTCCCGAGCCGAGGCAACTTTGGTGATGACGGACACGTGGCCTTTGGCACCGAGTCAGGGTTTCCTAAATTTCCCATTTTAAAATATTTAGGTGGCGACTCTGTATCTGGCGAAGCAGTCCATGTTTGGCACTTCTTTCAAAAAATCTGTTTTCAAAAACGATTTGCTGGATTTGGACTCTTCGGTTCAGGAATAAGAACCGTGACATTTGAGGCCTTCGAACTGTAGTGACCCAATATCGAACCAGAACGGGGGAGACTCGCACTCCCTTCCCCCGGGATGCGTTCGGGGACGTCTACACCAATACTCGACTGGAAGCTATTATTATAGGCAAACTCCACTAAGGGCAAGTGCCTCTCCCATGACCCCTTAAAGTCAAGAACCCAACCCGAAGCATATTCTCTAGAATTTGAATGGTGCGCTTTGACTGCCTGTCAGTCTAAGGATGATATGCAGTGCTAAAAGTCAATCTCGTGCCCAAGGCATTCTATGGGCTTTACTACAATCGAGCCGTGAAATATAGATCTCTATACGAAACAATCATTACAAGGACCCCGTGCAGCCTCACTATGTTCCTAATATAAAAGTTAGTATGATAATCTACCGAGTCACTCACGCGCATTGGTATAAAGTACGCCAACTTGGTTAATCGGTCAACTATCACCCAAATTGCATCATTACCTTGTTGTATCCTAGGAAGACCCATAACAAAATCCATCATGACATGCTCTCACTTCTACTCAGCTATAGGCAAGGGTTGTACTAAACTCGCTGGCCTCTGATGTTCAACCTTCACTTGTTGACAAATAAGGCACCTTGATACAAACACGGCCACATTCTTCTTCATTCCCCTCCACCAAAACTGGTGACTAAGGTTGTGATACATCTTTGTGCCTCCTGGATGCACTGTAAGATGTGAATGGTGGAACTCTCGGAGCACTTTCTCTTGGCAAGACCCCTGTACGAAAAGACGGTCACGGTATCTAACACTCAAATTGGGATATACATTCTGTAGACGTCCCCGAACGCATCCCGGGGGAAGGGAGTGCGAGTCCCCCCCGTTCTGGTTCGATATTGGGTCACTACAGTTCGAAGGACTCAAATGTCACGGTTCTCAATCTTGAACCGAAGAGTCCAAATCCGGCAAATCGTTTTGAAAACAGATTTTTTGAAAGAAGTGCCAAACATAGACTGCTTCGCCAGATACAGAGTCGCCACCTAAATATTTTTTAAGTGGGAAATTTAGGAAACCCTGACTCGGTGCCAAAGGCCACGTGTCCGTCATCACCAAAGTTGCCTCGGCTCGGGAACTTGGGTACGATTGGGGAAGGTCACTTCGTGAGCACCCCCGCTCGCCCGGTCAAAGACCGGCCTCTACTAACCATGATATCTAATTTTGAAAACATTGTGAGTCCTTATTCCGGTTATTAGCCTAGGTTACTATGTGATGCGCACAGTATACAAGTATAGACTGAATCGCCTGAATTGGAACAAGACACTTCGTGTTTGTTTGTTTGAAAATGGTTTGATGGTGCTACCCGCAGGTAGGCTAAGACGTGGATTTGCCACCCTCAGGTGGGCTTAGAAAAACGTGATTTTGCCACTATCTAGTGGGTTTAAAACAAGCATTTGATGAATTATCCCAATTCAAGTAACTCAACCTCCACCCACAGGCATTCAAGGCAGTTATATCACGTAAACATTTAGCCTCATGGTAAGCATGCTATTATGGCAGCACTCACACGCATGCAAGGATGTTAAAGCATAAAACTCACCGAGTACTCCAAGCCAAAACAGAAACTACATTAGAAATCATGCATGATCCTAAGTATACAGCAATGCCTAATGCAATACATGCAAAGGTGCAACTATAGCAAGCTCGGCTATTCTAAACATGGCACATGGAATGCAACAGCTATCAAGTACTCAACTTGGAATTGAAATACAAATGCAGTTTGTATGATGCGCCGAGCCCGGTGCGTGCAAAACAGATGAATGATGCAAACATGCTGTCATACTGTATGCTAATTGAAATATGCCCTAATCTAACCACCATAAGCGGATAAATAAAAGGGAAGAAAGACGTGGGGTTAGAAGACATACATCACACTCACCCACACTTATTACAATTATGCCCTCGCGCAGAGGGTCCGAATAAATAATACAGTCCGAAATAAAAGAATAGTACAGTCCGAATAATACAAATTCCTAATTAATTAACAGATTAACTAAGAAAAACTGTAAACTGGCATGCAAGCCAGGGGGCTGCCTTGACTCCGCTCCGGATAATGACATGATGCATGTTTGGGCTGCTTTGCGCGGAAATCCACGGCGATGCCCCGATTAGCCTCTGTTTGCAATGTTCCTCAAAATGCGTGCTAAATCCCGAAAAGTTACTGATTCTTCATTTTGCTGCAACAGAGAGCAGGAAAGGGGCATAGCAATGTATTTCACAAATATATGCATGCCTCGATCCTCGTGCCACCAATCACGCATATCGATGCATGATGGCCGAGGAACCGAAATGCACAATTCAATATAGAATGAATGCTCATGGAAATACAACTAGACCTAACTCCATCATGGATAATCCGGAGTGTCGATGACTGGGGAATTGAGACTCGTTCCGTCACTCGGAGTACGAAACGCACCTCATTTCCTGTGCCCGGGCTAACTCCTATCCCGAACACAATGCAATATGCATGATATGTATGAAATGCAACTAAGATACAGTCCTAACATACACAATGCTATGAAAATGAGATGTCTCGGAATGCGTGCACACGGGCACGCAAACCGAGAAAATGATCCTAAGGCATAAAATGGCATACGCAATGCAATTGGACTTACACTAACATGAGTGGACCTCAGCCACACTCGCATAAGAGGCCGTCGGATAAAAGTGAAGTGCCTCGAAATGCATGCACACGGGCACGCAAATCGAGGCAATGGCATACGGAATGCAATGATGCTAAAATGACATAAACTATACAATATGGGCTTACACTAACATGAGAGAGCCTCAGCCACACTCACATAAGAGGCTGAGAGATGAAAAATGAGATGCCTCGAAATGCGTGCACACGGGCACGCAAACCGAGACAATGGCATACATGATGCAATGAGACTAAAATGGCATACAGAATGCGAAATGGACTTATACTAACATGAGTGAGCCTCAGCCACACTCACATAAGAGGCCGAGAGATGAAAAATGAGATGCCTCGAAATGCGTGCATACGGGCACGCAAACCGAGGCGATGGCCCTAAGGCATGAAATGGCATGGAAATGATATGCAAACATGCAAATGAATTTCAGCACTGAAATACGGGGGAAAACAGTCCCGAAAGATGGCGAAATGACACCAAATGCAAGGAATGGTCCCGAAATGCGAATTAGGCGCCCGAAATGGCCTATAGCTATGCAATGCATGCACAATATGGTCATGGAATGAAAATACAGTAGCAAGACAGCCCCGAGACAAGCATTTTTCAGTCATAAAAAGGGCTAAACAGCAAGCACACATAGGATTAGGCAAGTATGCAAAAATGGCTCCGCAAGAGGGGTATTGAAGCAAGTGATACATGCGATGCCCAAATGGAAAAATACCCTTCTACAACATTGATGAGGGACTAAAAATATGAACATTTACAGTAGATGACATCCCCCAAATCAGTATGAAAACATGCTAAAAATGTCATGCAAGAACTAGGATACATAAGGCTATAACATGAGGTACCCCAAACATTCATCAAACCAGAAAAGACCCTCAATGAAATATGTCAAGAAGATCGAGATATGACTCTTTCCAGCTCTGATGATGGCCGAAAACAGAAACTAGATAAGCTTAAAAAAGCATGCAAAAATAGGGGCCAAAGAGGGGTATAATGGTAGGTACTACATGGAGACCCGAAACAAGGTTGATCCCTTCTACAATGTTGTAGAGGGACACAAAATAATCTTACTCACAGTTCATGACATGCTCTGAAACAGGCTAGATGTAGGCCAAACAAATTATGCAAATTTACGGTAAATAGGAGAGGTTATGAAGTAAGTGCAAGATAGAGGGCCCAAACAGGGTTGAGCCCTTCTTCAATGTTGAAGAGGGGCTCAAAATAGGCCCTCTTACAGTTTACATTATGCTCGAAAACAGATCATACATAAGCCAAATATTTGATGCAAAATAATGGCATATAAGAGGATATTGAAACAAGTGCAAGATGGAGGGCTCAAACAGGGATGAGCCCTTAAACAAACATGAATATAAGCTTAAGAAAGGCCTAGTTTCAGTTAGGGTCGGAGCCCAAAACAGTGAGAAAGTAGGCTTAAGAAATGAAGCAAGAAAATGCTACAAAAGAGGGAAATGGAGACTTACCCTTCAAGACCTCTTCTTTTCTACCTCTTGGCTTGAGGAATGCTGCTTCTAAGCCTCTGAGAACCTCTCCTTGCTGCTGGAAATGGAGTGGTGATGGGGATGCTTGATAGTGATGAAGAAATGGCACCAAACTTGAAGAAAAATGGCTTTGGAGCTTGAAAATGGAGAGAAATGGGAGGTGGAAGGTATAGCTCTCTCTCAAATGTGTCTAACAAATGTCTAACCTTGAGCCAAGAAGCCAAGCCTCTCCTTTATAGAGGAGAGGCATGAAAAATATCTAAGGTAACTCTCTAATCCTCCATACACGTGTATGGAGGATGGTCCAATTGGCAACCAGCTGGCACAGCTGGAATACACTGAGGGAGAGGAAAATGGCCGGCCAGCTTAAAGGGGCAAAAAGGTCATTTCACAAAAAGGGGGGCCGGCTAGCTAGGTTTTCTGGCCGGCCAGCTACTTTTCAGGAGCTGTCAGGAAGAAGACTGGCCGGTGGGTGCTAGGGAAGTCCAGATGTGGCCATTCAAGTGTCCAAATTGAAGCCCCGGAAGTTAGCTTTCCAATGGCGCAAACCTTGCATCAAAATTCTTCCTGTAGAAAAAGTTATGCCCGTTTCCGTGAAGCCGCGCAGATTTCGGTCCAACCGGAGTGATGCCCTACTTCAATCAACTATATCTCCTCCATCCGGAATTTAAGTTAGGAGATTCTTGAGTGCAAAATGAAGCCCCGGGAGTAAGCTTTCCAACGATGGTGGCCTCATACTTTAATTCCTCTTGTGCAAAGAGCTACGCCCGTTTCGGTGAAGCCGCGCGGACTTTTCTCCTTCCCAGATTCATGCTGAACCACTTTTGACCAAACAAAAAGTTGGTTGTCAAAACAATTGCTGGCCTCCCACCCTCATACAAGCTTCCTAACCATGAAAATAAGGCCTCCACCAAAAATGAACCCAAACCGATACGAAATGAAGGTTCGGGGGCCGAAACGCGCAGTTCGGGACCCCGAAAACTGACTGTTGGGTACCAGGAGTGGTGTTCAACCACGAAGTGGGTATCTAAGACCCTAGTGTCCCTCGAAAGGGAGTAAATAAGATGCATGCCAAAAATTAGACCAATCGGAGATGGTTAGGCGGTCCCGAACCGAGGCACATGGCCTGACGGCTCCGAAAACCGGGAACCGGACTCCGAAATGGGCAAAATGGCCTACGGCCACGAAATGTAGCCCACGAATACTGAGAGATGGTCTACGAGACCTCTCCCTCCACTCAGGAAAAGAAACAGAGAAAACTGAGCTTGGTTCGCAAACCGAGACAAAGTACAAAAAGAGCCTGGAAGTCTGGAGGCAAGGCTCGCGGCCGAGACTCTGAGACTCCTGAACGAGCACGATATGCAACATCACCAAGCACTCAATCGGTGACGTCTGAGTCTTAAGGTCGGTCAAAAATGGGGTGTCTACAGTTGCCCCTCTTTGACAGAACTCGAAAGTCATAAGAATGACGGGAGTGAATGTCAAAGCCTAGAGACGACCCATTTTTGACAAGGCCGAAGACTTAGACAACCCTACAAGATAAACAGAGATATGTGTGCCCGCAGGCATGCCCGTAGGCAGGGGCAAAATGGAAAATGATATGCAGGGAGATTTTGATAATTGGACTTATACGCTACGCGAAGCCGGTTTGACAATTGGACTTATACGCTACGCGAAGCCGGTTTGAAGATTGGACTTATACGCTAAGCGAAGCCGGTTTGAAGATTGGACTTACACGCTAAGCGAAGCCGGTTTGAAAATTGGACTTATACGCCAAGCGAAGCCGGTTCGAAAATTGAGGATTCATGCAATGCACTGTAATGTAGTGGCTAAAATGCAATATGATAGCTAGGAAAAGGGAGGTACCTTACAGGGGCAATTGGCAATGACTTACCTCAGCAATGTCCTACCTTATGCTGATGTGAGAATCTTCCGCTTCTTCTTGGTTGAACCACAGGTACTACTTTTCTCCCTGACTATGGTCGCAGCTTTCCCTATTCTCCAACAGGGTGACAAACTAGGTTGATTCAGTATCCAGAATTGAGACGCATACACATGCTATCTCAATCTATGGGGCTGCCATACAGATTTCAAGCCGAGGATATACCCCTGGGTATTTAAACCAGACTTTAGTCTCGGAAATCCTAAACCTTTGCGTTCTAGGCATAAGTCATTCGAACTCTAGTTTCCACCGTCTCAGTTGGTCTCCTAGGAACTCACCACTAACACAGGCAGGTGGCTATACCAGGCCACTAGAAGTCATTTGGGCACGACAAACACCAAAGGAATTGCACCTTTAGAGGATTTAAGGTCTCCTAGACCAGACAATGAAACATATATGATGCAATGGATGTGATAGATGTGATGCAATAGATAATAGATGCGATGTAACAGAGAGTACAATAGACGCAAAATGGTGACATACTCCAACCGCGTTGGACTCGTGGGAGGAGAGAGAACAAAGAAAACCAATCAGGCGCGTTCCACGCAACCTAAGATAAATTCCAAACACGCTGAAAACCGTGTGAGGAATGGGACACTCAAAACACGCTGATAGTCGTAAGAGGAGGTCCAAAAACAACCGCCCAGGCGCATACACAACGCAACCTAAGATAAATTCCAAACATGCTGAAAACGCGTAAGGAAAGGAACACTCTAACCACGTTGAAATCGTGAGAAGAGGTAAACAAAAACAACCCGCCCAGCCCGTCTACAACGCAACCTGGGATAAATTCCGAACATGCTGAAATCGTGTGAGGAAAAGAACACTCTAACCACGCTAAAATCGTGAGAAAAGGTAAACAAACAACCGCCCAGGTGCGTACACAACGCAACCTGAGATAAATTCAAAACACACTGAAAATCGTGTAAGGAAAGAACCAAACTCTAACCAGGCTGAAATCGTGAGAAGAGGAACGGGACACTCAAACCACGCTGAAATCGTGAGAGGAGGTCCAAACAACCGCCCAAGTGCGTACACAACGCAACCTTAGATAAATTTCAAACACGCTGAAATCGTGTGAGGAAAAGAACACTCTAACCACGCTGAAATCGTGAGAAGAGGTAAACAAAAACAACCCGCCCAGCGCGTCTACAACGCAACCTGGGATAAATTCCAAACACGCTGAAATCGTGTGAGGAAAAGAACACTCTAACCACGCTGAAATCGTGAGAAGAGGTAAACAAACAACCGCCCAGGTGCATACACAACGCAACCTGAGATAAATTCCAAACACGCTGAAAACCGTGTAAGGAAAGAACCAAACTCTAACCACGCTGAAATCGTAAGAGGAGGTCCAAACAACAAAATTCTGAACACGCAGCTCATAATACAATACTCTGTTTATTCGGCACACAGCTCATAAAGACAAAACTTGCAGAAGTTGAAACACACTCAGATGCTCCAAATTTTCCATCTTTTCTTTTGCTTGGTAGCCCGGAACTTTCATAGCTTCAGATGGGTCCTGGTTTTACTGTTTTCACATGACCTGGGTTGAACCCCGCGGCTTTAACAAATTCTGTTTTGCACAAATGTGGAGAACGGCACAGCACTCGGAGCACAAAACGATTTTATTTTTTGAAATTGAGAGATGGATTTTCGACCAGGTATTGAGCCTACGACTGAAGACAGCAAAACGACTCAACACGGAAATAAAAGGTACACAACCTAGACACATCGAGTAACACTCGAAACGACTCAAAACAAGAATCGAGATAAAACAAAAAAGACACGACACTCAGATGTGCACAGGGAGCCTATTTCACCGGGTAGGTTTCCCACCCTTTCTTATTTGTGATTCTCACATCACTCGGCCCTCAAGCTCGGCTTTTCTCACTTTTTCTCTCATCGCACATCTCTCTATTCTTAAATCTCTCATTTTTCATCCCTCCCCTGGGTGGTTGATGGATAAACAGCAAGTTGAAGGCTCGGGCCCCTAGCATTCTGCTCGATTCTCTTTCTTCCGCTCACAGCTAATGAATTCCTCCCACAGAGGGGTTGCACTACATTTCGGTGTGTAGCAAATCTGCAGCTGACATCGGTTGACGATGCTCTGCTGGGGAGTTTGGACATGATCAGATCCGTCTAGATGAGGGAGTAGAATATCCTGATCCATTCCAGTTCGTGCTTCGCACTTGGCTTGATACCTCGCTGCTTGGAGGATACGAGAGCTTTCTGCCCTTTCTAGCTTCAGTTGTGCCCTCTTCTGGCAGGTAGAGTGCCCTTTTTTTGGCAAATGCATTGACAACAGGGAAAAGACAGGAAGCCTGACTCAACTGTGCCCCTAGTTCATCATTTCGACCATTTTTTGTTTTTGGCTTTCTACTAAAACAATTTTGACCAAAAATGAGAGTTAGATTAACATGCTTGTTCAGTTTTCGATTTGAAATCATGCAAGTCAGGCTATGAGCACTGAAAATTTTCCTTTTTTGGGTCCAAGAAATGGTCCAGTTTTGGAAAAGATAGAATGATTTTTCGAGAAAATTAGCCGACCTCAGTAAAAATTCTCAAAAACTATTTTTGCAAACGGCCACTTGCTCAACGAGCACGAAACCTACTCCTGAGATGCACAACCTCAGATCCAAAGGAAAACTGCCCCGTACTTGAAGAGAGCTGCATGGCAACGGAAAGTTGCCTCTTGTTTGAACGGCACCGCGGCGCATTGAATGGCAATGGAAAGTTGCCCCTTGTTTGAACGGCACCGCAGCGCATTGTAGTCAGTCCTCGGAGCGATGATTGCAACCGTACTCTCGGATACAGAGAAGGCAAGGATGGTCAAAACCATTACATGGACACAATTGAATTTGAATCGTTTTACAGCTGGACTTCAAAATGAAGTTGCCTACGTATCCCAAAGATGGGAATCAAGCCTTACGTAGTTCGGGGGTTAAGGTACACTCGGGTATTTAACCTCTCCTTTTTATGCTCTAACTTTTGCCAAGACGCCTGTTGCAGGTTTTCGACCTTGCGAGCTTTGTTTTTCTTTCTTTTCTTTTTTTTTTTCTATTCTTTTCATTCCTTTTTCTTCTTCTTTTTTGCATTTTTCTTTTCTTTTCTTTTTTTGCATTTTTTGTATCTTTGCATTTTTTTCTTTTTGCATTTTTGTATATATATTTTTCTTGTCTCGCTCTAACTTTTGCCTGGGTCGCCTTTTCGGGTTTTTGGCCCAGCGAGCCTCTCAAAGGGTAAAAATGTAACCAGTCCATGCCAAATGGTTCTGAGATTGAAGCCCTCTATATCCAGGAGAGTGGCTGTTGTATTGACTTGCAGAAAGATCCACCTTTGGCTCTTCGAGCACATCGGATATTTTTTGCCCCTAGTTCGAGGGGTGCTTCTGCTCTAGCCTTGCAAGCTTCTTCTGATGAGGTCTGACCTTCTTGATCTGACTTTGGTGCCTCTTGTTCGAGGGCTGCTTCAAATCTGGCCACACAGGCCTTACATCGTGGTCGACCGTTGAACATTCTGAATGCCAGTTCAAGGTTTGAAAGCCAAGGGGGGGTCGAGTCTTGAGGCTGAGAGCGATTCGAAGCTGCACAATCTCAAGAGCGATTCCACACATGTCTTTGCAGGACTGCGCAAAACATTTTTTGAAAGTTTTTAAGAAAGCGACAAATCGCTCGCGCTGAAGACAGTGTAGGATCAATCTAGATCAAAGCCAGGGTCCTTCTCAGTACTCACACTAACAAGCATGATTTCATTCATTAAGGGCTTAGCACGCCTCTCTTTCTTTCAATTTGATCAAAGTTTTGCAAATCCCGAGGAATTCCTCCCTCTTTGTTTTCACTGCAGTGTTCAAAAAGGTTTTGAAAAACTTAGGTCAATACAATGGCTTCAAGGCACAAGAGAGCAGGTGGAATGCACTGCCATTTCATTCAAATCCCGACACAACTAGCACACGGCAGAAACAAATGCTAGAGTATGGAAATCACTGCTGTTTCATTCAAAATCTGTTGGCATAACTAGCTCCCTGGCAGAAACAGACTCAAAACAAAACAAAAAGACAAACGCGAAACAAAATGGTGACGTCTGAGGTAACACCCCCGGAATCACCTGACTTCTATACAACAGGACTGACTCGATACAACAAGACAGACCCAAGACAAAAGAGACTGACTCAAAACAAAAAGACAGACTCAAAACAAAGTAACAAAAACTGACCCAATACCCAAGTTAAAAAGCACAAAACTGGTATTTGCATATTGCTCAGAACAGTGCGTGCCATTCCCACGTCTAGAGTTGATTGAGCGCCGCCCGCAGCTGGTTCATCCCCCATTCACATAACATTATCCCCCATGTTCACTGACCCAGTGCCGATAGACTTTGCTGAGCTCGGTAGGAGGATGACCTCGTTGTCAAATAGATCCTGTACTTCATGGCGAAGACGGAAGCAATTGTTGGTAGCATGGCCAGTTTGCTGATGATATGCGCAGTACTGGGTAGCATCATGTGTAGCCGGAAGAAGGTTCGGGAGAGACCGAGGCTCAAGGGGTTTGAGATGGCCTTGTCCAACAAGGATGTGGAAAGCTTTGGATAAAGGCATATGGAGGGCATGGAAGACCCTCTGACCTCGGGGTTGGTACTTCAAGGTTTGTGGATTTTTGCTGGACGCACCAGTAGAGGGATTGGCAGGTGCTGGCCCGGTTTGTTGATCTCTTCTAAGTGGAGGATTAGAGCTAACAGGATTGCCTCTGGTATAACGGCCCTTCTCCCGGTTTTCCCTTTGATTTGGACTGCCCCTGACTTGAGTGGCGAAAATGTCGTCCACAGTTTTTGCAACAACTGCGAGCACTTGCTCTTTGTTCAGTCCCTCAGCTTTCAAGGCCTCAACAGCCAACAGAAGATGCTCATGGGGATCCATGTCTACCCTTACCTTGTTCTTTCCACTCCCTTCCACTTTGCCACAGGATTGGCCTTCCTCAAATGTAGCCCGCCTCAGGACTGGGGAGCCTTTTGACATGAACTCCCTGGTATGTGATGTGGTTGATGATGGAGCCAAAACTCCAAAGGCTAAATCCGCCACTGTTCTTTGAAGATCTTCAATCATCCTCATCAGCTCGGAAGTAGTGGGTTCATGGGTTTGAGATGATTGGGGTTCAGGTGCACCCATCATGCATAAGTCTATGCTTTCTGGGATAAACACCTCAGGCTTGGGTAGATGGGCCGGGGTGATGTATATGCTGGGGTCATAGGTGGATGGCAGTATATAGATGAGGTTGAGATGTAGAGGTGATGGGTCGGTACTAACTTGAGGTCCTTTTGGTAGAGCTAAGGTCTCTTCATCAATAAGGTCCTGAATCTTATGACGGAGGCGGATGCAACGGTTCGTATCATGACCGTGCTGTTGATGGTAGGCACAGTATTTAGCTAGGTCATACCTTGGTGGAAGAGGATTTGGGAGGGGTTGGGGTTCTAGGAGTTCTAGGTGCCCTTCTTCTTGCAGCTTTTTCAAAGCTTGGGAGAGACTCATGTAAAGAGGATGGAATTTTCGGGCTTAGGGCCGAGCTGAAGTGGTTGGTTTTTGGTCATTAGGGGAAGTGGTGATAGTGTCTACTTCTGAGCATTTCGCAGCTGTGCTACCATCAGTAGTAGCATTGGAACTGCGAGCAACATTCCTCCTCAAAGGCTCATTATTTTTTGCGAAGATCCCTTGTCTGATGGCATCCTCGATTTGAACCCCCATTTCATGAAGGGCTGGAAAGGTAAACAGAGGTAGAACGACTATCTTTTGCAGCAACTCGCCATGCAGATTCCGAACAATCATCCTGATCTGATCTTTGTCGGAAGGCCTTATAGTCATCATTGAGGCCTTTGCCCTCCATCTCATCACGAACTCTGAGAAACCCTCCTTTGGTTCTTGGCGGGTGACTTCGAGATCACGAGTTGTGACCTCGATCTGTGTGTTATAGGAGTATTGAGCAACAAAGGCCTCAGCCAGCTCTTCCCAGTTCTGTTTCACAGAGCTCTCTAATTTTGCATACCAAATTGCGGCTATCCCAGACAGGGTTCGGCTAAATAGTGACAATTTCTGGGCTGTAGTCAAACCCATTGGCCTCAGGATATCAGAAAACAGTTGGAGGTGCACCATTGGGTCTTCAGAGCCATCGAATCAATCGATATGTGGCATCTTGAACCGATCCGGTAATGTCACCACTGAGTCGGTAAAACCATCCTCTATGTCAGGAATAGAATGGGCCCCCTGAGACTTTTTGAACAATTCCTCAAACTTGCTCACTTTTAATGCTGTGGGGTCCGTCTTGAACTCAAAGGGGGAGTCTGGTAGGTTGGTGGGTGTTTTAGATAGTTGGGGTAGAACCAGGGGCGGAGCTGGCCTGCCTGGAATGTCCGTATCATCTTGGACATTAGCTGTCTCCCCGAGCGTTGGAACTCTGGGTAGGGGAGGGGCCTGGTGTGAAGTAGATACTCCAGTTTGCTGCTCTAGCCTGGCAATTGTCTCTGCCTGTTGGGCTATAATCTCGGCCTGGCTTTTGGCAAATTCCGCTTGACGGGCAGTGTCCTACTGCATGAGTTTCATACTTTCCTGGAGTTGACGCATCATTTCTTCCATCCCTGCCATATTGCCCTGGTCTAACTGAACAACCGGTATAACTGTCCCTGACTGGCCTTTTTACCCTGCCTTTGGTGAAGGAACACTGATTGCCCTTGAACTGAATTTCTGACCCGACAAAGTCTATCAGCACAAGTCTAATGATCCTCGGGGGATATTGGAGCCTTCTGAAGCTATGGTTCCCAAGACTACCCTAGCAAAAGAGAAAACAGACAGCATCTCAGCCTGATTTCACCATAGCCAATATGAGCAAAGCTGAATGAGTGTGCTCTCTACTGAATTCTGTCCAGAATTCTGCCTCAAATCTGATACCCTCGGGTAAACTGAATCCGAAATACTGAACTGGTGCCCGCAGGCCTGATGCCCAAACTTGCAGACTGATACATGCATTCCTGTAGAGACGCACTCTAAAAGCACATAACAAGTAAGTAAGAGCCAAAACACCCCTATGTTGGGGTAGGGTTTCCCTATCCTATTTTTGTCAGGAGCTAGGGTTTCACTACGCACGCAGCGGTTTCAAACAACCTATATCGGGTAAGTAACCTGTCCTAGCTTGGAATGGTCACTATGGATCCGAATATGCACTAGGTCGAATGGTCGAAAAGGGTGCCCCGGTAAAACCGGGGTTTGTGTTCCCATGCTGTCAGAGCCCAGAGCCGATCAGCCTTATGGTCATGACTTGACAAGACAAGCCTCCGGCAAATCGTTCGGGAATGGCATATGGCAAACACGGTGTCCTAGGCGCACCAATGCAAATGCAATGCAAAGAAACACACAAGTGTAGTCAAAACCAGATATCATGAGTTCGAGTCAAGTTCTCTAAATCCCCAACAGAGTCGCCAGAAACTGTAGACGTCCCCGAACGCATCCCGGGGGAAGGGAGTGCGAGTCCCTCCCGTTCTGGTTCGATATTGGGTCACTACAGTTCGAAGGACTCAAATGTCACGGTTCTCAATCTTGAACCGAAGAGTCCAAATCCGGCAAATCGTTTTGAAAACAGATTTTTTGAAAGAAGTGCCAAACATGGACTGCTTCGCCAGATACAGAGTCGCCACCTAAATATTTTTTAAATGGGAAATTTAGGAAACCCTGACTCGGTGCCAAAGGCCACGTGTCCGTCATCACCAAAGTTGCCTCGGCTCGGGAACTTGGGTACGATTGAGGAAGGTCACTTCGTGAGCACCCCCGCTCGCCCGGTCAAAGACTGGCCTCTACTAACCATGATATCTGATTTTGAAAACATTGTGAGTCCTTATTCCGGTTATTAGCCTAGGTTACTATGTGATGCGCACAGCATACAAGTATAGACTGAATCGCCTGAATTGGAACAAGACACTTCGTGTTTGTTTGTTTGAAAATGATTTGATGGTGCTACCCGCAAGTAGGCTAAGACGTGGATTTGCCACCCTTAGGTGGGCTTAGAAAAACGTGATTTTGCAACTATCTAGTGGGCTTAAAACAAGCATTTGATGAATTGTCCCAATTCAAGTAACTCAACCTCCACCCACAGGCATTCAAGGCAGTTATATCACGTAAGCATTTAGCTTCATGGTAAGCATGCTATTATGGCAGCACTCACACGCATGCAAGGATGCTAAAGCATAAAACTCACCGAGTACTCCAAGCCAAAACAGAAACTACATTAGAAATCATGCATGATCCTAAGTATACAGCAATGCCTAATGCAATACATGCAAAGGTGCAACTATAGCAGGCTCGGCTATTCTAAACATGGCACATGGAATGCAACAACTATCAAGTACTCAACTTGGAATTGAAATACAAATGCAGTTTGTATGATGCACCGAGCCCGGTGCGTGCAAAACAGATGAATGATGCAAACATGCTGTCATACTGTATGCTAATTGAAATATGCCCTAATCTAACCACCATAAGCGGATAAATAAAAGGGAAGAAAGACGTGGGGTTAGAAGACATACATCACACTCACCCACACTTATTACAATTATGCCCTCGCGCAGAGGGTCCGAATAAATAATACTGTCCGAAATAAAAGAATAGTACAGTCCGAATAATACAAATTCCTAATTAATTAACAGATTAACTAAGAAAAACTGTAAACTGGCATGCAAGCCAGGGGGCTGCCTTGACTCCGCTCCGGATAATGACATGATGCATGTTTGGGCTGCTTTGCGCGGAAATCCACGGCGATGCCCCGATTAGCCTCTGTTTGCAATGTTCCTCGAAATGCGTGCTAAATCCCGGAAAGTTGCTGATTCTTCATTTTGCTGCAACAGAGAGCAGGAAAAGGGCATAGCAATGTATTTTACAAATATATGCATGCCTCGATCCTCGTGCCACCAATCACGCATATCGATGCATGATGGCCGAGGAATCGAAATGCACAATTCAATATAGAATGAATGCTCATGGAAATACAACTAGACCTAACTCCATCATGGATAATCCGGAGTGTCGGTGACTGGGGAATTGAGACTCGTTCTGTCACTCGGAGTACGAAACGCACCTCATTTCCTGTGCCCAGGCTAACTCCTATCCCGAACACAATGCAATATGCATGATATGTATGAAATGCAACTAAGATACAGTCCTAACATACACAATGCTATGAAAATGAGATGTCTCGGAATGCGTGCACACGGGCACGCAAATCGAGAAAATGATCTTAAGGCATAAAATGGCATACGCAATGCAATTGGACTTACACTAACATGAGTGGACCTCAGCCACACTCACATAAGAGGCCGTCGGATAAAAGTGAAGTGCCTCGAAATGCATGCACACGGGCACGCAAACCGAGGCAATGGCATACGGAATGCAATGATGCTAAAATGACATAAACTATACAATATGGGCTTACACTAACATGAGAGAGCCTCAGCCACACTCACATAAGAGGCTGAGAGATGAAAAATGAGATGCCTCGAAATACGTGCACACGGGCACGCAAATCGAGGCAATGGCATACACGATGCAATGAGACTAAAATGGCATACAGAATGCGAAATGGACTTATACTAACATGAGTGAGCCTCAGCCACACTCACATAAGAGGCCGAGAGATGAAAAATGAGATGCCTCGAAATGCGTGCACACAGGCACGCAAACCGAGGCGATGGCCTTAAGGCATGAAATGGCATGGAAATGATATGCAAACATGCAAATGAATTTCAGCACTGAAATACGGGGGAAAACAGTCCCGAAAGATGGCGAAATGACACCAAATGCAAGGAATGGTCCCGAAATGTGAATTAGGCGCCCGAAATGGCCTATAGCTATGCAATGCATGCACAATATGGTCATGGAATGAAAATACAGTAGCAAGACAGCCCTGAGAAAAGCATTTGTCAGTCATAAAAAGGGCTAAACAGCAAGCACACATAGGATTAGGCAAGTATGCAAAAATGGCTCCGCAAGAGGGGTATTGAAGCAAGTGATACATACGATGCCCAAATGGAAAAATACCCTTCTAAAACATTGATGAGGGACTAAAAATATGAACATTTACAATAGATGACATCCCCCAAATCAGTATGAAAACATGCTAAAAATGTCATGCAAGAACTAGGATACATAAGGCTATAACATGAGGTACCCCAAACATTCATCAAACCAGCAAAGACCCTGAATGAAATATGTCAAGAAGATCGAGATATGACTCTTTCCAGCTCTGATGATGGCCGAAAACAGAAACTAGATAAGCTTAAAAAAGCATGCAAAAATAGGGGCCAAAGAGGGGTATAATGGTAGGTACTACATGGAGACACGAAACAAGGTTGATCCCTTCTACAATGTTGTAGAGGAACACATAATAATCTTACTCACAGTTCATGACATGCTCTGAAACAGGCTAGATGTAGGGCAAACAAATCATGCAAATTTACGGTAAATAGGAGAGGTTATGAAGTAAATGCAAGATAGAGGACCCAAACAGGGTTGATCCCTTCTTCAATGTTGAATAAGGGCTCAAAATAGGCCCTCTTACAGTTTACATTATGCTCGAAAACAGATCATACATAGGCCAAATATTTGATGCAAAATAATGGCATATAAGAGGATATTGAAACAAGTGCAAGATGGAGGGCTCAAACAGGACTGAGCCCTTAAACAAACATGAATATAAGCTTAAAAAAGGCCTAGTTTCAGTTAGGGTCGGAGCCCAAAATAGTGAGCAAGTAGGCTTAAGAAATGAAGCAAGAAAATGCTACAAAAGAGGGAAATGGAGACTTACCCTTCAAGACCTCTTCTTTTCTACCTCTTGGCTTGAGGAATGCTGCTTCTAAGCCTCTGAGAACCTCTCCTTGCTGCTGGAAATGGAGTGGTGATGGGGATGCTTGATAGTGATGAAGAAATGGCACCAAACTTGAAGAAAAATGGCTTTGGAGCTTGGAAATGGAGAGAAATGGGAGGTGGAAGGTATAGCTCTCTCTCAAATGTGTCTAACAAATGTCTAACCTTGAGCCAAGAAGCCAAGTCTCTCCTTTATAGAGGAGAGGCATGAAAAATATCTAAGGTAACTCTCTAATCCTCCATACACGTGTATGGAGGATGGTCCAATTGGCAACCAGCTGGCACAGCTGGAATACACTGAGGGAGAGGAAAATGGCCGGCCAGCTTAAAGGGGCAAAAAGGTCATTTCACAAAAAGGGGGGCCGGCCAGCTAGGTTTTCTGGCTGGCCAGCTACTTTTCAGGAGCTGTCGGGAAGAAGACTGGTCGGTGGGTGCTAGGGAAGTCCAAATGTGGCCATTCAAGTGTCCAAATTGAAGCCCCGCAAGTTATCTTTCCAATGGAGGAAACCTTGCATCAAAATTCCTCCTGTAGAAAAATTTATTCCCGTTTCCGTGAAGCCGCGCAGATTTCAGTCCAACCGGAGTGATGCCCTACTTCAATCAACTATATCTCCTCCATCCGGAATTGAATTTAGGAGATTATTGAGTGCAAAATGAAGCCCCTGGAGTAAGCTTTCCAACGATGGTGGCCTCATACTTTAATTCCTCTTGTGCAAAGAGTTACGCCCGTTTCGGTGAAGCCGCGCGGACTTTTCTCCTTCCCGGATTCATGCTGAACCACTTTTGACCAAACAAAATGTTGGTTGTCAAAACAATTGCTGGCTCCCACCCTCCTACAAGCTTCCTAACCATGAAAATAAGGCCTCCACCAAAAATGAACCCAAACCGATATGAAATGAAGGTTCGGGGGCCGAAACGCGCAGTTCGGGACCCTGAAAACTGACTGTTGGGTACCGGGAGTGGTGTTCAACCACGAAGTGGGTATCTAAGACCCCAGTGTCCCTTGAAAGGGAGTAAATAAGATGCATGCCAAAAATCAGAGCAATCGGAGATGGTTAGGCTGTCCCAAACCGAGGCACATGGCCTGACGGCTCCGAAAATCGGGAACCGGGCTCCGAAATGGGCAAAATGGCCTACGGCCACGAAATGTAGCCCACGGACATTGAGAGATGGTCTACGAGACCTCTCCCTCCCCTCAGGAAAAGAAACAGAGAAAACCGAGCCTGGTTCGCAAATCGAGACAAAGTACAAAAAGAGCCCGGAAGTCCGGAGGCTAGGCTCGCGGCCGAGACTCTGAGACTCCTGAACGAGCACGATATGCAATATCACCAAGCGCTCAATCGGTGACGTCTGAGTCTTAAGGTCGGTCAGAAATGGGGTGTCTACACATTCAAGCCTTTCTTTACCTTTCCACTGGAGATCTTCTTTCAGAGGGATTCTACCTCAAGGTTAGCCCTTTATGCTTCTATCACTCGGTTCATAAGTGTAGGTTGTATAACTACAAAAAACAAGGCTACAGACTCCATAGACTCGCCAAGATGCAAGTCAAACTCACAAATAGCACCCCAACATCTCCCATTCCCAAAGGGCAATACTAGCCACACTACCAATGGACTTCCTACTTAAAGTATCGGCCACAACATTTGCCTTCTCCGGATGATAATGCAACTTAAAGTCATAATCTTCTGTAAACTCCATCCACTTCCTCTTTCTCAGATGCAAGTCTTTCTGTGTAAATAGATATTTCAAACTCTTGTGATCAGAAAACACTTCAAACTTCTCGCCATACAAATAATACCTCCAAATTTTTAAGGCAAAGATCACCACTGTTAACTCTAGGTTATGAGTAGGGTAGTTCCTCTTATGTGTTTTCAATTGCCGTGAGCATAAACTACTTCTTTCCCCTTTTGCATCAATACACAACCCAAATCTTCCCGTGATGCATCACAATATACTAAATAGCCTAAACCTCTCTTCGAAATAATCAATACTGGGGTCGTAGTAAGTCTAACCTTAAGTTCTTGGAATGGCATCTCGCAGGTCTCACTCCACTCAAACTTAATTCCTTTCCTCGTCAGTCTAATCAATGGTGAAGCTAATCTAGAGAAATCTTTCACAAAGCGATGGTAATACCCAGCCAACCCCAAGAAACTACAGATCTCAAAAGCATTCTTAGGTTGTTCCCAATCTTGCACTGCCTATATCTTGGATAAATCTACAGTCACCCTTCTCCCGGATATCACATGACCTAAGAACTTTACTTCTTCCAACCAGAATTCACACTTCCCGAACTTAGCATATAGTTATGGGTTTTAAGTAACTCAAGTATGACCTCTAAGTGTTCTTCGTGTTCCTCCTCAAAGGGTGAGTAAATCAAGATGTCATCAACAAATAAGACCATAAAACGGTCTAGAAACTCACGGAAGATCCGGTTCATCAAATCCATAAACACGGCTGGTACATTGGTTAGCCTAAAGGGTATCACTAGAAACTCATACTGGTTATACCGTGTACAAAATGTCGTCTTCTGGACATCCTCCTTCCTTACCCTCAACTAGTGATAACCCGATCTCAGGTCTATCTTGGAAAAGCAACAACATCCTTTCAACTGATCAAACAAATCATTTATACGAGGCATTAGGTACTTGTTCTTAACAGTTACCCGGTTCAATTTTTCGTAATTGATACAAAGTCACAAAACACCATCTTTCTTTTTGGACAAAGAGAGCCGATGCTCCACAAGGTGAAGTACTAAGGTGAATAAAACCCTTATTTATCAGTTCTTGGAGTTGAATCTTCAACTCACTCAACTTAGCAAGTGCAAACCTTTACGGTGCCATAGAAATCGGTGTCATGCCAGGCACTAAATCGATAGAGAATTCAATCTCATGATGAGTTGGTAAACTAGTGAGATTCTCAAAAAAACATTCATGTAATCATAAACTACCCTTGGCAACTCAACTCAGACTTCATCACACTCACTACCCAGAAGTTGGCCAGAAAACAACTAAGCTCACTCCGCTCACATAGATCATACACCGATGATAAGATTCTATTAACCCGGTCTCCCAAGAAATAAAAGCAATCACCACTCAAGGTACATACAGTAACCCTCTGATGGTAATAGTCTATGACAACCTAATATAATGATAACTAGTCCATACCGAATACAACATCAAAATTCGACATATCAATCAACACAAATGCAAAAGAAAGTCTGCAACTGGCGACCTCTATGTCACAACCTCGACACCCCTGCTCTAAGACAATCTCACTACCAATAAGTGACTCCACACTAAGAGGAGATGCTAACTGAGCCAACTCTAACCCCAAAGCCGATGCAAATGCAGACGAGATAAATGAATGAGATATACCCGTATCAATCAACACATTATCAATAGAATTGCATAACAAGAAAGTACCTCAAACTACCGAAGGTGCTGGTACTAACATCATACACACACCTTGTAGGTCTCTACTCTACTTACTCACCCCCCGGAGCATAAGTCTGATACACTGACTGAGCCGAAGAGGTTCCCTGATTGGCCCTCAAGGCTTGTCTTGACTATGCAAGCTGGTGGCTCTGTGGCTGTCTCGAACCAAATGCACTAGGCGTGCCACCCAACTGAGGGTAAAACCTCTTCATGTGCCATGTGTGTCCACACTGATAACAAGTGAGTGGCTTCCCTCTCCCTTAACTCTAGCTTTGGAAATGAGTTGAAGATGGTGCAGATTGCTGCGCC